>CM049389.1:526558-1133841 GCA_026937815.1 Etheostoma perlongum | reverse complement strand
GAAAGTTGTAGTAAAGTCAACCATCACTGCAGCAATCCACCAGTCGGGGCTTTATGGCAGAGTGGCCCGAAGGAAGCCCTCCCTCAGTGCAAGACACATGAAAGCCCGCATGGAGTTTGCTAAAAACACCTGAAGGACTCCAAGATGGTGATAAATAAAATCCTCTGGTCTGATGAGACCAAGATAGAACTTTTTGGCCTTAATTCTAAGCGGTATGTGTGGAGAAAACCAGGCACTGCTCATCACCTGTCCAATACAGTCTCAACAGTGAAGCATGGTGGTGGCAGCATCATGCTGTGGGGGGTGTTTTTCAGCTGCAGGGACAGGACGACTGGTTGCAATCGAGGGAAAGATGAATGCGGCCAAGTACAGGGATATCCTGGACGAAAAACCTTTTCCAGAGTGCTCTGGACCTCAGACTGGGCCGAAGGTTTACCTTCCAACAAGACAATGACCCTAAGCACACCGCTAAAATAACGAAGGAGTGGCTTCACAACAACTCTGTGGTTGTTCTTGAATGGCCCAGCCAGAGCCCTGACTTAAACCCAATTGAGCATCTCTGGAGAGACCTGAAAATGACTGTCCACCAACGTTTACCATCCAACCTGACAGAACTGGAGAGGATCTGCAAGGAGGAATGGCAGAGGATACCCAAATCCAGATGTGAGAAACTTGTTGCATCTTTCCCAAAACGACTCATGGCTGTATTAGATCAAAAGGGTGCTTCTACTAAATACTGAACAAAGGGTCTGAATACTTATGACCATGTGATATTTCAGTTTTTGTTTTTTAATAAATATGCAAAAATTTCTAAATTTCTGTTTTTTCTGTCAAGATGGGTTGCTGAGTGTACATTACTGAGAAATAAAATGAACTTTTTTGATTTTTGGAAAAAGGCTGCAATGAAACAAAGAGTGAAAAATTTAAAGGGGTCTGAATACTTTCCGTACCCACTGTATACCATTAGTCATGGCACCTTGTTTCCCTGTCCAAGAACATTTGTACAATCATTTTCCACACCGCTGTTGCCAGCACCGATGATTTGTCAGGTAAAATGTCTTTTCCAATAATCAGACGTTTGATTTAGGCCTCATCTGCCAATGGCTAATCCTAGCCGTCACTCTGTTTTTACTTTGGCAATCCTTTATCACTTTTGCTGTTGGCTCTTGCCTTGTTTCTACACGGCTAATCCACCTTCAATTTGTCTTTCTCTCCCCCATTTTACTTCCTCGTGTCTCCCTTTCACGGGGACACCTGGTAGCTGTCAGAGAGATGAGGAAAAATGGTCCTTTTAGTGTAAACTGATAGATGACATTTCCTCCCTCACTGCTCTCCATCTTTTTTCTTCTTCTTCTCAATCTCAATCTTCTCTTCTACTCTTTCTCCATCCCTCCCTTTTGCTCCCTTCATCTTCTTCTTCCTCATCTCGTCGATGCATTTTCTCACGTGGTCCCTTCCTACCAGAGTTATTGCTCTTTAATTTCTTGTATCAACACTTCTCGCTCATTCTCTATCTTGCCGTGGGAAAGTGGGCAGGAAGTTACTCAGACAGGGAGATAGGGGTTCTGGGGAATTTTGTTGCCCCCACCCCCCCTCCCCTCCTCCTCCTCCTCCTCCTCCTCCTCCTCCTACACATTTTCCCATTTCTCTGAATTCCTCTCTCTCTCTTTCTGTCGTTCCTCCTGTCGCTCCTTCCTTCCCTCTCTCCTGCTTTAAGGTCTAGACCTACAGGTTATGTCAATAGCTCCTGGGCTTTTAGACATTTGCCCCCCCCCTTCCTCCCCCAGGGATGTGGTTAAGTTGTTATAGATGTCCAAATTAGCCTCTAATGGTGTGGAATGGATTTCACATACCTTGGCTTGATTGAGGGCCAGGACACACACAAATCCCAAAGATGTAATCTAGTGTGTCAGGTATTACCTGTGATGTAAGTTTAACAAACACCCTAGGGGGGTGCTCCAGTCTCACCACATACAATACTTGACTGGAGTTGCTGGAGGTAAAAGTGATTTGAACTCTTTCAGTCAAGTATGAGGAACAAAAAGTGCTGTGACTCCAACAAGGGATATTTGATTTTGAGTATTGAATATGTGCACGTTTATCTTTTTGATTAACTGAATGTCTGTTTAAAGGAATAGGACCATCCATCCATCTTCGTCCGCTTGTGGGGCGGCTGTGGCTAAGTGGTAGAGCGGTTGCCTGCCAATTGGAAGGTTGGTGGTTCAATCCCCGGCCCTGCAGTCCCATGTATGGGCAAGACACTGAAGGTGCGTGGGGGTCATCGGAGTGTGAGTGTGTGTGAGTGTTTATCTGATGAGCAGGTGGCACCTTGTACGGCAGCCTCGGCCACAGTGTATGAATGTGTGTGAATGGTGAATGGTTCCTGTACTATGTAAAAGCGCTTTGAGTAGTTGTTCAGACTAGAAAAGCGCTATATAAATACAGCACATTTACATTTGTCTGGTATCGGGTCGCGGGGGGAGCAGGTCCAGCAGGAGATTTTGAGAAATATGGCTCTCTTGCCAAGAGAAGATCGATGCCGTCCTGTATCCGTCCGTTGAACAGAAGTTTACAGCCAGGAGACAACAAGCTTAGCTTAGCATACAGACTGGAAGCAGGGGGAGCTAAGGTTAAATAAGTATCCCAAAGCTAATTTATTATAGTTATATTTTGTTAGTTGTTAGTTAGTATAGTTTGTTTAATCCATAAAAAACTTGTTTGTGTTTTTTAGCGAGGGGTTATGTCTGAGCGTAACTGCATGACAACACGGGCATACAGCGCAAGCTTCAAAATACAGTATTCTAATTTGATTTAATTTACAATTGAATGAAATAGAAAAAAGCAGCAAATCTCCAAGCTTAAGCCATTTTTTGTAGTAGCACCCTCTTGAAACTTGTGTGTGTGTCAGCTGAATTGTAAGTAGAACGATTGTTGGCAGGTATAAGTAGAGATCTAATAGCCGTGGCTTAAGTCAGACATCCACTAGGAATTAACTTGGAACAAGGGGTTTACATAACACACACACACACACACACACACACACACACACACAGGCGCAGGAGGTCATTCTTTCGCACACACTCCCATTGAGCGGTGGCAGGGGAAGTTGAGTGTGTCAGTCGATAATGTGACGGCTTCCCTCTTCTGGTTTCTTTACTTCACTCAAACACACTTCTCATTTTCTGTTGACATTATCAGTTAGTGCACATGCCAGTCTTCACTTTCACTTTCTGTCTCTGGCACACACACACACACACACACACACACTCGTAGACATTCAGTTCTGCACTGTATGAAGAACTGAGACACTGCACGGTATCGAATCCATTGTCTGAGCAGATGCTTCCTCATACATGTGTTTGAACGCTACTTACTGCTAATCTCTCTGCTCTGCTAATGAAACTTATCCTCGTGTGCTCTCAATCTCAGTTTCACCTCCAAATAAAATCATTAATATAATCCCAGTTTTACATTCAGTGGACATGTTGATAATGAACTTATTGTATAACTCTCTGCAAGAAAATGAAAAAGCACATTTCCCTAAGTGTTGAACTATTCCTCAAAACTATCTTCCTGTCGTGTGTGTGTGTGTGTGTGTGTGTGTGTGTGTGTGTGTGTGTGTGTGTGTGTGTGTGTGTGTGTTTGCGGGGCCTGCTGGCAGCTACACGTGCAGGTTTGTGCCCCAATGATCTATATGTGTATGTGTTTTATGAGAGATTTATGATTCCAGCAACTATTTTTGTTTCTATGTGTTTGGCCCATTTCTGCACTTTGAGACATTTGGTGTGCCTTTGTTGTTTGTGTGTGTTAATTTTATTGATGTTCATGTTCTTTGTGCTTTTCCTTTCATATGTGATGTTTTTCCTTCCTGCACAGTTGGACTTCATTTCTCTTTTGTGTTTTCCTTTTTCAGCTTTTCAGCACTTCTTTTTCTTTGTATAGATTGTAATATGTAACTGCTCTCCTGATCACTCTGTCAGCTAAGTGGCTTAAAATGTTTACTCTCTGTTCATTTTCGCCCTCTCCAGACCACAGAAAAATGAGACAACTAAGTGAGGAGGAAAGACAAAGAATGAGAGAGAGAGATAAACCAATAAATGAGGGAGTGATAGTGGATGGGGCATCTCGCTGATATATGCAGATAGAATATTACGAGGCTAAGTATTAAGTGTTCCCCTCCTCCTCTTTCTCTAAACACCTTGCCAACTGTCCCATTGTGGCCATAAAACCAATTGAAGGTCTCTTTGTTCTGCTTCTCCGATGTTTCCTTTAAAGTCTGCTTCTGTCAAGGCCTCCTCTCCTCTCCTCTGCAGTTTGGGTCACAGCGTGTGTGTGTGTGTGTGTGTTCAGGAGGATCAGTTTCCTATATGCCGTCATGTGTTATTTGATAGGAGCCGTGATTGGTCATTCGAGGCATATTTAGTCGTGGTGATCTGTCAAACAGACGCGTCACAGGAAAGGAGTGGCGCTCTGGTGATTGTTTAGTTGCCCTTTCATTTTTTTGTCTTAAGACAATAAAAGGTGGAGAGTGGCAGGGAAGGAGGGAGGAGGGGAAATCAAGAGTCAATGAAAGAAATAAAGGAAGGAAAGGAGTAAGTGAACGAGGGCCTAATCAAAGCCCATTAACATTTAATCTACTTTGTGTTTAAATATAGACTAACCTGCTTGCAATTGTTGAAACAAAACCCACCTCTGCACGCAACTGCCACAAGATTACCCGAAGGATACTGTGTCAGAAATTAGGATTTTATATAAAGCAATAGTTCCATGTTTTGAGAAATACACTTATGTCCCTTGTGCAGAGAGTTAGATGAGAAGATCAGTATCATTCATATCTGTCGGATAAATAGTATAGTGTTCCCAAATGTCATCCGATACATCACAGTGAATGAACACGTAACGTGGCACTGACACCGCGAGGCCTTGTGGCCAAGCTATTAAAGCATGTTCCATCCTTTTATTTCTGGGTCCATTTTCTCATTTTCTGGCTTTGCTCCTGTGGCCAAATGGAAAATGATGGCTCACTCTTTTGTCTCTGATACTGCATTGGGTGACATGATGATGAGATTAGAGGTATTTGTCAACCGCTACTTTACTTTACTGCTTACACAGAGGTATATTTCCTTTCACCATTTTCTTGTGAATAAGGATGGGAATTGATAACACTGATACCAATGGCATTATCGATTCTGCTTATTGGGCCGATAGTTTACCAATTCCCTTATTGTCAAGTCAAGTTCATTTCATCCATAAAAATGGAAATTACAGTGCTCAGAGCCTGGAGTTCAACACCATCGTCCCGGAGTTCAACACCATCGTCCCGGAGTTCAACACCATCGTCCCGGAGTTCAACACCATCGCCCCCCAAATGTCACCATCGCCCCATCGTTCAACCATCCCGAGTTCAACACCATCGTTCAACACCCCCGGAGTTCAACACCATCGTTCAACACCCGGAGTTCAACACCACCGTCCCAAATGAGTTCCGAGTTCAACACCATCGTCCCGGAGTTCAACACCATCGTCCCGGAGTTCAACACCATCGTCCCGGAGTTCAACACCATCGTCCCAAATGTCAACTCCATCGTCCCGGAGTTCAACACCATCGTCCCAAATGTCAACACCATCGTCCCGGAGTTCAACACCATCGTCCCGGAGTTCAACACCATCGTCCCGGAGTTCAACACCATCGTCCCGGAGTTCAACACCCGGAGTTCAACACCATCGTCCCGGAGTTCAACACCATCGTCCCGGAGTTCAACACCATCGTCCCCGGAGTTCAACACCATTCAACACCGCCCCGAGTTCAACACCATCGTCCCGGAGTTCAACACCATCGTCCCGGAGTTCAACACCATCGTCCCGGAGTTCAACACCATCGTCCCGGAGTTCAACACCATCGTCCCGGAGTTCAACACCATCGTCCCGGAGTTCAACACCATCGTCCCGGAGTTCAACACCATCGTCCCGGAGTTCAACACCATCGTCACGGAGTTCAACACCATCGTCCCGGAGTTCAACACCATCGTCCCAAACTTCAACTCCATCGTCCCAGAGTTCAACACTATCATCCCAGATATCCTCAGCACCAATCACTGTCTGGTTTGGATCTGCCACCGGAAAAAGGATCCCGTCAACTCCAGTTCAACACCAGGCATCGCCCCAAACAACGGACAGTTAGGACAGCAGAAAATATCATCGTCCCCAAACTTCAACTCCATGCCCAAGTTCAACACCATGCCCTCCGTTCATGACTTCTACTCCTCCAAAGTCAGGAACCATAACTGCAGACCCATCTCACCCCGGACACAACCTGTTCCAGCTTCTCCCCACTGGTGTAGAGCCTCTACAGAGCACTGTACGCCAAAACCAACAGAACAGTTTCTACCCACAAGCCATCTCTCTGTTGAACAGCTGACTTACCCACAGTGCCAGGTTCAGGTCCTGTGCAATAACCCAGCAACACTGTCTCTAATCAGAACCTGTTTACTGGTTTCACCTATTATTTATTCATCATTCTAATTCTCTATTTCAGAGCTGTTCATACTGTCCATATTGCAATATAATAGTTACAAAATAACATAATACTATTTATTCCACCACCCTTTGCACTATGCTCAATAATTAAAATAATAACTATCATAATTATAATTTACTCCTGCATACTTTTCACTCTTCATTGCACTATTGTCTCAACCGGTCTATATTGTTTCTGTTTATAGTGTGTCTGTGTTACTGTGTTTATATATTAATATCTATATTTTAGTGTGTATATATTGGTTGTTTTGTATGGGTAAGCACATTGTGAGCAATACCATCCATAGCAAAATTCAAAAACATACAAAACTGTGACCTCATACCTGGAAAATAAAGTTGATTCTGATTACAAGCTAGAAGAACTGTTGTCATCTTTATTTTTCTTGAAATGAAGCCACACTTTGAGCAATCGGCTCAAAGGATATGATTCCGATGGATCGGATCTGGATTTTGATTCCCATCCATACATGTTGGATATATTGGATTTGCATCAATGAGTTTGTTTGCATGCAAACTGTTATTCCTTTTTGATCAGAAGTTTTGAGTATTCTAGTTTTTTTTGTTTTTGTTTGGAAACATAGCATTTCAGAAAGCAAGATAAGCCTTTATCTTGGTTTTAAGAAATTTAAATATACTATCTGGAGTACTCCAATAGACAATGGGATACTGTGGCATTTAAACAACTCGTCCGGCTTACTGAGCATCCTGTGCTCTGTCTACAGCCGTGTCTTTAACTAAGCCTGTACTCAACAAAACAACATGTTGATTAACAATATTAATATCTTGCTTAAAATGTTTCCAGAAACACGTTTCGGTTAACTCATTTAGAAAAGCCATGATAGTCTGGCTTTGAATATCTGGAGAAACCAGACCCAGGGATGCGTTTGTCCAATCAGCTGCCGGTTTTCATTTTTGGGCGACAATACAGATTAGCGCCGCCTGCTTTAATTCCCTATATAAACCGAAAACAAACTTTGTAATCTGATTATTTTACATAGAAACAGTTTCAGTTTCATTTTACACTATTTTGTGTAAATGCAAACTAAATAAATATATCATGATTTAAAGCTATAGTGTCAGAGGATTAAAAAACATGATGGATAATTCAGAGGTAATTATCTTTACTCGAGCTTCTGCATAGGAAAGTCACTTGCACCACAATCTTCTGAACATAGCCATACTTAGAAACACAGAGAGAGTTGTGAGAGTCTTAATTAGCTTTGTATCAGTTCCTTTGGGAATGGATTGAATGTACAGATGTTCATTAATATTAAAGTGCCCGTATTATGAAAAAATCCTTTTTTTCTGGGATTTGGGAGGTTATTTTGTGTCTCTGGTGCTTCCATTGCGCATACACACTTGGGAAAATAACTATCCATGCTGTTTAGAGTGGTTTCCGGTTTCTGAATGTCCTCTGTCTTCACTCTCCAGGTGAGCTGTTCAACATCTGCACGGCTTTCTACGTCACTAGCTAATGGCTAAACACTGCTCCAACAGCCACTAGTTGACAATAATCTCCAAAAGAACTACTTCCTGTCCCTGTTGTGCAGGTATTCCACAAGTGGCCCTGGTCTAGAAGAAGTCTCCCAGCTAATCCTGCCTTGGACTGACCAAAGCTGGAGAAAGAGTTATCTAGCTGATGGATCTTACCGAGCTACTGAGCATGTGCAGCTTCCAACAAAGATAGTATAGAAGTGAGATCTCACTCTGGAGCTAAAACAGAGACCTAAACGCACAGGGTGAAAACAGGATTTGCAGCAATATGCAGTAGAACAACAATAGGGTGTTTTTTGAAAATGAAACCATGGAAACTATTCTGGTACAACCTCAAAATACAACTATGAAAATGAGCAGAATATGGGCGCTTTAAAAAAGTTACGCACTAAAGCTTTAACACACTATATAATACACCACTATTCAGCAATAGCTCCAGAACAGTGCTTCTGTGATTGACATCAGAAAGCCTGACTCTTACCTAAAACATCAACAGTAATGGTTCACTTCCTTAGAACCAAAGAGGGGAGGATGAGCTTCTACTAGACTTAATAGACCAGCGTGCATTGCAGCAGCTCCTACATTGTTTGGAGTAAGCGGTGCAATAAAGTTTTTGTCAACTCCAAACTGCTAAGTGCACACAACACGTTTACAACATTCTCTAGGAGTGGTAGTGAAGTGCATTCTGAAAAATGTTGGAAATCACTAATGAAGCAGAAGTACATAAAGCAGGCTGAGGATAAGTTCTTCGGCCCATCAAAAACTGGTAAAGCAAATTATAGCACTTTATCACAACATGACTCCTGGAAAACTCTCAACCAGACTCACTTAGAGCAATAACGAGCCTGCAACCGTGTCTGAAGTGATAAATGAGTGAGCGGTGTTTTGGCTAAGCACAGAGATGAATGGAGTGCTACAGCTGCCACGGCTAGCAAAATATTACACAATGAAGCACACAGATACACACATGCAAACTGAGCAGAATGCCGGAATATGTTAGGAATGTGCTCTCGGAGATGACCGACCTTCACACGGACACGCACACCACATTGTGTGCTCAGATACACAACTTCATTAACTTCATTTACTGCATTTAATTATTGACTTTAATTGCTTTTATTGCACAGGTGTTATTTTTACTCGTGTTATAGTAACATGTTATAATGTTGTATTTTTGTATTTTGGTCAACTTTAGTTGTTTTAAAGTGCTTTACAGATAAAATTGGAATGGATTTTGTGCCAAAACACACACATTTCAGTTGGCGTTCACACACTTCTGATCACATGCTGACACATTTGTTCTTGAGTGAAGATTTGCTCGTGAAGAACTGCTCACGGTTCTGTGTGTCATGCATCTGTCTTTTGACTTACAAGCCTTTTCCACTCATGCACACACCTACACACATACACCCAGTCTTGCTCAACAGGTCAGGATGTTTCACAAGTCGGGACCTGCATG
Source organism: Etheostoma perlongum (assembly GCA_026937815.1). Lineage (NCBI taxonomy): Eukaryota > Metazoa > Chordata > Actinopteri > Perciformes > Percidae > Etheostoma > Etheostoma perlongum. Next base: position 1,124,351 of record CM049389.1, on the reverse strand, counting down.
TTGAGGATAGGCCTGTCTCTATGTTGCTGCGTTTGAGTTGAGTGTGTGTGTTTTACATTACTAGTCAGTGAGAAACACACACACACACAGGCGGCAGACAAAGTTGTAGTCTCATTACTGCGGTCTCCAAGGAGTCACCATGGCAATTGCAGAATGAAACCACAGCCTGTGGGTGTGTGTGTGTGTGTGTGTGTGTGTGTGTGTGCGTGTGTCCTACAGACCCAGAAGTGGATTCCTCCAGGAAGTGAGATATTCTCCACAGGCCAATCAGAGGACAAAGTATAAGACAGAGTTTAATCCAATTGTTCCAACACTTCTGACCTTTTTGTTACTCGTGTCCAATCCCAGGGGAGCAGACAGCCAGTAAAGTAATGAAAGAAGAAGTGAGGAAGATGGAGTTTCAATACTTGAGCCATGGATAGGGACTTTGAGTTTGTCTTTGCTGTTATTAGAAAGGAAATATGGAGAGAACATAGATAAAACAAGGGCAAATAATAAGTCAGAGAATAACAGAAAAAGAGACAAACATTTTTTTCTATAATGAAACTTCTAAAGACGGAGTAAAAATGCACTCAATGAAGAGAAAACGATGTGAGAGATGAGTGATATATATGTAGTAAGAAAGCCTGGGGAATGAGTGCAGGGCTAAACAAATATTTACAGCTCATCCTCCTCTGTGTTTATGGCTGCGTTTATGACCACACTTTTCTCATCTTGTCCAACCCTCACATTTTTTTCTTCATCTCACTTCCAGAGCATGGTATCCTTCAGGCTAAGGGCCGTTGGGTCCTTGCATGCTGTTATGTAGTACAACTATTTTCTTATCTTTGTTTGTTCCGCTTGTTTGCATATTTGTGCATGCATACATCAGTATTTGTGTTGCAGCCGCCGTCATGCAAATCTATTCCAAAGATGTATCTAAGATACGTCTGTGGAGTTGTCCAACCATTCTGTCTCTGTGTGTCCCATCGGCCCAATCCAAAACTGAGCCCTGAGGACTAAAGACTCCCAGACTTAATCGATCTCAGGTGCTGAGTGAGTGAAAGTGTGAGGACACATGGGCTCAGGTAGGTAGAAATTGGATTGGGACAACACTTCACCAGATCACATGTTACCTCGGCGACATTTAATAACAAAGAAGTTGCTTACACTTGCCGGTTTGGTTATTTTCATTTTAAGTTAGTTGCTTTCCACACAGCCAAGGTACAGGAGACAGCTGGCTGGTTTCAAATTTTTTCAAATTCTTGTTTTACAAGCAAACAGCTCCACTCCGTGGTCGGTGACGTGCTGTTGTTTGTTTACCTTTGTAATTACCGGATTTCCCTATGGTCGCCCCAGTAAACATCACAACGCTTTGAACTGTGGGTAATTCCCTTTGATAAAGTCTGCATCGATGCAGGCTCACGGAAAGGGCTCGGTGAGTGTGTACTCACACCCTCACGCCTTTGAAATTCAACATTGGCATGACCCTAAGACCTTACGAATTTCACAAGAACACGCACCAAAGTCTGTGAGTCTGGATTTTGGGATTGGGTCACTGTCTCACACAAACACACGCGCACGCAAGCACACACATGCACATACACACACACACACGCAGATGTTTTATGTAGCTGGTTGTGTTTTATGTCTGCAGAAGCAGAGGAATCTGATAAAAGTGGATTTAATGGAAAGAGGACAGCTAGATGGAGCATAAACATACCTAAAACAAAGTATCACTAGCAGTGTTCTGCTTGCTGCTTCATACATAAACTTTAAAGACTTATTAGCATAAAAAATTGGTATAACACTGGACTGTCATGCCACCATGGTGCATTTACTCCTCAACGCAGCGGCCGCGGGTTTGACTCCAACTTGCCGCCCTTTGCTGCAAGCCATTCCCCTTTCTCTTTGCTTTCATATCGTCATCTGTCCTGTGGAATTAAAGACCTAAAATGCCCAAACAAAATGATCTTAAAAACACTGCCAACTCTAGATCTCAAACAAATAGATTCAGAACAAGTGAGAGTCTACATAAATGCGTTTGGCTCTGTTGTTCTTGCTAACATTTGCTAACTAGCACTCAGTAAAGCTGAGGCTGATGGGAATGTCTTTGGTTTTGCAGGTATTTGGGGATCCCTTAACTTTCCAAATACCGCTGACCAAAGGGATTTCAGTTCTTCCGGATAAGAAGACATGAAAGTCTGCACCAAATGTCATGATTATCCTGTCAAAAGTTGTCGAGAGATGTCACTTAAAACAAAACAATCCTTTTTTGACTATCAAAGTCAGTAGGAACCAAGAATGTATCTGCATAAAAGTTTGTGGCAATCCCTCCTACAGTTAGTGAGATAGTTCAGTTTGGACCAAATTGATGGACACACCAACCGATCAACATTGCCATCCCCGGCACAACACCCCATAGCGTGGCAAAAATATCATGGTGAGGGATTATTTCCCACACGATAATATACCAAAATAATATATTCATTTAGTTAGTAATTACTAATGCTAATGTTGAATTTCTTCACACGCTTTTCTACTCATCACACCATATCCATTTCCCTTCTGTATTACATGTCTTCCTTTATCTGTCTGTTTTTTAGGAAGTGGAGATTCTGGACATCAACACCATCAGGGACACCAGAACAGGAAAATACGCCAAACTACCAAAGGTTGGTACTTTTTGTATGTGTGTGTGTTTTTGTGTGTGTGTGTGTGTGTGTATGTGTATGTGTGTGTGTTTGAGAGAAAGAAAGAAGCTGTGACCTCCTGCTGTTGATAACTTTGTCCCCTAACAAGAAATGTAATTCTCAAGTGTATCTGTCACTAAAAGATATGTGTGTTTCCTCTCTCAGCTAATGGTGCTAAGGTGACGGAGCGCTAATGAGCCTCCTGACAGATGGGTCTTCAGACAGGAAGTGATATAACCGGTGACTGTTGGCTAGGAAGTCATTGTGTAAAGAGCCTAGATCTGGCAGTCAGAGATGCTAATATAAAACCGCCTAATAGTGGTTAAAACATACGGATGTGTTGACATAGTGCAAGACTCATGCTTCACTGAGGCACTGATCAATAACATTATTACTTTACTGAACTCTATAATCAAAGTACGGAACATTACAATTTGGTTCTGCTTTTACTTGGCATGCAAGAGTAGATTCTGCAATAACTGAAATTAAGCCTTAGCTTTTATGTAAGAAAAACAGCATGTTCAGGAATATTTTGGTCGTGACATTTATGGCTGTTAGGGTAAGGTGACCAGATTTCTCAGACAAAATCCGGGGACATTTTCAGCTCAGAACTGTAAATACCTCCAAAACACGTCATGTTTTTAATTTTTGTAAAACTTAAAACGGGGACACTAGACCTAGAGCTGAGTACCGGATACAATGTAACTATTGAGGAAAGATGTTCCTTTGACATTGATGCAGTATGAAACGAGATCGCTGCAGTCGGCAGCAGAGAAACAAGCTACAATGGAAGTTAATGGGAGAATTGTCCAGCTTGTATTTACGTTAGCTAGACTATCTGTCCAATCTGAGGACTAAAACTACTTTTGAACCTAGACATGTTCCACCAAAACATGTCTTTGACTTGGTTGGCGCTTAGTGCTGTGGTTGGTTTAAAGAAAGGTTAATAAACCAGATCACACTATTCTCCCATCCCGGTATGCTGTGTGGACTCGCCAGAAGGTCTGGCATGTGAGACCAGTAAAGACCAGACCAGAGCTAACAGGAGAGTGAATATTAGACTTACATTCTTTATGTTGCCTGAAAGACGTCTTTGAATGAACACTAATGTAGCTCTGTATGCGCTAGATATGTCAATAAGTAACTCTTTGTTAACTTTACCCTATCAACTTTATAAGATAATAATATGTTGATGTTGTTTTAATAGCTTGTTAGCCAAAAGAATAAAAGGCTCTGATCCACAGAAGACACTGTTTTACAAGGACTACTTCTTTGGTAGATAGTGGTTCCAAAGAAAACAGTTAATAATGAGACCTGTGTAATAGCTTTAGTCACGTGGACACTTTTTTAATTTTTTTAATTTGAGCGTTCTGGTCCTTTAAACTCATTTCCTGCTTAATGACAAAGTACATTTTGTGCTCTGCTTTGAAAGTGATTGTCTTCATGAACAGGCATCCAAGTTAACAACTTTAATTGAAATGAAAGAGAGACAGTGTAGAGAGGGAGTGATGGAGAGAATGCATAATTGATGGAGAGACATTGAGTGTTGGAGAGAGTTGGTGGTAAAGAAGGAGTGCTCCAAAAAGAAGGAAAGAGTTGTTTGGTTATGTAGATCGGAGTGCTACACCACATGCATCACATTTACTGTTCTCAGGAGGCAGAGAGCTGGACAAGGAGCGGAAAGGATGGAGAATTCGTATGCACAAGTCAAACCAGTGTTGTTGTCAATATTCTGTGTCTGAGTCTGTGTGTCCTGTTCACATTCAATGTCCTAAAGAGTATGTAAGCACTACAGTATATGTGTGTGTGTGTGTGTGTGTGTGTGTGTGTGTGTGTGAGTTCAGGACCAGAAGCTGCGGGAAGTGCTGGGCTTCGGTAAGGGTGATAACGCTGAAGGGAAGCTGGTAACTGTCGTCTATGGCCACGACCTGGTCAACATCTCCTACCTTAACTTCCAGGCTATGCAGGAAGATACAGCCAAGGTAATTATGGAAACTGCCACCACCATCCCATAACCTACTTACATTACTTATACCTACAGTTGCTTGAAAGTTTGGGCACCCCAGGTAAAAAATAAAGAAGCCAAGAAAAGATGGAAAAAAATCTCCAAAAGGCATCAAATGACAGATTAGACATTTGTATAATATGTCACAAAAGGTTAGATTTTATTTCCATCATTTACACTTTCAAAATAACAGAAAACAAAAAAATAGCGTCTGCAAAAGTTTGGGCACCCTGCAGAGTTAATACCTTGCACCCCCCTTTGGCAAGTATCCCAGCTTGGAAACGCTTCTTGTAGCCAGCCAAGAGTCTTTAATTCTTGTTGGAGGTGTCTTCCCCCATTCTTCCTTCCAAAAGTCTTCCAGTTCTTTGAGATTTCTGACCTGTCTGTCGCGCTGCTCTTTTAAGGTCTATCCATAGATTTTACATTATGTTGAGGTCAGGAGATCGTGAAGGCCATGGCAAAACCTTCAGTTTATGCCTCTTGATGTAATCCCCCGTGGATTTTGAGGTGTGTTTAGGATCATTATCCATTTGTAGAAGCCATCCTCTCTTTAACTTCAGCTTTTTCACAGATGGCATCAAGTTAGCGTCCAAAATTTGCTGAAATTTTATTGAATCCATTTTTCTGCAACCCTCTCCCCCCCCATGCTTAACAGTTGGACAGAGGTTCTTTTCATTATATTCGGTGCCCTTTCTTCTCCAAACGTACCTTTGTTCAAAAAAGTTTGATTTTAACCTCATCGGTCCACAGAACTTGTTCCCACAATGCATCAGGCTTGTCTATATGTTCATTTGCAAACTTCAAACTTTATAGTGGACTGGTGTAGCCCAACTCCAGTGTCTCCAGGTCTTTCTGGATGGATCGTGCAGTCTAACGTGGGTTTGGACTTGCTTTTCTTCCAATCCTGCCAGCGGTTCTGCCTGATATTGTTCTTGGTCTTCCAGATCTTGCTTTAACTTCCACTGTTCTTGATGACGGCCATTTCTTAATCACATACCCAACAGAGGATATTAGCATCTGAAAACGCTTTGCTATCTTCTTCTAGCCTTCTCCTGCTTTGTGAGCATCAACTATTTTCAGTTTCAGTTTTCTAGACAACTGCTTAGAAGAAGCCATGGTGCTGATTGTTGGGGGGGTCAGATGAGTCTGGGCATTTAAAACCTTAAGATTGACATCACCTGGTCTTTCCAGACCATGATTGAGAACAATCCATGACACAGGTCTCATCTTTCTAAAGGGGGGGGGAATGCTAGAAACTCTTTTACATACGCCATTTTTTTGTTTTCTGTTATTTTGAAAGTGGAAATGATGGAAATAAGATCTAACTTTTTGTGACATATTATATGAATGTCTAATCTGTCATTTGATGCCTTTTGGAGATTTTTCATCTTTTCTCGGCTTCTTTATGCACATTAACACAAATGTGCACCTGGGGTGCCCAAACTTTCGAGCCTCACTGTACCTTTAAAGGTCCGTTATTGTAAAAAGTGAGATTTACATGTTTTGTTTTTTTAATTTACAAAGCAGGTCAAGGTGCTTTATAAATAGTGCCAAGGTATCAACATGTAGAATCCACAGAGAAATGCAGACAGCTTGGATTCAGAAAATTAAACGAGCCCGCAGGACTTAGGTACCGTTGCAGTGCAGTACGGCTGCAATGGCAATGCAAAGACGTCGATAGTGCCGATGCAGAAGCTGACGTTGACCAATTGGAGTAAACCAGGCTTATTTGGGAGGTGGGCTTAAAGAGAAGAATTTCAGACAGGGTGAATAAAGATATATTTAGACAAACAGTATGTGAAGTATTTTTTAACATTAAAACATGTAAACATGATCTAGTAAAAACCAAAAAATACCTAAATTAAAAGTATGAACCTAAAAATGATCACAATATGGGACCTTTAATATTTTGTCCTTCCTGTCATCTCTCCATCCATCCTTCCTTCCTATCCCCCTCTACTTGTCTCTTTATTTATTCAGGCCATATGCTGATTACTCACTTTACAATGTTGACATAGAGGCATGCGCGTGATTAGGAGTTGTTAAAAGTTTTTTTTTTTTTTATGTGTGTGTGTGTGTGTAAGTGTGTTGTATATAGAAACTGTTCCACTTAGTTTTGAATTCATGCAAACAGTCAAGCAACCCTGTTTTATCATCTTGGGGTTCCAGATTTGGACAGATGAGCTGTTCACTTTGGCTACAAACATACTTTCCCAGAATGCATCGCGGCACACCTTCCTCTACAAAGCGTAAGACGTTTTTTGTGTCTTATCTTGACATTAGGGAACTGTAGATTTGAGATCATTGTTTTTAAAGTCTCTGTCTGTCTGTCTGTCTGTTTCAGGTACACTAAGTTAAAGTTGCAGGTTAATCAGGATGGGAAGATTCCTGTAAAGAAGTGAGAAGCATGTTAAAACACTTCTTTCTTTCCATTCTTCTTCTCTGTCTCTCTTCTACTTTCTCTCTTGTCTCTTCTTGACCACTGGCTTAATGGCTTGACTCATAATAAACCTATTTTGAACAGTGACTGTTATCTCTCCAAATGCTTTGTCTTTCTCTCAGTATTCTCAAGATGTTTTCAGATAAAAAGAGAGTGGAGACGGCTCTGGAGCAGTGTGGCCTCGTCAATAACAGGGTAATCATCAAATGGGATCACCAACCACACGGCTACTCATGATATGCGCATGTCTTGTTTTGGTCCATACATGAGATTCAAAAAGTTGCAACTCACCCTGGGGTGTTGCATAGCATTCTTTGCATGCCTTTGCAATATAAGGAAGGCAACAAAAAGGCTGCAGGCAGACATTTTGACTAACTGTCAACCAGAGTCTCAAGTTTTTAAGATTGTTTTTTTAATATACGGATTAAACAAAAAAATATAACATGGTAATTAGACAGCCTTAAAGATGCTGGGGATTTTGTTGCAGAGAAAGGCTGAACTAAGTACCTTTATATTAACCCTACAGACATGAGAGTGGTGTCAATCTGTACAACTAACTTTCAGAAAGAAAGCAAACAAGCCTATTTTCCTAAAAGTCAAACCATTCCTTTTAAATCCTTGTGTTGCTATTGAGCTTGCATAAAAACTAGATATCAAGTAGTTTACTTAGTAGTCGCACAATATTTCCTCATACATTTGGCTTCCTAGAGAGAGAGAGAGAGAGAGCTGTTAAAATACTAAAGTCCCGGCTTCATTCATTCTTTCAAACCTGAGTGTCCAGTAATGTATCCATACAATGTATCCAATTGTGTCCAAAGCCTGCGTGTATCTGCAGTGTAAGGTACTACTGGCTTGCAGTTTGGTAGTGTGTTATTAGTCAGTGCAATCTTTCCTTAAGATCAGTCTTGGAGTCACAAGACATTTCTTTTTAAAATAAGGGACCAGATTGTGCAAACTGCACTGTCAGCATTTCTCTTTGTACCGTTGTACTCTGGTGCCTCCTGCTGGTTGAATAGGAGACCACACAAATTGGGAAAAGACTGAGGGGGACCTGAGCCCTGACTGACATTGTCATCAATGTTATTTGGTGCTTTGGAAAGCATATTTATCTTCAACCTATAGACTGTACACTACTTGATAGTTTGGTTCAACTTATGTTGTAAATCGGGGGATCAGTAGTGGACACCAGCATGTTTAATGGCAAAGCAGCGGCATGTGTGAGCCAACATTTACATTTGTTAAACTTGGCATTTCATCCTCACTTGGTAATGTCTTTACCCTTCTTTGTCTTTCCCTCCATATCTTTCTACACAATCCTCTCTGTTCTGTTCAGGCAGAGGGAATCAAGCCAGATGATTTAACGTGGGAGGCCTTCCAGAAGTTTCTTGACAACCTCTGTCTCCGGCCTGAGATACAAAGCATCTTTGAGGAAAGGTTTGTGACACTTTCACCAACATATGCTGTGATTTTCCGTTATGTTTATCCCCATTTTTGAGGATCCTATAATTTGAGGCTCACTACTATAGCTCACAACATTTACCTAAGTGATCACATGGTACATTTTCTCTTTGCTCCAGTGGCTCCAAGAGGAAGCCATTCATCTCTTTGGACCAGTTGATGGATTTCATTAACCACAGGCAGCGAGACTCCAGACTGAACGAGGTGCTGTACCCCCCGCTGAAAAGAGAGCAGGTCCGACAGATCATGGAGAAATATGAGACCAACGCCAGCCAGCTGGAGAGAGGTCCGTAACTTTGGATGGGTTTTGCTTTTTTCTATTCTGTTTTCTAGGTAAAAAGAGGTGATCTTCATTCCTCAGATATTTGAATTAGATAATGCAGTGAATCATAGCAGGGAATATAAATCAGCCATGGTCCTTTTTGCCTTTTAATGTGCTCCCCAAAGATCATCCAAAGAAAGAGTGACCTCCTTTAGCTGCTGAATCGAATTGAATTGAATCTGGGGGGGAAGAAACTGCACACAAAGAGATTCAAGTCACATAAAGTAATATTATTTCACTAGATAACAAGAGTTCAGTGTAGGTGCTGCTGTATCCTCTTACAAATTATATCTTTGTCCCAAAGCAAGGTTTATCAGTTGCAGCAACGTTATAGGTTTAGGTATGATTGTTTGACTAAAATCCTTGGCCATGCACTGACCGATACCAAATCCATTTCCCTGATGTATTAAATGTCCTCCACATGTTTTGCCGTGGATAACCTGTACAAAAGTGGGAATAAAGAGAGCCTTGGCTGCCGTGAGCCTCTCTGCTAGGACACTGTTAAGCCAAAATCTGTAAGATGATCCACTATCCAGCCCACTGTGTTTAGAACTAAGCTGGAACTCCATTAAAGTCAGCTGATGTCCCAATATAGACAGTACATGACGTACATTTAGTATAGTATATTCCAGTCCTTGCCCTTCAAATCAAATCAATTATTCTGATCGCCATGAGCAGATGGATGCTGGTCTGACTGTGAAAAACAAGGTTGACCTTTTTCAGATTCTCTCTCTCTCTCTCTCTCTCTCCTCCCTCCCTCTCTCTCATGCAGACCAGATCAGTTTGCAGGCGTTCAGTCGGTATCTGGGAGGAGAGGAAAACAGCATAGTACCTTCAGAGAGACTGGATATCATCGACGACATGAACCAACCGCTGTCTCATTATTTTATCAACTCCTCACACAACACATACCTCACAGGTAAACACACACACCCTGCAGATCTAACAAGACCCAGGTGTAATGTGGCACTATGTAGCTTCATAGTTCATTCTTTGCATCCAAAACCCATCTTTCCCTCCCTTTTTGTCTGTCTGCTCGCAGTGGGTCAGCTAACCGGTCTGTCGTCAGTGGAGATGTACAGGCAGGTGCTGCTGACCGGCTGTCGCTGTATAGAGCTGGACTGCTGGAAGGGCCGGCCGCAAGATGAGGAGCCCTACATAACACACGGGTTCACCATGACCACTGAGATCCCCTTTAAGGTGGCAGTCACTGCTGTTTGGCATTCATTGGAGTTTTTGTCTAGTTTCAATGTGACACCTTGGTTAGGTTGAGATCAAAGTTATTGCTCTCATATAACATTTATTCTACAGCATTTAGTCAAGGCAATGACATTTTCACTTTCCCTATTCATGAGAGGTTTTGCATCGACACACAAGAAGTGCAGTATTTTTTTAATTTTTATGGTGTCATTATTGACTTTTATGTACATGTTATAAATCCCTGACAAGCTGAGATGATTTTTTTTGTCTCCTCCAGCTGTTAAAAATATAAAAAATAATGAAGGGAACTTGGTGTTTGGACCACTTAACCTTGGTGTATTTGTGAGGTTTGGTGTGCAAATGCTTTGTGCAATGGATTCATAAATGTTAAATATTGAGACAGCAACTGCAGACACTTTGTACAAACAGTGTACAATGGAGACTATTATTTCTTCTTCTTCTTATTATTATTACAGAAAGTGGTAGCAGTGCCATAACCTGTTGCCAAAATTAACTCAAGCTAAAAAGTTTTCAAACCTTTATAATAAAAAAGCTCCCTTGTGCTTTATAATGAAATTAAATTTTATTTATAGTATCAAATCACAACAAGTTATCTCATTGTGCTTTTCATAAAGAGCAGGTCTAGACCAGACTCTGGGATGTTATTTATCTCCCAGGTCTTTCATAAAGAGCAGGTCTAGACCGGACTCTGGGATGTTATTTATCTCCCAGGTCTTTAATAAAGAGCAGGTCTAGACCGGACTCTGGGATGTTATTTATCTCCCAGGTCTTTCATAAAGAGCAGGTCTAGACCGGACTCTGGGATGTTATTTATCTCCCAGGTCTTTCCATAAAGACAGGTCTGGGACTCTGGGATGTTATTTATCTCCCAGGTCTTTCCATAAAGAGCAGGTCTAGACCAGACTCTGGGATGTTATTTATCTCCCAGGTCTTTCATAAAGAGCAGGTCTAGACCGGACTCTGGGATGTTATTTATCTCCCAGGTCTTTTCATAAAGAGCAGGTCTAGACCGGACTCTGGGATGTTATTTATCTCCCAGGTCTTTCCATAAAGAGCAGGTCTAGACCGGACTCTGGGATGTTATTTATCTCCCAGGTCTTTCCATAAAGAGCAGGTCTAGACCGGACTCTGGGATGTTATTTACAGAAACCCAACAGTTCACACCAAGAGCAAGCACTAGGCGACAGAGGCAAGGAAAAACTTCCTTTAAGAGGCAGAAACCTCAAGCAGAACCATGGCTCAAGGTGGGGGGGCATCTGCCTTGACTGGTTGGGGGTGAGAGAAAGAGAGAGAGAGAGAGAGAGATAAAGACAGACAGACAGACAGACAGACAGGCATCAGGTGAATCCAACCACAGATCCAGACTCCACAGTTCCAGAGCCAGAACCACCTGCAGGAAGCAATAGGAGGAGAGGGGCGAGAGAGCACAAGACTACGGGAAAGGGAAGAAGTCGAGTTAGTAACAGGCATTAATGGGATGAGGTTGCATACAGATGGAGAGGAAGAGAGAGGTGCTCAGTGCATCATGGGAAGTCCCCCAGCAGTCTAGGCCTATAGCGGCGTAACTAAGGGATGGTTCACGACTCCCTTGAGCCAGCCCTAACTATAAGCTTTATCCAAGAGGAAAGTCTTAAGCCTACTCTTAAATGTGGAGATGGTGTCTGCCTCCTGAACCCAGACTGGAACCTGGTTCCACAGGAGAGGAGCCTGCCCGATAGCTGAACGCTCATGTCCCTGGACCCAGACTGGAACCTGGTTCCACAGGAGAGGAGCCTGATAGCTGAACGCTCTGGTCCCTGGACCCAGACTGGAACCTGGTTCCACAGGAGAGGAGCCTGATAGCTGAACGCCCTGGCTCCCATTCTACTTTTAGAGACTCTAGGAACCTCAAGTAATCCTGCATTCTGGGAGCACAGTGCTCTGGTGGGGTAGTAAGGTACTATGAGCTCTTTAAGATAAGATGGTGCCTGACCATGAAGAGCTTTGTAGGTGAGAAGAAGGATTTTAAATTCTATTCTGGATTTTACAGGAAGCCAATGCAGAGAAGCTAAAACAGGAGAGATGTGGTCTCTTTTCTTGGTTCCTGTCAGAACACGTGCTGCAGCATTCTGGATCAGCTGAAGAGTCTTTATGGACTTTTTCGAGCAGCCTGATAATAAAGAATTGCAGTAATCCAGCCTAGAAGTAACAAATGCATGGACTAGTTTTTCTGCATCATTTTTAGACAGGATATTCCTGATTTTTGCAATATTATGTAGGTGAAAAAGGCAGTTCTTAAAATGTGCCTAATTTGAGAATTAAAAACATGTCCTGATCAAAGATAACTCCAAGATTCCTCACAGTGGTGCTGTAGGCCAGGGTGGTGCTGGAGGCCAGGGTGGTGCCATCCAGAGTAACTATCTCTTTGGATAATGCGTCACGGAGGTGCTTGGGTCCCAGAGCAATAACTTCAGTTTTATCTGAGTTTAACATTAGAAAGTTACAGGTCATCCAGGTTTTAATTTCCTGAAGGCACATTTGAAGTTCAGCTAACTGATTAGTTTCATCCGGTTTGATTGATAGATATAATTGAGTATCATCTGCATAACAATGAAAGTTTATGGAGTGTTTCCTGATAATATTGCCCAATGGAAGCATATATAAAGTGAACAGGATTGGACCGAGAACAGATCCTTGTGGGACTCCATGACTAACTTTGGAGTGCACGGAGGATTCATCGTTAACATGAACAAACTGAGATCAATCTGATAAATAAGACTTAAACCAGCTTAGAGCAGTCCCTTTAATGCCGATTAAATGTTCCAATCTCTGTAATAAGATATGATGGTTAATGGTATCTAATGCAGCACTAAGATCTAATAACACCAGTACAGAGATAAGTCCTTTGTCTGATGCAATTAGGAGGTCATTAGTAATTTTCACAAGTGCTGTCTCTGTGCTATGATTAACTCTAAATCCTGACTGAAAATCCTCAAATAAGCTGTTGCTATGCAGAACGTCACACAGCTGTTTGGAGACTGCTTTCTCAAGAATCTTAGAGAGAAATGGAAGGTTGGATATAGGTCTATAGGTATAGTTGTTTAAAACATCTGGATCAAGGTTGGGCTTGGGAAATAATTTAATTAAATTGATAAAGATCAAGTGATGCAAAGCTAACCGTCTTGGTTTTATTATCTTCTTTTTTAGAGGGGCAACAGAGTCGAGTGTCATTTGCAGCAAGCCTGTTGCACTATCAACAAAATGATCGATTTGGGAGGGACTAATAGCATAGGAGTCCTCCATTACTTTGTGACTTGGTAATGAATTAAATGCTAATGGAATCACATCCTTAAATTTAGCTACAGCACTATCAGATAGACATCTTGTATAGAAGGTTTTGCCTAATGGCGTGTAGTTCAGCAGTATAAACTCAAAAGTTATCAAACAGTGGTCAGATAGAAAGGGATTCTGTGGGAACACTATTAAATGTTCAATTTCAACACCATATACCAGAACAAGATCGAGGCTGTGGTTAAAACGGTGAGTCGGTTTATGAACACTTTGAGAGAAGCCAATAGAATCTAATAGAGAGATAAACGCAGTACTAAGGCTGTCATTCTCATCGTCACATGAATATTAAAATCCCTACAATAAGAACTTTGTCCGTTTTTAGCACTAAATTTGACAAGAACTCTGCAAATTCAGATAAGAATTCAGAGTATGGACCAGGTGCTCGGTACACTAGAACAAATAGAACTGGTTCAGAGTATGGACCAGGTGCTCTATACACTAGAACAAATAGAACTGGTTCAGAGTATGGACCAGGTGCTCGGTACACTATAACAAATAGAACTGGTTCAGAGTATGGACCAGATACACTAGATCAAATAGAACTGGTTTCTGGACCAGGTGCTCGGTACACTATAACAAATAGAACTGGTTCAGAGTATGGACCAGGTGAACTGGTTCAGAGTCTGGACCAGGTGCTATACACTATAACAAATAGAACTGGTTCAGAGTATGGACCAGGTGCTCGGTACACTATAACAAATAGAACTGGTTGCAGTGATTTCCAACTTGGGTGTGAAAGAATAAGAACAAAACTTTCAAATGAGTTATAATTTAGTTTAGGTTTAGAGCTGATTATTAGACTAGAGTCAAAGATGGCTGCAACTCCACCTCCTCGGCCTGTGCCTCGAGGAATGTGAGTATTAATATGACTGGGGGGGGTGGATTCATTTAGACTAACATATTCTCCATCACCCAGCCAGGTTTCAGTAAGACAAAATAAATCAAAATTAGAATCTGATATTAATTCATTTACTAGTACACCTTTAGAAGAGAGAGATCTGATGTTTAAGAGTCCACATTTAATTCTCCTATTCTTTTGCACTATTGCACTTGTGATTTTAATTGTTATGAGGTTTTCATGCACAGCTCCTCTTCTGTTTACCTTTGATTTAAATAATTTCAATGGTCGGGGGGCAGACACCGTCACTATGGGGTTTTGACTAGGTAACTCCTGGAATGGAGGAGCAGAGAAGTGTGTTAGACTGCGACTCTATAATTTATAAAGACCCAACAATTCCAGTAATTCCCCCAAAATAAAGCAGTTAGTGTGACAGTGGCAAGAAAAAACTTCCTTTAGGAAGAAACCTAACTGTGTTAATGGTGCTCAGTAAGTACTCATGACCTTACAGTCTGACGACATGTTTATTTTACCATTGTTGTATTAGATTTTATTCAATGAAGCTCCTTTTTAATGTTCTCATTCTTTCTTTCAAACTGTAGGAGGTGATTGAGGCAATAGCAGAGAGTGCTTTCAAGACCTCACCATACCCCCTCATCCTGTCCTTTGAAAACCACGTAGATTCGTAAGTCTTGTCAGCTTCTATGAGTATGTTTATCAGCACATAGATTCAGATCATCTAGTTTTTCTAAGGCTCTATGTGTTTTGGGTTGCAGTTGATGTGTTTATTACCAGACACAATGTGAGGCTTTGATTGAAGCATTTGCTCTAATGTTGCACTGTTACAATGGCAAATGATGATTGAAGGCATGTTGGAGTTTCAATTTCGGGGCCCTGTCCCATTGTGGCAGGTTATAATAAACCAGAAACTAACCTGTGTCTCTCCTTCTGTCAGGGCCAAGCAGCAGGCTAAAATGGCCGAGTACTGCAGGACCATCTTTGGAGACGCCCTGCTCATTGAGCCACTGGAGAAATATCCGGTAAGACTGATCTCCAGATATGAACTTTGACAATGTGTTGTGCGTGCGCGCACACACACACACACATGCACACAAACTGAACAGTCATATATTATATATTCTAAGGTCTGTTTTAGTCTAGAACAAGTGCATTTTTAGTTATGCCTTGTTTCTCAAAGAACAAACCCAACACACTTATATCCTTTGACTCCACAATTATGGTGTTAATCAACTTGCAAACCGTCAAATAGTTTCAAACAGCTTGTGATACGCAGATGAGATCTTGACCATTTTATACTAAAAGACAACTCGTGATGCATTGCTTTTGACTAAACCCCTCTGTATTCACAGCTTTCAGGGAATGCACACAATCCTGAAGTAAATCTCAGACCATAGCATTTAATTTGATCATACAGTGTGATTATCTTTTTTTATATTTCTACTTGCAGAAGCGTGAGTTAAGCATATTTTTTATTTTTAATTTTACTGTTTTCCTGAGAAAGTAAAAGTGGGGTTTGCAGTAAAAGTGCACATGCATTAATTACAACATGTTTTACTGGTTAGGAGCTGCAAATACACAAAAAATATATGTGTAATATGAAATATATATAAGTGTTTATGCAGGTTAAAGCATACAAAGATTGGGCCAATGTGAAGCACAGCGCAGTGTGTCTCAAGTTCAACACAAGCACAATCATTTAGAGTTTGAAGACTGCAAAGTCACATTTTAAGGCTGTTTAACTTTAGTTATAACACATTGTGCATGGCACTGTTACTCTTTTGATAAAATATTTCCTAAACATCATAAAAGGTTGTATAAAAACACTTTATTAAAAGGATATGAGGAGGAAGAGAGATGATTGTGAGGGTGGGTTGCTATACTCATTCTACTGGGATGAGGGATTAGGGTGATTGGTTGTTTGGTACAAAATGTAAAAATAATTTGGTACCGTAGGTGTTTAAAATTCTATATATTTAATGTATATTTGTTATCTTGCTACGCATATATAACATATATATAATGATACATACATATACAAAATATATGATATATGCAGGAACTATTTAGAGTTGAATGAGAAAAAAATAACATATTGTTTGTAACACTTTATAGATATTGTTATTCTTTTTAGTGTTTTGCTACACACTTATTGTGCTTTTATAATTTATTTTATTGTTATTTTTTATTCAAAATACAAAATAAAGAAACATTAGGGCTGGGTATTGAACTTCCATACTTTCAGGCCCTGACCGAATTGCCTCCATAATATCAAAAAAAGCCTTGTCATTCAATACCAAAGTGTATTACCTGTGTCAGATAGTTGTGAAATGTGTACTGTAATGTTGTAATTTCGTTTTGTTAAATGCATTTTATAAAATTGGTATTGACAAAAGTATTGTTTAGAAACTGGTATCAAATTCACGCTATCGCTGCCGTTATAAAAATTATAACTATAATTATCACCAGCCCTATTAACATTACATTTGGATAATATGTTGTGGCTGCCAGTCCACATATGAATGACACATGACATCGCAAAAAACAATACTTAATCTAGCACTGATGCCGGATAAACTAGATTTGATTCTTTACCAGTGTCCTTCTTGTGTCTTCAGCTGGTCCCCGGTCAGCTCCTCCCCTCACCGCAGGAGTTGATGGGGAAGATTCTCATCAAAAACAAGAAGAAGCACCACCACCAACGACCCTCGAGTAGTGGCAGCATACGTCGCAGAGAGCTGGAGGGGCGCTCGTCACCCAACAACGGTGAGCGCAGACGGCTGGCTGCGTCTTTTGCAGACGCATTCAGGGCCGAGAATGTGACATCCTTCTTGTGTCCCGCCTGTCATTTGTCATTATTATATAGTTATATAGTTTTCTGTTTTCTGTGTAGACTGCCCTCTGACAGACAGCGAGGGAAGCCAGCTCCTGTCGAACGTGGAAGAGAAGCTGGCTGAGAGGATGGTCAAAGACTCTGAGCCTCGCAAATCCATTGGTGGGTTGTAGAAGAAGGAATAGATGGATAAATGGATTATGAAATTGGCCTTTCAATGACTGGGTTTTGCATAATGTGTGTATATATATATACAGTGAGGAAAATATGTATTTGAACACCCTGCTATTTTGCAAGTTCTCCCACTTAGAAATCATGGAGGGTCTGAAATTGTCATCGCAGGTGCATGTCCACTGTGAGAGACATAATCTAAAAAAAATACAGAAATCACAATGTATGATTTTTTAACTATTTATTTGTATGATACAGCTGCAAATAAGTATTTGAACACCTGTCTATCAGCTAGAATTCTGACCCTCAAAGACCTGTTAGTCTGCCTTCAAAATGTCCAAAAGGTGAGATCTTGCATGGAGCCCCAGTCCGAGGGAGATTGACAGTCATGTTTAGCTTCTTCCATTTTCTAATGATTGCTCCAACAGTGGACCTTTTTTCACCAAGCTGCTTGGACATGTCCCCGTAGCCCTTTCCAGCCTTGTGGAGGTGGTCAATTTAGTCTCTAGTGTCTTTGGACAGCTCTTTGGTCTTGGCCATGTTAGTAGTTGGATTCTTACTGATTGTATGGGGTGGACAGGTGTCTTTGTGCAGCTAACGACCTCAAACAGGTGCATCTAATTTAGGATAATAAATGGAGTGGAGGTGGACATTTTGAAGGCAGACTAACAGGTCTTTGAGGATCAGAATTCTAGCTGATAGACAGGTGTTCAATCAATCAATGCTGTATCATACAAATAGTTAAAAAATCATACATTGTGATTTCTGGATTTTTTTTTTTAGATTATGTCTCTCACAGTGGACATGCACCTACGATGACAATTTCAGACCCCTCCATGATTTCTAAGTGGGAGAACTTACAAAATAGCAGGGTGTTCAAATACTTATTTTCCTCACTGTATATATATATTTATATTTATAGGTTATGTTTACATTTCATAGTCATTAATATTTAATCATGATCTACTGTATTGTTCAATCCCTGCAGTGTTGACTTTTTCACTTTTGCACTATCAACATTGCACATTCTACCTTAGTATCTCACCTTATCATGGTCACTGCATTCCTGTGAGTGATTTTTATTTTTATTCTTAAGATATGTGATATATATGTGTCTGTTGTGTTATGGTTGTCTTGCTACTGGATGCCTAAAATTTCCTTTGGGATGAATAAAGTATCTATCTATCTATCTATCTATCTATCTATCTATCTATCTATCTATCTATCTATCTATTATATTGCTCAGGAGGTGAGGGAGAAAGCGAGGAGGATGAGGAGGATGAAACGGCGACGGAGCTGAAAAAGCCAAACTCCGACGAGGTAAGGCCATCAGGAACAGGGCCAACGGTGTGTTTGGCATGCTGGTGGGCTGATTGATGGAGTCATTGCTATCTGCCTCCCTCAGGGTACCGCCAGCAGTGAGGTGAACGCCACAGAGGAGATGTCGACTCTCGTCAACTACATTGAACCGGTCAAATTCAAGAGTTTCGAGGTGGCAAACAGTAAGTGTGTGTGTGTCTGTGTGTATCTGTCTGTGTGTGCGTACGCGTAATAAAGAGACAGGAAAGATGTTGACTTAGAGTACAGGAAGGATACAAAGTGAAAAGAAAAGAGTTTGTATGATGGGGTGGACAAGTCTCATTAGTCTTAAGCACCCCATGTAGCGCATTAGGCAGACAGGTCAGTTGTGTGGACTCATTTGTGGTTAATGATCAGTCTTGTCATACAGACCTGCACATTGAAAAAAATTGACGTGGGTACATAAATTGATTAAGATAGTCTGAGTTCTTTTCTCTTTTTTCTCACTCTTTCTGTCCACCAGAGAGGAGGAAGTTCTTTGAAATGTCGTCCTTGGTGGAAACCAAAGGCATGGACACCCTGAAGAGCTTCCCCAATGAGTTTGTTGAGTATCCCTGGAAGCTTGTTATCAGCTTTGTTTTTTTTGAGGAATACGGTTTATGTGTATGTGCATCATTTCTTTGTGTGTTCAAGTGTCTCTTCTGTAGGTCTGCAACTATTGATTATTGTCATTGCCTACTAATCCGTCAATTATTTTCTCGATTAATCAATTAGTTGTTTGGTCTATATCACGTCAGAGAATGGAGAGAAATGTTGAATCCGTGTTTCCCAAAGCCCAAGATGTTGTCTTGAAATGTCTAGTTTTGTCCACAACTCAAAGATATACAGTTTACCATTAGAGGAGTAAATAAACTAGAAAATACGCACATTTAAAAAGCTGGAACCAGAGCATTTTCACTTTTTCTTGATATAAAACGATTAATTGATTATCCAAATAGTTGGCGATTAATTTAACAATTAACAACTAATTGATACTAAGTCAATTCGATCGATTAATCCACTCGTTTGTGATGTGACTCTATCAGTATGCAAATTACTTGGCGAGGAAAGGTCTTTGACGCCTAGTATGAGTTTAACAATATGGAAAATAAAACCGAAATTGTGACACTCAGCTTCACAAACCTGTGTCGCGGAGTGAGAAGGCAGAATTGCGCGCCCCCCCCTTCCCCCCTCCAACTCCCAGAGTTATCCTTCTCGTCCAGATCCAATGCTACCACATCTTTAAATTATTAATATTATTAGTTCTTTTGGTGCCTTATTATTGTGTTGTCTGGTAAAATGAGTTAACTGTAAAGATGGCTAAAAGCAAAAGGGGGTCACCGGTAATGCTAATGGAGGTGTACGGATGACTGCTGTTCTGACTCAGGTGTCTGGGTTTGTTTCCCGACAGTTCAGTAAACTGGGTGTTCTGGGAGTTTATTCCAGATATGAGGACCATAGAAACTGAACGCTGCTTCACTCTGTTTAGTTCTGACTCTGGGGACAGAAAGCAGACCTGTCCCAGATGACCTGAGAGGTCTGGGTGGTTCATAGTGTAGTAGCAGATCAGAAATGTATTTTGGCCCTAAACCGTTTAGTGATTTATAAACTAGCAAAAGTACTTTGAAATCAATTCTTTGAGACACAGGAAGCCAGTGCAAAGACTTCAGAACTGGAGTGATGTGATCCAGTCTCCTGGTCTTAGTGAGGACTCGAGCAGCAGCGTTCTGAATCAGCTGCAGCTGTCTGATTGTTTTTTTTTATTTGGTTTTAGCCCTGACTCCTAATCTTGTCGTTAAAACAACAAGTATAAAGTAAGGGGTACTTTTTATCTGCTACAGTGTACAACATGTAACAAATGCCCCATATACAGTGTTTGGGTCTTAACAGCACTCCTCCAGGTACAATAAGAATCAGCTGAGCCGAATCTACCCTAAAGGAACAAGGGTGGACAGCTCCAACTACATGCCTCAGCTCTTCTGGAATGTCGGCTGCCAGATGGTGGCGCTCAACTTCCAGACCCTCGGTGAGTCCGCTTATTTCAGCCTCAACAACAGGGGCATGTAAGCTAGGCCTGTAACGTACAAAGTATACACAGAACCAAACAAAAATCTGGTCCCTATCAGGAATAAAGGTTTTGCTTTCTGTAGCAGGCAGACACTATGCCACGGATGATAATTTAAAGAGGGTCAGGGAGGAAGGAAGTTTAATCATCTCAGTCTTTATCCCTTTATCTTTCTCTCAAACCATCCCTCTTCCCCCTCTTTCCTTCTTCATCTCTCCATTCCTCTCTACCAGACCTCCCTATGCAGCTGAACATGGGGGTGTTTGAGTACAACGGCCACAGCGGTTACTTGCTGAAACCTGAGTTCATGAGAAGGACAGACAAACACTTTGACCCTTTCACAGAAAACATAGTGGACGGGATAGTCGCCAATACTGTCAAAATTAAGGCAAGGATAAAATGTGTCATCGTTTGGATATAAAAACTTCTTTGTAAGTGTTGTTCTCACAAACATGTTTTATTGAACCTCCACCAGGTGATCTCAGGCCAGTTTCTGTCAGATAAAGGTTGGCGTGTACGTAGAAGTGGACATGTTTGGACTTCCTGCTGATACAAAGAGAAAGTACAGAACCAAAACATCCAATGGGAACTCGCTGGACCCCGTGTGGGATGATGAAATGTTTGTGTTTAATAAGGTGCACATCCCCCGGAGTCCGATGTATTTCACATTGTCTGTCCTTTGTTCACTCTGAAACACGCTCTAAAGGTCTTGCTCTCGCTCCAGGTGGTCCTCCCAACACTGGCCTCTCTGAGGATAGCTGTGCTTGAAGAAAACGGAAAGTTCATTGGACACCGGATCCTCCCTGTGTCCGCTGTCAGACCTGGTCAGTTCAAAAAAATGTCATTCTGTAGCTGTACCATTTAATGTCCAGCCCTAATGGACAGTAGTCCTTTATGTATTTGATTCTTCCTTTCCTTCTTCTTTGCTTCTAGGCTACCACTACATCAACCTGAAGAATGAGCTGAACCAGCCCCTCTTCCTGCCCTCGCTGCTGGTTTACACTGAAGCTCAGGACTACATCCCTAATGAGCACCAGGGTAAGAACACCATATAAACAGCAGCACTTTGCCGCTGTGCATCACACAACACACTTGAGTCACTTGACCCTGCAATAAATTTGACAAGAAATACCGTATCTTCTAGCTATCTATTTTAGTTGTTTATCCATTGCCTCTCTTAACTATTTGAACAATTTCTGCATTAGTTTTAGCTAACTATGTTGACTTCTATGCACGTTTGCTTACTAGTTTTCAGGCAATTTTATTTATTTTATTAACATGTGGCTTTAAAGGTCCAATATTGTAAAAACTAAGATTTCCATGATATTTATTATAAAGCAGGTTGGGTGGGTGTAAATAAGAGATGTTAAAACTACATATTTTAGACAGAGAGTGAATATAGGTATATTTAAAACAGACAGTATGAGAAAAATAATTTATGTTTCAACATTAAAGCATGTAAACATGTTCTGGTATAAAACCAAAATACAAGTAGGAACCAGAAAATTAGCATGATATGGGACCTTTAAAGGAAAAGTTCCATGGTTTCTTGTTGAGAGTTAGATGAGAAGATTGATACCACTCGCGTCTGTACAGTAAATATGAAGCTAGAGTCAGCAGACGTTAGCTTATCTTAGCATAAAGTCTGGAAACGGCAAACAGCTACACTGACCCGGTAAATCCCGGAACCATATTAATCAAATGGCCTTGGTCTCAGCTATGTAAAAGAAAAACCTTCAGAGACCTGAAGGAGTCCCACACTGCAATATTAAAGTTATTGAAGTACTTGATTTGAAAACTTGTGTCTTGACTTGGACTTACCATAAAAGACTTCAACTTTGCCACTGGTGTAGATTATCTGAACCTATGGTTATATACGACATTAAAGCACTTTTTGTCTCGTTTGTTTTTGTGCGTGTGTTTATGTGCATTCTCAGAGTACGCAGAGGCTCTGACCAACCCCATAAAGCACATCAGTCAGTTGCACAAGAGAGAGACACAACTGGCTGTTCTCTTAGAGGACAGCAGTGAGGTAAGACACATCTGTGCTTTAAATAATAATTTGCAACTAAAAAGAATTTATGGTCATTCTTCAAATTAATAATACATTTTCCCATGGCTATTGTCCAGCATGTCCACAACCAGCCGAAAGAGAGAGAGACAAAGGGAGAGTGTGAAGTCATTCCAGGAAGTCGACTCTCCCCCCCCTTCCACACGCTCCCCCCCTCTTCATTGGATGAAACCCCTGTGATCATAAAGTTACCTGCACCGGGTAGAGACATCGCCAAATCACACATACTCAGCCACAAATGCTGTCTCAATGTATACATGACACACTTGCCAATACACACACCTGTCATGTATCTGTACTTCTGAAAGGGTGTTATACAGTACATTAGATTTGTATAACTTCCAATTATCAATACTGTAAATGTACTGCCGTAAATGGCTTTTTACTGTCCGTATTGAAAATGATTGTAGGTGTAATCCCTGTAACATTATCAGTCCATTTTAGCTGTGTCAGCTCTACTGCTGCTGTATAAGGGTGGCTGGTTGCAGTTGTTGGTTTGCAAGTTGTATTCTATGATAATGGTAGCTAATGTAATATCTCCATGTATATGTCTTCACTGCACAAATATACATTGTAATCTATTGAAGATCTTTTCACTTGTCTCCAGGAAACTTCAACAAGTGAAACAATATATATTTTTCATGTGTTGTGAAAATCATCAAATGTCAACTTTTTAGGAAATCCAAAGGGATATTTTATTTCTTCCATTTATGAAAAAATATTGTTTTTTGTTCATTACATTAGACACATTTGTTGTGTCTGGCTCACATCATCCATTTCACACATACTGTCTGTGTGCTTCTCCTTGTGTGTGTGTGTGTGTGTGTGTGTGTGTGTGTGTAGCACAAAGTCAGAAGGAAGACCTCATAAGCACTGTTCTGGCAGGTAAGGCCATTCCAGCACATTCATTTCCACACAGAAACTAGTGAAATCATTTGTGTGTCACATAGAGCTGCATGCAGAAAATATGTCTATTTTTTAGTTTGGAAAAGCAAGGGGTGGCTAGTTTTCAGCAATGTTTACACTGAATCATACGGTGATTGGCCATACTTCTGTCTGTCTGTCTCTCAGATGTCCAGGCTCAGTCTATAGAGGAGTTGAAGCAGCAGAAGAGCTATTCAAAGCTATTGAAGAAGCAGAGCAAAGATCTCAAAGAGATGCGAAAGAAACACCTCAAGAAGGTACACACACACACACACACACACACACACACACACAGATGACAGATGACAGATGCATAACAGAATGGAAACAGCTCTGCAAAGGAACTGTATTTGAAAGTTCCACTATGTACACCACCTACTTTTGCTTGTGTGCTGCACATCAAATCGTTTTTTTTTCTTGTGTGCATTTGTAGGTGTGGAATCTGAGTAAGGAGCAGAAGAGTCGGACTAGCAAGCTTCAATCTGACACCCAGAGGAGACGCAGTCAGATGGAAAAACACCTTAAATCTAGCATCAAGAAAAAGTGAGGATGGAAGGGTGGTTTTGTGGGCTGTATGATGGAAGAACAGAGGAGAAAGTATCAAGAAGTACCAGTAAAGAAGGGAGGGATATGTGGATAGATTGATGGTGTTAAGATGGGTAGATGGAACTAAACTGTCTGACTAAACATGACTTAATTGTGTGTGTTCAGCGAGCCCAATGAGCCGGTGCAGCGTGAACTGTCAAAGTTGGAGCAGGAGCTTGAGAAGCAGACGGTCCAGCTGAGGGAATGGCAGATGCAAGAACTGCTAAAGCTCCGACAGGAGCTTCACTTACCGGAGAGAGAGAAACAACAAACACACCTGCAGGAGGTAGCGACATGCACGGACGCACACACACACACACACACACACACACACAAACACACACCTATGTATTAAAGGCATCAGAGCACTTCCTTAATCTTTGCCCACTTATTCACGTGCAAAGATCCAATCACAATGTTTGTACCCCCATCTCCTTCAATTAAAATGCATGTTTGATGCTTTCATAAGTCAACACTTTCACTAACATTAGGTTGGAGACTTAATTTACCTGTTGGGCCACAGACTGCTAGTTTTGGGTGGTGTCATTTTCTTCAGTCAGTTGTCCACCTGAAATTAATTGTTTGAGTATAGACCGAATCAAAATGAAGTAATTTTAACACAATGTGACAAACTTGGAATTATAAATTACAGATATATACTGTACACATGCTCACACACAGAGTTCATCATCAGCTGGCCTCTGAGGCACTTTGTGGCACTTCCATACACCTGCGCAGTGATACGCTGACAGGCCTGTGTGTTTTCAGGCCTTCCTGAAGTTAAAGGAGACGGCCGTTGAATGCCAAGCAGCTCAGCTGAAGAAGCTGAAGGAGACATGTGAGAAGTAAGTGCAGGGACAGGACCCAGAAGTCCTTTTAGTTATTATGGTATATTATGTTTTAGTGTTATTAGTAGTGTATTGATTTTTCCCTTTATTACAATATGTGACTTTGATTCCCGTATGTTGGACTTACCACAAGTGTCTAGATTTTTTTTAAATGTAAACCCTAAATCCAAAATGTAAACGTTTTCCTACAAAATTAGCAATTTGTCCGGATGTAATGCTGAGATGTAATTGTGTTCGCAGAGAGAAGAAAGAGCTCCAGAGGATCCTGAACAGGAAGCGGCTGAACAGCATCAGCGAAGCTAAGTCCCGTGACAAAGACAAGGCTGAAACGTAAGAAGCTTTTGAGACGTTTATTTATGTTTTTCTGATTCATACACCTTTTGTCTTTCATCCTTTTTATCTTCTTATCTCCCTCTATAGGGAACTGATTGAGATCAACAGGAAACATATTCAAGATTCTGTCGCCTTAATCCGCGGGGTAAGTATGGATGGCCGTTTATCTACTTTAGAACGTTTTCCTGACATTGTCATCAACTTTACTCCTCTCCTCTCACATATTATTTTCTTTTCCCTTCCTCTCAAATTTGTCCCTAAATGTTTTTGCTATCTTTCATCCCTCTTTTCTTTATGGTTTTTTGTATAATTCCTTCTTGTATGCTGTTATTCATCACGTATCTCTCTTTTATATGTA
The DNA here is from genome assembly GCA_026937815.1 of Etheostoma perlongum. Lineage (NCBI taxonomy): Eukaryota > Metazoa > Chordata > Actinopteri > Perciformes > Percidae > Etheostoma > Etheostoma perlongum. Next base: position 1,098,521 of record CM049389.1, on the reverse strand, counting down.
TTTCTACTTCCTCTGCGCTCATCTTTTTTCCCTCCCTAAAATCAAATCTTCCTCCCATTGTCTCTTGTCTTCCTTCCTCAATCTGTGTCCCTCCAGCTGGAGCAGGCTCAGACCAGGAGACAGGACGAGCTGATGCTGAAGCACCGGGAGGTGCTGCAACACATAGATGATGAGCTTCCACAGGTGAGCAAAAAACACATAGCCTTGCACATGCTGTACTTTGACGTGCTTGAATATATTTTCTATACTTTCCTGGTGTTTCTTATGCAGCTCCAGTCTCAGTTGGAGAGGAAACTAGATCAGGAGTATCTGGGACTACAGCAGGAAATCTGCCAGCACCTTCAGTTGGAGCTCCAGAACAAAGGTCTCCAAAAAGACGCCCTGTTCTCGCACTTGTCCAACAGCAACCCGAGCCCCAGCTCCAGCTCGGGTCGGCCCTCCAACTGCTCCACGCCCTCTTACCCGTCAACACCCAATCAGAGCCCCTTGAACAGGAGCATGGACAATAGCACTGCGTCATTGGCCGATTCCTCTTCCTCGTCCAGCACTCCCGTCCTGTCGGAGGCGGAGATGTCATTATAATAATACATACATACATTTAACTTGGGTCTATAATGATTACAATGTGGGATAGTAACGATTTTAATTATGTACTAATTATTTCCTTTTTTATTTCAGACTGTCTACAGAGCTAAATTACTTTTATTTTCTGTTTTTGTCATATGTACATCATGCCTATTGTTGAAGATTTAATAACGATCATAACTAAACTTTTAAATTTCTTTTTTTTTTTTTTTTTACATTTTCTTGTCTTTGTCTTGATTTTAATGTTGTATCCCTTGATACCTTTTTCTTAGCATCATTTCCATTTTTGTCTGGTCAGTAAGCTCTGCTGTGTATGTTTTTGCTATAGCATTCTGTTTGTACAAGCTTTAATCTTTTTATTGACACTTTGAAAGCTTTAAATTGTGTAGCGTGAGGAGTAGCTTTTTGAAAACGGCTGCCTTTATTCAGGAAAACGTAACATATACAGTTGGCCCAAGTGATTGCGATAGTGGTAAGAAAAAGAACACTTTTTGATATTTTGTTTGTAGCAATGTTAGACCAACTGGATTGCTTCATTATTGCCTCATGTACTACAAATCTGAGGAACTATTTAAAAGGCAGCCTAAATGTCAGAGGGCTACAAATAAATGTCAAAACCACACATCCTTTCCACTTTTGCAAGAAAATATATTCAAAGTTCAAGTATTTTCCAGAACTGGGTATTAAAGGGAATTTGAGACTTTTTCAGAGAATTTAAAAAGATAAAGTTTTAGCTGTAATGGCAGTGGCTGGCCTGCAAATGGAGCTGCAGCCTTAGCTGTTTATTTTAAACTGGAGGTTTGAGCCTCCCATTTAGCTAGCCTGATTATACTATTATACTGTACCCCCCCCCCCCCCACACACACACACACACACACGCACAATCACACACCCATCTCAGCAGGATTTGCAGCATAATTGTCCTTTGGCCTTTTACCTCCAATCAAGTGTGTGTGTGTGTGTGTTTTAGTGACATAGCACACACCCACACATGCATGCCTGACACTGTACTTCCTACTGAGGCATCTGTTGTGCATTGACCGCTACTTGCCTATTCCTTAAACCAGTTCTTCACCCTAATATATATTGATTGGGGACTTGCATTTTGTCCCTTAAAGGAGGGCGAGTCCCCACAATGTGACTGTGTAAACAGAGTAATATTCCCACAACATAAGTAATACACACACACACACACACAACGTTTAAATCCTCATTCCATCCAATCTACCCTACCCAGACTTTAGGAAGGAAACCATATCAAAAAAAATCTCTTGATGCGACATCTGCTCTTTCCAATTAAATGGAAAGTGTGTGTGTGTGTGTGTGTGTGTGTGTCCATCCATCCATGTTTATTAGAGCAGTAAGCTTTCCAGTTTTGCAGCATAGAGAAGACACTATGCTTAAATAGCAACGCCACTTTAGGAAGCGGTCTTCAGATGATGACTTAATGTAAAATGCCATGCTAATTTGTAGTCAGAATCACCAAATGAGGCAAATACATTAAGGAATTCATTTTACATTCTAATTACAACTCTCATTTAACAAATGAGTATTGATTTAGTGTAAGATAATGTGGTACGACGTCCTGTCACAGCTCAGGTGACGGCCTGATGCTTTCATTTCACCGAAGCCTCTTAATGCCATTAGAGACTGATACGTCACAATAAAAAACAGGAGTTCTGTTCACTTGTGTAAATTTTATTTTAGGGTGAATATGGCCGTAATACATCCCACACAGTTCCCTCAGTTTGATAGATACTCCAATCAAGCCAAATATTGCAGGTGGGATTGTAGTGCACAAATGGAACGTTAACTTAAAATTCTGTATTTTTCTGTTTATTTTAATCCATTACTTGAGACTTTTTTTCAGTTTTTGTTCTTTCATGTCTTGTCTGCTTTGAGGGGTAAATGATGGTACTCTGTGTATATGTATTCTGTGCATATGTTTATTTTTATGTGAATTTTACTACTGACCACAAGTGCTGAGGAGGGATGGATTTCAGGAGAGGTCGAGGAAGGTTGAGGGAAGAAGCACATTCATTTCATTTGTTTCTCACAGAAGGCTTGTTTGTAGATGACGTTCCTGTCTTGTCCTCTTCCACCTCCCTCCTCCACTGAGCACTGGCTGCCTGTCTGTCTGATTACCCCCCCTCACACAAACGTCTTTGGAAACTATCATCTATTTAAATGGAATTTTAACAACTTTTTCTTTTGTGGTTCTTTAAGTTATTTATTGTGTAAAAGGTTTTCATAAGCCCCCATTAGAGCTTCATTATGTGCATCTTTTCATCATCACGGAGATCTGCTTTTTCAGGGTGGAAACCATAAAGAAGTCAATAACAGTTATGAAATTGTTGGTTTAACTTCATAGGTCATCAGTAGGACAGCAGCAACAACAAACACCTGCTGGGGTCAGCACTTTCTTTAAATGATTACGCAGACCTTTTTGATCTCTGATTATTTAACCTCTGGCTGTCTGCACTCAGTGTGCCACACTGCATCCAACATGGAAATCATTTTCTCATCTCAATTTGGATACCAGTGTATTTTGCAGTGGAGGGGAAACAGACACAACTCTTCTCAGATCAAAAGGTTTATTATATATTATAAAAGTCTATAGATTCCTTTCTGCTTTTAGGGTTGTGGTAGTCCATGGCCAAGTATTCAAAGTGACATTTGTAAGATGACCCCTGAGACTCGTTTCATGTTTAAAGGCACTTTTACCGTCTATTTTAATGAGTTTTAGCGGCTGCTGGCTAAAGAGCCGTTGTGCACATTTTGACAAATACACAAGTTTTTCTTTATTTTTGGTACTTTTCCCACATATGCTAATGTGTAAGAAAAATGTGTGATAGAGGAAAATTATCTCTACTATATATAATGCAAAATGGAAAAACAACGCAAGAAAAATACCACAAACAAGAAGTACTTTAGATATCTATATTAAGTTATTTGACCTGTAGACTACTGTAAAAATACATGTTGGTCCTAGATAGCAGCCAGCATCTTTGTAGATCAGGAAATAAAAGAGGATACCACTGCTGGCTTGATTTACATTAACTGTATGGACAATAGGTACTTTGGTCCCTTAAAGCATAATTTTGAGTTAAGATATTTGGATATATCTTTTTAATCTGGATCTTCATGGACTTCCAGTGTAAACAGGCCAACGTCAGTTCTCTTTTTATTTAGTACATGCTTAGATTTGGCCTGTGCTGCTTTAGCACAAAGAGAGAGAGAGAGAGAGAGAGAGAGGTCAGTATGTTAGCCCGTTAGCTTGTTTCCTTAACACCAGGATGGAGCCTGGGGCTTGTTTCTTGTCAGCCATAAGCTTTAACCACTCTCATTTCGGTCCCGTTCATGATGAAAACACTCATTTAAACAGACATGCACAATATCAAACGCTGGCTCAAACACAGCAACGTGACATTAGACACTATGCTCGCTTCAGCATTACACACACAAACACTCCTGGACTTTACTCTTAGACATGTGGTGTGACTAGTCTCCCTCTGGCCCACCCTGAGGGCTCTGGCTGTCATGTCTTCTCTCCCTCTCTTTCTCTTCCTTTTTCTACTCCACTGTTCCTTTTTCTTCTCTTCAGTTTTACTCCAAAATTAGACCATCTTTTACTTTTGCACTACTTTAATAAATTAAAGCAGCCGTGTACACTTTAAATAGTGAAGAAAGCATGCAATATACATTAGAAAAGATATGTAGAGAGTTTTGTGACCCTGTATATGTGCATGTGATTGTCTCATATAAGGGAATACTATACAATGATCCAGATGTAATATTTGATTCGTAATTAATGCAAAGTAAATGAGTGAACATTCATTAATAAACTAATAAAACTTCCTGTTACAGAGCTGAACCTCGGCTGTTTGTGTGTGTGTGAGTGATTGTTCCAGTACATGTTTTTTTAACTTTAATTATATTTACAATGGATGATGGGGGATTGTTGTCAGTGTCTCTGGTGGAAGTTCCAACTCCACGGTGGCAAAGCCCCAGGGATTGATGAGGTAGGTTTGATAGGTTTGACTGCTTGAGCACAGGGATACTCAGACAATGCCGGCTTTTTATATAAAGAAATGGTAAATGGATCCACATACAACAGGTAACTTGACAAGGACAAAAGCTTGAATACCAAAATTTACAATTTTGGCAAATAAAGATCCTACAATCTTATTTTTCTAGTTCTAATTCCTTTGGTGCACCTTTCTAACCTGTGTCTTACATTTCAGGTTTACAGTTCGATGCTCAAGTTAATAAAATAAAAAAAAATAAAAATACTAACATTCATTGAAATCACAATCATACACCCCTGTATAACCTAATACAGTACAGTCAGTACATAATTGAGCTGGTAAGACCAGTCCAGGTGTACAGACATGAATGTGTGCAAAAGCTGTCTTACCGCACCAGAGGATGCTGGGTACATGAGCAGACTCCTTGCCATCAATCCTGGGTGAAACAACTTCACCAGAAAAGAAACAAAACACACACAAAAACACCTGACCTGTCAATAGACAGAGTCAGAGAAATATAAGTATCAATTATGACAAACTATTAAGTTCATTTCTTTATTTACCATAATTGGTAAATAACAACAGCATTACAATGAACTAAAACTGGCTGTCGAGGTGGTGTCCAGATAATGATGTGGGCTTTGTGGATCACTGGCAGTCTTTCTGGGGAAGACCTGGTCTGATTCGGAGGGACGGCATTCATCCCACTTGGGATGGAGCAGCTCTCATTTCTAGAAATCTTGACGAGTTTATTAGTGGACCTAATCTCTGACAATCCAGAGCTGGGACCAGGAGGCAGAGTCACAGTCTGACACACTTCTCTGCTCCTCCATTCCAGGAGTTACCTAGTCACAACCCCATAGTGACGGTGTCTGCCCCCCGACCATTGAAGTTATTTAAATCAAAGGTAAACAGAGGAGGAGCTGTGCATGAAAACCTCATAGCAATTAAAACCACAAGTGCAATAGTGCAAAAGAATAGGAGAATTAAATGTGGACTCATAAACATCAGATCTCTCTCTTCTAAAGGTGTACTAGTAAATGAATTAATATCAGATTCTAATATTGATCTATTCTGCCTTACTGAAACCTGGCTGGGTGATGGAGAATATGTTAGTCTAAATGAATCCACCCCCCCCAGTCATATTAATACTCACATTCCTCGAGGTACAGGCCGAGGAGGTGGAGTTGCAGCCATCTTTGATTCTAGTCTAATAATCAGCTCTAAACCTAAACTAAATTATAACTCATTTGAAAGTCTTGTTCTTAGTCTTTCACACCCAAGTTGGAAATCACTGCAACCAGTTCTATTTGTTAATACCGAGCACCTGGCTGAACCAGTTCTATTTGTTCTAGTGTATCAAGCACCTGGTCCATACTCTGAACCAGTTCTATTTGTTATAGGTCCACCTGGTCCATACTCTGAACCAGTTCTATTTGTTATAGTCTGAACCTGGTCCATACTCTGAATTCTTATCTGAATTTGCAGAGTTTTTGTCAAATTTAGTGCTAAAAAAGTTCTTATTGTAGGGGATTTTAATATTCACGTGGACGATGAGAATGACAGCCTTAGTACTGCGTTTATCTCTCTATTAGATTCTATTGGCTTCTCTCAAAGTGTTCATAAACCGACTCACCGTTTTAACCACACCCTCGATCTTGTTCTGGTATATGGTGTTGAAATTGAACATTTAATAGTGTTCCCACAGAATCCCTTTCTATCTGACCACTGTTTGATAACTTTTGAGTTTATACTGCTGAACTACACGCCATTAGGCAAAAACTTCTATACAAGATGTCTATCTGATAGCGCTGTAGCTAAATTTAAGGATGTGATTCCATTAGCTTTTAATTCAGTATCAAGTCACAAAGTAACAGAGGACTCCTATGCTAATTTCAGTCCCTCCCAAATCGATCATTTTGTTGATAGTGCAGCAGGCTCGCTGCGAATGACACTCGACTCTGTTGCCCCTCTAAAAAAGAAGACAATAAAACAAAGACGGTTAGCTCCATGGTATAACACTGAAACTCGCAAATTAAAGCAAACATCGCGGAAACTTGAGAAGATTTGGCGTTCCACCAAATTGGAAAATTCTCGGTTAATCTGGCAAGATAGTCTTAAAACGTATAGGAAGGCCCTTCGTAATGCCAGAGCAGCGTACTACTCGTCATTAATAGAGGAAAATAGGAACAACCCCAGGTTTCTTTTCAGTACTGTAGCCAGGCTAACGGAAGGTCACAGCTCTACTGAGCCAAGTATTCCCATAGCTCTTAGTAGTAACGACTTCATGAGATTCTTCAATGATAAAATTATAACTATTAGAAGCAAAATTCACCAAGACCTGCCTTTAACTGGCACTGACTTATCTCTAAACTCAGGAACCTTAGAAACAGCTGTAAAACCAGATGTATGTTTAGACTGCTTTGCTTCACTTGATCTTTATCAATTTAATTCAATTATTTCTTCATCTAAACCATCAACCTGCCTCTTAGACACCATCCCGACTAGGCTACTTAAAGAAGCTTTACCCTTAGTCAATTCTCTACTAGATATAACTAATCTATCTTTATTAACAGGCTATGTACCACAGCACTTTAAAGTAGCTGTAATTAAAGCTCTTCTGAAAAAGCCCAACCTTGATCCAGAAGTTTTAGCCAACTATAGACCTATATCCAATCTTCCATTTCTCTCTAAGATTCTTGAGAAAGCAGTCGCTAAACAGCTATGTGACTTTCTGCATAGCAACAGCTTATTTGAGGATTTTCAGTCAGGATTTAGAGTTAATCATAGCACAAAGACAGCACTTGTGAAAATTACTAATGACCTCCTAATTGCATCAGACAAAGGACTTATCTCTGTACTGGTGTTATTAGATCTTAGTGCTGCATTTGATACCATTGACCATCATATTTTATTACAGAGATTGGAACATTTAATTGGCATTAAAGGGACTGCTCTAAGCTGGTTTAAGTCTTATTTATCAGATCGATCTCAGTTTGTTCATGTTAACGATGAATCCTCTGTGCACGCCAGTTAGTCATGGAGTCCCACAAGGATCTGTGCTCGGTCCAATCCTGTTCACTCTATATATGCTTCCTTTAGGCAATATTATCAGGAAGCACTCCATAAACTTTCATTGTTATGCAGATGATACTCAATTATATTTATCAATCAAGCCGGATGAAACTAATCAGTTAGCTAAACTTCAAATGTGCCTTCAGGAGATTAAAACCTGGATGAGCTGTAATTTTCTAATGTTAAACTCAGATAAAACTGAAGTTATTGCTCTGGGACCCAAGCACCTCCGTGACGCATTATCCAAAGAGATAGTTACTCTGGATGGCATCTCCCTGGCCTCCAGCACCACTGTGAGGAATCTTGGAGTTATTTTTGATCAGGACATGTCCTTTAATTCTCACATAAAGTATATTTCAAGGATCGCCTTTTTTCACCTACGTAATATTGCAAAAATCAGGAATATCCTGTCTAAAAATGATGCAGAAAAACTAGTCCATGCATTTGTTACTTCTAGGCTGGATTACTGCAACTCTTTATTATCAGGCTGCTCAAAAAAGTCCATAAAGACTCTTCAGCTGATCCAGAATGCGGCAGCACGTGTTCTGATAGGAACCAAGAAAAGAGATCACATCTCTCCTGTTTTAGCTTCTCTGCATTGGCTTCCTGTAAAATCCAGAATAGAATTTAAAATCCTTCTTCTCACCTACAAAGCTCTTCATGGTCAGGCACCATCTTATCTTAAAGAGCTCATAGTACCTTACAACCCTACAAGAGCACTACGCTCCCAGAATGCAGGATTACTTGTGGTTCCTAGAGTCTCTAAAAGTACAACGGGAGCCAGAGCGTTTACCTATCAGGCTCCTCTCCTGTGGAACCAGGTTCCAGTTTGGGTTCGGGAGGCAGACACCGTCTCCACATTTAAGAGTAGGCTTAAGACTTTCCTTTGTGATAAAGCTTATAGTTAGGGCATAGAATTGAATATTGTTAGGGAGTGAGGAGTCGCAGCGTCCGCCTAACCCGGCCCACCTGCTACTCGTCATAGTTGTCAGATTTATCTGTCATATAATAAAACTAAAGGGAGACTTGGCATACAGCCCGATCCGGTTGGGGAGAGTTCTAGCCTGTCCAGGCCCCTCTCTTACCCTGTCTCTCTTGGTTATGCTTTGATAAAGCTTATAGTTAGGGCATAGAATTGAATATTGTTAGGGTGTGAGGAGTCGCAGCGTCCGCCTATCCCGGCCCACCTGCTACTCGTCATAGTTGTCAGATTTATCTGTCATATAATAAAACTAAAGGGAGACTTGGCATACAGCCCGATCCGGTTGGGGAGAGTTCTAGCCTGTCCAGGCTCCTCTCTTTACCCTGTCTCTCTTGGTTATGCTGTAGTAGTTTTAGACAGCTGGGGGACTTCCTTTGACACACTGAGCTCCTCTCTCCTATCTTTCTATTTTGTGTGCATCTATGTCCCAGAAATGCTTGTTACTAACCTAGCTCTGGGGAGTCATTCCCCGGAGTCCTTTTGTTCTTTTTCTCCCAGCATGTTTCCTCGGATCAGGGAGGCTCCAAAATCCTGGTTGCAGCTGTCGCCATGGTCCCGCTACACGTTCCCTTCCCTGCCACGATCTGCGGTGCCCAGCTACGTCCTGCTGTGCCTTGTAATGCTGCACAGTGCCTTGCTATGCCATGAACTACTACAAAGAACTACTACAAACTACTATTATTTTGATTTATTTTTTAGGGACTGTTATTGCCACTCTTCATTCTAACCCCAACCGGTCGTCAGACACCGCCTACCAAGAGCCTGGGTCTGTCCGAGGTTTCTTCCCAAAGGGGAGTTTTTCCTTGCCACTGTCGCACTGTTGCTTGCTCTGGAGGAAACTACTAGAACTGTTGGGTCCTTGTAAAGTGTCTTGAGATAACTCTTGTTATGAATTGATACTATAAATAAAATTGAATTGAATTGAATTAAAACAATCTGCTTGCAATATATACAAATTTACATTTTCAAAGGAAATACACAATATACAAAAGTGCTAAAGTGTTAATAACAAACTAAAATCCCATTTGATGAATATTCTCCCCGATTCCGTGGACACACCCAGGCGGTAGCCAACACAACCACGAGATCTCCACAACTAGTGAAATGAAAATAAACTTACTAAACACATGCACTCTTTTACAGAAGAAATATAGCAAACAACACTTGATAATGTAACTTAATTCACAATGAAGGTGTTTTACCTTACTTGTTGAAGAAAGATAATAAGACCCGTCGACTAAAGAACCGTCAACTAGAGATCTGACTAATGTACTTTACTTTTCTTTTGACAATAACAACGGCAGTAACCTTCTGTTATCTACCGTCACACTAGTCTCTGTCCCGCAGCTCTTTTCAGCTCAGACAGGTAGGCGGTGCTATTATTTCTAGCTGCACCTGATTGGCTTAAACAGACTTGTCAGTCACTGTTTGCTCACTGTGATTGGACACTTACTCAAACCCACATGCCTACATGCATTTTCTAGCAACGTGTCTATATGCATGCATTTAGAGATTTAATTCAACCATTATAATAATAATAATACATAACTATGTATATATGTTAATTCCATTAGACATTCTGTTTTCCTACACTGTAAAACCAGGTAAAACAGCCCATCCTAATAAAATAAGTAATTTAACATAACCCTAACCTCCCAAGAAGTTGGAATGATTCATTCATATGAATTTAACCTCACTCAAAAATGAATTGTTGAAGTAATAAATTAGTTGTTTTGAGTACATTTAAATTTGTGGGAAAGTTTAAGTATTGGTAATATTCTTCCAGTTTGTTCAACTGACTTATTATAATTAAGTCTTGCTTTTCAAATGTTGATGTTTAAAAAAAAATCATATTGTGCCCATGTTTTGGAAATTAAATACAGTAAAGCTGAAGTCAACAGTATAATTAAAGCTAAAATAAATGGAAAATGGCAGTTTCTGGGAGACACCTGTATAGTTTTCAAGGAAAATGTAAAATGTATTGTCTTAAATACCATTAAGTCAGACAAAGGTTAATGTCACAACTTTACACATTACATTTACACGATATACTGCAAAGAGGATCTGGTAAAATGTTTCATTTTCTTTTTTGAAGATAACTGGGATATTAAAAAGAAAGTGTAGGTTGACTTCTTGATCCACACTCCAGTCCATATGGTGGGGTTAAGGCACCAAAAAGCTGGTTGCCAACCGCCATACAAAAGAAGAAGTTGTCTTTGAGAAGTATACAGTGGGTACGGAAAGTATTCAGACCCCTTTAAATTTTTCACTCTTTGTTTCATTGCAGCCTTTTTCCAAAAATCAAAAAAGTTCATTTTATTTCTCAGTAATGTACACTCAGCAACCCATCTTGACAGAAAAAAACAGAAATTTAGAAATTTTTGCATATTTATTAAAAAACAAAAACTGAAATATCACATGGTCATATGTATTCAGACCCTTTGCCGTGACCCTCATATGTAACTCAGGTGCTGTCTATTTCTTCTGATCATCCTTGAGATGGTTCTACACCTTCATTGGAGTCCAGCTGTGTATGATTATACTGATAGGACTTGATTAGGAAAGCCACACACCTGTCTATATAAGACCTTACAGCTCACAGTGCATGTCAGAGCAAATGACAATCATGAGGTCAAAGGAACTGCCTGAAGAGCTCAGAGACAGAATTGTGGCAAGGCACAGATCTGGTCAAGGTTACAAAAAATTTCTGCTGCACTTAAGGTTCCTAAGAGCACAGTGGCCTCCATAATCCTCAAATGGAAGACGTTTGGGACGACCAGAACCCTTCCTAGAGCTGGCCGTCCGCCAAACTGAGCTATCGGGGAGAAGAGCCTTGGTGAGAGAGGCAAAGAACCCAATGGTCACTGTGGCTAAGCTCCAGAGATGCAGTCGGGAGATGGGAGAAAGTTGTAGTAAGTCAACCATCACTGCAGCAATCCACCAGTCGGGGCTTTATGGCAGAGTGGCCCGAAGGAAGCCTCTCCTCAGTGCAAGACACATGAAAGCCCGCATGGAGTTTGCTAAAAAACACCTGAAGGACTCCAAGATGGTGATAAATAAAATCCTCTGGTCTGATGAGACCAAGATAGAACTTTTTGGCCTTAATTCTAAGCGGTATGTGTGGAGAAAACCAGGCACTGCTCATCACCTGTCCAATACAGTCTCAACAGTGAAGCATGGTGGTGGCAGCATCATGCTGTGGGGGTGTTTTTCAGCTGCAGGGACAGGACGACTGGTTGCAATCGAGGGAAAGATGAATGCGGCCAAGTACAGGGATATCCTGACGAAAACCTTTTCCAGAGTGCTCTGGACCTCAGACTGGGCCGAAGGTTTACCTTCCAACAAGACAATGACCCTAAGCACACCGCTAAAATAACGAAGGAGTGGCTTCACAACAACTCTGTGGCTGTTCTTGAATGGCCCAGCCAGAGCCCTGACTTAAACCCAATTGAGCATCTCTGGAGAGACCTGAAAATGACTGTCCACCAACGTTTACCATCCAACCTGACAGAACTGGAGAGGATCTGCAAGGAGGAATGGCAGAGGATACCCAAATCCAGATGTGAGAAACTTGTTGCATCTTTCCCAAAACGACTCATGGCTGTATTAGATCAAAAGGGTGCTTCTACTAAATACTGAACAAAGGGTCTGAATACTTATGACCATGTGATATTTCAGTTTTTGTTTTTTAATAAATATGCAAAAATTTCTAAATTTCTGTTTTTTTCTGTCAAGATGGGTTGCTGAGTGTACATTACTGAGAAATAAAATGAACTTTTTTGATTTTTGGAAAAAGGCTGCAATGAAACAAAGAGTGAAAAATTTAAAGGGGTCTGAATACTTTCCGTACCCACTGTAGACTGTGGCTGTGGCTCAGTGGTAGAGCGGTTGCCTGCCAATTGGAAGGTTGGTGGTTCAATCCCTGGCCCTGCAGTCCCATGTCGAAGTGTTCTGCGCATCGGAGTGTGAATGTGTGTGAGTGTGTATCTGATGAGCAGGTGGCACCTTGTACAGCAGCCTCGGCCACAGTGTATGAATGTGTGTGAATTCCTGTATGATGTAAAAGTGCTTTGAGTAGTCGTTTATATAGAAAAGCGCTATATAAATATTTACATATATATTAATGGACAGAGCATCCGGTTCGGCAAAGTGCTGCAAATGCAAAGTAACTTTCAAACCTGCATTCTATCTGAATTCTTGCAGAGGGCAACACACAGGTTGCAAAAGGAGGTCAGTTTCTGTAGTTTCTGCGTCTATGGCACAATGACCGACTTCTCACTTGATTTATTACCTTAGTAAACATCTTCATGAAGAGTTTATGGTCTCAATCTGTTATGAATGTAGCGGAATTAGGATCCAAATGCAGAGATGACAGGCAGGCAGGAGAGTGTTTAGCTGAGGGTTTATTTAACAAAAAGAGTCCAAGGAACACAGGGATCAAAATTTCAAAAACAAAATCCAAAATCTCAAAAATCCAAAAGGTCAAGGAAAAAGAAAACCAAAAACCGGAACACAGACACTGGTAAACCTCACGAGGGGAAGACGGATCACAGGGAAGGCAAACCTGGAACACAACATCTGGAACACACAAACTCAAAAGGATGTGACAAGAGACAAGGGGAGCACAGACACTAAACACACTGAGTAATGAGATAACGAGAGGACTGGCACATAACCTATCATCCCTGCCACCAGAAAGTCCGTTTTAGTGATAAAATGTCGCACATGAGAAAATATATATTATTACCTGTTGACCCTGGACGTGCTTTCCCCCTCAGAAATCTAGACTTGATACTTGTTGTTATATAGATCGGCCCCCCCCCCTGCAGGCAGAAATTAGTTACCTAAAAATAAAAAATAATATCTAAAAAGCATTATATAGAATAAAAAAGTCATTAAAAATAGAATGAAAGGAAAAAGAAGGGAAAGAGAACATGTATGGGGTTAAGCAACTGGTTCTGATGCGCTGCAGAGGAGGTCCCGATAAAACCTGAGGAGAGAGGAGACCAGAGCAGTGGGAGGGAAGGGTTTCTGGAAACTAAAAACTTAATTAAAAAGAGAAGTATCTTTCATTCAGACCCGTAATTAGCACCAACAAGACGACAAAGAAACAGGAGGGCTGTGGAACGGGTAATAAATCAACAAGTGGTAGTCCTCCCTGGAACTCTTCTGGTGCCAAGCCTAAGACTAAATCATTTTCCTGGAAAATAGGAGAACAACTTTAACATGCTTTAACCACTGGACCACTGGTGTGGATAAAACACTTAAAAACCTCCTCAAAAAACCTGGCTTGGTTCTATAAAAGCGGCTCAAAAGAAGGCCAAATGTTCAGAGCAGGGTAAAAGAACCACAGGACAGGACGGACAGCGGGGACAGAAAACTTTAAATAAAAGGTCTCCTCCGCTCCTACTCCGGATCCTCTCCCCGAGACACTACCAAATAATTAAAAAGAGAGTAAGAGTTATATAAATAAAATGAATAAAATGCCCAGTGTCCCAATATAAAATAAATTATATTTAAATATATTAAAATCATTCTTTGACATGAAATTAATTTAAAACAACATTTAAAAGTACTAAAATACTGTCTGAATTACTTCCCCCTAAGGATAAAAAGTACACATACCATTAAAATTAGTAAATAAGTGCTTGGTGAAAAGGGCTTAAAAGGTAAAAAGTTTGACTGGTTCTGATGCGCTGCAGAGGAGGTCCCGATAAAACCTGAGGAGAGAGGAGACCAGAGCAGTGGGAGGGAAGGGTTTCTGGAAACTAAAAACTTAATTAAAAAGAGAAGTGGACCCATGCTAGTATCTTTCATTCAGACCCGTAGGAATGAAGCTGGCTTAACAGGAGGATTCTATTTTAGACTAGCCTGAAATAGAGTGAAATATGGCTTTAACAGCCTGAAAAAATGTCAATATAGCTTTACTTTTAAGCCCATATTTTTAAAATCCTATATCAGAATGATCCAATATTACCTGAGAGACACACTGGATATGTGTAGTCTCACGAAGACTTGCAATGAAACTGGCTTTACAGGAGGATTCCGTTTTACAGTAACCTGAAATAGAGTAAAATATGGCTTTAACAGCCTGAAAAAAATTCAATGTAGATTTACTTTTAAGCCCATATTTTTAAAATCCTACATCAGAATGGTCTGATATTACCTGAGAGACACACATGATATGTGATGTTTCATGCAGACTTGGAATGAAGCTAGTTTAACAGGAGGATTCCGTTTCACAGTAGCCTGAATACGAGTAAAATATGGCTTTAACACCCTGAAAAAGAGTTGGAATGAAGCTATCTTAACAGGCGGATTTTATTTTTTGAGTTGCCTGGAAAAGAGTAAAATATGGCTTCAATTAACAACCTGAAAAATATTTCAAATATAGCTTTACTTGGACATTTAAGCTTTTCATTTTTAAATCCTGCATCAGAATGGTCCGATATTACCTGAGTGACACACTTGATATGTGATGTCTCCCCAGATTTGGAATGAAGCTGGCTTACCAGGAGGATTCTGTTTTAAAGTAGCCGGAAATAGAGTAAAATATGGCTTTAACAGCCTGAAAAAATTTCAATATAGCTTTATATTAAAGCCCTTAATTTTAAAATCCTACATCAGAATGGTCCGATATTACCTGAGTGACACACTTGATATGTGATGTCTCCCCCAGATTTGGAATGAAGCTAGCTTACCAGGAGAATTCTGTTTTAAAGTAGCCGGAAATAGAGTAAAATATAGCTTTAACCGCCTGAAAAATTTCAATATAGCTTTACATTAAAGCCCTTAATTTTTAAATCCTGCATCAGAATGGTCCGATATTACCTGAGTGACACACTTGATATGTGATGTCTCCCCCAGATTTGGAATGAAGCTGGCTTACCAGGAGGATTCTGTTTTAAAGTAGCCGGAAATAGAGTAAAATATTGCTTTAACCGCCTGAAAAATTTCAATATAGCTTTACATTAAAGCCCTTAATTTTAAAATCCTACATCAGAATGGTCCGATATTACCTGAGAGACACACATGATATGTGATGTCTCCCCCAGATTTGGAATGAAGCTAGTTTAACAGGAGGATTCTGTTTCACAGTAGCCTGAAAAGAGTAAAATATGGCTTTTTAACAACCCTGAAAAAAGTTGGAATGAATGGATATCTTAACAGGCGGATTTTATTTTTTGAGTTGCCTGGAAAAGAGTCAAATATGGCTTCAATTAACAACCTGAAAAATATTTCAAATATAGCTTTACTTGGACATTTAAGCTTTTCATTTTTAAATCCTGCATCAGAATGGTCCGATATTACCTGAGTGACACACTTGATATGTGATGTCTCCCCCAGATTTGGAATGAAGCTGGCTTACCAGGAGGATTCTGTTTTAAAGTAGCCGGAAATAGAGTAAAATATTGCTTTAACCGCCTGAAAAATTTCAATATAGCTTTACATTAAAGCCCTTAATTTTAAAATCCTACATCAGAATGGTCCGATATTACCTGAGAGACACACATGATATGTGATTCTCACCCAGGCTTGGAATGAAGCTGGATTAACAGGAGGATTCCGTTTTGCAGTAGCCTGGAAAATAGTAAAATATGGCTTTAACAGCCTGAAAAAAAAATCAAATATAGCTTTACTTTGACATATTAGCCGTGAATTTTAAAATCCTACATCAGAATGCTCCGATATTACCTGAGTGATACACTGGATATGTGTTGTCTCACCCAGAGTTGGAATGAAGATATCTTAACAGACGGATTTTATTTTTTGAGTTGCCTGGAAAAGAGTCAAATATGGCTTCAATTAACAACCTGAAAAATATTTCAAATATATCTTTACTTGGACATTTAAGCTTTTCATTTTTAAATCCTGCATCAGAATGGTCCGATATTACCTGAGAGACACACTTGATATGTGATGTCTCCCCAGATTTGGAATGAAGCTGGCTTACCAGGAGGATTCTGTTTTAAAGTAGCCGGAAATAGAGTAAAATATTGCTTTAACCGCCTGAAAAATTTCAATATAGCTTTATATTAAAGCCCTTAATTTTAAAATCCTGCATCAGAATGGTCCGATATTACCTGAGTGACACACTTGATATGTGATGTCTCCCCCAGATTTGGAATGAAGCTGGCTTACCAGGAGGATTCTGTTTTAAAGTAGCCGGAAATAGAGTAAAATATTACTTTAACCGCCTGAAAAATTTCAATATAGCTTTACATTAAAGCCCTTAATTTTAAAATCCTACATCAGAATGGTCCGATATTACCTGAGTGACACACTTGATATGTGATGTCTCCCCCAGATTTGGAATGAAGCTGGCTTACCAGGAGGATTCTGTTTTAAAGTAGCCTGGAAA
Source organism: Etheostoma perlongum (assembly GCA_026937815.1). Taxonomy (NCBI): domain Eukaryota; kingdom Metazoa; phylum Chordata; class Actinopteri; order Perciformes; family Percidae; genus Etheostoma; species Etheostoma perlongum. Next base: position 1,081,489 of record CM049389.1, on the reverse strand, counting down.
ATAGAGTAAAATATTACTTTAACTTAACCGCCTGAAAAATTTCAATATAGCTTTACATTAAAGCCCTTAATTTTAAAATCCTACATCAGAATGGTCCGATATTACCTGAGAGACACACATGATATGTGATATTTCACCCAGACTTGGAATGAAGCTAGTTTAACAGGAGGATTCTGTTTCACAGTAGCCTGAATACGAGTAAAATATGGCTTTAACACCCTGAAAAAGAGTTGGAATGAAGCTATCTTAACAGGCGGATTTTATTTTTTGAGTTGCCTGGAAAAGAGTAAAATATGGCTTCAATTAACAACCTGAAAAATATTTCAAATATAGCTTTACTTGGACATTTAAGCTTTTCATTTTTAAATCCTGCATCAGAATGGTCCGATATTACCTGAGTGACACACTTGATATGTGATGTCTCCCCCAGATTTGGAATGAAGCTGGCTTACCAGGAGGATTCTGTTTTAAAGTAGCCGGAAATAGAGTAAAATATTGCTTTAACCGCCTGAAAAATTTCAATATAGCTTTACATTAAAGCCCTTAATTTTAAAATCCTACATCAGAATGCTCCGATATTACCTGAGTGATACACTGGATATGTGTTGTCTCACCCAGAGTTGGAATGAAGCTGGCTTAACAGGAGGATTCCGTTTTACAGTAGCCTGAAAACGAGTAAAATATGGCTTTAACAAAAATGTGTGAAATAATTGAAAACATGTCTTATATTCCAGTTTCTTTCAAGTAGCCACCCTTTGCTCTGATTACTGCTTTGAACACTCTTGGCATTCTCTTGATGAGCTTCAAGAGGTCGTCACTGAGCTATTGCCACCCCTATCTAAAGAGATATATAGAGAGAAGAACTCATCCACCTCCATCTTGAGGCTCCGGGAAGCTCATGATTGAGAAAGACACAACGCAGTACCTACAAAGTACAATATCACCATTAATGATTGGGGTGGCAGTAGCTCAGCCTGTAGGCAGTTGGGTTGGGAACCGGAGGGTTATTGGTTCAAGTCCCCGTATGGACCAAAAAGTATGGAGTGTGAATTGGTGGCAGGAGAGATGCCACTTCACTTCCTGGGCACTGCCAGGTGCTCTTGAGCAAGGCACCGTACCCGTCCCCCCCCCCCAACCGCTCAGGGCGCTGGTTCGTGCATGTATCCTGAGCGTGTGTGTGTGTAGTTCAGGACTGTGTGTGATAACTAACAAAGTCTGGACACAGAGTGTAAATTGTAATTTCCCCACTGGGGATCAAGAAACAGATTAAAATTTAAAAAATTAAAATTAAATTAATCCTATATACTTTGTGTTGTGTTCTTCTGTTTGACCACTAGATGGTAGTATAAGGAAGTGAGGAGAGCCAGCAGAGGAGAATCTGACCAGTCCACAGGCCCCTTCATATGACCCAGGCATGAAACAAGACAGGACCTCACAATGTAGAACTACAAGTCTCAATCAAGGCTGCTGGGTTTTCATTTGCTTATTTTTTTTAAATGAGATTCTTCCAAATCAATTGTGTCCATGTCTGATTGTGCCGTGGTCTGGTGTGTTTCTGTCAGACCAAGATCTGTTTATATCTGGGTCCCGTTGTCCCTCCCTGAATTATAAATTATAGAACTGTAAATTATAGAGTGGGGTCTATACCTAGTCTATCAGTAAAGTGTCTCGAGATAACGTCTGTTATTTGATTTGACACTGGCCTGTTGTCCATCCCCCAGACCAGACTCTGAACCTTTGTAGACAATAACCCTGACCCCCCATCCTTCTGGAACAGCCTCCCTGCAGATCTCCAAAAGGCTCCATCCCTGAAACACCACCTGATTACAACAGCCTCCAACCTCCTGTAGTACAGCCACTTACAGTCATTCTGTAAAGGCGCTATATAAATAAAAGTTATTATTTAGTTTCTTTAGCTGCAGAAAAAAATAAAATAATGAAGAGAGTTTTATAGAATGTACAGTTTATGAAAAAAGAAGACAGAGACAGAATTGCTGCAGTAAAGGCTTTATATAGCAATAAAAATATGCAATATAGCTGCCATTTTGGATGTAGTACTGTACAAAGGTGTGTCAAGTACAAATACTTTGTTACCTTACTTAAGTAGGAACTTTGGGTATCTATACTTTACTGGAGTAATTATTTTACAGACCTTTTCCTTCTACTTTTTACATTTTCACGCAATTATCTATAATTTCTCCTTCTTTGGTTTGTATGCTCTTATAATGCTCTTACACTTGTACACATATATGCTTCTTTAATGTATTTGCATTGTACTAAAACACATTCATTTTCAATGGGCATCAATGTGGCTAAAACAGGTACATCCCAAATGTTTCAACATTAACATTTTTAATATTATATTAATATTATTTTAGTCATTATGGCCTTTAGAAAAATGTTTTTTTGGGGAATGGTGGGGGGGGTATTTTTGGCACCTCTCCTCTGGTACCCATATACCAAAAATAAAAACAGAAAAAGCCAGAGACAAATAAAAAAGAAAATAATGTAATCTTCTAATCTGCCCAGTCTTCACATCTGATGTCTTCTCGCGCAAAGCATCTTGGGAGGAATCTTTTGGCATGCCTTATCCACCCCTGGCAGTGTCCAGCGGTGATGTATTTGCATCCAGCATCCAATTAAAGTTTAGTGTCAATTTACAAGACTTATCTTAAGACACTTTACAGATAGAGTACATCTAGACCACACTCTATAATTTACAAGGAACCAACAATTCTAGTAATTTCCCCAAGAGGGATCACATTTAGTGAGACAGTAAAGACTCCTTTTAGGAAGAAACCTGGGACAGACACAGGGTCTTGGTGGGTGGAGTCAAACACCTTCCATCTCCACGCTGAGAAAACCTCCTTTAATGGGGATGAGGAACGTTGAGTGAAGGGCGTCAAACCAGACTGACTGCACAGGAGTGGTGCAATGCCACATTGTCCCATGTCATCACATATATTTTCAAAAGGTCCTACAACTGTTCCCTTTCTGCCGCTGGCACCAGTCTTGTGTGTAGTTCTTCTAAGAACAGTGTTGTAGGGGCCAGTCTCACATTAACGTTGGCTCCCCTTGGGCCCAGCACGGTAACTGAGGCCCTTGTGCCAATTACATTTGTTCCACGCCAAAGCCTTTCGCCTAGTTGAAGCGGGACTTGATTGGCCTCCAACTGACTTTCTGAAGGTAATCAGACACAGTGTGTGTAGAAGTTTTGCTGTGTACAAACTGTATGTCCTCCAGGTTTAATATAACCTTATATATAACCTTACCTGGACGTATTGGCGACCGAGTTCCTTGATGCACTCAGTTTCTTTCAAAAAGAACTTGGTGTAGTTGTGTCATCCTGACTCTCAGAGGCCGAGAAATGGACGTTATGCTGATTCCTGCGATGTTCCCAAAGACAAGGTGGTCCTCTACAAATCTGGACTGAATGTCCTTCAGCAATCACCATCCTGACAATAGCAAGTTCCTGTACTTCATTTAGGAGCTTTCTGCTGCCCCCTGAGGAAGGTAGACATTGAGCCCTTAGAGAGACAAATACAGTTACACATTAGAGACCACAGGCATACAGTCCCTGTAACACATGGTCAAATTATTTACACTTTGCAGTAGGATAAGCCCTTATAAAATATCCTTCGTGAAAAATCCAGACAATGGATGCCATTGTGTCCTGGAGGAAGTCTGGCTGTACCTCTCTGTATGATGGCCCAGGAGCTCTTATTTCATGAGTTAGCCTAGCCCTTGTGCAGGCATTGTCTTACTTTCTTCTACTTTCATCTATATTGCTGCTTTTCCACACAAGATCAGGCCAAACAGGTCCTCTTCTGTGTACTACCATGTGATGTAAAGAACCTCAACACCTGAGTGGGTTTCCTAGATGGGAATCAGCTGGGACTGATCTATTTGCATAACTTCAATCAGTAGCAATGGAATACAATGCAGGGGATATACAGTATTTGTGTTTTAATTTCCAATATGCACAGCTGTTTACTTTGACTTTAACCTAAGTTAGGTTTAGAACATGATGTTATCTGTTCTGGCATACAGTGTGAAAGCATTTGCAAATTTTGCGGTAAAAATCCATTATTTTGGTCTTGATTGAGCTTGTGTGTAAAAGAAATTGAAGCATTTTATATTGTGCTTATTGTGTTAAGAATTTAGGGAAGTGTCATAGCGTTGGTAATCAGAATTGGTATTCCAACATAATAACTTCTGTTACTGACCTGATGGATGGCCGCGGCTACTTCTGCCAATTACATTAGATCTATGATCTACAGATATGATCTAGCATTAACAATAAAGATCTACCAATTGGCCAAATTAGGGACACAACTATCTGTAAAATTCTAAAATGTTTCTGTTATTACAAAAAAGAAGCAAACATCAAAGTATGGATAATAACTTAACACTCTAACTTGACAATCTCTGCAAAGGCCAAAGAAATACTGCAACCGCTCATTATACCAACTGCTGTAATTATTATGAATCATATGTCAGTATATCTGTATCTGGCCAGCTGGTGATTGCAGTGGATATGACACATGCCGTTGATGTGGGAGATCAGGGTTTGATTCCCACTACGATACCTCAACCAATGTGTCCCTGAGCAAGAGGACATGTAACCTCTGACGTGTCCTGAGAGAACTTCTGTAATTTGACACTATAAATAAAATTGACAAACCTGACACTATTGAACATCTGTTTTATTCATGTTCAATCACACACGCTGTTAAATGCTGACTATTTGATGCACAACAAATTGTAAAATACAAAGATAACATCTCTATCTGATATGGTCAACATCTTGGGTACATCCTATTCATTCATGTAAATAGAAAACGATTTTCAGATTTTTTTCCAACTGTGGCAGCGAGTACTAGCCAATCACAGCGCAGCAGAGGCTTTCACCCTGCTCTGCTCTCTCCCGTCCTCAGCTACAACTTTGCTGGAGAGATTCCAGAGGATGGGAATACCGAGTGCGTTTTTCTCCCATCCAGGAATGCTGTGTACTAGCCAGACCTCCCTCTGCAGCGCTGCGGAGGACGGTCTGGACATGCGAGACTATGACCAACTAAAAAATGATTTTGAGTAATGTTGGATTACAAGTTATCAGCTCTCATTGTAGGCTATGTATTTAAATGTCAATCTACACATACAGTATGTGAATATTTTTTTTGTGACTTCACATTCAGGACACGGGTGAGTGACTATTTTCTACGAGTTAAAAATAAAGTAGAGATCGTGTTCACATCAAGTCTCCAAGCTTACACCTCATACAGGTGAAAACACAGCAGGTAAGTTCATACACAGGCTTGGAAATATTAAATGATATTTGTCTTTTTTGTTTTAATGAATATTCTTAACACCCCAGCAATAAAGCACACAGTCACCGAGAGGGTTTGTCAGGAGGTTTATTAGTTTATATACAAGCATATCTGTCACCGAGGCGGAGACTGTCAAAGATACACAAAGTAGAAAACGTATAAGGTGCAAAAACAAACACTAATGCATGAACACCCCAAGCTATGTACAGCAGGTTCACATTTACTGACATCAGACATCTTGCTCAGTTATGAGCCACGCTGAGCCAACAGGGACTCAAAATTAACTAAATACTTATTGATATAACTCCCCATACGCCCCTCTCCTCATGCTAACATGCTGACTACTCTAGCTTGCAGACCTGTGGGGTATCGGTATGAAAACAGGCAAGAGGACAGAACATATTTACAAGAGTGAGGAGCAGTTGGCGCCCATGTGCTGTCATTTTTTTTAATGTATTATTTATTTTGTTGTTCAATTTTAGCAGGAACAGCACACAATTGAAAGTAAATAGACCACAGTTAAGACGCAGCATCTGTTTTCGATGGGCAGGTAGACCAAAAATATCGTAGCGTTGATTTCCAAACTGTAGTAAATGCTAATGCTACTTCTGTCAACAATCCCAATAGAGCACCATGTAGCAGTGTCACCATCACAAGTGGAACACAGAGGCACAAAGCAGCGGAACATAAAGCCATTAGAAAAGCACCATAAAATGTGAGTGTGTGTATGTAGGTGTGTGTGTGTGTGTGTGTGTGTGTGTGTATGTAGGTGTGTGTGTGTGTGTGTGTGTGTGTGTGTGTGTAAAGCAGTCTAAAAATCAAAGTCACAGTCTTTAATTTGGCAGAACACTCATTTGAGTTTACAGCAAGTGTTTCTATTTCAGTCGGTCTTCTTCTGTCGATGGTTTTGGAATGTGCCTCAGAGGTATTTGCACGCACACACGCACGCACTCTCTCTCTCTCTCTCTCTCACACACACACACACACACACACACACACACACACAGAGTCAGATCACAGGACTACAGTAAACCAGTGGCGTGATTAGAGGAGCTGGACCGAGGCTCTTGGATCAGGGTCAGCCACAGCGGTTGAGGTTCAGAGCAAAGGGGGGGCCACGCCTCAAGATGACCTGGCAGGTTTTCTAAGCACTAAACCCCCCCCCGTCTGTTTGGATCATGGTGGTGGGGTGGGGGTGGGGGGTATGAAGCGGTTGCTGCCTCTGTGAATGCACACAGGAGTTCACTCTGCAGGGCGGAGAACTTTAAAAATGCTTTGCCTTTTTTGCTGTCCTCAAAGGTGTGCGTGCAGATTAAAGGACTATTTAAAGCAATTTGTAATTTGAGTGGTCTAGAAAATAGAGATTTCAGAGAGAGATTATTCCTATTTGATGTTCTCTATACTTCAAATTCTGTTTTTTCCACTTTTTACCCACTGAAGCTTATAAGAAGATTACTCCCTTAACAAGACACCTCTGGCTCTGTTTTAACATCAGTCCCGAGTGATCCGATCACAAGAGGACAGCTGTAGGTATGTGTGTTCCCACCTGGCAGTAGAACGTGTCTCCACATGCATCCTGAGCGACCATTTCTGATTGGACCTTTCTTGGCGCTCTATATGCAAATAAACCTTTTTGGTTTGCATGGCTGTAACGGTACGTATTCCCCCTGAACCGGTTTGGTGTGGGACGTTGGGTTCGGTATGCGACTCACGTTCTGTACACATATCAAAACTATACTCGCACACACGGAACATATATTCTGGAGTTTTACCTGGAACACACAAGCTGTCTCGTCTGCATTAAGGGATGTACATTTCCATAAAATGCTTTTTTAACACAGACTTTGCAGTTGTAGCTTGCTAAACCTGTGGCTACTACCTGATCACCATGTCATCAGCCGGACGTTGTGTTCATGTTAGCGGTTTTCTGTTTCGACAGGTTGTTGTTTGTTTTCTTTTGCTCTAACCAATCGGTAGAGAGTCTCAGTTAGCATAGAAGCTATGGTAGTTGCTAGCTTCCATCCATCATGAAAGATTTTCATATATGAGTTTCTGTCATAGAGCTGAGTCCATATCAGTCACGTTTGTTGACATTTTTCAGTAGCTTTTTCCATGAATGTAGCGATAGAATGAATGAAATGATTTTTGGGGCCGATCTAAGCTCTACTAAGCTGTGACCACATTTAGTTATTCCTATACTACGAGAGCCAGATGTCGTAGCAGAGGCTTAAAGTGATCCTGTTTTGACAAATAGGCATAAATGTATACGTTTTCAAAAATATGTATTTAAACAACTTTTTTGAAACGTCTACAAATCTACCTGATTTTTGTTTTATTTTGAAGCAGACGTAGCTGTGATGTGTGGAAGGGGGGTCCATCTCTCGGACCATTTTTGTAATCCTACTATCACAAAATGTAATGACAAGACAGCACATCTGGAAGCCTGTTCATATTCTGCATCAAAACAGTAAAGGCCATAAGGTATATAATGAAATACATAACTGCTATCCTGATCTAAATGAGACAGTACACTAATGGTAGGTGTCACAAAATGGTCAAATTATGGTACATTATGGCACTTTTGGCATTATTGTCATCCATCGTACAGAGGGCAAAATAAGTCTTGTAAATACAATGAGTATTGTACATCTGGCAACTCTAATCCTGACTGCTGCCTTTATTTAGTTTGTGTTAATTGTCATATAACATTTCTGAGTCAAACAATGATTTTCTACACTTCAGTCACCCCCCGCAGATACAGAAAATATGGACTGGAATGGTGAAAGTTAACAAGTAGGTTAAAAAATACATAATTCATTTAATAATAAATCAATGTCTATGTGTCCTCAAAGTCTTCCAACCATGAATGGCATCTTTGTTACTGGGATAGGACGCTCTGTACAGTCCACATGTATTACAGTCACAATTGGTGATCTGCAATAAATATATGCTGTAAATATATGATTTTCCTGCTTTGCATAAATCAGTCCCCAGCCGTACAGATCAAGCTCCACAACCCTTTGTGTTTCTAGAGAAGATGTCTGCTTCTGGAAATACAGCTTTGGGACTAGCTGCACAGCTACAACTGGTGTGTTAGGATTATTGTGATGCACTTTGTTTGACACCCATGACAGTGTGTGTGGAGCGGGACACAAGTTCAACAAAAAAAAACTTTAAATATATCAACATAAATAAAGAGAAGCTACTATTTCCTCTAAACATTTACAAATAAATACTGGCTTTTGATCGTAGACCTTTTTGAACCCAAACTGTCAACCTGCTGGATGACATCTGAGTGAAAAAAGGGAGAAAAACGGGGTTGCTTGAAAAGAAAGTACAGCAAACAACACAAGTCGCACAACTTAGTACATTAAGCATGCTCATTGGCCAAACAATTTGAAAAGGTTGCGTTGTTGCGGTACTGACAGTATACTAAACCTGGCTTTGTTCATGCTTGTGTGCTCCTCAACACAATCTCAGACTGTATGGACACTTTTAAATAAATAGATACACAATTTCTTAACAAGAAAAGAAGAATGAAAGTACGTGTGCTGTGAGGGGTTGGGCGGTTTATGTGCCGGTCTTCTGCTCCCATTCCTGCAAAACAAACAGAGACTCATCAGGTTCTATCTCCATCAGTACAAGCAGGACATGTGCAATCACTGTCGGCCTGTGTGCGATCACAGAAGGCTTGTGTCATGTGGACGCGCTGACGCTGTTGTTGTCATTACTTATGCGACAGAAACTACGCACTATAGCTTTAAGCAAATTAAATGTATTATGTTGAAATACTTTAAAAGCAAAATGCTCTTCTTCAAAAAGGGAGGGGGTGGGGGTGGGTGGGGGCAGTGGAGCTGCAGAGGGGCCAGGTTGGGACCTTGTGTAAAACGTAAATAAAAACAGAATACAATGATTTGCAAATCCTCTTATATTCAGTTGAATACATTACAAAGACAAGACATGTAATGTTCAAACTTTATTGTTTTTTTGACAAATATTCACTCATTTTGAATTTGATGCTGCAACACGTTCCAAAAAAGCTGCGACAGGCAACAACAGACTGGGAAAGTAGAGGAAAGCTCCAAAATCCCCTGGTTGGAACCTTCCACAGGTGAACAGGTTAATGATCGGGTTTAAAAGGAGCATCCCCAAAAGGCTCAGATGTTCACAAGCAGGGATGGGGAGAGGTTCACCGCTTTAACAGCTGCGTGAGCAAATAGTCCAACAGTTTAAGAACAGCGTTTCTCAAAGTAAAATCGCATCATCTACAGTCCATAATATCATGAAAAGATCCAGAGAATCTGGAGAAATCTCTACATGTAAGCAGCAAGGCCAAAAACCAACACTGGATGGCCATGACCGTCCATCCCTCAGACGCCACCAACATGGTTATGTAAAGGATATTACCACGTGGGCTCAGGAACCCTTTGGAGAACCACTGTCAGCTAACACAGTTCATCGCTACATCTACAAGTGCAAGTTAAAACTTTACCATGAAAAGTGAAAGCCATACATCAACAACACCAGAAACGCAACCGGCTTCTATATACAGTATATACTGTATCTCCCATTGAAAATGTGTGGAACATTATGAAACGCAAAATCTGACAACGGAGACCCCCGACTGTTGAGCATACATCAAGCAGGAAAGGAAAGGTGATGTGGTGGTCGTACCATGAACTACTACAACTACTACATCTAGTCATAGTACTATTATCTTTATTGCCAATGTTCATCATAGCATGTGGTCTAGACCTACTCTATCTGTAAAGTATCTTGAGACAACTCTTGTTATGATTTGACACTATAGATACATTTAAATTGAAATAAATACATTTCAATTTAAAGCTTTTTTGGAACGTGTTGCAGACATCAAATTCAAAATTCCCAAAAATAAAGTTAATCAGTTTGAACATTACATATCTTGTCTGTATTGTCTGTAGTGTATTCAATTAAATATAGGTTGAAAAGGATTTGGAAATCATTGCATTCTCTTTTTTAATGACGTTATTTAATTACTTTGTTAACTTTATTAGAATCGGGTTTGTAATATCTAATATCTTAACTGGATGTGACTGAAAACATGGCTGTAGCCCCCTGTAGTGTGCGCTGTGAGCTCGGACCTTGGCCTTCCTGAGGACGTCTCCCCCGGACAGACAAGGCCTTCTGGCCGCCCGGCTGCCGGCGCAGCAGCGAGGCGCTGTTGACCGGCAGCGAGCAGGACTCGGTGTCACTGGTGTCGCAGCTGGAGAAGGGAGACGACTCCTGGGTCCGCCGGCAACATCGCCGGTGACTGCACACACAGACAGGGAGAGACCTCAGACTACGGCCGCACCATATGAGTAAATTATCTTAGATGGTATTGAAGGGAATGATCATTTTGGTATCATTAATCTCATTTTAAATGATTATAGTGTGATTTTTGCAATCTCTACCAATCAAAGATGTTTCCCTCAGTCTGTAGGGTAGGATTTGTAGGCTGGGATGTCACCGCAGCACCACAATACTTCACTCAGAATGCTTTGACACATATTGCGTTTTTGATAAAATTGTGATTATTTACATGACAACACATCCTTTCTGAACCACTGTTGGGTCTGACCTGGACTCCCGAGGAGCCAGCCTTCGGTTCGATGGTGAGGCCCAGGGTGACCCCACCGCTCAGGGCTTTCTTCAGGCTCTCCTTCACCTCCGTCAGCTCCAGTTCCAGGTTCACCCGCTCCTCCTCCCTCTGCCTGCAGTCCTCCTCTACCTTCTTCAGGCGCTCCGACAGCGAAGCCAGTGACCGTTTGCCTAATGGAGGAGGAACGTTCACTTTAATAACCTTGTACCCGGCACTTTAAATGAAGACATTGGCCTTTGTTACTGGTACCGGCTGCAGCTTCCACGGCCGCGCGCAGCTCCCTTCGGTCCTTCTTCAGCACGCTCAGGTGGTTCCTGATCTCCTGCTTCTTCTTCATCAGCTCCTCCTCCCTGACCTGCAGCCGCTTGGCATCCGCCTCCACGCGGTTCTTACCGTACTTACACTGCTCTGTATCTAAACAACAAAGAGACAGGTGAAGAGGTTGGGGCGGTGCAAGGCGACCATCATCACGTGACTGACAGCGCTCACCCAGACCCAGCACCAAGAGTCTGGGTCTGGCCGAGGCTTTTCCTCACCACTGTTCCAAAAAAATGTTGGGTCTAAATTACAGAGTGTGGTCTAGACCTACTCTATCTGTAAATTGTATCAATAAAACAGAATTAATTCAACCGAGCATGCACTGCTGCCGGCTGATACATGTGGTATGTTGGCTGATGTTGTCCTACTAGTTATTTTATTAAAAAAAAAACACATTCCAGTGGACATATGCATTTCAGTTCATATGATGACTGGTTATTGAAATGTTTGTGTCCTCTTTTCTGATTCCATTGCCTCCTTAAGACTCACTTTTACAAGACAGCCTACACTTACGTAACCTTCTTTTGCTTTATTGCATCATTATTCACTGTCATTACATATTTAAATTATGCATGATTTGTATCCATTGTATTTTTAGATGCACTTCCATACATCTGTTGTTTCAACCTGTTTTGAATTCAAGAGTTTGTTCTTTTATTGACATCCTATCTAGCACTTCCACTGGTTTAGGTACTGTATGTCCAGGCTCGGTGCCGTTTGAAATCTGTGCTCTCATATCGTATCGTTTGTCGTACAAGACTATTTTTGAGGCATTTTTCAGGCCTTTATTTGACAGTACAGCTGATGAGATAAGGGTCCCAGGTCGGAGTGTAACCCGGCCCGCTGTGTCGAGGAGTAATCCTCTATATATATATTAACCACAGGCCAAATACACTGAGGGGAACCATCCAGCATCTGGGCGTGTATGTGCATGCATGTGAACTTTGCTCATGAGAGTTCACTCAATAAAACCGCCGCTGACAATTTCAAATTCAATATACTTTGAATTTGAATTTGGAGGAATGACAAGCTACACAAGCGGTTACAACCCTGCTCGTTCACACATTAGGCAAAAGAAATACTATAGAGAAACCACAAGGATTAACAGGACCGTACTGCAGACCTTCTCCCAGCGATCTGGGCTTCTGCTGTCTCGTCGGTTTGAGCGTTACCTCAACGTTGGCAGGAGGTTCCAGTCTGGCCCACGTGCATCACATGGATTTTCTCAAGGGTAGCATAGTGTTTAGGTTTCGGAGTTATTTACTCCCCCCTAGTTAAACCAACTGTAATTTGGACATCCTGTATTTTCCAAACTGCTGTGGTGCAATCAGCGGTGGTGAGGAAGCGGGGGAGCTTTGGGGACTTTGCCAGAGCGGGCTACTCTCACAAGTTACCATTTTAATGGCATTTCAATTTGGATTTGAGAAGAATTTACAGAAACTTTCTGTCCTACATTTTGCTGAATTAGTATGATAAACTCTTGTGATGTCAACACTTTCTTCACCCAATGAAAAGTAATGTGGACTCTCTTTGTTGCTACTTACTGGAGCTGTTGCGTTTCAGGGAAGCTGTCCCATTGGTCCCATTGACTCCATTCTTCTTAGGCTGGTTCCTTGGCTCGGCCTTCTGTTTGGATGCCGTCCCATTGGCCCCTGCGCCCTTCTTTCCCTTCAGCTGATTGGAGAAGAACAAGGAGGAGGAAGAAGACTTTTGAAATATCTCATAAATACTGTACTGTATAAAAATGAAACATAACAAACCTCTAAACATGATGAATATGGTGCTCTTTGAATGCTAGTTTTGTATTCCACTTTTTTACAAAACACTTGTCTTGTATATGGACATTGTATTTTGGTCATTGTTGCTTTTTAATATACATTTATGTACAGTTTCAACAATTTGTAAGTACATAAAAGTTCTATGTTTATTGTATATACACACACACACACACACACACACACACATATACACACTTTTATATTTATATTTGCTCAGCTTGTTAGAGGCCAAGCTAGGCAATAATCAGCAAGGGTTCACAGAGTTTCCATGGTCAACCACTCTTTCATCACCTAGAAGGCGCTCGGAGAAACAGGCCTTCGCCATGTCATCTTCTAGCTCACAATGTTAATGCAGTAGGAATCTTCCCAGCCGGGTACAGATTTTCCTGATTATTCCCACACCACGTGAATGCAGCACAAACACCTATCTGAGCAGGGAGCAAACTGCGTTATCGCAGATTTTTAGCTGAATTTCTGAGTCTATTGTTTTTATATGAGGGGTGGTGTTCGTGCTTTTTCAACAGGATTGTCCTTTCAAAGATGAAACTACTTTGGAAAAACTGAATAAGGGATGTTATCAGAGTATAACTCAAACGTCTACACTATCTGACACCTTCAATGACAATGGTTTAATTACATAAACTTTTTTTATATCCTAATACTTAATCTGAATGTCTATTTTCATGTTGCTGACGTACATTACATATTCAACAACTGAATATATATTATATTATAGTGGTTATCATGTCTGAATCGGAGATTGTAATGAGACGTATGGAAGTGGTTTTGTCTTGCTGAAAAGGATACAGTCATAGTAGGAAACTTAAAAAAGAAATGAAAAAGATTCTTCTAACCCAACATATCCAAGCCCCAGGGATCTCCAGTTAAAACACTCCTAACACAAAGTGTGGCAGGCGGGCAGTCTGTTGTACACCTCGTTGGGTTAAAATCTACTTCTTATAGTGAAGCGGTACTTTGTGGTGTCGGAGGCCATGTTAACACCCGTCGGCCACGCCACACACAGCACACACATCAAAGCGGGGGTGGGGAGGAGGTGGAGCCACACACAACACAATGTGGTGACTATGTGGCTCTCAGAGCACGGCTGTAAAAATATAAATTACACACACAGCTGACACTGTGTAGGAGAGGAACTCAAACACTCTATGCTAAGAGAGGAAGTGGTGTTTCAGCTCAGAACCCGCCTGTTGGTGTGTTCCAGGTATTATTGATCAGCGATCAGAATCCACTATAAAAAGCTTGACTGCAACATGTTTAACTGTTTGAATGCATTCGCAGTGTTATCTTATTCTTTATTCTTTCTAAACTTTCTTTAGCATTAACGAGGTAACTTCAGGTTTGAGAAAAAAAAAACCTGTATAAACACCAAAGAACAATATTAAGTATGCAAATTATTAACAATAATAATTTACTTACTTCATATAATATACCTAATAAATAGCCAAAGAAAAACAAACAGAACTAAACTGCATTGTGGAGATGACTCCAGCATGTTGAAGGTCCTTCTTCAATCAAGTTCTTTTACCTTTACAAAGTAAATGAAATGGCTACTGTTCACGGTACTGTGCATAGTCCCAAATTGACACGTGCCAAATGTGGGGGCAGGCCAACAATGGCGCACACACCAGACACAAGCCACTACCTTCTGTTCACTGATAGCCAGCATTTACCTCAGGCTAATTAATCAGCAGCCAGCCTTCCAAAAGAAGGAAGGAAATGCAGTCTCCGTTCCCCCGTCCGGGAGGCCCCGACACACTTTCAACACTCCGTGTCCGCAGACAGCCGTACGCTACCGGCGTTGATGTTTAGGGCGTTGTCGGACACATGCAGCCACTTTCCTGAAACCGTTTGCGGGACTGACACAAGTCCACAGCGGTCCGCGGCGTGTATGTCCCAGCCCGGCTCCACCGCTTCCACCTGCAGGTTGTCAGCTGTGTGTCCGCCTGGTATAGCCTACTCTCGGACGGCCGAGTTAACTCGCCAGTCCTCATCGATAGATTTTCACGTAGCGCTCCACAAACAGAAAAAAGGAGTTTATAACGCAACTTGCGATGTGATCTTGTGATCTGGACAGGAAGGGTACCTCTGGGAGTTGGAAGGGGGGTGTCACGATCCTGCCTTCTCACAACGCGACACAGGTTCGTGGATCTGAGTGTCGCATATCCTTACAGCCCTAATAATACATGTTGGCTGAGTGATTTTGTATAGGTGGAGCTGAAAGAAGAGGGACTATTGGGACACAAACATGACTCGAACATGAAGAGATTTGGCTGCTTTTTCTCAAGATAATCAGGACATTTCCCCTCACGTGTGGCAGAAGATGTCTGGACATATGATGTGTGAACAAATCTTCATTCATAATCCATGGTGCACTTAGTGAGGAAGATTTCTCTTTCAGTCCCTCCCATCCTGAAGCTCCTGATGTCAAGTCATAATACTTTAGTGCTTCCATCAAAATCACAGCGCTTTTACAAAGTCATACAGAGAAATGTTTTTGGTGAAGAAAGAACTTTTTCTAATAAAAAAATCCATAACTGAACAAATGAAAATCACTTAAAGTACAAACACAACACGGTGAATTAGAGACCAGTGAGGGTTAGGGAGCAGAGTGTTAGTCACCTGAGCAGTGGCTTTAGTTTTAGAATCAGCAGTGAGGAACTTAGAAGAGATTTTAGAAACAGGGCTTTTGTAGTGACTGGCAGAGGTGGAGGAGGAAGAAGTAGAAGAGGAAGACTTGGGAGGAAGGCGAGTGTCCCGCTTTGGCGAGGGCATGTTCTCATAGAGCTCAGTGTTCTCATAGTGCAGCTCCTCTTTCAGCTGGCGCCCCCTTGTGCTGGGACGGGAGTACTGCACCTCCGGGTCCTGGGTTAGACCGGACAGGCATGCAAGTAAGCAGAGAGAGGGCGGGAGAGGAGAGGAGAGGAGAAAGAAGAGGAGAGAGGAGAGACATAATGCATAACAGAAATAAAAAGCTCAAAGGAGGCGAGAAAGGGAGCGATGGTTAGAAGTTAGTAACACTACTCTGCCATAGCAAGTGTCATTACAATAATAGACTAAAGGTGCTACATGTAATGTAGTATGTCTAGTATGATGTAATTAATCATACTAGGGGTGGGTGTTATGGGTTATGGGTCGGAAACACACAGAGAGTGGAAGGTCACCATATTATCATGGAGATGTACTTCTGTTGATCCAGACTATGTATGTGTATCAGCTATGAGCAGGTGAGTCCTTACCATTCCATTAATGGGCACATCATCATAGTGCAGAGCCATGCCAGTGGGGCAGGCGTAGCCGTTGACTGGGTTGTCCAGGTACGGGTTGGGAGAGACAGCGCGCTTACTGGTGAAACTGGGAGGAGAAAACATAAAGGTTCATTCAAAAGAAGGCACATTTCTTTAATAAAGAACTTGTAAAAGATTGTCTGCCACAGTGCTCTAACAAACACAGTAGTCCATAAAGTCCACTGTACATGGAGCAATAACAGCAGTAATGGTAAGCCTTGGTTCTAAGAAGGGCTGAATATTCAGCATCTACGTCACATTTTACACAACTATGACAGTCACAAGGAAAATGACGCCATGGGAAAAAAGAAAGGCTTATCATATGAGCCATTTTAATGCAAAAGACAAAACAAAAGCTTGTCAGGATTATGTTTTCATCACTAGAGGAAATGTGTGCATCCCTCACCAGAAGGACTGCTTGGCCAGCTGGATGACATTGGCGGTGGTCTCGACGTCGATGTAGTCGTAGTGCAGGGTGGCGGGGTCGGTGGTGGAGCCCGTCTCAGCCAGTAAAATCCCCAACCAGCGCCCCATCTGCTCAGAGGACGAGGCCTGGAGGAAAACACAGATTGGCCAAACCAAAGTTGAGATGAAATCCACAGCAGGACGGGGTTTTCTCGGTGGTTAGCACTTCTGCCTCACAGCAAGAGGGTGGGGGTTCGAATGGGGGTTCTGGGTTAAAATCCAGGTCGTTCCGGCCTTTCTGTGTGGAGTTTGCATGTTCTCCCTGTGTTTGCGTGGGTTTTCTCCAGGTGATCCGCTTTCTTCCCACCATAAAGACATGCATGCTGGGTAACTAGGACTGACTAGCTAACACTGGCGCATTTACAGAAATGTTGATTACTGTGCATTGTCCTAATCAAATAAATACTATATAAATACTTATACTATAAATCACTAGCATTTTGCAGTTATGGCGGCAGCCTTAGCAACACCAGACTGCCGCTTTAACTACTGTGGGTTAAAAAAAAAGTATTATGAGCGCTGTTACTCTGTCTTGTTTTCTCCAGGTGATAGGCGCCGATACTTTTAAGGCACAGACCGTAAATACTCCCATCCTATGAGTATCGAAAAATGTATCTTTTGGTGCCAAAAGCATCAGTGCAAGCTTATGTCCTAGCTTGTCTGCATATTGACAGAGAACGGAGCTCCCAGACACACACACACACACGTACACACACACGTACACACACACACACACACACACACACACACACACACACACACACACGTACACACACACACGTGCAGAGGTGCGGGCAAACCAGGTCTGGAGTTATGTTGAAGTCCCAGTGAGTCACGGCGATCCCAGTAAAGTGGTTTCAAGTGTGGTTACACTTTTCAAAACTTGACGCAAGCAGCATTTGCTGCGATATGATAACAATGGCGAGGCGAAAGCAGTCGCGGGGCTGTTGACGCTACACTTCCTCTAAGACGAGCAGGCACAACGGTGGTTTCTATGACGATGACTGACTGACAGGCTGAGGTTGTAAGGCAAGGCAACTGTTCCATTCTTTTGCACTTAAGTTAGTTCTTCATTAGTTCAATGTTGACAACGTTAAAGGTTTGTGTCATTATGCAGTTTGCACTAAAAGATCTTTACATTCCTTTGCATTTTAGTGAGTTTAATATCATATTTATTTATTATTTATGTGAGCAATGTTACCAGAATCTGATTTGCTTCTTTCGATTTTTTGAGTTCATTTGATAACTGTTTTGATTCACAATTAAGGTGGAAAATAAAGTGTTGTGCTTAATGTTTTTGTGTTGATGTTGAAATGGATTTTAAAACATATGGTATCGAAAAAAGTATCGTTAAGGAACCGGAATTGAAACTGAGGTATCAAACTGGCCACTTATTGCATACTAGTATCCATCAAAGATTCAGTAATGATCTGGTTTTACAGGGATCTGATAGCAGAGGATAGCATGCAGAGTATGTGAGGAGATAGAATCAAGACAAACAAAATGGCAACTGGAGGAATTTGACATACAGTACCAGTCTATAGTTGGAACCAGGTAATGGTTGACAGTGGAGCTTTAGTAGCCGACTTTAACACAGGACTACACATCTCCTCATATACAGAATCAAACTGACCATCCCAACAGGACTCTCTGAACCCAGCTCACCTCCAGGACAGCGACCTCCTGGCCATTACGCAGCAGGCGGAAGGCAAAGGGGTGTTTGTGATCCAGGCCGGGGCTGACCTCGCAGCCTCCGAGGGGCAGCGAGGCGATGTGGCTCTTCAGGTCGTCTCGGTCCTTATGAAGGAGCAGCTGGTTGTCTTTCAGGCGGCACCAGCGCTCTCTCCAACGGTTATTGGACAACACGTTCAGGTAGCCTGTCGGGCAGAGCAAACACAGTCAGAAAAACTAAGTCACAAAGAACTTGTTCATTTAACAATATTAATCTCGGTTTATAACACACTTTATGGGTGCCATTTTTCAGCAGTAGCTGCCCGATGTATTGTATTGTACGGTTTACTAGTCCACCTTTCCCAACTGGCGTTATGCAACATCATCCCACATGAACTGCAACAACAACTCTTTCAACTAGTCTCATACTAGAAGTCTCCTTTATCACATAAAAAAGTCCTAAGAAATCTAAGTGGTGGCAAGTATTAAAAAATACTGTAATCAGTGTTCAATTTTCTATTATTGACAGACATCACCATGAAACTTCCCCGGTTGATTATTTACATTAGGACAATTATTTTTTGTGTTACCAGTTTTTTCAACTTCTATGCTGAATTATGCAAGTCAGACAAGTTATCTAATTAAATGTGCTAATTTGCATAAATTAAAAGGGGTTTCTTAACAATACCATGGCTCCACTTTTTTGCTTAATAAACATTTGTCAGATTTTCTGTTGCAATATGTGGGAGATTAAGCTTAATTACTTAATTACTTTAATTACTTTATTGCTTGTACTAATACTGAAAGTGACTTTGTTGTCTTCTGTGACACTATGACTCTATCCCTCTGTGCTGTAATGGCGTGATTGCTGCCCTGGTCAATGCTTGGGTCATTTTGAAACTCTGGGACACAATTATTAAAATTCCCTTGCTGTTTTTCCCAGTAACGACAGTAAAGGCAGCACGCTTTAGACCAGAGGGCCCCAAACTTCTCTGCACCACAGACCATTTTGAATTCACTGTGGAGCGGCCAACTGGATGCGTGTCATTGGAAAGACTAATTGTTCTTCCCACCCCATCAGTATATAAAGTTAGACAGGAAGTCCACGTGCCTGTGCACAAATCATGGAAGTCTTAGCTAGGGTGTTTTTATTTATCATCCTAACACACAATAAGCCAAAAAACTAACTAAATTGAAACCATTCATATTTGTATTTGATTGTGGTTATACAGGTACATCAATCAGGAACACAGGGGTTGACAACTACTTTCATTTCAAATCAGGGTTTTATTGTTGGGTGGCAGGGAGTCATGAGGAAAATGCTCCCAGGCTGAGACATGTCATCTGGTTGCAGATAATCAGAGGCCTGGTACGGGTCCACAGCCCAGGGGTTTGGAACCTCTGCTTCAAATGCCTTCTCTTCAGTGTTGCCAGCTATTTATAATTGAAAGTAGCTAGCACTAGCTTAATAAGGTGGAAGATAATGTCATATTGCGGACGTCATCACGTCACATTAGCATAGCACTTAGTGGCTATAATACCATTATCCCCATGCAGGGTGCCATTTTCCAGGGGGGGGGGGGAATGCATAGGATTTCCACCTTTCTGGTCTACATATCCCTGCCTCTGTTGAATTACGTTCATCCCTGGTGGAGTCAAAATGATCAGTACTACTTCACCAATAGACCATATATTATCCACCTAACATAAGTACCTAACAACAGTATTATTAACTAAGTAAAGCGCTGTGAACAGTCTGGAGTGCCATAGGATGACTGTGTTGTACTAAGCCGCTACAGAGTGACCTGTGGTATTGAAAATGAAATTTGGCATTGAAACAAGAAATATTGGCACTGAAAAATCTTGAACTGATATACAGTATAAAACACAAACACTGAAAAGTAAGAATCTTACAATCCTATTATGTTATTTCACTTTGACATTTGTTTGCATCATGATGATGATGTTTTTCAATGTCAATCTAATCAATGTCTTTTTTCTTGATGTCTGTGCCTTTTCAATGACAGTTTTTTGACTTCCTGTCACTGTTTTGGGGTAGGGAGGAGGGGCCTGAGGGGAGGGACAAAGAGGGCGTGGTTTATGGGTAATTTACATAGACTACTGGCGAGAGGCCGCACCTCCACAGGAATCCGGCTACACAGGTGACTTCATGCCGGCTACAGGCACCGCCAGATGACGGTCTTTTCAGGGGCCGTGGAAGTGGAGTTTAGAGAGAAAAGGTGAGCGTCATGCAGCAATGACAGTTAAGTTTAGGCACCAACATAACTAAGTAGGGAAAAGATTGCAGTTTGGATTAAAACACTCCAGAGGAATGAACAAGCGTTTCATGGAGGAAAGTATTTTGTTTTCGCCGCAAAGTGAACTCGGATTTCATTCTTGCATGTGTTGTTGTGAATGCTCAAACCCGCGCCCTGACCCCATGTATACAATACATTGCATTCATTCCGAGGTCTTCAGTGGGGATCAGCCCTGCCTTTGACTGTAGTCATTGGGAACATGTAGAAACACGATTTCCTCAACACTTGGTTTGATGACACAATTGTTTGAAGCATATGGCGACCTTAAGGATAACAGCTTTAATGTCCGTCTTACCACATGTGGGTACGTCTTCTTCTGCCGATGAGGTCTGCTCATCTGTGGATGGCTTCTTCTTACCCAGTCCAATGATTTTAGTGATCTTCTTCCCTGCTCCCTTCCCCACCGTCCCAGATTTCTGCTCCGACTTTGAGTTCTTCTTTCCTTTTCCTGAGAGAGAACGAGAGAGACAGATTCTGGATTGAATTCATAACTTTAAATGAGAGGGAAATTAGCCAAACACTGTGTAGTAACGTCTTCCTTGAGAGACCCCTGTAGACTTAATGTGCTCCACCGTCATTATCTAAACATGGGACACTAGTAAGACAGCTGTTCTGTGTTCATTTATGTTGATTCAATTATGTTTGGATGCTTTTGCAATACAGTACGAATAGAAATAGCAACTGCACACTCTAAAACAAACCATGAGATCAGGCGCATTCAGTTTAATCAGACCCGTATGGGTTCTAAAGCTCATTGATTGATCGTTGGTGAATTAGGTTCAGTTTGGAGCCCCAGCATCCCCACTGGTCCGGGGACTACTTTCCAAAGACAGATATAAGAGAAAGAAAGACAGGTGAATGCACATTCTGCTGGAAGGATGTTTGAAGAGGGAGGGAGGGTCTGTCTGTGGAAATAGCTTCTTCTTCTTGGCTTACTTAGAGTAGAATAGAAACTGTGACGAGACGTTGTATGAAATGTGTGCGTATAAGAGAGAACCAAAGTGAGAAAATGAAAGACAGAAGAAGAGAGCAGAAAGAAAGTGTTGGTCAAAAATATGTGATTGCAAACATAACAGATAACTGCTGTCAAAATGCCAAGATGGCTAACACTGTGTCTGGAGCGAGTGATTCTAGTTTTAACATTGTGTCCTCATGTCCAGTAGGCGATCGCCTTAATACAAAGCAGTCTGCGCTCTATTTCAATCGCAGGGGTTCTCCTCAGAATCGAGAAAGTATACAAACACACAATGGGTGCTTGAGGAGAGAAGCAGACACACAGATCCGTAAATGTGCACTTTTCTAGTCTTAACGACTACTCAAAGCGCTTTTACATCATACAGGATACATTCACCATTCACACACATTCATACACTGTGGCCGAGGCTGCCGTACAAGGTGCCACCTGCTCATCAGATAAACACTCACACACATTCACACTCCAATGCGCAACTCGGGGTTCAGTGTCTTGCCCAAGGACACTACAACATGGGACTGCAGGGCCAGGGATTGAACCACCAACCTTCCAATTGGCAGGCAACCGCTCTACCGCTGAGCCACAGCCGCCCCTGTCTGTCTGTCAAACATTAAAAAAAGGAGGAATTGTTAAATCAGTTTTTTTTGTTAGCCATGGAATGTGACTGATTAGGCGGATAAAAGGGTTTCAGACTTGATGAGGGAATGACTGAAGTAAGACCAGGTGGCTGTGGCTCAGGGGGTCGTCCACTAATGAACGGGAAGGTGGGTGGGTCGATCCCTGGCCCCTGCAGTCTACATGTCAAAGTGGCCTTGTGTAAGAGACTGAACCCCAAACTGGGAGTGTTCTGTGAATGTTTGTCCCTCCCCAGTTGATGCACCTTGTATGGTAGCACTGAGTGGTCGCTAAGAATAGAAAAGCCCTTTATAAGTGCAGTCTTTGTCGATATCCAACCACAGATCCAAACCAAATTCTGTCAAATCGGTCCAAAATCGTTGTCTGATAAGAAACCCCAATGTTTTCTACCACACACAATGCTGCTTGAACGACTGGATTCACATCCTGTGAAATGTGTAGCTGTACCACAAATCCAGCTATTAATTTAGGAAGGCAAGGTGGACACTGGCAGAAAGGTTCCAAGCTAGCATTAGCTGCTAACGCTACTTATTGCACACTGGCCCCTGACTACTCCCAGTTGAAGAATATAACTGAAACCATACACTGTTGGATTTGGAAGAGTTGCTGAAGTTACCACATTTATGTTGATTTATTATTATTATTTATACTGACTCTGGAAACAAGGTAAACGTTACCCAGTCTGCATTATTTCAGTGAAAATGGCCCTTTCTTTGGGATCAATACATTTCTACATGTAACAGGCCAGAGAGGTCAAGACCTTCCTCTCTGGAGAAGGACTCAACAATTTGATATGATTAAATTCAGCTCATCTGGGAGATGGTTCTGATCCTATTTCTACACTCCCCATAGTTTCACAGCAAT
This sequence comes from Etheostoma perlongum, assembly GCA_026937815.1. Taxonomy (NCBI): domain Eukaryota; kingdom Metazoa; phylum Chordata; class Actinopteri; order Perciformes; family Percidae; genus Etheostoma; species Etheostoma perlongum. The sequence continues at coordinate 1,058,211 of CM049389.1, read as the reverse complement.
GACACATGAACATGCCAGAGTCCATGAATCACAGCTCTTCAAACCCAACTGGATTTCAAAATGAGCTGCTAGTGGGAAATCTGTTCCAGACATTATCTTGGAAAAATGAACTAATGGTAACAACATAGGTGTTACATTCTAGTTGACAACCCAAACAAGTGAGCTGACAAGTCAAATGAAAAGTCTCTCCCCACGGACGTTTGCCTGCTGAGCAAACAAACACTAACTAATCAGAGACTATTTCATCTGTATCTCTTTGTTTTGGCGGCTGGTTCAGCAGGGGAACACCATCTCAGTGTAAAACCTCTTGTTAAAGGAACCCAGCAGCTGAAACATCTCAGGATTCAGAAATGGGTCCAAGTTGAGAACAATTCAAGATGTCCTACTTCTCATTTAAATTAACTATTGGTCTTGTGCTTTCGGGCTGATACTAATGATATTTACAACATAGCACTAGGTGACGCAGTGTTTTATGAAGGGGATTTCCATCCATAAAAAACAACCTAACCATTCACATATGTTGAAACATCATACAAATTTAAATTAAAACAATCTGAACTTATGGTCCAATAACTAGTTTGGTTATTTGTCCTGAAGATTGCTTTGATGAAAATGTATAATACATTTGAATGTTCTGGGAATTGCTGATTAAGACTAAGACTGTATAATACAGTTTAAAGTTAATTAGGATTGTATAATACAGGATGCAGCGGGGGTGAAAAAGTTCAACCTGTTAAAGACTATGATGGCTCACTGCTCCAATGCCATCATTGAGTCCATCTTCACCTGCTCCTTCACCATCTGGTACTCTGCTGCCTCTGCTAAGGCCAAGGGCAGACTGCAGAGTATCATCTGCTCTGCTGAGAAGGTGATTGGCTGCATTCTGCAGTCTCTCTGGGACCTGTATGCCTCCAGGACGCTGAGGCAGGCAGGAAAAGATTAGAGATGATCCACATCACATCCACATTTTTTTTCTTCTTCAAACACTCCCAGGGTCCGAAACTAGATGCAAGTCCACAGCGGCCGGCGGCGAGGATGTCTGGGGCTGTCTGCGCTCACCCCCCCCCCCGGAGGTGTCACCTGTGTCTGCCTGGCATACTCTGTGTGTAGGGCGGCCAATAAGACCCGCCTGTCCTCATTAATATAGCGGCCATAAGTGTCACGAGCAGCTTACAATGCACCTTTCTAGTGCAAAGTTAGCACTAGCAAGCAGTTAAGAAATAGATTGTTTAGCCTATTTTTCTTTTATCATGCAAAAAGTTTTGAATAACTTTTTAATAATATTCCTTAACTGAAAATTCTTATTGCTTATCATTAACATCCCGGTTTATCATTAACATCCCTCGTAGCAGGACTTGCAACACCAAGCAGAAAGTTTTATGTGATGTATGTACACAATTAAATATTTTATATATGCTTTTTAATCTACCTGCCAACACTCCCCTCTGGCAGGAGGTTGCGGTTCATCAGAACCAAAACATCAAGCCCTATGGAGACTTTCTTCCTGACTACAGGGGGCCTCATCAACGAGGCCCGGGACCCCCACTAACACAGTCGCTCCCTTAGATGCATTCCCTACTTGGCAATAAATCCTTTTCTGATTCCGAGTAAAAACCTTTGAAAAAAACCTTGGATTGTGATTTTCTGAAACTCAGACGATAGACCCAGATCTGCTTTGCTGTCCCCTCCGACCTGCCGTCGGGAGCCCCCGAGGGCAGCAGGGGCTCCAGGAGAGCCCCGTGCAGCCTGACTCTGCTTGATAAAACGGAGATCCCAGAAGCGCTAACTTCACAGCGGAGCGTTCAGGTCCAATCAAAACGACGCAGCGCAGCTGGCTTTCAGCACCAACCAGGTGTGTGAAATCAGAGGGGAGTTGACTGCCTGAAGTAAAGAGGTTTTGGCGCTGGTGATATTTCTTTGGCGCCGGCTAAAAACTCCTTGGGGGGCGCCAAAAACGTCTTGATGACACAACAGATGCTACAACTTTACACTTTCAAAATATGTGTTAGCTAGAGATAACACATTATTAGTCTAAATACATGGCTGACCACAAAAACTAAACTAACGCTCTCATGAACTGGATGCAAGTGACTTACTTCTGTTAGCAACAGATGTTCATTTCCAAGCAAATATGAAAGATTGAGTCCATTGCTGCTGTGGAGTCGTACCTTGGTCCTTGCAGTCGCTGTGTCCGTTCTCATGCGGGGCTTCACCGTCGGAGCTCGGCCTGTCACACGATGCCTTCTGGAAGTTAGGCAGACCATGCAGAAGAGGAATGGATGCACAAGAAGGTACAAAGTGAACACGTGCTTTCCAAACAAAAGACTGTAAAGGAATTAATCCACACAGCTGTCCAATAACATTGTACATTGTAAAAACCCTTTGGAGCATCTGCAACATGTTATAGATGAATAATTAGGCGAGGCTGTGTTTACTAGGAGCGGTTTGTCATTAAGGAGCCTATGATAGAACTCATTTTCCACCCTAAATATACAGGCAGGTATATGCAGCGGGTACAGTATGTCTGCAGCGGTATGTTGCCTGCTTTTCCTAATGAGATGTTTTCCCCTCCTTTCTCAATGCTCTCAAGTGCTCTCCCTGAAATGGCGTAATACTACCACATGGCCCTCTTTTACTGTAAATAAACGGCCTACTTTGACCGCTTACATTATAGCGTTATAGTCCAGTCAGTGGCTTCTTCAAATCAGCAGCTGCAGTAGCAGCACATGCTAGCTGACGGTTGTCTGAGTTGTGCCATCTTATTTGGCAATATGCCGATGGCAGTCAACGAGACAAACAATGGCCGATACTGATGTTCTGCCGATGCATGGGTGCATCTCTCGGCCTTTGTCCCCCCTCAACCTGGACCAGAGGGGAGGACCACGCCAAGGTATTAGGAGAGCAGAGTTTCCCATCATGGTGCACTTTAGAAACTAAAGTCCTCTTGTGTGCCATGCTCTAAACATTAAAGGGTAACAATAGTGACAACACATGTTAACGATTACTAGCCACAGCTTAGATACAGTAATATACTGCTTGCAATATTTGTCATTTCAAGAGACAGTCAGCTTCAGCTGAAGGTAAGATTTTTTTCTTTTTTTACATTGCTTTTTGCCAAAAAAACAGAGCAGGAAAGGAAAAGGATTCAAATTTAGCAAATCGAGCCAACCTGGAGCCATATCCTACTACAGAAGTAATAATTTATGGGAATGTACAACTTAAGACACAAAAACAAGCGAAGAAAATCATACTGCAGACTCTCTACACCGTGTCTTTCCAGAATATGAACTCTGCCATCAGGGAGAAGAGTCCGTGTGGCGAGATGTAAAACAAACAGACTTAAGTTATCGTCTATCCCAACGTCCATCAAGCTGCTCAACTCCAATAAGAAATATTAGCACAACAGAGCAATACACCAGCACCGTTTGCATGTCGCACTCTAAATTATTACAGTCACTTTTTAAGATGTCATATTATATTAGATCCTTTATGTTCTAAGATGTTTCATTGAAGACCTAATGTTCGTTTTTAGAAGGTTTTTCTGTTACATGTTTGTGTTGTGAATCAACAGATTGCAGCACTACTTCTCCTTCGGGGACATAAAAGTGTATTCTACTCTAAAATTACAGCGCTGATCATCAGTGCATGTGTGTGTTTACCTTTTCCAGTTCAGGTTTGTGCACTGGTGATCCAGATCCAGCTCCATCCAGGTCTACACCCCCATTAGCACACACCTCTCTCATCACCTGGAAAACACAAGGCAATACAGCATTAGCTTATGAGGCTAACCGAAAGTCCCCACTCCTCCTGATCACCCTGTCTAACTGGGCGGCGGAATGTTAGGTCCTCACCGTGATCAGGAGACTTGGGTGGATCCCTTATTTAAAAATCCTAAAAAATGTCCTCACACCACTGCCACATAATTAAGCACCTGATTGCTTCAGCCTGGGAGGCATGCCTGGGGTAATGCAGGCCACATGTACACATGTGCTCTACTCCACTCCCTCCTCTCTCTCTCGTATCCCATCATGCTACTGAATGGAAGCCAAGGGATCATAAGGCAATACAGAGCATGCAGTGGAAGTACTACAGGAGGCAGAGAGCAAGCATGCATGTGAGGCTGGGGCCGATGGAGGGGCGGGGGTGTCTGCTACACACATTAGACACCACAGAGTTTTACAGAGTGCATGGAATCCTTATTCCAATTAAGTCTAGTAGGGGGGAATGAGATCTGCAGGTCTCTGGAAGGGGCGCCAGCGTGCATTACCGTGACCTCGCTGGATCTGGCAACCCAGCATCAGATCGGCCAATCAGAGGCGCGCGGCAGTGACAGGGCTGTGTAGAGATGAGCGGTCGACACACACACACACACACACACACGTCATCGCCACAAGCATTTTGAAGCATCTCTTGCCATGCAGAGCTCCTCAGCTCATTGGTTTTGGCTCGGAGGGAGCATAATTGGGTTTTGCGGTGCAAATGACAGACTGTGGCTCCATAGGTTTGGCTCAGAGAGCAGCTCAGAGGCCAGAGAGTGGGACAGACTGCAACATCATGTCTATCTTCCAGTGGAGAGCTACGTTGGCAGATGGGTGCTATGTCGGAGATACAGGGGCTGTGTGTGGTAGGCTTGGCTGTTGAAACACTATATTCAATAAAAGAATATGCTGGTGATGGACAGCTACTCTTGCGTGGTTTTTATTCATATTCACAAAGCTTACATGCATAGAACTAACTAACCAAAGTGTAGAGAAGCTGTGAAGACATATTGTACTCCAGTAACAGCAGGCTACATAGTTCAAAGAAGTATTTGAGGCCTCTACCCACTTGAGAGCCACTGTATATTTGACAAAACATCAAAAAACAGATTCAGTCTTTATAACCAACCATTATAAAGAGCTTTACTCATGTAATTGCACAAAATAGGGCATAATAATTTTGTTGGACGTAATTCTGATAATTTCCATAAAAATGGTTCTCTGTGCTCTCTGGGCTCGGACCATTTGTCCTCGCCTGCACTTAGCATACACAACTGACCCGAGGGTCTTCAGTGATTTTTTTCTTAACCATCCTGCCATCCCGTAATAAATGTGGACCTTCTCAAATTTAAATTCTTTTTTCAACAGTATCATCAGTTAAAATCATTCAAAGTGACCTTTGACACTAGAACCGCCAGAGCAGACGCCAGTGACCTTGATGATTCAAAAATGTAAATCAGCCTCTCATTGTTCTTGCTTTGTTTCCCTCCTGTTCTGACTTATTTCTGGCTCAGTAACATAAGGTGCGTCAATCAGAAACTCCCCGAAATTTTTTTTTGTGTCACTGTTTGGTTTTATGCTGTGCTGTTGGTTTTATTGTTGAATGCTGTGGTGGGTGGTGTAGGATGCCATGCCATGTCAGTGTCCAGCAAAAACAATGATGCACTCGGGGTTGTAGAAAAGCCTTTTAAAAGCATACTTGAGCAGATAAGCTGTGAATACACAAACTCACTTTTCCCAAAATTGGTGCAGAAAAAGAGGAAGAAAATAGAAGTTAAGAGGGAAGATACTACATCAGCCAGAGACAAAGAAAAGCAGGTCATACTGTAGCAGAAGGGAAGAGATATACAATACATCCAATAAAAAAAGCAATGGAAAGGTTGAGGAGAATGAAGTAAGGACACAAAGTAGACATGGGTATTCCATAAACACATCATTAGCAGACAACATCTGGGAGAACCATTAGTGTAACTAGCAGGCTTTGGGAACTCTCTTAGCTTTCCCTTTCATTACTGTCTTTCTGCTTCTTTTTCCTCACTTTGCTTCCTCTCCTTCTTCTTTTTACGAGTTCTTCCTATTTCCGTCCCTCATCAAGAAAACTGTATTTCCATTATCTGACTGTTATTGAAGTTGTATGCCTCTGAGATAAAGATGAGTTCAAGAGAGGTGGACAGAACATAAGAATAGTGGGAGAAAAAGAGCTCATGGTGCAAAAGTGAAAGTGAGGGAATAATAAATAAATGAGTGACTGATGAATGCCCGATGTTCCCAGCAAAACAATCTCCAAACACGCTACTACACTATCGTACACACCGTGCAAACAGACTGCCGTTGTGTTTTATCAGTTCAATATGTTTCCAATATCCAAGCACCTGACTAAATACACAAAGAGAAACATCTGCTCCAAGCAACGATTAGTGCAGCCGTGACCAAAGTGTAGATGTGTATATTTACCCTGACCAGGTTACCTACCTGCTAAACAACTGCCGAAGCACATAATCAAATCAAGAAGAAAAAAAACAAACTGTTTGAATCTTTGTTTCCTGACAGCCATAAACAGGTAATAGTTAAATGAGAAAAAGACAGACGAACGCAGACACTGCTGATATTAAGACTGGTGGTTCCATCAGTGGCCTAAGGGCCAAACTTACTCCACAACTTATTCTTTAACAAGACCCTCAGTGAGTAATGACAAAAAAGGGTTCCTCAAAGCGAGTCCAAGGGCCTGTTGGGAAAACTGTAGCACAGGGGAACGAAGTAGGTAGAGGCTAGCAGGCAGAAATGGTTACACAAATAGCACAAATAGATGAGGAGGGAGCTTAAAATAGCAAGCATTGTGTAGTCAAGGACAAACAAGGAATTCCAGGAGATTCTCAGAAGAGTGAGGAAGAGCAGAGGTGAGGAGGAAGGGGGGTTGTGGGCTTTCCTTTGAATCCAAAGACCAGATGAGGCCCGTCTTTCCTCCAGTGATTGAGATTGAAAGAGCCCAGAGGTGCTGGCTCTGCACCAACAACAAACGGACACAGGGGTGGACTATTTGATGTTTGGGGGGGTGGGGGGGTGGTGGGGGGGTTTGTTTTGCAGACTTGTCGAGTAGCCAGAGGGAGAGATCAGAGTGAGAAAGAAGAAAGGGGGTGGAGAGGCATTGAAAGAATGTGGGATGGTCAGAGAGAGAGAGCGAGAGAGAGAGACAAACATCTTCAAAGCACTTAGTAAGACAATGTCAGGAAACGGGTCGTCCTGCAGAACAAAAGTCCCACTGCATCCGAGTTCACCTCCCTGACAACAACATCCAAAACAAAACTTTCAGGCTCATCCCAAGAACGTCACCTAGAGCTGGGCCATATGGGAAAAAAAAGAATCAAATATCACAACATTTTTTGATCAAATACACTGACGTGGTGATGTTTGTGCTTTTAATTTCAATTTCAATTTCAATTTCAATTTATTTATAGTATCAATTCACAACAAGAGTTATCTCAAGACACTTTACAGATAGAGTAGGTCTAGACCACACTCCAGAATTTTTTTCTTACCAAGTATTAACAAAATGAGAGTTTTGGTAAATCACAAATAATGTGGATAAAATGACTAAGCGCATGGTCGCACTAGTTATTTGCTCTTGGGGGAATTACTAGAATTGTTGGGTCCTTGTAAATTATAGAGTGTGGTCTAGACCTACTTTACCTGTAAAGTGTCTCGAGATTACTCTTGTTATGAATTGATACTATTAATAAAATTGAATTGAATTAAAAAAATTGAATTAAGCGGGTAAAGGCAGATAATAGAAGTTGGGAAAATGACATTACTTGACTGTAATGCAGCCTTTAAAACCAGGAAAACACTAGTGTCATGTCACGATATTCCCATATCCAAAATCTAAGATGAAATCTAGCCTTATATATCGACGTGGATATAATATGGATATATTGCCCAGCCCTACCGTCAGCCCAGTCCAAACTCTGCTATGTGCAGATCTTTTGGTTGCATGAAAAGCTGCTTTATTTAAAACATAAACATATTTTTAGTGATTAGATGTTATTTTTAAGTACCAATGTTTAAAATTAGCGACTGTAACTGTAATGCAGTCAAAGTAGTCTATTCTTCTAGTAGTTTACAATAGCAAGGCTAGAAAAAGCCACGTTAACTCAGACTAGCTCTAATATTAACATTGAGAACATCGACAAGAATATAAGATACAACTTTACTGTTTGTCACTGACAGCTGCCAACAACTTCCACCTTTGGTTGAAATAAACCCATAATTTACTGATTTACATGTGAAAATATGTTGGCTCTATAAATGCTAAAAGTTTCCTTTTTTTAACTGAAGTCTGGTGGGTTTAGTGCTAGCAACCTCAGAGCGGTTTCTGGTTAAACAGTAAGGTCTTAAAGAGGTTATAAAAAGCTCTATCCTGGGCACCCGGATAGCTCAGTTGGTAGAGCGGGCCCCCATATGAGGTTGACACCTCAACACAGCGGGCCTGGGTTTGACTCTGACCTGCGGCCCTTTGCTGCATGTCATTCCCCCCCTCTCCCCTTTCATGTCTTCAGCTGCCCTGTCAAAAATAAATGCCCAAAAAATAAATAATAATAATGTTGTCAGACACTTAGAATAATATTCAGTCTGTCAGTGGCAAATACAGAACTTTTAGTGGACGGAATTGATGATGCACATTTCCCATATATTTTATTTGACTTTTTTCCCATAATGCACTGGGCTGGGCAGCTGCCTGTAGAGGCTTGATGCTGGAGGATTTGGCGTCACCTTTGACCTTTTTAACCAGGAAGAGACAAACTCTTTTTCAAGAGTGTCCTGGCCAAGACAGGCAGCAGTATATACAGTGAGGAAAATAAGTATTTGAACACGCTGCTATTTTGCAAGTTCTCCCACTTAGAAATCATGGAAGGGGTCTGGAATTGTCATCATAGGTGCATGTCCACTGTGAGAGACATAATCTAGAAAAAAAAATCCAGAAATCACAATGTATGATTTTTTAACTATTTATTTGTATGATACAGCTGCAAATAAGTATTTGAACACCTGAGAAAATCAATGTTAATATTTGGTACAGTAGCCTTTGTTTGCAGTTCCAGAGGTCAAACGTTTCCTGTAGTTCTTCACCAGGTTTGACACACTGCAGAAGGGATTTTGGCCCACTCCTCCACACAGATCTTCTCTAGATCAGTCAGGTTTCTGGGCTGTCGCTGAGAAACACGGAGTTTGAGCCCCCTCCAAAGATTCTCTATTGGGTTTAGGTCTGGAGACTGGCTAGGCCACGCCACAACCTTGATATGCTTCTTACAGAGCCCTCCTTGGTTCTCCTGGCTGTGTGCTTCGGGTCATTGTCATGTTGGAAGACCCAGCCTCGACCCATCTTCAATGCTCTAACTGAGGGAAGGAAGGAACCCAAAATCTCGCAATACATGGCCCCGGTCCTCCTCTCCTTAATACAGTGCAGTCGCCCTGTCCCATGTGCAGAAAAACACCCCCAAAGCATGATGCTACCCCCCCATGCTTCACAGTAGGGATGGTGTTCTTGGGATGGTACTCATCAAACCATGATGTCGTAGTGTATTACCAACAGTAACCTTGGAAACGGTGGTCCCAGCTCTTTTCAGGTCAACAGACCAGCTCCTCCCGTGTAGTTCTGGGCTGATTTCTCACCTTTCTTAGGATCACTGAGACCCCACGAGGTGAGATCTTGCATGGAGCCCCAGTCCGAGGGAGATTGACAGTCATGTTTAGCTTCTTCCATTTTCTAATGATTGCTCCAACAGTGGACCTTTTTTCACCAAGCTGCTTGGACATGTCCCCGTAGCCCTTTCCAGCCTTGTGGAGGTGGACAATTTTGTCTCTAGTGTCTTTGGACAGCTCTTTGGTCTTGGCCATGTTAGTAGTTGGATTCTTACTGATTGTATGGGGTGGACAAGTGTCTTTATGCAGCTAACGACCTCAAACAGGTACATCTAATTTAGGATAATAAATGGAGTGGAGGTGGACATTTTGAAGGCAGACTAACATGTCTTTGAGGGTCAGAATTCTAGCTGATAGACAGGTGTTCAATCAATCAATGCTGTATCATACAAATAAATAGTTAAAAAATCATACATTGTGATTTCTGGATATTTTTTTTTAGATTATGTGGACATGCACCTACAATGACAATTTCAGACCCCTAAATGATTTCTAAGTGGGAGAACTTAGAATAGCAGGGTGTTCAAATACTTATTTTCCTCACTGTACATACATATATATCACATATACACCATATACATCCAAACACAAAATACACAAAAACACTAAAAACATAAAACAATTGAAACAGCAAATCCCTCAAAGTCAACCACAATCCTAAAACCCATCAGACAAAACATCTGCAGCCACATGTGTCTGCCACCAAGTCAATCAACATTGCCTTAAAAGCGACCAATGAGACCCAGTTTCATGGATTTTGGTAACTTGTTCCATGACGAGGCAGCAGCAACCAGCTCAGTTCTTCCCTTTGGAACAGACAGAAGGAAAAGATCCTGGGTAAGTCCCGCTACTATTTACACGGATATAGATCAGAAGGTAGGATGGAAATAGATCTAAAATAACCTTGTATATGAGAAACGTAGCTCAGCGTAAAGTCTTTCAGAAGACATAACTTTTAAGCAGTGCACTCTTAAATCAATTCAGCTGTTATCCTAATAAATATACTTTTTTGCTGCATATATGCAACTAGTTTCTCCTGATAGTCTTTCAGGAAGACCTAATTTAATCAATGCTCTCTTCCTAAATGGAATCAGCTGTTGGAGGCGTGCACCTCCCTGCTTAACCAATCAGAATCATACACAAATTGCAAGGGTAAATCCCAGAGTCACAACCCTGCTTTTAAAAATCTGTTTCTCCCTTTGCTATCAGCTGTTGTTGCAGGCAAAGAGTGCACCCCTCCACCCCCCCTTCCACCTCCAGTCCTCCACTTGAAATGCCAGTGTTGAAGTCTCTGTGTTGATAGAGAAGGCCGTCCAACACGTTCATACAGTTCACAATGGTGAGTGAGGGCTTTACAACCAGAGATGAACATTAGAGCTCCATGGTATACAGTGTCCAGCGCTTGTCAACTTTGAGACAAAGCAGGCATGTAAAAAACATCACCATAGTGAGACATAAAAGTAGCAGCGACCAGCCTCTTTCTATATTCAAATGAAAGGCAGGATTTGAATCTGAAATAAAACTTTAAGAATGAATCTTTTTGCTAGCTGCTGAATTTGAAGGGTAAAAGAAAGAGATCCATCTATTAAAATGCCAAGAGATGGGTACTTAGAAACACATTCAATCTTTGTTGCATATAGGGTTATATGGAGGATTACCCTTTAATACCACTCTCTATGGTCAAATGGGACTTAATGGTTGACTTAAAAATAATGATGATTGGCACATCTGGGTGAAGGTGTTGGATATGTGTTAGTATGTTAGATGTATTTCCACTCTGCTGAACAACGCCGACGCACAGTCCTCACCTCATCCACCACTCTCTCGCCTGTACTACTGGAACAGATTAGGTGTTCCTACCGTTCCACCCCTAATGCAGCATCACATGGTCTTCATCAGCAAGTGAAGACTGTTCGGTATTCACAAATGTGTACATGATTACATCACATCCATGTTGGCTGTGAAACATTTATCTGCTGATGAACAGGTGATCGGGCTGAAAGATCCAGAAGAAGGCAAGATTGTTTTTGACAAGTGATCCAAACCCGTTTTAATTAAGCATAACCCATGGTCAGTGGTGTTAGTAGAATTGAAATGACTTCATTTGGTGGAGCCACATCTCTGTTCAAACTGCTCATATTCTGCATTAATGCAATCTGCTAGGAACAGTGGAGGATATGTAAGAGTAGTTTGGGGGTTTACTGTGTTACCTTGAGCCACTCCTCTAGTTACAGTGGAGGATATGTAAGAGTAGTTTGGGGGTTTACTGTGTTACATTGAGCCACTCCTCTAGGAACAGTGGAGGATATGTAAGAGTAGTTTGGGGGTTTACTGTGTTACCTTGAGCCACTCCTCTGCCTGTTCTTTGCTATGCACAGCCAGCACCAGGGCGTCTGCCCCCTGGTGGACGATCTTCAGTTCGTGCCTCTTCTTCTTGCCGTCTTTTGGGATGTGAGTGATGCTGCACCCTGACAGGGTCAGCTCCATCTGTGGGGTGTGGTCTTTGGACGACTTGTAACACTGGAGGGAGAGAAAAGGGGTCAGGTTAAACTAGATGAGCCAAACACGTTATGTTGTTGAGAAGTTTCCTCAGTCATCAGTAGGGTGGGCTAATGACACCCTAGTCCTTATTGACTAAGAACTTTTATTTCAACATTTTCACACATCCTGTGTGAAAATTTATATAAATAGATGTACATAGATCTTCTGTGGCAACCCTTTAAAATGTGCCTTGCTGTGCAAACATGTACATTAGTGTCCCTCACCAGCAGTTTGTTATCTTTGATGACACACAGGAGCTTGGTCCACTGGCCAAAGCGCTTTTTGCGCAGAAGGAATGCACAGATCCGAGCATCCTTCACCAGATCCATGGATGCCTCTGCAGACGGCCACTGGTGACGCATCTTCTGGCCCTTCCCATCCTCCTCTTCCTCGTCGTACGACTCATAGGAGCTGCTCATGGCGTCCGAGTCGTAGTCTGATAAGGAGGCAAACAAGTAAACATTTTCTATCATTAAATGACAATTGAACTTAAAAAGCGACAAGTGTCCCTTCAGCAGCGTGTCCATTAGCTACTGTCTGTATGTATGGCTATGAGGAAATTACAAATGAGTCGTGCCACTCACTGGCAGTGATGTATTCAGGAGCCTTTCCAGGACTTAGAGGAACTGCTTCCTCATAGTAGCCTTCTGGTAGAGAGGAGCTGGGTAGTGGCGGGGGGGCGTTGTTTGGAGGCTGCAGAAAGAACACAAACTTCCACTAGTGACAGGTTCAAACATATCAAATGAAAACAGCTCTCATCATTTACATTTGAACTAACACTTTGATATTATATCGATATTGTGATGTGAGACTGGATATCGTCTTAGATGCTAGATATTGTAATATGGCATAAGTGTTTTCCTGGTTTTAAAGGCTGTGTTACAATAAAGTGATGTCATTTTCTGAACTTACCAGACTGTTATAACTGTTCTATTATTGGCCTTTACCCACTTAGTCATTATATCACATTACTGATGATTATTTTAAAATCTCATTGTGTAAATATTTTGTGAAAACACCGATAGTCAACACTATAATATCATTGCGGTATCGTTAGAGGTATTTGATCAAAAATATTGTGAAATTTGATTTTTTTGATCACCCCAGCCCTACTTCAACTTCTTTGTGTGTGAACATGAACATTTGAAGAAATATTTTTTATTGATTATACAGATAACAGACTATAACAATATATCCCCATTTCATTTAGCGGTGACAGTGAGTAAGCATAAACAAAACCAGGACACTGAAAGTGAAGATTTATTGTATTATTTGCACTCATGCTTTTCCTACCCTGACATGTAACAATGTCTTCCGTGCAAAAGGACAGACAGTGTTTGTCATTGATTTGGGATTGGGCTTGTCCCCAAAAAGACAATGTGTGATGTGACGTTCAAGCAGACCAGTGGAAATAATGATTCTTTTATGGATGTAAATTAACATAAAATATTGCTCTTAAATCACAGCTTACAGCTGACCAGTGAGCCATTAAAGCAACATTTCTTCTGGAGCCTCATTCTAATAAGTCCATGCAGTACCAGACAACCTCAAAGTGCATGGAATGTGAAACTGTTAAGACGTCATGAGGCCTTACTCTAAGTCTCTCTGAAAGGACCTTGACCAAGCTGCGATGGCTGCAGACTTTTTTTCCTCTAATGGAAAACTCATTTGATTTCTCTTTTTATTTTATTTACTGGTGGCATCGCTGATTTTCCACCGCCAGGCCATTAATAAAGGGAGAAACTCCAGTGCTGTTATGAAACTCTACGTGCTATGGACCATTGGTTACAGCTGACCCAATCAGGCGTCAGCGCTGCAATGATGTCAGCATCCACTGCTGGAGCAACATGGAACAATCATAAATGGTTTGGCTGACATGCAGCCTCAATTGCTAACTTCTTCTAAGTGTAGAAAGTATGTGTCAGTCCAACATTAAAGTTATTCGGCCATAATTATGGAACTATTGAATTTAGTTTGAACAAGCACTTTGCAAAAAAGCCCCAAAACAAAAGGTGATTGGCCTTTTTTTATTTAGAGACTACACCTGAGATTGCCTGTGATTTGTATTGCTACATCCCTTTTGGCTTAGAACACCTTTCTGAATGTTAGAATTCAGTTATATTTCCATTTGTTACTTCATTATTATTTGGTTATTCTTTGGTGTAGCATGCATTGAGGATAGCTTTGAGTGTGCAGTTGATAAATGTGATGGGAATGATGACTGGAAATAAAAGAGTGTGAGTCCTCCATCCTTTAGTGCATCTTCTTTTAACTGATGTCTACACTTTCTCTATGCTCCAAAGTAGAGTTTCGGACATACTACTGAGGCAGGTTTCCAGATAAAACCTCAGTTTTAGTCTAAATATCATGACTCATTATGTTGTTACTTTAAAACCTGACTCAAATAGAGATAAACAGGACATTAATAGAGCCTCTGCTAAGAAAAAATAACTAAGGTAAGCGACTCTCGGTTGCCCAGGAAAACGACCTAGAAACGGCTCCATAAAGTCAGTTTTTTAAATAAATTTAATTTAAATTCAGTGTCACCTGTCTACTGTATGGGAAGCCATCAAGGCCACCTGTAGAAACGCTCCTGAATACCATTTCTGAACATTGGAGCTTTGGTACTTATCAACTGCAAATGTAAAAAACTGGGGGGGGGTTAACATAGCCTGGATGCCAACCGAACTTAGCCCCGCCCACAAAATTTGAGGTCGGGAAGTTTGGTCTGGACTTGATCCGTTGTGGAGCAACTATGCTTGAACCAGAGCTGTTAGGACCAATCAGATTGTCAGGGCGGGCTTTATACGATGATGGACAGATCAGATGATTAACAGTAAGGTAATCAACTAGACCACAACTACTTCTTTCAGCGTGCGTGCAGTTGAGTTCTATTGACTATTGACTATGCGCCACTCAACATACGTCACATACTCCGTTGCTCTGATTGGTTGGAGGTCTATCCAATTGAGTGCAGAAGAATTTTCTTTCCTGGTTCAGTTGAAACACGCCCCATAATTACAGCCTAATGCATCAGACTCATATTCTGACTAGAATCTGAGTAGGACCACGTCAGGCTAGGGATTACCAGGCTGCTACAGTATAACCACACAGACCTCTACACACATCATATTGCTAAGGTACAACTTTTAACTCCATTCAGCCGGACCCGTGGAAACATTATAGTGCAGTGTAAGAAATTAATAATTATTGGATTTAATAGGTTGTAGGGATGGGTTTGGGAGGAGAAAGGGGAGGCCGCACTCATTAGGTCTGAAGAGGTTAGTTATACAGGCGAGAAGGCCAAACCTTTAGTCCTCTCCAATCAGATTTCCTCATTGAAGTTTGCTTTAAAATAGTGTTAAAATCTCGTCCTTCTCTCATGTCTCGTCTCGTCTCCTGAGCTGAGTCACACCCCGAGTAAATCAAATTCAAAGTGTTTTATATTTGTCTTACCATGGACATTTGTGAGAAATGACCTTCACAGCCCGGTGAAGAAGAAGGCATTTGTTGTGAATATAGTTTTGTATTGTGCAGTAATTGTCAGGACGTGGGGGTGGAAAGTGAAAGTGAAGAAGATGTGAAAAGATTTGAAAAGTCAGGGAATTATTTCTGATAAAAAAGACACCTAATAAATGTACAAAAGTAATCAAAGTAATAGTGTAGTGGTTACTGTGGCAACTGCCAGACTACTCCAGCTTTAAATTGTCAAGACTTAAAGTTAACCAAAGTAAATTGCCATCTAAGGCGTTCTTGTTTCACTGTGTCCTATGCAAAGTTGATTCTTTCTCTTGTCCTGTTAATACATCTCCTCTCCTCCAATAATGCACCCATTTCTCGGTTTTCATCAGAAGTTGAGTGGCGGGCCAGGCCCTTAGCAGAAACCTTATTGCATCTCTTTTGGGGGAAACAGTGCTTCGGTGAACTCATTTCTTGGCAGGGATCTGCTGCCCTGCTAAACTCCTCGCCGCCAGCGTTCTCCTCCCTACCCCAGCCCTAAAGAAATCCCCAGGAGAGGAAGACAGAGGGAAAGAATGGCAGAAAAGAATGAAAGCTGACAGACAGTACGGCACTATATATCAGGCTTGGGAAGTGGATGTAAAAGTAGACGTGTTTGTGTTGGTGGAGGACTGTTGTTGATGTGAGGTCTGCAGCTTCATATCTCACATCACAATCACTTCCTTTCCAAGACTTTAAGCAACAATGCCATTAATAATTTTGCAGAAGCCGATTGTTTGGGGAAGCATTTTTTCCCTGTGCGCAGCAGAATACATTACACTTCAGAGAACGTGATCCCATTGCTCTGCTATTTAATGACTCAGAGCTTAGAGGCACTGGGGTGAGGAGAGCGTCGTTGCATGCACGTACTCGTGTATACTGACACGCATATAAACACACAGTCAGACGTTTCCCTTTGCTTTCATTCCCTGAAACAACAGCTCGGCCCTATCATTTGGGGATCAAAACGCATCCGTGTTGACCATTAACACAAACAGCGCAAACACACGCAGACATAAAAGGTCAGTGTTTCTCTGGTCAGCTTCATATGCCCTGCAGATCTCTAAAACATCTGCTGACTGTCTTCATATGGCAGTATCCTATCTAGTACAGATCTGGTGGGGGTCAGCCGTCAACCTCCACTAACCAGTCTCCTTCATCCGCTTCAAATGAGAAGAGATGGGACCTTAATTACCCTTGTGAGGAAGCGTGGCCATACAGACAATACTGAAGATAGACAGTAACTGAAAGTTGAATGGAATCTTTCAACTAATAACACCTGAATTTACGGTAGATTTGCTAGCTTTTATTCATTTTATTTAACCTTTATTTAATCAGGAAAGTCCCTTGAGATTAAAATCTTTTTTCCGAGGGAGACCTGGGCAAGACGGCACACCAGCTACAGTGTCTTCGGGTATTCCCAATTGACAAAGAATTCTCAATACCTTTGTCAACTATGAAAACCCGAAGATCATAGGTTCCAATACAGCGCTCCCTCCCCCCAGGTTTAGCATAAGTTCAACTAAAATTGAACTTTGACCCAAAATCTGATAAAATCCTCCCCATCTTTGGTCCTACCGGAACTGAAAAAGTTAAGAGGATGGAAGTTAGAAAATGAATATTGTGATTCCTTACATTCCTTTGTTGTCTAGCTTCCTAGTTGGTTTGTTGGATAATGTGTCACACTTCTTTTTACAATGTGTCACTTGTGCGTTTGGTCTAAAACCTAAACATAAAATACAGAAAAATAATGTGAAGACAGATTTTTAGCTGACTTTTTAGCATTGAAATAAGAAACCAGGCTGCCCCCTGCACTTGATCCTAAATTTTTTTTTAACCAGATCAATAATCATTAAAACAGCATCTTTTGAATGGCAACTTGAGTTTCAAAGCCCCTCCAGATGGTTCTCTCAACAAGAATAAAGTTATCTGCATGTACTGTGGATGTGAACTGAGTTACCAACGGAGTCTCACATATCACTTGAGCCATAAAAGCTTGAAAAATATCAATTTTGATCAAAACTGAGACTCCACTACATGCCTGTCGGTGAACAATCAATGACAATCGGTCAGAAAAAACTCATACAAGTCACTCAGTATTTATCCAAGGTTTCCCAATAATTTTGATGTCCATGCCAAAGTCGTCAGTTACCCAAAGACGATGGTGGATTATGAGATGCTTTATCAAAAACTAGTTGGCATTTTCAGAAAATTTCAAATGATAGCCCAGGATTGTGTCAAGATACGTGACATTTTCCACACTTTTACCAACTAGCGAAGTACAACTGGCCCTGCTATAAAAATCTTCTTGACACAAATAACTGGATGAATGGAAGATTGTTTAAGTGGGCATCGTTACATATTCATTTTATTACATGCAGACATTGTTTATGTGCAAATTGTATCTGCTTTCTTGAGTTTTCTTGGGAATTATTCTCGCGAAAGTTGTAACGTAAAAAAGTATATCGCACAAATAAAAATGCAAGTAAACTCCTGACCTACTTAAAGTAATTACATTTAGAGCTTCAAGGAGGTTTCCATGTGCTGTCATGGTCTGAATGCTGTTGCTCCCTGACCAGAATAGATTTCTAGAAGCACTGCTCCAACCATATGAACAGAAGCAGGTCACGTGCATGGATGCATATCAGAAATGTCAGAATTCGACGTCATATTGTGTAATTATGTAGTGGTAGAGGAGTCCTGACCTTGGTTTGGACTACTTCGAGTGGGAGGTATGTCTGCCGCTCCTACCCTTGGCCTGAAACTCACATCCAAACATTTATGCCAAGTATCAATTTTTGCCCTGTGTAGGAGGACTGGACCTGAATAAATGTTTCTGACACGCCGCCAATGGGACGCTGGAATGGATAAACTGAGTGGACACAGGAAAGCCACTCCCTTAGGAGAGGCATTGGTAGAGGAAAACTGCATTTCCAATGATTTTTGGCAAATGACCCAATGTGGAAGCACATAGTGAATGTTATTGCTGCAAATCCTAACAGAAATCCTTCATTTTATTTAAAAGGCGAACAATGCTGAATAACACCAGTTTGACTCCTAACTGGTCAGTATGATTTTAGTGAGTGACAACGTCACCAGGGGGATTTGTGATGAAGTTTAAAAAATAGTTGTATTATTAAAGGTAGAGCTGGGCGATACGGCCTAAAATCTATATCCCAGTATAATGTGAAGTGTGGCCAGTAAGCGGTAAATATGCCATTTTTTTCTCAAAATGTCAATATTATCATCTCTGATTATGATCACCTGTCTATTCCCCTAAGGAAAGGATTTTGATTTTCTCAAAAGCCTATGCTCTTTTCCAACACCACCTTGCTTCACAGTCCTACACATTCTGGGAGGTGTTCTGCTGTTGGCCTCAGGTCACTTTTTGGTTGTACAACTGGGGTTAGGTGCCATTTTCAAAGTCATCTAGATTGTATGGCTGGGTCATTTGACCAAACAATTAAATCTCAGAGGGCTTTTTTTTTTTTTAGACCCCACCCAATTTGCCATTTTTATCCCCTTAAAAACAGACTACTAACGAAGAAGGAAGTATTCAAACTAGGATGTAATCAGACTGTCCACATTGTTGTTTGCAAGTGATCACATCAGATCTGTGTCCAGACAGAAATTATTTCAATGGTCCAGACATCACCAACCTACGTGCATGGGTTGCCATGGTAACGATGTCGGCAATATTACCAGCGCAGCTACACCGGTGACACTGGCAGCTTAGCCTGAGCTAGCTAGCCAGCTAGTTAGCTAGTCAGCCGCTAAATTATTAGATGTTAACAAGTTAATGTTTTCCATCACATTTGTTCAGCTCATTTTCAGTGACGTTAACCAGTGTAGCATTAAAGCATGGCAGAATTAGCAAGCTGGCTAACAAGCTAGTTTGCTCGCCCTGGGGCCTCGGCGGTGTTGGCGGCATACAAGGCTTTAGAGAGCAGGAGGGCGGTGTCAGATCTGTGCAGAACACCTACACATTACCGGCACTATCCTACTAGGAACTACCGAAGCTCAGGGGGTTTGGACCGTAAATTAAATTTATAGGGAAAATCTAATTTTATTTTTTGAAACAATTCAGAAAAATGTATTTATCGCCCAGCTCCACCGGATGGTAGTCACTGGAGGGCTTTTTCCTTCTCTTTGCTTGACCTGCTCCTCTTATTTCACAGCTACTGCCACCCACCCATATCTATTCAAGCACAGTATCCAAGATTATTAAGATACACTCGTAGAATCGGATCAATCCCGGCATTCTACGGTCTGCTATTTCTGTGTAACTGCCTGTTGCTATGGACGGACTTCTGATCGTTGTCTCAGGCGGACCAGTTTTAAATCTATGAAATTGTTTTTCATTCATACTCAAACGGAGCTCATACATCAATCTGGGTTATCAGTTGGAATATGTACTACTGAAATCTACATTGTGTGGGGAGGAACTCAACCTGGATGTCATCTGATTATCCAACATGCACTTTTTACATAAGACCCACATTTAACACCGCACAAACTGACATACTAGCCTATATATTATGAACATTGAAACAGAGATTAGAAGGGGAACAAACAAGAAAACAAAAGACCAAATAGACTTAGGTAGGCTAACGCTAACACACACACACACACACACACAATATATATTAAAAAATATCTCCTCTCTGCAGGACTCCAGTCCAAGCTTAAGACCTGCCAACGTCTGTGATACACATCTAAGTGTTCCACCTCTCTGTTTTTACATGAACCACCCATGCTAGTGTTACCGCATTTTCACAGCTCGCATTTTCAACTCCATTCTTCACTTCCCCTCCTTCCTGCCGCCTGTTTTTGTTTGCATTTTGCGGGACAGGTGCATTCACCAGAGTGCTGGCGGACGTGCAGGCTATACTGAAAAAATAACTGGGAAGTGAGATTGGGTCGGGCGTTTCCTGCATTTCTCTCACCTCACAATGAGGTGTAAATATGGGTCAGCAGGAGCTGGGGGTCCAAAGCTCTGGAAAAAACACACACACACGCACGCACACTAAAGTATTCAGCCACTGAGACAGGCACCGCAGAACTTAATGGAAATGTGACTGATCATATTTTGTGGGAGTGGCACACACTACAGAACTCTCTATCATTGTTCAAGACTACACATTGTGATTCCTTAAAGAATAAATTATCCCTCACATTTGCATAGTATTGCTAACAAGCATCAGGTAATACTAAAGCCACTTCTTCAAAACTCTTCATACAGTCCGCATAACCAAACAGTTAATCTCACCTCCAAAACTCACTGCAACCACCAAAACACTTCATACACGGCTCAAAATCAGCTCGCTGGACCAAAACCCTGGCCACCGTCTCACTCAGAACACACTGACCTGAAACACTAACATCAGGGAGCATGACCTAAAGGATGAACTTTTATCTTTGTAGCTTGAATGATCTTTCTCATAAATCAGTATTTCATTATAGAGTAAGAATAACACCGATCAACCACCGCATAGATTTCATTCGCTTCAACAGCAAACTGCACTAGAGCTCTACCAGACTGCAGAAATACTTATAATTTTCCCCCCCAGTGCTTTATTAAGTCACTGCGATCACATCGTGTGTCAGGGAAAAAAATCTTGGCATTGTAAAAGGCCTTCAAAAGCACTTGAGTGGAGGAAAAAGTTGTGAAATAGGTTTTCCATTCGTGGACCAGTTTCTCGGCGGGGACTTTTTCCAAAGAGTGTTAGTATAAGTAGGCTGAAACGCTTCTGGCCCTAAGGATTGACCATGCTGTGGGCATGTGTCACTTAGCAAAGTCCTGCTGCTCACTGCAGTTACAACTTATTCATGTCCAATTTGCCACTTCCCCAGTGACAAAGTGTGATGCATTTCAATATGGTCTGTTAACCAACCTCATTTCCTGTCTCAAGTCAATGACACAATAGTACTGATGTCACTTTATAGTTTGCTGTGGTTGCCCAAGCCACAAAGTAGGGGAACCCCACTGAGGAATTAAGTAAAACATGAAAACAGATTCATCAGCCCCAAATGGAGACCAAAACATGGCGTGCAACTACCTCCCAGAGGCAAATCATTTATTAAGAAGGACCAAAGCAGGACTGACTCAACTGGAATTGTGTGATTGGGAGCCAACTGGCTGTAGCTTGACACAGCACTGTGACACATTTGCTTGATACAATGGGTTTTCCTTTTTTCCTAGAAAACATTTGGTTTGGCCTACATTTATTCCAAAAACAAAGCTGCTGGTTTACGGCCACAAACACGACGATGACTTGCATTGGGTAAGAAATGCTTTGAGAAGATGTTGTGTGACATTGTGTGTACAGTATTAGCTACATTTTAATACAAAGTTTGAGCTGAGACATATATTTATCTTCAAAAGGGCTGGGGGGGCGGGTTGTCTGATTCAAAATGAGAAGGGGAGGAAATTAATTCCAAATGGGACCCAGACTGCTACGGATAAGGCAACCTGGCTAGTGTGTATACAGTATATCCATCACATGAACACACTGTTGTTCGCTGGTTGACTTGCAAAGCAAGGGAGGGTCTGTTAAGGGAAGACGAGGGAGGAGAGGAGGAAGGGGTTGGGGGGGAGTACCGCTCTCCAACATCAACACAGATGGAAATCATTTGTGTTCCAACAAAAGGACTGGTCCACATTCTCGCCGAGGTGGAGCCTCGCACAGCCCATAGGATGCATATGGGGATGTGACTGGAATACTGGCGATGCAGAAAGCATTAGAGCT
Organism: Etheostoma perlongum; assembly: GCA_026937815.1. Taxonomy (NCBI): domain Eukaryota; kingdom Metazoa; phylum Chordata; class Actinopteri; order Perciformes; family Percidae; genus Etheostoma; species Etheostoma perlongum. The sequence goes on along the minus strand of CM049389.1, from coordinate 1,035,968 downwards.
AACACAGTTAGCAAAAACCTCCAAACATCCGCTGGACGCAGCCTCCCACATGTGAGGAGTCGCTTCTTTTCCCTGGTGGAATATTTTGATGAATTTTGACTGTTGGTCGGACAAAGCAAACATTAAAAAGTGTCACTTTGACAAGTTTCTCACCTTTTTTCTTACATGTTTTATATAAATAATTATTCAATTTGAATTTTGGCAACCAGGCCGAAATCGACAATATGGTTGCAATTAGTGGTGGGGGGGGAATCGATACAGAATAGCGTCGCGATATTTTCCGTGTCAATACTGAATTGATACAGGGATGCCAAGTATCAATCTTTTATTATATAAATTGCACATTTTGGTGATAGAATAAGAAGATCAATTCTTTTTTCAGTCCACTAGATGGAAAACTGACATGAGATCAACAATCCAGAGACATTTTTGTTTAGACAAAACCGATGCTTTGGGGACATAATTTGAAGTTGGAAAAATGGTAATGAATTGCAAAATATTGCAATATTAGCTCTCATTCTCTCCTTAAAAGGCACCTGCCCTCAGTTGTTCGCACGAAAAAGTAACAGAAGTGTGAAGACGGAGTGAAGAACAAAAAGAAGAGAGCTTGAGAGAGAAATCAGAAACTGCATTTGTCGGGTTGTTGATTTTGGAAAAATACAAAAATTGATTCCCCAAAATGGGGTGTGTGTGTGAGAAATGTGAGAAATTAGCTGGTGTATTTCAACATCTTACAATGTTCATTTACTTGTTTGTAGCATGAAGTAAAGTAGACTGCAGTCTAACAATCAATCAACACTTTTCCATTTACTAATCAATCGTTACAAGATGCTTGCTGTTTTTCTGGGTGACGCAGCTCCATTCTCCATCTGGATGTCCAGTTGTTTGCTTTAATAAAAGTTGAATTGAAGCATAATTTACAGTTTATTTTTCAGAACTTTTGCTCAAACTACTTGACAGCTGTATGGAAACGGTTCATGTGGCCGAGGCAGTGAACTTGTTGATGACAGGAATGGATTTCATGCCAAAGATGAAAGAGCAATATTAGTGCAGCATAAATCTTGGATATGAAAAGAGACAGAAAGAGAGAAAGGGATTATTCTAGTCCTGCAGGAGTTCAGTGAGATTTTGTCCACTTAGTGGTGATTATGATGTAATAAGAGCCAGACTTTGTTTTTGTGTGCTTTAGTACATGTGTGTATGTGTTCAAGCATGGCATATGACACATTGTAAAATGGTGCAGTGATCCTCTTCCTCAGATCACTGAAGTGATTTATGGGGTGAGGGGTGTGGAGAGGATCAAACTGGCTTCTCTGGGAGTATATACAGTGTGTGTGTGTGTATGTGTGTGTGTGTGTGTCTGAGCAAAGCCACCAGTCTTGGTCATTTAAAAACACTTGCACATGCACACACTGGCATCATTTGTACTGATATAATACCAACTCTTTTGAAATCCATCAATATCTTATTATCATACTGGCCGAAATATGTAATTGTTTTCTTCAAATTACGTGTAGTCATTTTGCCAGTGCTAAAACTATGCTTTTATTAGTCCATTTCAGGAAGTGAATCAACAGCAATTTCATAATTAATTATCGATAGCTTTCCAGGGGAATGTACCAGCATGTGAATGAAAAACAGAATTTTACCAGAGCTAAAAGCTTTAAATATCACATTAAAAACCATTTATCTCCCTACCTCCCACAGCCACAGGAAGGGGCAGGGTGGTTCAAAGCAGCCCAGATCGAGCTTGATAAACGTAAATAGGTCCCTATGGCTGTCTACTGGAGCAGTGGCTATCCGGCTGGTCTCCTGATCCGGATTAGTTTGGCTTCTGTGTGAGAAGAACAAGCCTGGCCCTGACGAACCAAATGTGCGTGCTCAGCTATAGTAGTAGTTCACACACCGTCATGTATATTTGTTGTCTCTGATGCTGAGGCTAGCGAGTGTCACATATGTGAGTGTCCCGCTCACACACTGTGTTAGCATGCTAGCATGTTTTCAGCTAAACATCAGCTGACTGTCCTGAGGCACTGTCAAGGTGTAGGAATGCTAAGGTTAGCTTTAAAGTGAGAATACACAGGAACAACCTTAACTTTATTTTTACTACTGATAACCTCTCACACACACACTACTTTATTTTTTATTAAAATATGAATGGTAGTGAATGGGAAAAGACAAATAATTTTTTGAAACCGTTTGAATTGAGCCATGAATTACATATAATGTTCATCAGTTCAATAGATAGTGTAATAGATTTCACAAGTCAAGAAAGTCTATAAAACGGTGAAAATATGTCATTAGAAAGACTACACACTTCAATGTTGCATGGATGACGTCTCGCTGAAGCTACGATGTCTGAATAAAACACATCAGGTAAGATAACGGTACATGTGTTGTGGAACAGAGCTAAGCTAGCTAGCTAGCTAGCAAGTTGAGCGGTTTCACACTAAACTAAGTGCTCATATGATAAATACATAATTTGCCCCTACCCGTTCATATTTCTCAAAAGATAGTAAAAAAGAAGTAGAAGTGCGTGACTTTGGCGCTTACAATGTTTTTTGAAAACAAAACCATGTAAACCTACTCTGGTACAACCTCTAAATGCAATTATTACACTAAAATGAGCATATTATGAGGTCTTTAAGAGCCTGGCAGGAGGTAAAGGGGTGTGTGTGACTAATTGTAAACCCATCATGGAGGTCCCTATAATTTGACTACTTCTTCTTTTGTGTTTAATACACAAGCACAACATTGCAAACACAAGCATCCATTAATCCATTACATTTTATGTTTGAGTAATTTACTATTAGTGCAATAATCCTGAACATTTACAAAAGCATTAAAAATCCACCAGACGACTACTAATTATTCCTTATATATATATATAAAATATATAAAAGTGAGTAATCAAAATGGCTGCCACAGAGTTCGGGGTTGGAGAGCCTTGAGTGTTGGTTTGGCTCGGCACCGAGCCTTGAAAGGTCACAGACAGACCGTGGCCACTCTTCCTCCTCTACGCTCTCTCATTCCTCCCCCACATCTCTCACTAAACATACAGCAACTCGTGCTTCTTTGTTTCTAGAACTCTCTACCCTGTTTATCGTTTCCCTTTTTTGGGGTTTCCTCCCATCTCTTTTCTTTTTACCCATCTATCTTTTTGTCCATTCCTGCAGGCTGAAAGTTATACAACTTAAAAGGAGTGGAGCGAGGGAGCAGCCTTGACAGCTCATCCAGAGGTCAGTGTGGAGCTGTCTTGAATGGTAATTTCAGAGCAGAGAGACAAAGAGCTGGAGGAAAATAAGACAGTAACTGGGTCTCCATCCAAGTGTATTTATGAGAACTCAGGCAGTAACCATAACAATAAGTAATCATTGGAAATGATAAGGAGATGGAGCACAAACATTAGCCCTAGGTTGAGGGAAACTAGTTAACCCCTGATTCAACCTGCTAACATCCATAGTTAGTGGAAAATAGTTTAGGTTTTGAGAAAGAGACTGATTTGTTTTTTTGTTGAGAATCATGTGATAAGGTTGATACCACTCTTCTTACCAGTAAATAGGAAGAAATACCAGCTGCTAGTTAGCTTAGCCTGCTCATCGCTATGGCTGTAACTTTACCAATTAATCTCAGACTAGGCCGCAAAACCTCTCTCACACACACACACACACACACACACACACACACACACACACTACTGATAACCTCACACACACACACACACACACACACACACTACTGATAACTCTCTCACACACACACACACACACACACTGATAACCTCTCACACACACACACACACAGATAACCTCTCTCACACACACACACACACACTACTGATAACCTCACACACACACACTACTGATAACCTCTCTCACACACACACACACACACACACACACACACACACTACTGATAACCTCACACACACACACACACACAGATAACCTCACACACACACACACACACACACACACACACACACACACACACACACACACACACAGAGATAACCTCTCACACACTGTTTTCAGATTCAGAGGAATCTATTGAAATCTGTTTCAGTATGATGGTGATATTGCCTTTGAAATGAAGATGTTATACTTATTTTTTACTTCATTGCATCTCTATTTACCATGGAATGGTAATATAAACAAGATTACAATGTATTCATATTCCTTAGCATCTTACATATCAAAGCAGACCACACATCTGCATATAGGCCTCATGGTTGATGAAGTGTTGCTGACTCGTTTTGGGTATGTTATTTCAGGCGAGGGATAGGGTTAGGGCTTATTACTTTCCCAAGGAGGGTTTTGAAAATCCATCATTTGTGTGTGCTGTTTATGAAAAGTGTGACTATGGAGCCTTTTACTTTTCACTTTTTAACAATTGTTTTGATTGCAGGATGGAAAAATTGCCACAAAGACAACAAAGGTTGCTACAATAACAAGAACAAAAAGTAGAGGGACATCACTCCTCCTCACTCCTCCTCACTTGTCTAGTTTTCTGGGAAAACCTCGGCTGTGATTTCCAGACACACACTGGGGTCACCGGAGGAGGCTGTGGACTGCTTCTAATTACAAACTGCACTGTAAGGCCTTGTGCCTGAGTGTGTTTTGTGTGTGTGTGTGTGTGTGTGTGTGTGTGAGAGAGAGGATGGAGAACAAGGTGTTGGGGCTTATTATTATGGTGAGAAGGCTTTGGGAGCCATCACAGTAAACTGCTTTCCATCAGAGGCATCTGCTCCAATAATAATCATTGCTTCAAACTGAGCTCAGTTAGATGGATTGTTTTGTGATATATCAGTGGTCAACTACAGGCAAAGTGTGTGTACAGATAAATACAGTGAAGCTGCATGCAGACCAACCATGACAAACAGAGCTGGATGACTCTGAATGAATGAATTGTTAATAATCAATAACCTGACCAAACACACACACACACACACACACACACACACACACCCTTCAAACTGAGTGTTCCCTGTAGGTTTGCCAGGTAACTCTTCCCCTTCCGTAGGAGGTCCTTTAGGGTCATGGGTCATGGGGTCAGGGTGGAAGTCTTACCAGCCAGGGTTGAGGGATCTCGGGCAGGGGCATCTGAGGCGGGGCCGGCAGACCACTGTGGATCTCTGACTTGAATGAAGGCTCTGGGAGAGAGGAGCATGTATCAGAACACGACAGAACGTTTTTAATTATGCATATACAGTGGGCATGAGGAGGAGGTTTGATATTGCGTATTTTAGATTTCAGGACTTAAAAGTAGTCACAAATTTGAGCTAAACTGATATTAAAACAGGAAGTGACCTCTTCATCGACATAAAAATTGACACTACATCGCATGTTGATGAGACCTAAAGTTTAATTTATGACAGATATGAATCTTTGGCCAATACTGATATTACCCAAAATTAACATTGCTGTCATGGATTATAACCGATATTTACCAATGCCAATATGATCTGTATAAAAACTGTAAAAAAAAGTCTCCACTGATATTGGTTGAGTCCTGTGCTGCGTCACAAACTCTGCATGGCCAAAAATAAAAATAAAAACAAAAACACACACACACACACACACACACACACACACACACACACACACACACACAGGCAGCTAGGTTGCTAACCGATATAATTGCCGAGTTATCATGCGTCCCTAGTGTAGAGTGGTTAAACCCAATGTTAAACCCAAAGCTGGAGGAATAGAGGATGGTCTTTACGGCAGTGGTGTGGTAAACAAGGTGTTTTCCGTGTGTCATACACGTTAAGGTCAGGATAGGATCAAACTGTACTGTGTATCAGATCGTTGCATTGCAAGTATAAACACGTAGTCATTGTTTTAACCCGTTTGTGCCGGATGCTTCGCGCCGACACGTCTACCGCCGGTTACGCAACTCTGAACCTCCTGCCGGCTGCTGCGTGGCGCAAAGGATCATCCAGCACTTCATCATCATCATCTACCACATCCTCCCTCCCAAACTCCTCACTATTTTCCACCTCAATGTCACTGCCCTCGCTGTCAAAATCCTCTCTGTCGGAGCCATTTTCTCGATCGTCTCTCAAAAAATAAAAAAATAAAAAGTTACACAAGTTGTAATAGAGCTTATGTGCCAGCGGAGAGTAGAAAACCATGACGCTATCGAATTATCGCTATGGCGATGCAGATGCACGTAAACGCCATACGTGTCATCCGGGTCTCTCCACATGGTTTCTGATGTGTTATGGCGCAGGGCGGCGTGTTATCTCACCTTTCTCTGAGAGGACTCTGAGCAGGATGTTGGAGAGGTGCATCTTCTTCTCTCTAACCCCGGCGCTCAGATACTCCCGGTCCAACAGGTCCAGGAACAGACGCAGCTCACACACCAGCTCCTCCATCGCTGCAGCACACACACACACACACACAATAAATATACAAGGATGCCATTTTTATTTCACACACTTATCACATCTGTTATAATATACACAAAGCAATCGACAACCCGTGAACTGCTGGAAGCTGATGGTAAACTGCAACAATTAAGGATGGGCGCCCGGGTAGCACATTTGGCAGAGCAGGCGCCCATATATAGCTGGACCTAAATCCATGTTGTTAATTCCAATGGCTGCTCATCCAAATGATGCAATCGCTGGCAAAGGAATCTGCTGCAAACATTCATTTAAAGGGGAGATACGTATATCTGCCGAGCTCAGCAGGGACAGACCTGGCAGCCCACCTGACAGACATATTACTGCAGTATTACTGTAGTCCTAAACAATAGGAGGGAGTCCAAGTATAGCCAGATGCAATACCAGTTTTATAAAACAATAAGAAATTACAACATTAAGGCACAAATGTTTTTATTTATTTCCAGTTCTTACTACGCGAGCCCCGTCTCTGCGTGTCTCTACGACATTAGACAGCCAATCAGAGACATTATTAGATCTAGGTAGAGGCATGCTGATTGGCTCACTGTTGTGTCTGCTGCTATGTTCAGACTCCACTACATTCAGGAAGTGTCTTTTTGAAGAGCAGATACAATAAAAAGTTCAGATATACAGTATATGACTGCGGGTAGCAATAACTAATAGTATTGAGGAAGTGAAGCAGTGTGATGCATTGTGATATTGTATCGATTGTAATCAGGATAATCATTCCTGAGACCAGTGAAGATTCACACCCCTACTTTAAATCGGTGCCTAAAAAGTATTGAATTTGGTACCCAGCCCTAGAGGTACGTATGTCTACACACCTCACAGCCTCCAATCTGAGAGCTGGCTGTGATGTGGATCACATTCAGTTCATCGCCACGCTCTGCACAGCAATGCAAAGCCTCCTAGATAGCATGCGAGCCCTGGACCCTGGCTGTTTCACAGCAACTCAAGCTTACTGTCAACATGTGATGGTATCTAAGGTGACGACATGCTGCAAACAAACTGCAGACTGAAGGGGGCAAGTGGAGTTTATTGGGATTCATGTAACCTCTGAGTAATCAGGAAAAGCTGACGGAGCTGCATGTTCTTTACTAGCCATTTTTATATCTGTCAATCCACACAATCCTCTAGGTAATTGCCAGTTGAAATGTATCTTTTCGCCAATCAAGGAGTAGTGCAGGTTCGGTTCAGCTCATGGTTCGATGCCTTGCTCCAAGGCACCTCTGCAGTGCCCCCACTACTGCCACATGCATCAATCAAATCAAATAAATTCAACAAGTGAAGAAGAAATTCATTCATTTAACCAAATTCCAACCAAAACACAAAAGGGACTAAATAATAATCCCAAACACAGTAATAATTAGTACTCTGTGGTACCATCTTCTCAGGCAGGCGGATTTGCTGCTTTTCTTTCTCTTTTGTACAGTACAGTAACAAGTCAATTGATGATCTTTTGTTTGGACACATAAAAGACATTTAAAGTAGGGCTGTAACCTCCCAGTCGACTGGTCGATTTATTGGTCAATACGTTCTGGCTCGACCAAAATTCTGATTGGTCGATTTTTTGCTGTGTTAATTCCATCAGGTGGAAGCATGGACCGTTACTATCTATGGGTGGAAGAATAGACCGTTACCTTCTCTAGATCAGTCAGGTTTCTGGGCTGTCGCTGAGAAACACAGAGTTTGAGCTCCCTCCAAATATTCTCAATTGGGTTTAGGTCTGGAGACTGGCTAGGCCACGCCAGAACCTTGATCTGCTTCTTCCAGAGCCCCTCCTTGGTTCTCCTGGCTGTGTGCTTCGGGTCATTGTCATGTTAGAAGACCCAGCCTCGACCCATCTTCAATGCTCTAACTGAGGGAAGGAGGTTGTTCCCCAAAATCTCCCAATACATGGCCCCGGTCCTCCTCTCCTTAATACAGTGCAGTCGCCCTGTCCCATGTGCAGAAAAAACACCCCCAAAGCATGATGCTACCCCCCATGCTTCACAGTAGGGATGGTGTTCTTGGGATGGTCCTCATCATTCTTCTTCCTCCAAACACGGTTAGTGGAATTATGACCAAAAAGTTCTATTTTGGTCTCATCTGACCACATGACTTTCTCCCATGACTCCTCTGGATCATCCAAATGGTCATTGGCAAACTTAAGACGGGCCTTGACATGTGCTGGTTTAAGCAGGGGAACCTTCCGTGCCATGCATGATTTCAAACCATGACGTCTTAGTGTATTACCAATAGGGCTGTAACCTCCCAGTCGACTGGTCGATTTATTGGTCGATATGTTCTGGCTCGACCAAAATTCTGACCGTTACGGTCTATGGGTGGAAAGCACTAATTGCTAATGGGGGTGTTTTCAGAGCACCCCTGTTTCACAGGTAACAGTCTGTCTTCAGAACACCCCCCTTGTTTTCACCTTTTTTGGATTAGCCCAACCCACCGGAGACAGATTGAAGAAAGAACTAGAAAGCCTTCGTCTGATGGTTTGCTGAATATTTATTTAATTGTGAGTGTTTAGTTTCCAGTCAGTCCTCCTCTACCATGTCGAAGACATCGGCAGTGTGGCAGCATTTTACAAAAATAGAAAACGGAAAAAAGTTGAATGCAAAGTTTGCAAGCAACAGTTTGCATATCGCAGCTGGACTACAAACATGGCGGTAAGCTAACCTGTCTGCGTTAGGTTGCCCTGTCTGTTTGGAGTAGGCTATATGAACATATCAGAATTGGCATATTTCATAGTCTAATAATCATTTTATAACTACCGGCGCACCCACCCGCAACAACGGTAGCGTTCCCCAGACCCCCCCAAAACCACGCTGGATGTTAAGCCTCTATCATCCAAACGCTAAAATAATATCACGGAGGGAATTGTGGACTTTATGTCTCAGGATATGAGGCCCATTGCTGTTGTGGAGGGCTGAGGTTTTAAGAACTTGTTAATATACAGCGCCAGCACGCCACAACATCATGGACTAACCCAAAATGTGAGGGACTCAAAGAGAAAGTTTCAGAGTTAATGCAACACGGCGAGGCACTGAGCGTGACCACAGATATGTTTAAATATACAGTATATATTAAAGTGGACGTGCCTTTTGTGTTTAAGAGTAAAAGCTTTAAATTAATAGTTTATTCGTGTCTCAGCCGCAGAGCTGAGCTCCGATGTTCAGCGCTCCGTGCGAGGACGTCCACAGAGCGCTGATGCAGCGCTGTCAGAGTGGCCTGACAGACCTTAGTGGAGTCATTTCAGTGCAAATAATTAGGTCAAAAACGATTTAATATACTGCAAATAGCCTACAAGAACAAGTACTGCGGGACAGTACAGTTAATAGATCGAACTTTTTTTTTCCGCCCCTCCGCACCTAATACTGTATCTGAAGTCTCTTTTATATAAACCTTAGTGGTCCCTAATACTGTATCTGAAGTCTCTTTTATATAGACCTTAGTGGTCCCTAATACTGTATCTGAAGTCTCTTTTATATAGACCTTAGTGGTCCCTAATACTGTATCTGAAGTCTCTTTATATAGACCTTAGTGGTCCCCTAATACTGTATCTGAAGTCTCTTTATATAGACCTTAGTGGTCCCTAATACTGTATCTGAAGTCTCTTTTATATAGACCTTAGTGGTCCCCTAATACTGTATCTAAAGTCTCTTTTATATAGACCTTAGTGGTCCCCTAATACTGTATCTGAAGTCACTTTTATATAGACCTTAGTGGTCTCCTAATACTGTATCTAATGATGATGGCTCTCTCTCATGGGGGGTCAAATTCTCTGGGCAGGCAAAGCAGAGAAAGGGGAGGTAACCTTGCTCCTTATGACCTCATAAGGGCCAAGATTCCAGACTGGCCCATCTGAGCTTTCATTTTCTCAAAAGACAGAGCAGGATACCCAGGTTTTGGTTTAAACCCATCTCCATTTCTAGCCACTGGGGGGCCATAGGCAGGCTGGGGGAACTCATATAAATGTTAAAAAACCTCATAAATGAATTTTTCATGCCATGGGACCTTTAAAGCACCATCACCAATATCAAGGTATTTGGTCAAGAATATCATGATATCTGATTTAATCCCAGCCCTAATTGGACGTTGCAGAAATGGTCATTGTTGTGGGATATAAAAAAACAGCGGCCTGTGGTCTTTCTCCACAGTACGTGGAAGTCACACTCTCTTAGCCCCCTCCACTCTACACCAAAACAGTAACAGAAAGTTACAAACAAATCTGATGCTGAATAAGGAGAGACACAACACTGTCCCAGATGGGCAGCTCTAATATGTTGTTATAAACTGAGGTTGATTCCCCACAGAGCCAGCAGTCTGAAACTAACCAGCCCTCCACCCACATGTTGGACTCTGGTTAGGGATTACAATGTACCAGGGACTAGATGTTCTTCTACTTAATGCCAGGTATCTGTGACGCAACAGACTCTTATATCTTCTTATAAACATAAGACAAAGGAATACCAGATCTGATCATTTTTCAATGTGCCAAGCCTCTCCCGTTAACCAACAGCAGTTGAGGCCGCAGGTAGCTGGCACATGATGGAGGAGATTCATCCCAAAGACATTACGCAGGTTTCCAATGCAACAATAAATCATGATCATAGCAGCAGGAGGGCTTTGGGCATTAGACAGCAGCTCTGAGGCTGGATACCCAACCGCTTTCACACATTCCACACATGAACACAGAGCACCTCCTTTACGTAGCGCTCTGTCTCCTGATTGGATAGAGAGAGCAGAGGGACTTGGAGGCCAACGTTACTGATCAAACACTGAATTTAGAGCAATATCACTTAATTTAACAAAAAAGAACGCTTCACTTTTAAGCGTCATGAAGTCATCTACATTCATCAAAACGCTATTGCCTCTAATGGCAGCAACGAGAAGACAACTCATAGCATCACCTCGCGGCGCTTTGGAAACATCTTGAACAACTGTCATCATTTCAACTGGTCAGCCTCCATTTAACAGTTCCTCAAAACATCCTCACAGAACAGCCAGTCGCTCACACACACACACACACACACACACACACACACACACACACACACACACACACACACACACACACAGTTTTTATAATACACAGATAACAGCCAAGTGCTCTTTACTGCTCCATTTACCACTACATAGAGCTTTGTGAAACCTGGGCAATACTTTACCTCTACTGGGGTGGTCAGAAAACTAGTCCTGTCTGTGTGTGTGTGTGTGTGTGTCATTAAAACCTAAAGCAAGCTCTCTAGGGCACCCAAGACGTCATGTGGAGTGAAAATGGAATGGCACAGAGCGAGAAGGACCACCCTCAAAGAAGGCCCAAGTGGGCGAGCAGAGAGTACCTCGTCATGCAAACAAAGCGCCCACCCCTTCCTCCAAAAACTCACTCCTTGTCTGAATTCACACTGCCAGCGGCCGTCAGACAGTGCAGCATGAACGCAGGTCTCTCCCTGGGTAGCGCAGGGGGGACATGCTAAAAATCTGCAAAAAACCTACGAAAATTTGAGACAGAATTAACTTTTGGAGGAACGCAATGCCGCGTCCCGCTGCGGGCCAATCATTCGCCAGAGATCAGACTTGTGGGAGTGTACCCAGGTCTGCATTTCTGCTGCTTTCATTATTCTGCTAAAATACAACGTGTGTGTTGAATTTAAAACAAATAGGAAATCATTTCAAGCAATCTTCCATTGAACAAATTAAACATTGAATTCTTCTTTCTACTACTAAAAAAGCAGTCACTACTAACCACTACAAACAATTGTTTGTGTCAATTGCAATATGTTGCAAAAAAAGAGGGGGGGGGGTATATTGTGCAGCCCTTTATCCATATGTACTTCAACTTCCCTCTTCACTTCCACTTTCTTTACCTCTTTTTACTTGTCCTTCACACTGATTCCATTGGACATGAAAAGAGTCATGTCTTTGCATGCGTGCACTTTAGATACACACACACACACACACACACACAGAGAGTCAGTGAGTGGGATAGTGTCTGTCTGTACTGTCAATCACAACAGCTGAGTTCTGGGAAGCGCAGGACCCCCTCCTTCCTCCAACCTGGCTAAGCATTTTTGCTCTGACAACAACAACGGAGCCGCAGGGTCTCAAGTTCTCTCCGAGACCCAACATGATCCACACTTCACCCAGGAAAACCCCCTTTGTTCTGAGCTCCGGGAAGTGTGAATACCTCGCAGTGAAAACATCCCTCTGGCGTGGATCTGTCTCTACACACACACACACACACACACACACACACACACACACACACACACACACACACACCATCGGGGCTTAAAACATGTCAGCTCACATATCAGTAGTTCTACAGTGACACACACACACACACACACACACACACACACACACACACACAGTTATCCACTTTGTCTCACTGCATTCACACACAGGGTTTTCAGTTTTGCTTTTTTCCCCCGAACTCTGCGGCCCCTGCGTGGAGGAGTCAACCTTCATATATGGGCGCACACTCTACCAGGTGAGCTAACCAGGCGCCCAGTTTGCTTGTTTTAATATCATCAGACATGTTTAAGCTAAAACTGGTTAGCTTATCCTTCATTTTTCCATGCTCCAATGATAATAATGTGACAGCCCTACCTTATGGGCAAATGTTGATCTGATTGAATCAAACCATTTTCTTAGAGGGCTTTAAACACCTGCTAATCCACCAAATGTGGGTCAAAATTCATTTTGGCTAAGAAATTTGGGAGGTTTTGTGTCCATTTGTGGCTTGGAAATGCAATATTTATCTGGCAACTCTGCTTGTAGAACTAATCCTACATTTCCCATGAATACCATGTGGTGATGTGTCGTATAACTGCTGGCAACGTGGCTAACGTGCGGTATCGATTACGAGCTACGCTAACACAGAAGAATTTAAAGTAAAGTTAGTCCGTAAAACACAAACACGAGGCTAGTGGAGAATCTGATAGGCTGGTAACTTAAAAAATACACTAGCCACGTTGGCTGGTTATAACTGGTTATAACTCTGGAACATCCAGAGATCATACTCCTACTACTAGAACCAAAATCCTACTCCTACCGGTCACTTATTCCAACCATTTCTCTGGCGTGATTTCATTTATGCTGTTTATTGATTCCCAGTGGGGAAATTACAAAATTTCCCTCCATACATAAGCTGGATTATATCCATGTCGACCTGTCATCAGTCAGTATCCTGTGTGTTATTTACACTCGGAAATGGGGTAAGAATGCTTTTGATTGGACACACACACACAAACAGTTTCACTGCATGGGGTGAACACAGGGTCAATCAGTGCCTTTTCCTGTGTGCTGATTCATAACAGCCTGAAACCCAAGACTACACACACACACCCATATATATAGACATGTCTCGTGTGTGTGAGTGGGCTGCCAGTGGACCAACGCCCTGAGTGGTTGGGAGGGGGGTTGGGGGGACACCTTATTCTATTGTATTAAAAGTGTTAAATCTTAATAGAAGTTAAAGACCCAACTATCTAGGAAATCCTCTTGATTCTTCAGTTTTCCTGTTTTTCAGAATACAGCCAAAAGGCCTGTTCAGAAAGTTCTGTTTTGGTTACAGTAAAGCTGCAGAACCAGATCAGCAGATGGCATGTCCTCTCCAGTGCATAACCCTGACATCCAGCCAAAATTAAATGTCCAGGTACAAATACCTTTTCAGTTTCTGTTGCTCTAAGCTTTAGCTGTACTGTCCTTTTCTGTTGCAGGTGATTGACCCCCCCCCATGTAACATCCTGCTGATGTAGCAAACAGATGCATGACAAGCGTTTAATGAGCCAACCGCCCAATCATTTTCGCTGAGCACTTTCTGTGCTTCTGGGAAACTTAACTGCATCGTGAGCTGAGAGTTACAGTAAGATGGTGGTTGTTGTTAATTGAGGTTGGTTTATGGTCTGGCATCATCATGGATACTGCCTCCTATGAGCCACCAAAACACAGCAGGGCATTGCTGTAAAGCATTCATTTGGGCAATAGACGCATGATTACATAACACACACACACACACACACACACACACACACACACACACACGTCTATCAGTGAAAACATCTAATGAATATCAGCTGAAAAACATCCAGAGAGTCACGTTCTGCTCTACGGTCTTTAGTGTGTGTCTATAGTTCAGCAAAAATGGTATCTACAGCTGGAACAATCAGTGTGTTAAGTCAATTCACAGATAAGTATTTGGTTTTAGGGATGCATGATATATCAGCAATCATGTATGTATCAGCCGTTATTAGTTATTGTTTTATACATGGGCCAATGAGCAAAACCTGCCCAATGCTTAATGCAATGATTATTTCCATTTAGTTGCCATTGTGTGTGTCAGGGCGGTGCTGCTAATGTGTGTGTGTGTGTGTGTGTCAGTGTGGACGTCAGAGTAATGCCTGGAGGATGCCGTGTCAAATCTCTCAACACCACTCATGTGTAGAACCGCCATGCAGAAGGCAGTGATCACAGAAGTACCGTGTTTTCCAGACGATAAGTCGCTCCGGAGTCGCAACAGTCCAAAAATGCGTCATGAAGAGGAAAAAACATAAGTCGCACTTAACTATAAGTTGCATTTACTTTCTGCATTCTGACATTCTGCACCCGTTCCTCCAGCTCTGGTGCCTTCAGCCATCTTGTTTTCAGCCCGCGATTAGCAACCTTTGTTTTCTTATTTTCAGTAAGAGGAAGCTTTGCCAGTCCCTCACAAGTCTCTGACTCACTCCAAACTTTCTTTTTACTGCTCCATTACCCTTCTTCGGCTGCATATTTTACTACCTGCAGTTTGTGACCTGCAGAACAGGATTTTCTTTTTGGGGGCATTTTGTTTGTGTTCAGTCTTTTCTTTTCAATCAATAACGGAGCAAGCTTGTAGCAAGCAGCCTGAAGAGCACCTGTTAGCCAGTGTGTGTGTGTGTGTGGGGGGGGATGTGTGTCGGTGAGTACGAAGTTAGCAGTAACGCTATAGATGTGAACGTAGCAGCGAGTCAGAGACGTTTTGAGTAACTTCCTGTCTCCGTGTCCCGTGTCCACGCCTCTTTAGGAGACCCGGGCCCGTCCTGAGTGGACTGATTCCAACAGAAGTGAACGTGAACACAGATTATGAATGATTCTTTCGCCCATTAGTCACCAAAGTTAATATTGGCGCCATTCTTCAACAAGCCACATATCTCCAGAACATTCTGACACTAACGTGGCCTTTCTCAGACACATCAGGAGAAAATTAACTTAGTTTGAGAGCCGTTTCTGTCTCAGGACTAGGGCTGCATCGTATGAGGAAATATAGAATTGGGATTATTTTTGACTGAGGGAATGATCATATTTGTATCATTAATCCAATCTTCACAGAAAATATTGAAATAAAAGTAAATATTAATGTCAGCAAGTGAAAATATGAATAAATTATACAAATATAACTTTTCATCCATCCACATGACGTGACGTTTCAAATGAGGCCACGCCCCTTTAGGTGACAGGAAATGGGTACCGTTCTCCCAAATTTAAGGTGGGCTGGCTTTAAGGTGGACCAGCTATTCTCATTTTGGGGACTAAGTTCTGCTTAGTGACCTCTCTGATTAGTCATTAAACCTGGATATACAGGATATATAGTTTTATGTTCATTAGTTATTGATTTATTGATATCCATTCAACTTTTTCACAGTATGAGTTAAACTGGTCTTTCATTTACTGGCCAGGTAGAAAAAGAGCCTAAACTACCACTGCTGGTTACTTGTGGTTCACACGGCGACCCTGTAGCTTGTTGAGACGAGAACAATGTGCTAAATCTATGATTTATGGGCTTTTTACAATGTTAGAAAGACATAAAGAAAGACGTTACTTTTTCAAATTCAGTGTTCACTCGTGTTTTCAGTATGGTTATTGTAGATACTGGTTTTATACTGACCATATCGACATATCGGTATATATCGGTTATCAGCCATAACCGCAATGTTGTTATTGGTTATCCATATGAGACAAAATGTTGATATCAGTGCATCCCTCATTGTTTTATTCAACCAATTGTTTCAGTCGTTTAATGGAGCACAAACGCCACAAACTCACTAGTTTCTGCTTCTCAAATGTGAGGATGTGCTGCTTTTCTGTTTTTGGAGGTATGATATTATACTGTATATTGAATATGTCCGATGTGAAAGATCCAAGTTCCAGTTTTAACTGCTGTCTCCAAGCTCAAGAAGAAACTTGTTTTTTAGGCCAGGGACCCCTTATCTGAGAGAGAGAGAGAGCGAGAGAGAGCGAGTAGGGACCCCCTACACTGTAAGAAATACACCCGTAATATAACACACCGCTCATTACCCGGACTATTGCCACAAAAAAAAACAGAAATGTCGTGTGTAATAAAACACAACGACAAAAACGCCCAAAATCTAGAAAACAAGTGACCTTAAATTATGCAATTTGAAATGTAACAAATAAAAATACACGTTCCACATGGACAATTTCTGTTAAAATATACAATCATACTACTGTTACTACGCTTAGAGTGTACTGCATATATTGTATTCAACGGAAGAATGAATGAGAATAACTGGTTATTATTTATACTTCATGTTCTAACATTAAACATACATGTGCAAGGCTCAGTGAATCTTAAAGCTTAACTGCATGGCTGCTGTAGCAGCTGACTTTAACTACATTTTAGGGTGGATTGATATTAATGTATATCTTCAGACTAGGATCGCCCGATATGGATTTTTTAATGCCGATGCCGATTTCTTTTTCCCATCAGCCTTAGCCCATGATTGAAACGGGCTGCCGATATTTGGAGCCGATAATGCTTTTGCTCCCTCAAATAACATCATAAAAATGTAAACCCTGTTTTCAGAATCTGCTATAATAGTAATATAATAATATAATAGTAATACTATTATATTATTATATTATAAGACAGATATAGTCAGGTCATCATGTACCTATTTCAGCACATTTAAATAATTTAAGAAAACAATAAACCTGAGAAGTAGCCTTTGAAATAAAGTGCTTGATTTGTAATTTGAGACTGCCGTGGTGCTAGTGGTGGGGGGGCAGTGCATGGTCTGCACGGGAACTGCAGCGTCTCCAGCTACACAGAGCTGCCTGTGGACGCCTGTAATGCCGGGAGAAAACGCAAACGCAGCAGTAAAAATCGGTCTATCACTACTTCAGACATTTTCATTTTCAGTGTGTATAACTGTGCGATCCAAACAGGCCTTATGGACTGCAGCATGTGAGAAGCTGTGATGCTTCATGCGACATTACAAGTCAGAAATGGTTCCTAAAGCCTCCACTTGGAGGAAAGAGAGAGTTATGAACACATCAGAAGACGGGCGATGCTGCATTAGTTTATGATGAAAGACAAGATGTCTTGCTCTCTCTTCATTTCTCCGCTCTGTAATTTTGAGGTTTGTGAGTTTTCTTCTTCCCATTGGACGTGCAACGCCAACATCACAGAGCGGGGCTCAGTGCTATTGAACAGTACAGGTGGTTTACCGTGCAAGCAGATGTTTGCCTGACCGCAAATACACATCTGTAAAACCCTGATCTGAAGGAAGAGTGGGAGGGGGGGAGAAGATATAAGGAAAGAGGAGGGAATAGTCTGGGAGAAAGAGGAGAGGCACGTCAATAGCAAGTTAAAGACAGATAGCGCAGAGCCATGATGATCCCCTTTGGTATCTCTTTTAAAAAGATAATTAGAGGGTGCTGAGCTAAAAACCACAGGCCAACTGAAGGGAGATGGGTAAAGGGGAGAAGAGGAAGCTCCAGCTCTCGCTCTCTATCCTCTGCTGGGAAGAGAGGACGTGGTTTCCTTGATGGGGCTGGAAATGGTAGCAGCCTGGGTGTGAGAAAAGAGTGCAACTTCCATAACCTCAGTAATAAAACACTTCTGTACAATGTGACAGACCTTCTTAACTCAGAATGTTATTCACACATATATATCAGTCCCACATTTTTAAATCTCTCTGCTCATAATGTCCAGTGAAAATAATTTGAGATGCCATCGAGATGATAATAGCGCTCTGCGGTTATGGAGGCTTGAATGTCCTCCTCAAACATTTCCTCCTGCTTCAGCTTCATATTAAAAGCACTTGACTGTCCAAACGCCCATTGATTTTTATTATGAAGCAGTCACAGGAAATGCAACGCGTTTGTCAGTGAGCTTGACACTGACCGCGATCGCTCGTCAAACATGCGTCTACAGAACAAGACAACGGCCATTTCCATCAGTTTGTTGACAGCGGATCAGTTTGGACCAGGAGCAGCCACAGTGAGCTGTCAGATGAAGAGCAGCAGGCGTCAGGCTGCACACCACATTCTTCATATAGCTGTGTTCAAGCTATATAAACTAAGCTAATTGTACTAATGGGAAAGCCTGAAATGTGCAGAGATGAGTCATTAACACCTGAAGAGTATAATGGCGTTATTCCATTACATGGTACCTTCTCCACATGCCCGTCCTCCTGGTTCCATTGCAGATTAGTACCGCCTCATGTGTGCCGCAGGAAACTACAGTGACCTAACGCGACTGTGGAGGAAAAAGTTTATTTTGCATTATGTTCCTTGACAACAGCTAAGTGGGTCACTTATATAACTTGTTGATACACTGTTGCTTTACTGTATTCATTGTTTTGTGTTTCATTTATCAATTGTATAACCTGTTTGGTCCATGTTTTGAGAGCCACCGAGCTCGGGTGCTGGGAACGGTTTGGAGTTGAGCTCTATGTTGTGAGAGCGGCTTTCCTGTTTTGAAAACATGCTTTCGGAGCAGGACGGCGGACTAACCGAGGGATAGCCTCATAGTAGGGACTGGCCCTCCGCGCTCCCACACTATCCTTTGTTTACTAAAGAATAAAAGACGGGGAGTCCCTCGGTCTGGCAGAGTCTGCTGCGGGTCGCGTACGGACGCCCAGCCACGTTGATGCTGCTCTGCTCGGACTGACGGCTCTCCAGTCCTGTGTCACGGTAAGAGCTTGAAAGTAGTGTTTACTTAGCATCACATATTGAATGCCTGCTGCATACCTGTTGCCCTGCTGTGATCTGTGGGGAATAAAAAGACACATTTATTCGAGCAGAAACAGTGTTTGTGTTTTTGTTTGCAAAGTAGTGTTCACCTATGGAGGACCATGTCTTTCATATTTAAAAATAAATACAGAAATATAATATAATAATATAATTTATAATAAGGACTATCATCAATATCAATATCAATATCATTTTTCACCTGATATTTTATGTATCCCATCCCTAACATGCAAAGGGTCTGTCCTGTCATCATGGGTGTTGTTTTGTGTGTTTAATAGGTCACAATAAACAACCTGACACAATTTGGAGAGGTTTGCTGTTGTTTATCAAAAGTTACATAGGGGATACCCAAATATCAGGTGAAAAAACGGCCTGATATTTGAGTACCTCCTATGTAACTCATATGGTAGACAGGGACAGGGAGGATACGCCTATCACTCGATATTAAACCACGCTATAAACATTTGACACGTCGCCTTAATGTAACAGACAAATACACGTATTTATGTAGTTAACTGAGACCCCTGTTACTATGGTAACCCTGCCGAGTCTTCCACGTCGCTGTTTGTTCCGTTTAATTCAAAGTGCAGCAGTTAAACAATTCGAAGGGCAGCAGAAGCTCCGCTCTGTGTGCATGCGCGCTCCCGCGGCCAGGGGATACACGAGTACATTGGCACGACACCGCTGACTGAAACACACGTTCTGTCAGAGCGTCTAAACGAAAAAAAATTATAAAGTCAATACTTATAACGTTAGCATTGTTTTCAAAAACAGTTGCTAAATGCCTGAGCTCACTGACAACTTCACCGTAGCTAGCCATCTGTGTTGTGTCTGTGGCTGGTGGCATGTAGATTGACCGAGGGAGTAAAATGCTAACCAACCAATGGGCAGAAGTTAACCCCTTAAGACCCGCCCCTCTTCATTTGCATAATGAGGCAGAAATGCATGTAGAAATGTAAAAGTGACAGGCAGAAATGTAAAAGTGACAGGCAGAAATAAATACCAGGGGTGAAAATAAATAGGGTAGAAAATGCAACGGAAGAATAAAACAGACAAAAAAATTAAACACACACAGAAATAAATACATTTAAAAAATAAGTAAGGAATAAATAAAGTTGAAGATTATAACGGACAATAAATAAATAAGGTAATTATTACAAAGGTGAATAAATAAAGAAGCTAATTAAAAGAGATATATACATTTATGTCTCACTGTATAATTTAATTTCTACCTACATTTATTTCTTCATTGTATTTTTTGGGGCAATTAATTGTGTGCTTATTTATTTATTGAGCATTTATTTATTTCTGTATTTATTTTTAAATATGAAAGACATGGTCCTCCATATTCACCTTGCATCACGTGTTGATAGTGTGAGCGTGTGCTCGCAGCTTCATGGTGTTCTGTGGGGAATAAAGGGGCAACTTATTCTAGCAGAAACAGTATTTTGGGAGTTTTTGTTTGCAGCCGACCACCCCCCCCGATCCTGTATAAAGATTTCATAAAACAGCGACACACACACACAGAACTTAGAAGGTGTGTTTTGGATTCTCGGCATATGGCTGTTTGTCAGAAGACACTTTAAGGTGCCAGTTCACCACCTGGGCACTGCCAAGGTGCTCTTGAGCAAGCAACTGGTCGGGGCGCCATTCCATTGGCAGCCCCCCCCACTCTGACATCTCTCCTTTTAGTGCATGTATAGGTTCTGAGCATGTGTGTGTAGTTCAGGCCTGTGTGTAATGTGTGTAATAACAACAGAGTGTAAATTGTAATTTCTCCTTGTGGGACTAATAAAAGGATACATTATTATTATTATTATTATTATTATTATTAATAGCAGGTACCAGGGACTTTTTATCATAATGGAAAACCATTAAAGGCAAGTAGAGTTGAGACGAATTGAGCAGGTACCGTGTAATGGAAAAACGCCAAAACTGGTTATGGAGGGAGGCGGGGGCGCCGTTCATCTGCATGTGTGTGTGTGTGTGTATTGTACTAAGCCCTAAATGACAGTGGCTAGACAGACAGAGCCAAACACAAGTCAGAACATAACAAAAAACACGGAAATTACACATAAACATATTACGTGCTCCCGAGTGCGTCCATTTGTCCAGACCCCAGGCCCTTCCTATGTTGTTGTAACCTGAAAGACCTCCTGCTGTATTAACCCCCATACCACTTAGCTACAATGCAGCTTTGGTCATGTAAGCCTAAAAGCTTTCTCCAAGACAGACAGACTAACACGCTAACAGGCTCATCCTATTACAACTCTAAGTCTATTAAAGACCGGCCTGGGGGAGGCTCATCAGAAATGAATCTCTCCTAATAGACCCATCAAGACTAAATGGGTGGATGATGATGATGATGGTTGTTAAATCAGTGTCCTATTTGGCATTAATCCAGGTTTTCTGAATTGTGCTCGAGCTAGGCCAGAGACACCCCTCCTTCCCTGCGTGTTTCCAGAGGACTATTGACACAGGGGGAGGCCGGCAGGGCTGTGATTAGTCAGCTCAAAATTAAAATCTCTGTTCCCACCAGCCAGCTTACCGACTGGCCGGCTTTTGGAGGGACCGAGGGAGAGATTCCTAACTCCCTTCTCCTCATCGCTCCTCTCCACTTCTGGGATCCGTCTTCCCCTCCACCGCCAGAAAGGAGGGGCTCGCACGTGAAAGCTTTTAAACTTCAATCATCATTGGGACGAACAGACCCCCAACTCTAAAGCAGAACCAAATGGGCCAAGTGGGCCAGAACGGTGACAGCATGTACCCACTCGGCCCACATCACACACACCCCAATTAATTGCTCCTCGACTCAGGGTTTCCGTGAGGAAAGCTGCAATAATAATGGCAATAAACACTTGAACACTTGGCCATTTTTGCCCCCAAAACATGGCACCCCATAAGTGTGAGAGCTTTTTAGTGTGGACTCGCTAAATGGGATCCTTGACTTGCCAAAGCAGCTTGCTGTGTTTCCAACACCCGCTCAAGTCAAAGGGGAGAGAAAAGCAAGTCAGGGTCCAATAGAGACCAGTAGGGTAAGTCAGGATCTAACAGACCAGTAGGGCAAGTCAGGGTCCAATAAACCTCCAATAAACCAGTAGGGCAAGTCAAGGTCCAATAAACCAGTAGGGCAAGTCAGGATCTAACAGACCAGTAGGGCAAGTCAGGGTCCAATAAACCAGTAGGGCAAGTCAGGGTCTAATAGACCAGTAGGGCAAGTCAGGGTCCAATAAACCTCCAATAAACCAGTAGGGCAAGTCAAGGTCCAATAAACCAGTAGGGCAAGTCAAGGTCCAATAAACCAGTAGGGCAAGTCAAGGTCTAATAGACCAGTAGGGCAAGTCAGGGTCTAATAGACCAGTAGGGCAAGTCAGGGTCCAATAAACCTCCAATAAACCAGTAGGGCAAGTCAAGGTCCAATAAACTGACAGTAGGGACAGTCAGGGTCTAATAGACCACTAGGCTACATTCATTGGCCTTGTTAGAGGAGAAGGATTGATCGGCCACGAGTAACAACAAACACACATACACACAAAGACGCACACGCATACAACACACCACACACACACACACACACACACTGGCAGCTGCCACACACAGTACAGCCCCACTCACAAGTCTCATGGATGAGTTCTGTCTGGGATTGTTTAGCCGTCCACAGTTAGCCACATTTATCACAACAAACCAATTGGCATGCGTGTCAGTCACATTGTGGCTAACGCACACTTCAATCAACAACGTACCAATACGGGCCAATCAACACGTATTATGCTACGATTTGTATTTTCCATTTCATAGCATGACAGATGCGTTTGTATTTCAGTGTAATACAAAAGTGTTTGAAATGTTGCTTATGTTTTATAATTAAAATAGTTTAATAAGTTACCAGTGACATTTTCTCTACTGTCCCGCACCGAACCATCCAAAACTGGGGCATGACATCTGTGTACTATTAGACCGTATTGGAGCACAAAAACTACAACGTCAAGGCCTCAGTCCTTACTAGGCAACCACTACCACCACTCTAAACCAAAAAAAAGATGAAAGCACTAACAAATGGCTTTTGCCCTAAAAGTGATTCTTCTGATTCCTGGAAATGTACCTCTGAGAAAATGTGTTGGGAAACTGGGTAAACTAGCTAGAGTTCCCATCTATTACATTCCTGCATATTGGTTGTCATAAACTCACATTGGTTAAATCCTCATCCAAATCCAAAACCAACACACAATCTGCTACATTCTCGTGTGCCGCTGAGATGCGATTACAAGCCCTCTACACAATGGATGTCTGTCAAAAGCTCAGCAAATGCCAGGCAGAGGAGGGCGACCTGATACCCTGCAGCTGCTAGCACAGGTCCTGTTATTGGAGGACTCCATTCACTGCCAGAGACATGGAGGAGCATTGTGTTGTCATTCCAGGATCATGTTAGGAAACCTCTGGCTGGGGTGTGGAGTCAATGTTGACCTGGACTTTGTAATACATGATAGAGCCCGACCGATAAAGGACTTTTAAGGCTGATATTAATACACATATTTGGTTATTTAATAATCTGATATATCGGCTGATATATATATATATATATATATATATATATATATACATACATATATATATATATATATTGTTGTTTTTAGTTATTTATGAGTTCTCACTAATATTATGATACATTTTTTTATAAGCCATTATAAAACGCCAATACCGATTCAGTTCGGGAAATGCCTAATATCAGCCCGCCGATACATCGGCTCTAATATGTCACTAAGCATTAATGTTAATATGACTGTTGAGATGGATGGACTATGACCTGATGAGGGAAAATAAAATAAAAGATTTCATATAATTAGCATTGAAGTCAGCCTAAAAGTCTAATCCCAGGTCAGACTGACTCACACCACAACAGGATCAAGCCCCCCCTTCCCCCCGCCATGTTTGCACACACTAAAGTCACATTTGATCACGCAAGATTGACTACTGAGAAAGTGGGGTCTCTGTTCTGGCCAAATTGTAGATTGAAGATTTATTTATTTGATTAGGACAATGCACATTAATCAACATTTCTGTAAATGTGCCAGTGTTAGCCAGTCGGCTAATTTTCAACTGTAGTCCTAGTTACCCAGCATGCATGTCTTTATGGTGGGAAGAAACCGGAGGTGGGGGCGCAATATTTGTTAGGGTAAAATGTGTGTCAATGCATTCTGAATGAAGTATTGTGGTGCTGTAGAGATGTCCCGGCCTACAAATCCCATCACACAGACTACAGAAAACATCTTTGTTTTTTTTATATGAAAATTATAATAAACAATAGTATAATTAGAATAAAGATACAAAAATGATCAATCCCTTCAATATCGTCAATCATTTCGTAATCTCAATTAGGTATTTTCCTCATATCGTGCAGCACTAGTTTAATACTTTTTTTGAAAGTGTCCCCCCATACCAAAATTAAAATATGTCTAAAAACATTACCATGAATCCAACATATTATTAGTAAAGATAAATCGCCATGTTCGTAAAAAACAACAAGCTGAACAACATTGCCTGTATGGTAGCCATCAGTCAAGCTGTGTGTTTGACATTTAAAGATTATGATATATGAATATGTAAATAATTACTGTTGTAATAGCTGAGCATTGTTTCACTTTTCTCCTGTTGTTGGTTACTACATACCAAGTCAGCAGGTTTGTATCATTTCACAGGACAGGACCCCCCCCCCATGGTCATACCTTAGTGTCAGTCAGCCAAAGCTATACTGTACAGACTGCAGCTCCAGCAGCAGTTTTTACCATTATTGACAGTACTTTTAACAACAATACTGAACCATTATTTTGTGTTTTAGTAAAGCATGCAACATAATACTGGATGTGTTGTTGGTTGATATATTTGGATCTGTTGTCTAGCAACAATGAGATAATAAAAACCCGCGGTGGAGGGGAAGACGTTTCCCAGAAGTGGAGAGGAGCGATGAGGAGAAGGGAGTTAGGAATCTCTCCCTCGGTCCCTCCCCAAAAGCCGGCCAGTCGGTAAGCTGGCTGGTGGGAACAGAGATTTTAATTTTGAGCTGACTAATCACAGCCCTGCCGGCCTCCCCCTGTGTCAATAGTCCTCTGGAAACACGCAGGGAAGGAGGGGTGTCTCTGGCCTAGCTCGAGCACAATTCAGAAAACCTGGATTAATGCCAAATAGGACACTGATTTAACAACCATCATCATCATCATCCACCCATTTAGTTTTTAAAGGTCACAATGCTAGAATTAAATTACAGAAAGCTATGTTGGCTATGTCAGAAAACTGAAATAATAAAAAAAAAAACCTAGAACTAATATAAGCAGCAGCAACATGATTTTAAAGCGAGTTGCTCAAATATACTGTGTGATAATGGAATAGGTCAGGATACAAGATTAATAGAAAACTTTTCCCTTAGGGGGTCAGTGAAGGTAAAGGGAAATCTCTTCCATCCATTCAGTCAAAAGATGCCGCTATTTCTGTTGTTCACTCTGTGGAGGAAGGTCTGAGAGCGTTTACTAGCATGCAATTTCAACCTTGCACACAATTTACTGACTTTTAGATGATTTAAGGGATGATAACTTTCAGATCCATAACTTATTCTGAGCACACATCGCTGTGACATCATCATCATCATCTCTCTCCTTCACTCGCTGTTTGTCAGCCGCTTAGAAGAGTTTCAGATATCCTGTCCAATAAACGAGCGACCGTCTCAACCATGTGACGTGTGTTTCCAGTGTTTGGTGCGTCTGACAGTGTGAAAGCAAACCCAACCAAATTAAAAATGTGACCACGTTGAAACTTCAGCTCTCAGTGCTACATGCAATGCACAGCTCAGAAAACAAGGACTCAACTCCTGAAGACAAATGTTCATACTTCACATTTCTGAGGCGTACATTGGTGCAGAAAGGCTACATTAAATGACCAGATGATTGATTGGAGTTTGGCGTGAAGTTCATACTACATACAGGCGTCTTGATACCGACCACAACCCTAATGACACGGTCACGAGCCAACTGTCTCCACAGAGACTCCCTCCCATTGTGGTAGAGAAACTGTTTGTTTTTCTAAAAACCCTTTGAAACTGAAAGGGAGTTTGGTTAATTACTTCATGTGACAGGGACAGTGCATATTAGTAATATTTCTGAGCTCATGCCAGAGTTAGCCAGAATTTTGATGTGTAGTCACCACTGGCTCTTCAGATTTCTGAATTAAAAAAGGGACAACTTGCTGACAAAACGTCATCTGGGAGTAGCGTTGATGGGCTCCAGAGTTCCATCCTACAGAGTCAACGCGAGCGACTCGAACCATTTGTAGTCTACACGGTCACTCCCCGATGTGAGTACAGGTCAGATTTGAGTCACGCATGCGTCACTTTGTGATAAGTGAAGCTGTGAATCGCACATGCGTCACTTTTGCAAAAAGTAGCCTGCAAGATGCTAACGAGAGACTTCTGCCATGTCAACACAGTAAAAATGGACCTGCTTAATGACGTTGGTTCACTGCTGGCTACAAGTTAGCATCAAACACAACAAAATCTGTCAGTTGAATGGCGTTTTGAGCTAACGTTAGCAATCAATCAATCATGGATAGCTAAAACGTATTTTAGGTATATGTAAGGAGATAACACAGGCAAAAAGGCTAATTATTGCTAACTAAAATGCTAGTTACCATTAGTAATTAAACCTAAACAGCTACATGGAAGTCAAAACTGTCTGCGAGCTTCTCCTGACAACATGGTGGGATGCTAACGCGTGATGGCTTCGTAGCATTAAAATAGCGCCATTGAACGCAAGCTGCACGGGCGACGCGTGAAATGCAATACACTGCTCATGCAACAGGGGGCAGCAGAGACGGCTGGTATTCACATCAATACGGCGACTGAAGAGGAGTGCATCCTGTTGCTCATTCTTCGCTGAACGTACAGCCTACCCAATGGTGACAGTGGGATAATTCATTTTCATATGAAGGCGACTTAACTTTGGGAACATAACAAATGTCAATAGCTAATAACGCCAGTAACAGCATGCAGCCTGCGACTTTCTTTACCACTACCTAAATCTGACTGTATGAAGAGGACTGTGTTTTATAGCTCAGCTGTATATTGGAACAATCTTCCAGTTGGGATCCGGGACACCAAGGGGAAAACTGGTTTTAAAAAAAAGACTTAGACTACATTTGTTTTCGATATCATAATATTGTCTGGATCGGTTGAGTGAGGTTGTATCATGTGCTATATTATTCTTTATTATATTTAGGTTTTTTTTTTGTATTTATATATGATATATTTGTGAGTAATTTTGGTTGTATTTATTGTCTTTTGGGATGGATTGTTTGGACCCCAGGAAGACTAGCTGTCGTCTTGGCGTCAGCTAATGGGGATCCTTTGAAATAAACAAATTAACAAATAAACCTCGGGAGGCAAATGAAGTCAAATTAAACACAGTATTCCATTAATCGACCACAGGGATACCCAACCAAAGCAGTTATGGACCACTCGCCTTCCATAGGTGGGAATACAAGGTTCAAATGGTCACTGCCAACTCGCACTGGGACGTTAGATGCTAGCGGCTGAATACAATCATTTCGTAGGTTCCTTTTGGAATATGGACGTAAGAAACAGAGTAACGTCAGGCTAATAAAGTCACTGACACGCGCTACATGAAAGCGCACGGCACGGTGACTGTGTGGTGAGAAAACCCCGCCCCAGGTGGAGCCACTCACCCCTGCTGGAAGAGAAGAGAACAGGGTCGCTCCTCATCGTGAAGTCCAACTCATCTAACCCGCCCGACAACGCTCAGCAGCGGGCGCGAGGCGAGGCGAGGCGAGGCGAGGCGAGCGGCTACCCGGTACCAGTAAAATCCACACACACACACACACACACACAGAGACAGAGACACTTTGAGCCGTTTGTGCCTTCAGTTTCAGCCTCCACTTATTCTTTCCTCTCGAGCCACTGAAACGTCTCTCTATTCATTTCAAACTTTTCTCCGGATCTTCCTCCTCCCTTTCCCTTCTCTCCTCCTCCCCTCTAGTTCTTCAAAAGTCTCTCTATCCCCCCCCCTTTCTCTCTCTCTCTCTCTCTCTCTCTCTCTCTCTCTCTCTCTCTCTCTCTCTCTCTCTCTCTCTCTCTCACGCTAGCTGCCTGCATGGACACCAATGCTGCATTTAAAGACCTTCGGAAATAAAACAACTCCCAGCCTGGATTATGGATTTATCACTTTATCACAGATTGGACTAGCGGATTAATACTAGTGATACACTATAGCTCCAGGCTTGTGCTACATTATATGATTAGCAGATGCAATTAAAACAGCTCAAACACCATAATTGCAGCCTTGTGCAGTTAGTTCCTAAATTATTCGGCTATGACGCCTGAGGTTAAAGGAAATCCACGTTTTTTTTCCCCATGGCTCACTCCTGCAGCTCTTAATGCTCTCTTTCTTTTGGATATGAATATCCTTACAATATCAAATTTGGTTTGATTAAATCTTTATAATAATATACCTAAGTTATATAGCTAAACTGCTAAAATTCTGTTAAGGTGCCCTGCTACACGTATTGCATGACTTTGTGGTAATGTCTGAAGTTCTACTATGGATTTTGTAATTTAGTTACCTTGTTTCCAGCCATTCTAGCGTGGTATAGAAAACCTGCAGGAAGACCCAGCTCCATTTGGGCAAATTCTCATCAAGGGGGTAAGTCTCTCCTCTCTAAGTGTAGCTCTTTGACTTACATTAGGTGTTTAGGTTTAATTACTAATGTTAACTAGCATTTAGTTAGCAATAATTATCCTGGGCCTATGTTAATGTTAACTAGCATGTTAGTTAGCAGTAATTAGCCTGTGCCTATGTTAATGTTAACTAGCATTTAGTTAGCAATAATTAGCCTGTGACTATGTTAATGTTAACTAGCATTTAGTTAGCAGTAATTAGCCTGGGCCTATGTTAATGTTAACTAGCATGTTAGTTAGCAGTAATTAGCCTGTGCCTATGTTAATGTTAACTAGCATGTTAACAGTAATTAGCCTGTGCCTATGTTATCTCCTAACATAGACCTAGCTACCTCTCCGTCTCTGCTGATTGGGAATGATTGAGATTTCTCTTGCACAGCTACCAGAAGACTTACAGCTTTCAGACAGGCTGGTCACGTCACATCTACGTCTTCCAGCTCAGTTGGAGGCTGCTCAGTAACGCTCGGCATCACCGGGACAGAGCTTCTAATAGACTTCACTGGTCTCCGTCCAGAGCAACGGGACCTGTTGGTCCATTTCTTTAACTGTCTATGGTTCTCATTGATATTCAACCAGCTAAGCTGCTTGACTCTGATTGGCTAACAGCTAGCCAGTGAGAGCCTGGCTATCAGCATCCATGAATAGTAATGAGCTCAGTCAACATGACATCAGACTGACCAGCTGTTGTGATTGGTCTGATTTGTCCTCTTATTTCTTTTCAGTGACTAGAGCTGACAGATCTTCACATTCACCACATAACACACACACACATATGGACCCAAAATATTTCAAACAATGCAACGTGAAAACGGTTTTGTGTGGCAGGGCACCTTTAAATACAAATACAGCGGCTAAATTATTAGTACATGGAGGCTTTTGTTTTTTGAAATGTTATTTTTTTCATGTTTTATTACTATATCAAGTTGTAGCAATAGGCAGAGCCTACTGTCAAACTAATGTAGTTTAGGGTGTAGACAGTGAGATAGAAAATATATTTTAATAGCAACAAATGTATGTGAATTAATATTAAAATAAATAGTAATAGAAGAAAAACAATAATAATTAATAATACATATGATATTGTATGGTTTTCATTCATACTTCATTTTAAATATTGACCAAGAAAATACATGGTCCTCTTTGTAACAGGCTATATCCAGCTAAAGCACAATTATCTATAATTACCTGAGTGCACCTGAAGGCAGCTTTTTCCTCCTCTTTTGTTATCCCTTCCCTCCTCCTCCTCCTCCTCCTCCTCCTCCTCCTCATCCTCCTCCTCCTCCTCCTCCTCTCTGTCTTCATGGATAGTCTATCTCCATTTGTTTATGCTCATTTTTCAAAATATAATACATATTTATATAATTAGGACTTTTAAAGGGCGTTTGCCTTTATTCAAACCCATTCTTTCAAGTCCCAGAGAGCCTTGCTCTGTCGTCTTCACAGAGATATTTTTAGATATTTAAATATTGTAAGGCCTACTATATACACATTAAAGCTCTGGAGAAAAGCATGCGAATGATTCTGCTTCTTTAAACTTCCTGCACTGTCGCAGGAGTTTGGTCTATCGAGAAGAATTCTAACCCAGTAACTTTTAAATCTCCTTCACATTGGTCTTAACCAGCTGTAGTCACACTTTGGACACACATACAGGAGAGAAGGAAAGAAACAATAAAAGCGAGTAGGAGGCTAGCTTTCCTAATCACACCCAATTACCATAAGCTGCAGATTCCCAGCACCCCCAGGGACAGGAGCCAGTCTGAGTTCAATATCCCATCTGCCACCAAGGGAGGAGCAGAGGGAAGGGCTTTTTCTTCCTCAGGACTGCACTTTAGCAAGGAAGCTGGGACTGAGGGGAGGGAACAGTGGAGAGAGAGAATAATGTCCTGGCTCACCTTTCACTTCCACCAGTAGAGAAGAACCACAGGCTGGCAGTGGTTTCCCTCAAGGATAATCACCATTATGTTCCTGGAACTGACCTCCTCCTGTGTGTGTGTGTGTGTGTAGTTTATGACATTCTGTTTTGCTAGTAATGTATTCATTATGCATTTTCTGTGGTACATACAGCACAGAGCTTGGAGTAGACCTGCTGCTCCTTCACGTCTTAAGGAGCCAGTTGAGGTGGTTCGGATGCCTCCTGGGGGCCTCCCTAGGGAGGTGGTCCAGGTACAGTATGTCCGGCTGGGAGGAGGCCTCGGGAAAGACCCGGGACTAGGTGAAGGGATTATATCTCCAACCTGGCCTGGGAACGCCTCGGGATCCCCCAGTCGGAGCTGGTTAATGGGGCTCGGGAAAGGGAAGTTTGGGGTCCCCTGCTGGAGCTGCTGCCCCCGTATCCCAACACCGGATCAGCGGATGAAGATGGATGGATGTTACAGGGTATCAGAGCTCTCATAGCTTGTTACTGTCCCATTACTGGATCATCGTCATGTTAACGTAGGTTTGTTAAGTGTATGTTGAGTTTCAATCCAACACAAGCTTCCTCTGAACAACAATGCTCTCACATGTCATCCTCTTGGTAGAAAGATAGGCTGACACATAGAGACAGACAACCATTCATGCTCACATTCACACCCAGGCAGTTTAGAATCAGAATCAGCTTTATTTGCCAGGTATGACGAACATACGAGGAATTTGACTTAGGTTGGAGCAAGCCTCCGGGCGGCAGCTATGGAACAGCGCCACCACACGCTTTCCCCAAAAGAAACAATGCAGACAGCAACATAATATACAATACAACATCACATTGCTACCGACCTCAGCGTCATACGTGCATCCAGTTCATGTAGTGGTTTTGTCAGTCCATCTACCTTCTCTCCCAGTCCGGTGGTTACACAAAGCAACTCCACCGACTGAGCCCTGATGGTATTAATCCCCCTCTGCGCCCCTCCAGACCGGTCTGGACTGGTCAGCCCTCAGATGTAAAACCTTCATCCTCTCAATCACTCCATGTAGGCACTCTTTAAGTTCCCCAGACAGCTTGTGGGTAAATTTGCTGGCGGCTGTCTTTCCAACTACGATGATCAGGAGCCCCACCAATAGAATTCCAATTATCCAAATATTTTCAACGTCTTCCACAGTCAGAACGTCCAGGCAGACCGCTTGCCAATTCTCCCAGGAATCGCGAGCGTAGCCTGCAGGGAATGTCCCACCGGGGCAGACCGGCTCCCCCGGTGAAGCATGCTTGGGTGAAAAAATCTTGTCAATAGCGCTAGACTATTGACAAGCTAATTCTAGCACTAGAATAGAGTGACCAGTTAATCAATTCCATGTCGAATGTTCCAGGAAAGCAGCAGGTAGGGGACAAAGAGAAAGGAGAAAAAGTTCCACACGACAAGGTAGACAGACTGGAAAAGGAGCCAAGCTAAGATAAGAGAGGAGAGGAGGAAAAACACGACTGCTCTCAGCATTTTCACAGGCTGCTTCTCAACCAATAGCAAACCTGCTTTATCTTGACCTCTCAAGTAGCTGTTAGATCTAATAGTGATTCCAGTGATTTAGAGGATGGATACCCGACCAGAGCCCGACGGGACCCGACGGTACCCGACGGGTCGGGCCGGGTTCGAACAGATTTTTAGAAAGGATGCTCGGGTTCGGGTCTGGCTCGGTCACATCAGCGCAATAAGGCATTGAACATTTTGAATTTAAAACAGCTGATTATGTAGGTAACCAATGGGCCTGTTTCACCTGATGCAAATGTTCATTTTTGGATTAAAATAAATGTCCAATATTACCCTAACATCCGTCTTCCTGTGTGCTGTGACAACGAAAGACGTGCGTATTAAGCTCCATGTGGCAGCGCAACGATGGAAGATGTTAAAAAGAAGTTGGCCGCAGGAGATTTTAAAACTATTGAAGACGAAGGAAAGTCAGCTGTGCATTGATGCGCTCATCTGTTGACATTTCCCAATGCCTTCCTACAATTGCTTAATAAAAGCGTCTTTCCACACAAACAAACGTACATGTGTCATTAGTATGAGAAACAAATGCGATTTTAACTGTCGGGCTCGGGTCGGGCTCGGACAGAAATATCTTAATGACTGTCGGGCTCGGGTCGGGTTCGGTTACTGATCTGTCGGACACGGGCCGGGCTCGGACAGAAAAATCCGGCCCGATCCGCACTCTACAGTGATTCAACACTACACGCTGCTCCTAGAAGAAGCTCGTTGTGTTCTTTTATCTGCAGAACAGACATCTAGCAGACGCAGAGCAACCTTAGCCTTCATTTATAGTAAATCTCTGTCCATCTGATAAATATAAGCAACGTTTTCAGTCCCCTATTAGCTTTGATTAGGTGTCTGTAGGTGCTAGATGCTCCACCGTGTTCACCAGCTAGCCTCTTACTGTGTGGGGCTGCTGTTTGCTGCTGAGCAGGGAGTGTGCGTGGCTTTCTCACAGCTTAGTGTGCGAAACATTAAATCAAAACCAGAGTTAAAAAGGCTCCATACAGCAGAACTGTACATCATTATCAGTGGGTTTGCCACTATGAGTGCCAGCTTTCACATTGCACACAGTAATGTAGGCCATTGTTAAAATAAAAGTATTTATTGCTGCAGCTTACGGCTGGGCAATATATCAATATCATTATTGCACTATGAGACTATATATCGTCTTAGATTTTAGATATCGTAATATGGCTTAAGTTCAGTAAAGTGATGTCATTTTCTGAACTTCTTCTAGCTGTTCTATTATAATGACCCACCTAGTCATTATATCCACAGTCTATATCAACAACGTGAATTTCTGAGGGTACCTGGTCCTCAGATCTCTGCAGGGTAAATCCAGACAGCTAGCTAGACTATCTGTCCATTCTGAGGACTATGGTTACCTGGTCCTCAGATCTCTGCAGGGTAAATCCAGACAGCTAGCTAGACTATCTGTCCATTCTGAGGACTATGGTTACCTGGTCCTCAGATCTCTGCAGGGTAAATCCAGACAGCTAGCTAGACTATCGGTCCAATCTGAGGACTATGGTTACCTGGTCCTCAGATCTCTGCAGGGTAAATCCAGACAGCTAGCTAGACTATCTGTCCAATCTGAGGACTATGGT
The DNA here is from genome assembly GCA_026937815.1 of Etheostoma perlongum. Lineage (NCBI taxonomy): Eukaryota > Metazoa > Chordata > Actinopteri > Perciformes > Percidae > Etheostoma > Etheostoma perlongum. The sequence continues at coordinate 1,001,762 of CM049389.1, read as the reverse complement.
TACCTGGTCCTCAGATCTCTGCAGGGTAAATCCAGACAGCTAGCTAGATTATCTGTCCAGTCTGAGGACTATGGTTATCTGGTCCTCAGATCTCTGCAGGGTAAATCCAGACAGCTAGCTAGACTATCTGTCCAATCTGAGGACTATGGTTACCTGGTCCTCAGATCTCTGCAGGGTGAATCCAGACAGCTAGCTAGACTATCTGTCCAATCTGAGGACTATGGTTACCTGGTCCTCAGATCTCTGCAGGGTAAATCCAGACAGCTAGCTAGACTGTCTGTCCAATCTGAGGACTATGGTTACCTGGTCCTCAGATCTCTGCAGGGTAAATCCAGACAGCTAGCTAGACTATCTGTCCAATCTGAGGACTATGGTTACCTGGTCCTCAGATCTCTGCAGGGTAAATCCAGACAGCTAGCTAGACTGTCTGTCCAATCTGAGGACTATGGTTACCTGGTCCTCAGATCTCTGCAGTGTAAATCCAGACAGCTAGCTAGACTATCTGTCCAATCTGAGTTTTCTATTGACGACTAAAAATATTTCAACAATGTACGGCGAGAAGACTCACCTGGAGCTGTCCTGTTGGATCTCTGAGCTGTTTGGGCCCAAGCGTTAGAGAGGAGCACTCTGAGAAACCACGCTGTGCCTGTCCCACTTCAGGAGGGGTCCGCTCCGGCGTCCCGTGGCAGAAACACTGTCTCTGTGTAGCGCTAGGCGTTCTGGTGCATCAACTTTAAAGGTGCCTGTAGGCAGGATAGTGAAGATCCAGGACTTTGCCAAACAACTTCTCAGTCCCGCGCCCCCTTTCTGCTAAAGCCCGGTCTTAAAAGCCCCTCTCCCCACAAGGGAGAATGAATATCTGTGCATGAGCAGTGATTGACACGCAGTTAGACCTTCACATTGAGTGAAAGTCCTTAGTTTTGTTTTCCTCTGTGCGCATGATGTCGGTATGGATGAATTTCATTTGGGGCGTTTTACAGACTAGACAAGGGACTATGGACGTGACATGAAGCCGCCAAAGCTGCGCTACATTTAGAGTCAAATGTGATTTATAAAGGGAAACCGGTGTAGGATGTGTGTCTCAGCACTACCTCACGTTGATAACCTGTTGATTCAAAAGTAAACACAGCTTCCAGACAAAAGTTGCATTTGGTTCTGGCCATGGCAGGCTAGCAAAGGGTGGCACAGGGATCGTGGTCGAGGACAATTGCTTCAGCCCTCCAGATTTGATCTCCATTAAAACTCACTTTGAAAACAATAGGCCTAGAAAAACACAGCCATGTTCGTTGTATCGCAGGCCAGATGACCCTACAGCCAGCTAATCCTGGTGGGAGGACTTCTGCCTGAGCTATGAGACTCTTATCAGGGAGAGATATGATGATGGAGAGGGAGTGTGTTGCGACATGATGAGCAATGAAAGAATGGATACATTGCAGAGAAAACGCATGTGTTGTAAGTCTGTCTTTGTGTGTGTGTGTTTGTGTGTGTGTGTGCGTGTGTGTGTGTGTGTGTGTGTGTGTGTGTGAGTGAGAGAGATCACAGTTAAATCTCATACTGGATAGATGTTTGGCTCTGTTGTATAAAAGTCAACAGTGACATCAGCATTTGGCTCCCTGACTGGGATGAAATGGAATAGAGATTAAGATAAGTGTAATAACTTGGACCCTCCCGTCCCCAGTGAGCCGTCAACCTGTCATGTTATTCAGATACCCCACTGAGCAAACTATTGCCCAGAGCTAATTTGAATTAATAATACTGTACCCCATCCCTTTTTTCTAGTTTATGTCTTTTGTTTCTCAATTATCCATGTTAACACATTACGCTTATACATATCCAACATGCTTGAATATATTTTCTATCCTGTCCACGTCAACGTCTGAATAGGGGCATTATGGCCTTTGTAGTATCCTATAGCCGGACCTTCCTCCACAGCGATGTCAGAAATCACGATATCTTTGACCAAGTACTTTGATATTGCGAAAGGATTGTATGCTTAACAACTGGTGCTTTAACAAAATATGGTCACAATAAAATTTTACATAATTATCAACTAGTCTAGTCTTAATGACTACTCAAAGCACTTTTACATAGTACAGGAACCATTCACCATTCACACACATTTCATCGAATGTGTCAAGCCAGCCAGGTAATCACATACAGGAAGACCACAGTGCGGCGGGTTCTTTACAACAAAATAAAAAAGCCAGGTTTACGGTGATCTTGGCTGTCTTGACTTCTCACAGAGAGACACGCGATCAGGCACACGCAAAGAGAGACCGATAGACACACACACAGACTACAATTACCACATTTTACCCCACTCATCTTGTCTCTTTCTGTTGGAGAGAGAGAGAGAGATAGGACAGGTGCATAGAAATACGTGGCCGGTATGATTGGCCATGCACGATCAGGCACGTATCATGGAAAAAGGAGACATGGTTTTGAAAATGTCTGTAAGCTGTTCTAAAAAACTAGATTGCTTTCAGGGTGTGAAGACCATTTCAACCAACACTGTATATAAAGAGGTGTATATTGGAAAAAGTTACCAACCCTGCCTTTACCTTTACATTTAACCTTAAATTGGATGCAACCAGAGGCCCAACAAAAAAAGTGTGACCATTCCTTTTTGTGTAACGAGCTCCGACCTGCCGTGAGTGCCCTGCTTATTTAGTCCAGGATAATGTTGTTGAAACAGAGAACATCAACAGAACAAGACCAGGTTCCATTTAAACAACATCTAGACGCTCCCTGCTGCTAGGGTCAGTCTAGCAACTCTCTGTTAGCTTGCGAGCTGGAAAAAGCTGGTCAGGCCAATCACATTGTGTATAGAGTCGGTGGGCGGGGTTAACATAAGGACGGCAGAGTTGCGACGGTTCCGTGTGAACTCCCTGCTACTTGAAAACAAAGAAGATTGTCTTTCCAATCAGCTTTGGCCGTGGCTTTGGAAGACTTGGAGTTAAGCACTGAGGTCATTCTTAAAAAAAGGAAGATGGATGGATGGGAATTTGAAAAACAACCGTTTGCCCCGCCCCTCGGATTGAGCCTTGCCAGTGGTGAGTTGCCAGACCCAACATCTTGATGATGTGGGTCTGGCTGGTCAGGCTAAAAGAGTATTTGTCTCAAGGACAAAAAGCCATTCACCTACCAAGGGCTAGATAGCAAAGCAATGCATTGTGGGATAGCTAATACATCAAAGGCACTACCACCTGAACCTCATCAGTGTCAGTGGACTTACTTTCCCGGATCAAGGGCATCAGTGTGTGTCTGAACAGCAACACAAAAAGGAGATGAAAAGGCGTGTGTGTGTTTGTGTTTGTGTGTGTGTGAGCGAGCCAGCCTGTTTGGATTCAGAGTGTTTCCCTCTTCCCAGAAAAAGGCTGGTATTCAAGAAGGCATGCCAGACAAAACAGCAGCCAACCTGCACACCTCTCTACACACACACACACACACACACACACACACACACACACACGCACACACACACACACACACACACACACACACACACACACACACACACAGCCCTGTCAAGCCAAAAAGAGTGGACTCATGCTGTTCTGAATTTGGTTGTGTATACAATAATAACATTGTGAATATGTCTGCCCAGGTGTGTGTGTGTGTGTGTGTGTGTGTGTGTCTTCTTGTTCCTCTCTATATTTACAGAGTGTAACTCATTCCCTCTGTGTGTGCTTTAAGACTGCTACCCGCCACCCACCCAACCTAGGAGGAGGGACCTTAGCCCAACCTGGCAACCTCCCAGTAGGTCCACAGGTTGTCATTTTCACCCAACCTGGCAACCGTCTGGTGCATATTCAGGAGCTGTCATTTGTCTTTGAATGTTGAACTCCCAGGCATCTATCAACACCGTCCTAGGTCTATTTCACAACCATAACTAGAAGGGTCGCATGTTACGGTGACATGATCAAAACTGTCTCCGCGGTTAATACATTTAAATCATTTTTAAGAAAAACAAAGTACAACTTCTGTTATTGCAGCTTGTACAATGTGAATATTTTGTAGTTCCTTCCCTCCTGTGTGACAGGAAACTGAACATCTTGGACAAAACAAGACGTTTGAGGATGTCAACTTGAGCCTCTGAACTGTTTTATTGTTTTACTTTTTAAAGATTATTTCTTTGGCTTTTATTGATAGGACTGGTTAAGTCCAGAAAGTGGGAGAGAGATCATAATGACATAAAAGAACAACAGGTCAGAATCAAACCCGTGGACGCCGCAGCATGGAGGGCGCAGTAGGGAGTTTGATTACTATCTTTATTCAAGAGCACATTCTTTCAATTTGAGAGCATTTTACGTGCAGATTTTGTAATAATTTCCCTCAAAACCTTGCTCTCACACTCATTTAGCCACTGCTGGCGCTTGGATTTGCTCTGCTTGTCCTCAAACTTTCTGCCTGGACTCAGATATGTTGTTGCTTGGACTGATTTCCTGCTCTCAGTTTGGCCCTTTCTCTCCCACTCTGGCTTCTCCTCTCGGATTTCTCCTGCGTTATCGGATTTTCCCCATCTAAATTCCCCAACCAATAGAATGCCAGCTGTAGTGTTGACCAACGAAATGATCCCTGCCCTGAGGGTGCGTTTGCTTTACGTTAGAACGTCTGTTGCGGACGCCTGCTCTGTAAAGGAGTTTATTTACCCCCCCACCGTCCATTATTAGTATATGCCAACAACGTGCACAGAATGGTTGACGCACTTTCACCCCCTCCCATCAGGAAATGGGAGAAAGCTTTGAAGTGGATATGAAGTTATGTCCACAACTACGAGGGTGAGTAACATAACTTTTGACTACCATAATAAAACACTATTTAAAATAGCGCCCTATTGATTGGCATTTTTCATATTTTAAAGAGCAAACAACTAATGGATAAATCAAGCAAATAATGGACAGATTAACAGACAATGAAAACAAAGGTGTTAAATGCAGCCCTACTTCAATGAAAGCTTCCCAAGAGATGCATTTTGTGGTAAAATAGTATGCATTCATGGAGATGTAGTCCTCCTGTAGTAACAACTCTGGACCCGTCTTACTTTCATAAGTTACACAAATGGGACTGAATGAGTCATTCAATTTAATTTGAATTCAATTTTAAAAGTGTCAAATGATAACAGAAGTTATCTCAGGACACTTTAGAGGTAGAGTAGGTCTGGACCACTCCCTAACCCAAACATATGGAAATACTGCACATAGAATCAACCAAGAACATAAACATATGGTTTATTGTTAAGATATGGAAAATAAAAAATGTAATATTTTGTCTGTTGATGATGGTGGAGGATCAGCAAACACTATCCAGTCATATCCATTCACTTTTGTAAGGCTAAAAATGCTAGGAAACAGGGAGATGGGGATAGCAGTGTATTATAGAATAATTTCACACACACACACACACACACACACACACACACACACACACATACAGTTGGATCTCACTGTCTTTGTGGGGACCTGTCATTGACAGAATGCATTCCCTAGCCCCTCATCCTAACCTTAACCATTTCAACTAAATGCCTAACCTTAACCCTCACCCTCACCCTCACCCTAACCATGACAACTAAATGCCTAACCTTAACCCTTACCCTCACCCTCACCCTAACCATGACAACTAAATGCCTAACCTTAACCCTTACCCTAACCATAACCTAATTCTAACCCTAATCCTAAAACCAAGTCTTAACCCTCAAACAGCCCTTTAAAGTTGTGTCGTCCAGCATAGCAAAAAAGCTGTCCTGACCCCACAAGTATACTGTATTCCCGGTTTTTGGAGCCCATGAATAGTTAAATAGTTAAACGAGAACACACACACACACACACACACACACACTGCAGGCTCACCTTTCATAACGGGAAGTGTATGAGGAATGCTGCTGACGTCAAGCTATTATAAATCTCAAGTCACATAGCGTCACAGCTGAAAAGTGAGCCAGCTCTAATGTCCAGGCCTGGAAGTCCCATCATCATCATCAGAGTGATGATGTGTGTGTGTGTGTGTGTGTGTGTGCCACACGCAAACTTGAGTGGTCTTATGACTGCAGTAATGGGCTATATGTCCATATGGCCATGCATGATTGCGTGTGCATGGCTGTATGGGGTGTGTGTGTGTGTTTGTGTGTGTGTGTGTGTCAGTAGCAGACAGTACTGTTGACCTAGTTAACACCCTGAAGTAAAGCTGCAATATGCAGCTTGTTCAATACAAAATAAGTAAGTATACCTTACGTTGGCTGTCTTTTAGGTATTAGTTGTTTGTCTATGAACTCCTCAACTCCTGCAAATCATTTAACTGGTCGACTGGCTTGCGACTTTTTTACGGCTGGGGTTAATAAAATGTGATTTCTCCTCAATAGGAACCTGTCTTAAAGCAGCAGGGTGTAGGATTAAGTGGCATCTAGCCGTCAAGTTGCAGATTGCAACCAACTGAATGGGAATCAGAAACGATACCCAACCCCATTTACATAGCAGCTCTGTGCTGGTAGCAATGTTACACCCCTTTCCCACTGGCCCCGACTAACATCTGGTATTTGTCTTTAGTGGGAAAAGTGACAATCGGCATTCATTCGCGGGTATTTATTGGCTTCAGCTGGATGAGCAGTGATGGAAACTGGCCAGCACGTCGCTATGTATATTTCCAAATGAGTAGGTAACCAAAAGATATGATCTGTGGCTTATGATAGATGATGGTGCAGGGTATATGAAACATGCTTTTGGTGTGGGAGACCCGGGTTTGAATCCCACTGCAATACATCAAAGTTACATCGCCACTGTGTCCCTGAGCAAGACATTGGACACTGGATATTATGGTATTACTGTAGTCTGTACTGTAGTCTGATGTGTCATGGTAGTGTAACTGGCAGCAGCTCTGCTGAATACTTGAATACTGAATGCTTGTTTTTGTTACTTGTATGTATGAATATTTTTTAAAAGAATGTTATTGTTTTATACATGTTGGCGAAACACTGGAAAAACCATAATCTGTAGAACCATTATCATATTGCCAACATAATATCATGTACAGGGTATATGATACCAAAATGGGTTTCCTTCGTAGTGTGGCTGGCGTCTCCCTTAGAGATTGTTGAGGTGGTTCAGCATCTAGTAAGGATGCCCCCTGGGAGGTGTTCCAGGCCGCCAGCGTGTGTTTTATTACTTCTTCAAGAGATGAGTCTGGAGGAGCCAACCCCTTGACAGACAGTCAGGGCTACTTTTTGTTGCCCTGATGATGCACCAGCACAGGTATGGTGCACCACCTTTTGCTGGAGTGCCTGTGGTACCATGGTGTACTTGTGGTACCTGTAGGGAGATGCATGTGGACCAGGAGAGGACATGATGTGGCCAGTAGCCTATAGAGACTATGGGGCCTATTTTAACGATGTAAGGGCATGGTGTGAAGCACCTGACGCAAGTGTGTTTAGGGTGTGTCCAAATCCACTTCAGCTAGTTGGACGGCGGAAAAAAATGTCCGTGCACCAGGGGCATGGTTCTAAAGAGTTCTACTTAGTGTCTTCATTAATCAGAGGTGTGTTTTGGGCGGACATGCAATGAACCAATCGGAGTGTCATCTCCCATCCATCCATCGTCATCCGGTGTCGGGTTGGGGGGCAGCAGCTCCAGCAGGGGACCCCAAACTTCCCTTTCCTGAGCCACATTAACCAGCTCCGACTCGGGGATCTTGAGGTGTTCCCAGGCCAGGTTGAAGATATAATCCCACCTAGTCCTGGGTCTTCCCCGAGGCCTCCTCCCAGCCACTGTTTCCTGGTGAAAGTCTTGTGTTTTCTCCTTAACTTCTCCAGGACATGAACACCTGTTTCCTGGTGAAAGTCTTGTGTTTTCTCCTTAACTTCTCCAGGACATGAACACCTGTTTCCTGGTGAAAGTCTTGTGTTTTCTCCTTAACTTCTCCAGGACATGAACACCTGTTTCCTGGTGAAAGTCTTGTGTTTTCTCCTTAACTTCTCCAGGACATGAACACCTGTTCCCTGGTGAAAGTCTTGTGTTTTCTCCTTAACTTCTCCAGGACATGAACACCTGTTTCCTGGTGAAAGTCTTGTGTTTTCTCCTGCATTTTATGACCCAAACATCCACCCTGACCTCCTCCCTACATGGACCAGAGCATATCAGCCCCATATTAACTACGCCAGTTAATATGGGTCTGACACTAATAAATATGTGGGATGCATAGGAATTACAGTGAATTATTTTTTCTGTAGCTATTTGTACGAATGGTTTATGAGAACGGCCTAGAAGTTCTCTCCCTCATACCAGAGATCTAGAAAAATGTACAACCACCTACAACAACGACACTATCAGGAGTGAGCTATCTCTCCACACTCTGTCTGTCTGTCAAGTAGTGAGGGTTAGAAATAACACAGGGCTGCGTGGCGTCCACCTGTAATTACTAGGTGACAGTGAGGGGCCCCGCATGGAAAACAATTACCTGATCAAACGGGAAACAGAGATGTGAGGAGAGATGAGTGTCAGCCTGCTGAAAAGAGGGAAAAGTAAATAGTACGCCTACAGTTTGACTTCATTCCATTTCCATCCCTTTTTGTCTACTATCCAACATCCCGGACATCCCGTTACTGGTGGAGTCTTGTATATAACTAACTACACACAGCTGGAAGTGGTGCTGGGAGTGAGTGTGGAGAGGTCAAGCGTGGATGTCGGAAGCGTGTGTTTGAGGTTAAAGGTTACTGGCTTCAGTCTCTGTTCTCCCACTGGGATTTTTTTTTACATCCATCTGCCTTAGCACATAGAAACGCTGTATCGCTGTAAAAGCACAAAGCACTAGCCTTTACCCTGCAAGCCCTCTTGCATCTCAAACCGAGTAAATAATCTGACTCGGAGGCTTCATTTCTCTGAAAAAGTCCTTCTTAACAAAATAAACCCCTTTTTACTAGCTTTAAACTAAATCTTCACTATCAAAAAACCCTTTAAATCCTCCTTAAAACTGCTCCGGGCCTTGAAATAATCTTAAAACCTTTAACCCTGGCCTGAAGAATTCCTAAACCTCCCCTTAAAACAACGTACACCTCTAACTAACCTGTCAGAGTAGCCTTCAGCTCCTCCAAAACAACTCTACAGCTCCGTCTTCCTCCTCAGATAGCCCACAGCTCGCTACACCCTCACAAACTGCTGCCTTAAGTGACCTTTAACCTTCAATTCCGCCCCTCACCTTGTCTAAACACACCCCTCGGAGTAAATCTTGGTTGGTAGCGGAGTTGCTGTAACCAATCATGACAGTGTGTGTGTGAGTGTGAGTATGTGTGTGTGTGATCTTGGGTTTAATCAGCACACAGGAAAAAGCACTGATTGACCCTGTGTTCACCCCATGCAGTGACGCTGTGTTTGTGTGTACGTCCAATCAAAAGCATTCTTACCCCATTTCCGGGTGTAAATAACACACAGGATACTGACTGATGACAGACCGACATGGATCTAATCCAGCTTTTTTTGTCTTAAGTGCTTACTGACCACAGTGTTTGCAGATGTGTGGTAATAAGGGCTGTAACGATACACCAAACGCAGGGTTTGGTTTGTGTCACGATTATTGACCCACGACCCATTTTTGGGGTTCTCAGTAAACGTAATACAACTTTTTTTGATTACATCTCACTTTGCAACACAGTAATACAACAGATACCTTAATTATTGATATCGATTGATTTCAATATTGATCGATTCAATACGAAAGATTCTTTTGAAGAGAAGAACGCTACGGTTGAGTTTAGGAAAAGACGAATGATGCCACACATGGGAGACAAAGTGTGTCTTACCCATCCACCCCCCCGACCAACCTGCGGATTTTTGCCATTTCATACGGGCTACAGCATACATTTACACACCACCGCAAGGTAATGTTAGTCAATGGAGGCCAAACAGCATAGATAAACACGCTAAAAAGTGAGTATGCGTCTTGATAATAAGGGTGTATGAATGGCGTCATACATATCTCATTACACGAGATCAGTCTGTTCTCTTCGACTCCACGCCCATTGATCCAGACAGGACAAACACAAAGGTTTCTACAACAATCAATAAAAGCATGATTTAAACTTGCAAAAAAATCCAAAGAGACCTCAATCTTCAAGAAAATGCTGAGACCGTGATACAGTGTGACCACACTAACGTTTTCCAGAGATGTGGGCTTCTCCTCTTTCTGTACATACTACCGCTCTCCTTATTCTCTCTTCTAAGAAATACTGAGAACACAAACACCAGTTTGAAGATGACATCTAAAATACTTTTCTTACCAATGTTGTATAAGTTAAGTAAATAACTACACAGCTACCTCATCTACTGGAACATCAAAGAGAGCTGAAAACACAACCCCCTCATACGAGCTGGGACCATGTAAGGACAAACCACGAGCCCACATGATTCAGGTTAGGAAATCCAGCCATGAAACCCTCTCTGATCAATAGCTCTCTGCTTCTTCTTATTACTGAAACTAAGTCTCCTTTGGTTCTACACACATATATATATATATATATATATATATATATATATTAGGGCTGTCAAACGATTAACATTTTTTAGTTGATTAATCGCATAGTAATGGTGAGTTAACTCACGATTAATCGCATTTTTAAAATTCTATTTCAAATCCACTCCAATTGAAGTTAAATGAGATTATCAAATGTAATGACACATTGTCATTCATACCAAATGTACTTAATAAGTAAAAACTAGACCAATTGATCTCAAGGGGGTTTTATTGACTGGCTGTCACTTACTGCATTTGTAATCAAGAAGTTACTTACAATTATTGAATGTAAAGTGGAACAAAAAACAAAATAATTTCTGATAATGTTGACAGTCTGTGGGCAGAACAGAAAGTAGACCTTTCAAGTGGAACTAAAAACAAAAATCCGGATAATATCACGGAGACCTTCGTCTTCCACTATATAAACTGGTCTGCATGCTGTGGCTATCCATTTATCTATAGCTTGGGTCAGTTTACTGGAGGTCGACGTATCCATCGATCTGCTTCTAAAACGGCTGTCAAGTGTTGTTTGTCGTACGTTACCAGAAGCAGAGCTTACGCTGGGATCCGTGTGCTTGGCTTCCAAGTGATACCTCAGACTGGATGTACTTCGATGATAACTAAACTCAGCTCGACAAATGCTACATATAACTTTCGTTTTGTCAAGTGTACTATCTGGCAAAGTTTTGAAAATAAACTTCCCATCCATTATCCCTTCTTTCTCCATAATTCAACTTCTGTGCTGATTCTTTTCAATCTGGCTGCACACCCTTCTATGAGACTACCACTTGACGGCACAGCTACTGTTCATCAGTGTCGCGCGCCCTGTGCAAACACCTCAATACGGGTCACTCAAGGGGTCAAAGACAACGTGCGTTAATTGCGACATTTTTTTTTAATCGAATTAATATATGATTGAGTTAACTCGTTATTATCGCGCTAATTTTGACAGCCCTAATATATATATATATATATGTGTGTGTGTATGTATATGTATAGTCCAGACATTTCGGACATATGATCAGTAAGTCTCTTGGACGCCTCCCTGTTGAGGAAATCCAGCATGTCTAACTGGGAAGAGATCACAGGACAGGTCCAGAACCCACTAGAGGGATTTCCTATCCCATCTGGTCCAGGAATGCCTCGGCATTCCCCAGGAAGAGCCACAATGAATAGAAGGACGTGGCTGCATGTTGCCACCACTACCCAGATCACGGTCTGCGGCAGAAAATTGATGGACGGCATTTCAGATGGATATGAACAAGGAACCACTTTCAACATAAGTTGAATATGTTGGAAAAGCCAAACCTTTGTTATTTAGATGATTATTTGGATTGCTGTTGTGCTTCCAAAATGTCCAATGCACCAACCCGTTCCCACTCTGAATTCATAAAACACAGAACTTTGACCCAGGAGACCTGTTCATGTCCTGCTCATAACCATTCCTAAACCCAACTGTCCTGTTCTTCTTTTCCTAAACCCAGCTGTCCTGTTCTTCTTTTCCTAAACCCAGCTGTCCTGTTCTTCTTTTCCTAAACCCAGCTGTCCCATTCTTCTTCTCCTAAACCCAACTGTCCTGTTCTTCTTCTCCTAAACCCAACTGTCCCGTTCTTCTTTTCCTAAACCCAACTGTCCCGTTCTTCTTCTCCTAAACCCAACTGTCCTGTTCTTCTTTTCCTAAACCCAACTGTCCCGTTCTTCTTCTCCTAAACCCAACTGTCCCGTTGTTCTTCTTTTCCTAAACCCAACTGTCCCGTTCTTCTTCTCCTAAACCCAACTGTCCCGTTGTTCTTCTTTTCCTAAACCCAACTGTCCCGTTCTTCTTCTCCTAAACCCAACTGTCCTTGTTGTTCTTTCCTAAACCCAACTGTCCCGTTTTTTTCTCCTAAACCCAACTGTCCCTTTCTTCTTTCCTAAACCCAACTGTCCCGTTTTTCTCCTAAACCCAACCTGTCCCTTTTTCTTCTTTACCTAAACCCAACTGTCCCTGTTCGTTTTCTTCTCCTAAACCCAACTGTCCTTTCTTAAACCCAACTTTTCCTAAACCCAACTGTGTAAACCCCTGTCCCGTTCTTCTTCACCTAAACCCAGCTGTCCCGTTCTTCTTTTCCTAAACCCAACTGTCCCGTTCTTCTTCTCCTAAACCCAACCGTCCCGTTCTTCTTCTCCTAAACCCAGCTGTCCCGTTCTTCTTCTCCTAAACCCAACTGTCCCGTTCTTCTTTACCTAAACCCAACTGTCCCGTTCTTCTTCTCCTAAACCCAGCTGTCCCGTTCTTCTTCTCCTAAACCCAACTGTCCCGTTCTTCTTTACCTAAACCCAACTGTTCCGTTCTTCTTTACCTAAACCCAACTGTCCCGTTCTTCTTTACCCAAACCCAACAGTCCCGTTCTTCTTTACCTAAACCCAACTGTCCCGTTCTTCTTTACCTAAACCCAACTGTCCCGTTCTTCTTCTCCTAAACCCAGCTGTCCCGTTCTTCTTCTCCTAAACCCAACTGTCCCGTTCTTCTTTACCTAAACCCAACTGTCCCGTTCTTCTTTACCTAAACCCAACTGTCCCGTTCTTCTTTACCTAAACCCAACTGTCCCGTTCTTCTTCTCCTAAACCCAGCTGTCCCGTTCTTCTTCTCCTAAACCCAACTGTCCCGTTCTTCTTTACCTAAACCCAACTGTCCCGTTCTTCTTTACCTAAACCCAACTGTCCCGTTCTTCTTTTCCTAAACCCAACTGTCCCGTTCTTCTTCTCCTAAACCCAACTGTCCCGTTCTTCTTTACCTAAACCCAACTGTCCCGTTCTTCTTCTCCTAAACCCAGCTTTCCCGTTCTTCTTCTCCTAAACCCAACTGTCCCGTTCTTCTTTACCTAAACCCAACTGTCCCGTTCTTCTTTACCCAAACCCAACAGTCCCGTTCTTCTTTACCTAAACCCAACAGTCCTGTTCTTCTTTACCTAAACCCAACCGTCCCATTCTTCTTTTCCTAAACCCAACTGTCCTGTTCTTGTCCCACCCACCATCTTTTCCTTAAAGGAACACGGCGACTTATTGGGACTTTAGCTTATTCGCCGTATCCCCCAGAGTTAGATAAGTCCATACGTACCCTTCTCATCTCCGTGTGTGCTGTAACGCTGTCTGACGCCCCCAGCATTAGCTGAGAGAATGGTGAGTTAAGTTTCATATGTCTGCCTAACTAATACAGGTAGTAGAGGCGAGACAGAATAACACAGTTCATGACAAAGACCATGCAGCAGCTTTAAAAAAACAAAACAAACACTTTCACGCATTTTTCAGGAACGGTTAGATTGCTAGCCCTGTTTTGTTTTCACACAATTTCAATTACATTCACAAAATTAGCTTATTTTGTTGGGTCCTACTACAGACACAAAATGTATACACTGTGATATATATATAGTGTGTGTGTGTGTGTGCGTGTGTGTGTGCCTACAAAAAGTGTGCCTTATGAAGCGATAAATTGATAATTAGGGGTGTTGGATATTGCTTGCCTGATCAGACTGAATGGTCAGTAGGCCTGTAAATATTATTGCATAATTGTTTAACTTTTATTTCTTTTACATAATCGTGGTTTCTTTGTTTAACCACAATGAACTGCCAACATTAGCTAAGGTCTTAAGGCGCATGACTAGCAGTTGTTGATTTTGTTCAGATATGCCAAATTGTATTTGTATAATAATGGGTCGGACTATGTATTTGTAACATTAAATCAATTTTTAGTTGTTGGCACTTGACCCTACACACGTTCATAGCAACAAAATTATAACTCATTTGAAAGTCTTGTTCTTAGTCTTTCACACCCAAGTTGGAAATCACTGCAACCAGTTCTATTTGTTATAGTGTACCGAGCACCTGGTCCATACTCTGAATTCTTATCTGAATTTGCAGAGTTTTTGTCAAATTTAGTGCTAAAAACGGACAAAGTTCTTATTGTAGGGGATTTTAATATTCACGTGGACGATGAGAATGACAGCCTTAGTACTGCGTTTATCTCTCTATTAGATTCTATTGGCTTCTCTCAAAGTGTTCATAAACCGACTCACCGTTTTAACCACACCCTCGATCTTGTTCTGGTATATGGTGTTGAAATTGAACATTTAATAGTGTTCCCACAGAATCCCTTTTTATCTGACCACTGTTTGATAACTTTGGAGTTTATACTGCTGAACTACACGCCAGTAGGCAAAAACTTCTATACAAGATGTCTATCTGATAGCGCTGTAGCTAAATTTAAGGATGTGATTCCATTAGCTTTTAATTCAGTATCAAGTCACAAAGTAACGGAGGACTCCTATGCTAATTTCAGTCCCTCCCAAATCGATCATTTTGTTGATAGTGCAGCAGGCTCGCTGAGAATGACACTCGACTCTGTTGCCCCTCTAAAAAAGAAGACAATAAAACAAAGACGGTTAGCTCCATGGTATAACACTGAAACTCGCAAATTAAAGCAAACATCGCGGAAACTTGAGAAGATTTGGCGTTCCACCAAATTGGAAAATTCTCGGTTAATCTGGCAAGATAGTCTTAAAATGTATAGGAAGGCCCTTCGTAATGCAAGAGCAGCGTACTACTCGTCATTAATAGAGGAAAATAGGAACAACCCCAGGTTTCTTTTCAGCACTGTAGCCAGGCTAACGGAAGGTCACAGCTCTACTGAGCCAAGTATTCCCATAGCTCTTAGTAGTAACGACTTCATGAGATTCTTCAATGATAAAATTATAACTATTAGAAGCAAAATTCACCAAGACCTGCCTTTAACTGGCACTGACTTATCTCTAAACTCAGGAACCTTAGAAACAGATGTAAAACCAGATATATGTTTAGACTGCTTTGCTTCACTTGATCTTTATCAATTTAATTCAATTATTTCTTCATCTAAACCATCAACCTGCCTCTTAGACCCCATCCCGACTAGGCTACTTAAAGAAGCTTTACCCTTAGTCAACACTTCTCTACTAGATATAACTAATCTATCTTTATTAACAGGCTATGTACCACAGCACTTTAAAGTAGCTGTAATTAAACCTCTTCTGAAAAAGCCCAACCTTGATCCAGAAGTTTTAGCCAACTATAGACCTATATCCAATCTTCCATTTCTTCTCTAAGATTCTTGAGAAAGCAGTCGCTAAACAGCTATGTGACGTTCTGCATAGCAACAGCTTATTTGAGGATTTTCAGTCAGGATTTAGAGTTAATCATAGCACAGAGACAGCACTTGTGAAAATTACTAATGACCTCCTAATTGCATCAGACAAAGGACTTATCTCTGTACTGGTGTTATTAGATCTTAGTGCTGCATTTGATACCATTGACCATCATATTTTATTACAGAGATTGGAACATTTAATTGGCATTAAAGGGACTGCTCTAAGCTGGTTTAAGTCTTATTTATCAGATCGATCTCAGTTTGTTCATGTTAACGATGAATCCTCTGTGCACGCCAAAGTTAGTCATGGAGTCCCACAAGGATCTGTGCTCGGTCCAATCCTGTTCACTTTATATATGCTTCCTTTAGGCAATATTATCAGGAAGCACTCCATAAACTTTCATTGTTATGCAGATGATACTCAATTATATTTATCAATCAAGCCGGATGAAACTAATCAGTTAGCTAAACTTCAAATGTGCCTTCAGGAGATTAAAACCTGGATGAGCTGTAATTTTCTAATGTTAAACTCAGATAAAACTGAAGTCATTGCTCTGGGGCCCAAGCACCTCCGTGACGCATTATCCAAAGAGATAGTTACTCTGGATGGCATCTCCCTGGCCTCCAGCACCACTGTGAGGAATCTTGGAGTTATTTTTGATCAGGACATGTCCTTTAATTCATACATAAAGTATATTTCAAGGATCGCCTTTTTTCACCTACGTAATATTGCAAAAATCAGGAATATCCTGTCTAAAAATGATGCAGAAAAACTAGTCCATGCATTTGTTACTTCTAGGCTGGATTACTGCAACTCTTTATTATCAGGCTGCTCAAAAAAGTCCATAAAGACTCTTCAGCTGATCCAGAATGCGGCAGCACGTGTTCTGATAGGAACCAAGAAAAGAGATCACATCTCTCCTGTTTTAGCTTCTCTGCATTGGCTTCCTGTAAAATCCAGAATAGAATTTAAAATCCTTCTTCTCACCTACAAAGCTCTTCATAGTCAGGCACCATCTTATCTTAAAGAGCTCATAGTACCTTACAACCCTACAAGAGCACTACGCTCCCAGAATGCAGGGTTACTTGTGGTTCCTAGAGTTTCTAAAAGTAGAACGGGAGCCAGAGCGTTTAGCTATCAGGCTCCTCTCCTGTGGAACCAGGTTCCAGTTTGGGTTCAGGAGGCAGACACCGTCTCCACATTTAAGAGTAGGCTTAAGACTTTCCTTTTTGATAAAGCTTATAGTTAGGGCATAGAATTGAATATTGTTAGGGAGTGAGGAGTCGCAGCGTCCGCCTATCCCGGCCCACCTGCTACTCGTCATAGTTGTCAGATCTATCTATCATATAATAAAACTAAAGGGAGACTTGGCATACAGCCCGATCCGGTTGGGGAGAGTTCTAGCCTGTCCAGGCTCCTCTCTTTACCCTGTCTCTCTTGGTTATGCTGTAGTAGTTTTAGACAGCTGGGGGACTTCCTTCGACACACTGAGCTCCTCTCTCCTATCTTTCTATTTTGTGTGCATCTATGTCCCAGAAATGCTTGTTACTAACCTAGCTCTGGGGAGTCATTCCCCGGAGTCCTTTTGTTCTTTTTCTCCCAGCATGTTTCCTCGGATCAGGGAGGCTCCAAAATCATGGTTGCAGCTGTCGCCATGGTCCCGGTACACGTTCCCTTCCCTGCCACAATCTGCGGTGCCCAGCTACGTCCTACTGTGCCTTGTAATGCTGCACAGTGCCCTGCTATGCCATGAACTACTACAAAGAACTACTACAAACTACTATTATTTAGATTTATTTTTTTGGAACTGTTATTGCCACTCTTCATTCTATCCCCAACCGGTTGTCAGACAACGTCTACCAAGAGCCTGGGTCTGTCCGAGGTTTCTTCCCAAAGGGGAGTTTTTCCTTGCCACTGTCGCACTGTTGCTTGCTCTGGAGGAAACTACTAGAACTGTTGGGTCCTTGTAAAGTGTCTTGAGATAACTCTTGTTATAAATTGATACTATAAATAAAATTGAATTGAATTGAATTGAATTCAAAAACATTGGTTATTATCAATGTTTTATGATAATAAAGAGGCATGGTTTAATTAGTAAGTAATAACATTGTGGATGCAAGTACTTCTAGTCTGCGGGGCCGGGTTGGTTGCCCCCCCGCCAGTGTTGAAGGACTCATTCTTACTCTGTATTGTCTTGGTCTCAGACAAAGAGGACTCTAGGTCCAGGAGGATTTTATTTCAAGACCACACCTGCAAGGATTTCACTCAAAATACATAAAGGATGCTTTATCTGGCCATAAAGACCGCCTTTTGCTTATTTGGAGTTTAAATACAAAGTTTTTTACATAGTCAATGCAAGTTTAACATAAATACATTTTACTTTTTGTCATATGTTTGCCTTTGTGTGTTTATATTACTGCAATCTATTGACAAAATGTATTATAATCCATAATCCTATCTACACTTTACTCTTCTCTCACGCCATAATTTGCCACACTGCCTTTATTAGCACACACTAGCTACCCGGCCCACTAGTCCTTACTGAATGGTGAAGTAAACCACTGTGGGGATGCGGGAGGGGCAGCTGAGAACAGGGAATGGACTCATTCATACAGACGGCTGGTGAAATGTAGTGAGTGACTCAGCGCAGCAGGAAGTGACTTCATAAAGCTGTCACTCGCCATTTCTTTTCACGGGTCACCTGTGGCCCATTGGGTTCAAACACTTCCATTGATTGACATTTTCCCCTTTTTCACTGGAGGGAAGAAAATGCAGTTTGGGAATTTAAAGTGATACACAACAGCTTTAAATGTCACCATTTTCAAGCAAGAAATGACAAGTATTTGTTCTATTTGTTTCCCACACCCCCAAAAATGGAGAAATACAATAACGACAGGAAGAAGGAAGTATATAAAGACAAAGAGATATAGGAACGCCATGGAAGCCTGGTAGCTACAGGAGATGTTACAGTATTATATGAATATGACACACACACACACACACACAAATAAGTGTGTACAGGAGGTAAGAAGGTAAAAAATGAAAAGAAAGCTGAACAGAGGATGATGAAGGAGAGAAAATCAGAGGAAAGGAAAGCCTAAGGCAGTAAATACCTGGAGCTACAGTACACACCTGTGTGTCTCACACACACACTGCATCATTATCGAGGGAAAATGTGCAATAAATTGTGATTTTAGGTCATATTTTAGGCTGCACCCTTGGCTGGAGCACTTTTCGGCCGCAGCATGGATGTGCCTCATCACATTCCAGCCAATCAGTGTAGCTTCAGCCTGGAGAAAGACTCAGTTTGTCTTATTTGACTTGCATTCTAGCGTGAAGGAATGCAGAGGCAATCGCTGTGTGCATACTTTTGGTGCTGGGGTGAGTGTGTGTGTGTATTGCTTTGTTTCTCTGGATGTTATTAGGGTTAGACTCCCTATGGGGGATCAGTGGTGGATTCTGCTGCTATCAGACTAGAACAACAAGGCCATGTACTCTTCATACAGGAAATAGAATCCCACTGGCACCAGTGTGTCAACACCAAAAACTCTAGTCATTTAGATAACAGATCTTAGCGAAGGCCTCTCCGGGAGCCATCACCTTATTGTGGTGGAGAGGTTTGTGTGTCCCTATGAACCTGAGAGCAGGGTTGTCTGGAGCTGTGTACTAATGGTAGGGTCTCCCATGACAAAGTGGTCTAAGGTGAGGGGCCAGACAAAGAATGGTTCAAAAACCCTATGACTGAACAAGGCAGAGAGGGAGTGACCCTGCCCGGAGGAAGACCGGGGTCCCCGTCTGGAGCCAGGCCCATACGGAGGGTTCGTCAGCAAGCACCTGGTGGCCAGGTTTGCCATGGAGCTCGGCTGGGCATAGCCCAAAGAGGCTACGTAGCTTCAATGCCTTCTCTTCATCCCATGGGCCCACCACCTGTGGGAGGAACTGCTGGGAACGGGTGCGCTGCCATATGGGTGGCAGTGAAGGTTAGGGGCCTTGATGGACCAGACCCGGGCGGCAGTGGTCCTGATGGCATCATCAGCCTGTGACCTTCAGCACTCTGTGGATCGGGTCGCAGCCGAGTGTGAAGCGGCTGGGATGAGGATCAGCACCACTAAATCTGAGGCCATGGTTCTCAGCAGGAAACCGATGGAGGGCCCTCTTCAGGTGGGGAATGAGTCCTTACCCCAAGGGAAGGAGTTTAAATACCTTGGGGTCTTGTGAGTGAGTGAGGGGACAAGATGATGCCTCTCCTTTTGATTTTATTATGTTAATTTTTGTTCCACTGCTTGGGAGGCTGTGTGTGTGTGTGTGTGTGTGTGTGTGTGTGTGTGTGTGTGTGTGTGTGTGTGTGTGTGTTTTACAGTATATAAACAGTATTCCATGAAGGCATGGAGACATATGATGTTGGTGAAAGAATGGTGGGATCAAACAGTTTGAAAAGTGATGAACGGTGTGTGCATATAGTTGTGTATATTGTGTGAAACACACAGTAAACACCCACACAGAAAAACAGCTGTGTATGAGGCATAACTGGAAAAATGTGATGACTAAATGTAAATCTAACACCCGTGGAAGAGACCTGAGGTGGTGCGGGGCTAGTGGGCGGAGGCACCATTGGGTGCGCTAGACAAAGTGCAGTGGCTGGCTTGGATGGCGGAGCTGGACCAAGGACAGGACCTGAGGTGGCGCTGGTCTAGATGGTGGTTGAGACCTGCGGTTGGGACCTGTGGAGACGCCCTTTGGGGGTGCAGGATGACGCGCAGTGAGACATGCGATAGACAGCGGAGCTGGACCCAGGATAAAGGGGCAGGCTGTCAGACAGTGAGGAGTACGCCTGGCCACCCATAATGCAAAGATGCATCAACCAGGAGGAGTCAGTAGGACAATACGAGTGCCACTGTCCCCCGTCCACGTGTGACAGGGTAAAGACGGCAGTCCCTCTAAAAAAACAGACTGTTTTTAAGTTGTTTTAACTATCTAAAACAAAATGTACTTTTGCTACTGCTAGTTAATCCATCCCTATAAAGACAATTTTAAAACTGAAACCAATGTCTCTGTGTGTGATTCTAGCCTGGGAATTTTAAAGGACCTAAAATGTCTCCTTTGTGACACAGCAACAGAATATTTTAGATTGTTTTAGCATGTTAGGCCTTTATTTTTGACAGCTTACACATAAAGGGGGAGAGAGGGGAATAACACGTTGGTAGGAACCAAACCCGCTGCTGCTGTGTTGAGGACTGAGCCTCTGTATATGGGCACAGGTGCTACCAGTTCAGCTACCCAGAGAATTTGTACATGTTTACACATACATGTTCAGTTCTTCCACTATATTGAGGAACAGAGGCGTCAGACTGCGCTGCAGCGACTGGTCAGTTTTTGACTTAGCCGAGCATCTGGGAACTATTTAGCAAACTGCAGCTAGCTTTAAACAGGAGCTGAGTGTCTCATTCAGATCCTACTGAATTACTACTCGCATTGGCCTGCTCCCTTAAGGTAAGTGAGGTTGAAGCTCCATCCGCTTCTCTTTAGATGCATCTACTTTGGACCAAACCCAAGCCACACCACTTTGGTTTTCCTTGGATGTGGCTGAGGCACCAATGACGCATCGCTCTTTCATCCCTCTATCTCCATCTCCTCATCCCTCACTAGCAATCACTACCAGCTGGGGGATGCTTGGTGGTCAGTGGGGGTGTCACGGTACCAACAATTCAGTCATCGGTGCCAATACCAGTAAAATAACATGCCGATTTCAATACCACAGTAATAAAAAAGGATTTTCTAGGATTCCATGTACTTTAACTGACACATGGACTTCTTTATTAAAATGTTTGAAAAATATCAAAATGTCATAACAAGACTTTCAAAACATGTGCAATAGAGCATAGAACAACTTAATAAAGTGCCATGAATGTTCATAGTGCAACAACTAGTGTCCCCAGACACACTCCAGACTTCCAGGCATCTTTTCAAAAGGTACCGTGCAAAAACAACAGTGTTTTTAACAATTCGGTGACCGGAGACCCCCCCCCCCAGGTAAATATTGGAGATCTATTTGAAAGATGGAAACAGCTTAGAGCCTCTTCCTCCTGAACAGGTAGCTAATCATTAGCTAACAGGCTAATTTATCCCGGCTACAAGGGACGGGCATTTTATGTAATTTCAACATTGGAGAAAGTTTGAGTTTGAGGATTTATTAGACCAAAAAACTAAATACTAAAAAAACAAAAGGTAGTACAAAAACCAGGGAAATCCAGGTGACATGGGGAGACATGACAGGAACAAAAACACAATGATGTAACACAGGACAAGGGGGACACAAAGACCAGATCCAGAGGGTAACGACGTAATAAGAGACAGGTGACACAAGGGCTGGGAGACAGGAGGAAGACATCAGACAATCACAAGAGCTGGGAAAAACAGAAGACAGGATGTAAAATAAGACAAGACAGGAAGCCAGACTGTCAAAATAATACCGGAATACGCAGCAAAATACAAACACAGAAAAACAGACTATCCAAAATAAGACAAACACCAAAACCATAACACTTACAAAACAGCTATAAGTGTATGCACTACACAGGATTTACCCTATTATACTTTATCAACATGAATTATTGGGTCGAATAGCAAACAGCCCCCCACAAATAGTCTATAACCAAAGCATCAGGCTGTCTTTGAGATTTCACATGAACAACGGTTAAAGTTACTCGGGCTACTGAAGAAAACCAGAATTCCTCCTTTATAACTCCTCCTCTGACACACAGACACTTAGTGAGTTTGAAACTAGACAGTATTATCTGTTTTGTGCAATAACACTGGCTTAAAATGTACACACTGGCTGAACTCGTACTGACAGAGGCTGAGCTATCCAAAGTCATTAGTAAGCTGCAGATGCCAGCCGTGTCCCGACTTGAAGTTCAGCGTCCTGGCTCCGTACCACATCATGTATTTTGTCTCTCCACTGACAGGCAGAAAGTTATTATCAACCCACTCAGCTTGACTCTCTTACAGGGGCCATGATTTACTTCATTTAGTATCTAAATTTAGAAGCAGACCTTAAGCTCACTAAGAGACCAAAGCCTAACCCACTTATAACTATTTTCTTCAGCCCACACACACAGATCTCTTTGGTGCCACGTTTAAGTCAGGGTTGGACAATCACCTATTCATTTGTATTCTAGTCATTGTGTTATTAGATCAACTGTGGTTTAACTGCAGTAACTTTACAGCTAAATATGCAGCAAGAGCTTCCTTTAGTGCACAGTACCAAACCTTCAGGAGAGGTCTGTTTATTTCAGTTCTCATATAGCGCATGTCTGCATTGATCAACGCTCCCATATTGTACAAAGTGAGCTTTCCTTGTCTTTTGGATTATGAAGCAGGTGGAGGTGCTATATAAATACTGTGTAAACACACTTTATCCCTCCACCTAATAAAGACAGAAATAGTCTTTAAATCAGAGGGCTCATTAGCATTTTGATTGTCAGTATGACTTTCAAGGTTCACGGTCCTAATGTGGCTGTCTAAATTATTAATCTAATATTAATACAGTGCATCGAATCTAAAAACAAATTTCCACACTGGAGTGTCCACAGTTTCCCTTTTTTTTAAACTCCAGTTGTAAAAATGAAACATGACTTCTGACTAAGAGAGCCCTCACCTGCAGGCAAACATCTGGACCTGTGACGGTCGAGAGAGGTCTGCACACAGTGAGAGAGGGAGAGAGAGAGGAGACGGACTGGAGACAGACAGCAGGCTGGGAATGTTGGCCTGAAGCAAGGCACTGTGGGATACAAATACAGAAAAAAGGGAGGAAAAAAAACGGCGAGACAAAAGGAAAGCTGAAGAGTAAAGAAGAGCGGGTGAATGGGGAATGACAATGTGGAGCAGACAAAGGGAGGAGAGGAACAAAGGGATAGAGTGGAGAGATGGTGAAGGGAATCCAGCAGCTAAATGTTAAGGGTGGAAATAGAAATGCCCAGTCATACCAATTATTTATGTTGTGACTTTTACTTCTAGTGTCATCAAACATCCTTCTTTATGGATGAGGTAACTCAGAATATGTTAGGTGGCACACGAAGGCAGCAGCTGTGGTGCTGGTAACAGGAGGGATCCACTGAACACATCATCAGGGGGGCTGCGTATCAAATCTCAGCTCCCACGGTTACCTCAACACACACAAACTGGACCCAGATGTCCCATAGTGATGATGTGGTCAGCAGGGCCGTCAGTATTGACAGGGCTAGAATAATGGAGCCAGCTGCTCTTCGTCAAAGCCTGTGTGTTTAAATACAGTTTTATGAAGTACCAAATATGTCACTACCTCCACTACGGATGTTATGCTTTTGGTTCGGGTTGTATGTTAGGCTATCAGCAGGATCACAGGAAACTACAGGCCCGATTACCATTAGCTTGGTGGAAGGGTAAAGCTTTAGCCAAGAGAGAACCCGTTACATATTTGAGCCGATGTGAATCACGGGGCGTTCATGACTGGGAAAATCTACACTGCATTAAATGAGAATTCTGGTCGATTTCAACATGTTGCTCTGTTTTTGTTTTATTTTTAAATGTGGAGGTCTGTCAGTAGCGAGACAAATGAAACCAATCGTTTACGCCTGTTGGGTGCTAACTCTAGCAGGAGGATAACACGGTCTAGGCAGCACCGACTGGTTTCATTTTGTCTCGCTACTGACAGACCACACACACAGAGCTATATGTTGATATCAACCGGAATTGTCCTTTAACATTGATTACTGCCTACCATAATATTTTGTCCCTTGCTGCAAAACGTTTAAAAACAACATGTCCCACAATTCCTGCAAAGTATCAATCCCAATCAAGTGAGAGAAAGGTGAACACTGAAAAAGGTATATAGTACATTAGGCTATAACTTAATGTTATACGTGCAAACATCCCTAAAAACATAGACAAATAGACTGCAGGGTAAATCCAGACAGCTAGCTAGACTATCTGTCCAATCTGAGGACTATGGTTACCTGGTCCTCAGATCTCTGCAGGGTAAATCCAGACAGCTAGCTAGACTATCTGTCCAATCTGAGGACTATGGTTACCTGGTCCTCAGATCTCTGCAGGATAAATCCAGACAGCTAGCTAGACTATCTGTCCAATCTGAGGACTATGGTTACCTGGTCCTCAGATCTCTGCAGGGTAAATCCAGACAGCTAGCTAGACTATCTGTCCAATCTGAGGACTATGATTACCTGGTCCTCAGATCTCTGCAGGGTAAATCCAGACAGCTAGCTAGACTATCTGTCCAATCTGAGGACTATGGTTACCTGGTCCTCAGGTCTCTGCAGGGTAAATCCAGACAGCTAGCTAGACTATCTGTCCAATCTGAGGACTATGGTTCCCTGGTCCTCAGATCTCTGCAGGGTAAATCCAGACAGCTAGCTAGACTATCGGTGTCTAACATGTTCCAGTGGCTGCTGGTCTTTCAGATCTCATTTTCAGGGCCTAAATCAGAAAATATATTTATAATATTATAATAATAATGTATAGTATATAATAATATAATAATTATGATAATAATAATGTATAATATCCATGAGATGGTTTCATCAAGAGGCCAGCAGTACATTTTCTGTGTCACAGCACTTCTAGTCAGCCAGCTAACTTTGTCCTACCAGGAGAGCTGAAGATACTGTGCCTGTTACTCTGACCTGTCTTTTAACCTAAATCAGTCTTAGGTGTTGATAAATCAGTCTTAGGTGTTGATAAATCAGTCTTAGGTGTTAATAAATCAGTCTTAGGTGTTGATAAACCTGGAATCAGTCTAAATCAGTCTTAGGTTGTAAATCAGACAGTCTTAGGTGTTAGACTATCTGTCCAATCTGAGGACTATGGTTACCTGAATCAGTCTTAGGTGTTAAAAATCAGTCTTAGGTGTTGATAAATCAGTCTTATGGTGTTAATAAATCAGTCTTAGGTGTTATAAATCCAGAACAGTTAGGTGTTAATAAATCAAGTCTTAGGTGTACCTGGTCCTCAGTCTTAGGTGTTAATAAATCAGTCTTAGGTGTTGATAAATCAGAATCAGTCTTAGGTGTTAATAAATCAGTCTTAGGTGTTGATAAATCAGTCTTAGGTGTTGAATAAATCAGTCTTGGGTGTTAATAAATCAGTCTTAGGTGTTGATAAATCAGTCTTAGGTGTTGATAAATCAGTCTTAGGTGTTGATATCTGTCAGAATCAGTCTTAGGGTTACCTAAATCAGTCTTAGGTGTTGATAAATCAGAATCAGACTTAGGTGTTATCTGTAAATCAGTCTTAGGTTGTTGGTAAATCAGATCTTAGGTGTTGATAAATCCAGACAATCAGTCTTCGGTGTTAATATGTTCCAGTCTTGCTGGTCTTTGATAAAGGGGGAAGTTTTAGGCCTACATCATAAAAATATATTTATAAAATAATAATAATGTCTTAGGTATATAATAAATAGTCTTAGGTGTTAATAAATAGTCTTAATGTTATAAAATCCAGTCTGAGGTGTTTTAAATCAAGTCTTAGGTGTTGATAAATCAGTTTAGGTGTTGTAAACAGAATCTAGTCTTAGGTGTTAATAAATTTGTCTACCAGGTGTTGATAAATCAGTCTTAGGTGTTGATAAATCAGTCTTAGGTGTTAATAAATCAGTCTTAGGTGTTGATAAATCAGTCTTAGGTGTTGATAAATCAGTCTTAGGTGTTAATAAATCAGTCTTAGATAAAACATTTTCACTGTAAATGCATATGGGTTCCAAATATGGGTTATCAGCTTCATGAACTACTAATAATTGGTATGGGCCTTGAAAAGGCATTCGGTGGATCCCTGTTGTATGAACTCATTTTATTCCAGTTGAGGATGGAACAAACCATGATGAAAATAGCTGGCTAGTCTTGGCTCCACTCCCCTCTGTGTGTGCAGGTTACTTGGGGGGCTCAGAGCTCCATTCTTTCTACAAGCCAACAGGATGTATACCATTGGTCTGCCTGCCATTGTCCATTGTCACATAGACAGGCTGTGGTGGAGCAGGCCTGGCCTTCCAAGCAACCAAGGAAATACCACAAACACACACACACACACACACACACACACAACTGTATAAATATAAAGAGTTCTTGGAATTCAGGGCAGACCAGGTCAGCTAAGGTAAGAGAAGTGGTCCAAATGGTATTCTTCACAAACTCAGGCAATGACTAAAATATGTCCGTAGCACTGAGTATCCAAAACTGTCAAGTTCTTGTACAGGTGCAACATTTATTGTAAGATATTAGAAAAGGTTTTCTCTAATGTTTAAACAAAATAAAAAATACAATGTTATTATTCAAAGTTTGGGTTTTAGCAGAATGATGTTTTCTCTTTGATGAAGTGAAAACGTTTGAGATGAATGTGTAATGCTAAGCCTGTGTCCTGATTGACAGGTCCTAAAGCAACCCCTGCTTCATCCTCTATTTTAAAATAAATGGGACCACCATTTATTAAATGAGCATCATGCTGTTTGTAAATGAAATTTCCTGTTGGGGATTATTAAAAGCATGTCTTCTTCCTTTTTTCTTTGAAGAAGACTTAAAACTAGCGATAAGACCAATAATTCAGTTAATACAGTTTTAATACAGCATTACACACTGATAGAGCAAGCTTAGACTAAAGCAAATAACCTTAACTTATGGAATCACGCCTTTAACCGAGGCACCAAAAGTACAAACGAGATTTCTAGCTACCAGACACAATTTCTTACATTAGACACTTTGTTCAAGATTGAAAACTCTGGCAATGATTGAGAAAACACCTCTCTCTATTAGAAATAGGGGAAATAAGTTCTCCATCGGCGGGCCACTCTAGGGCCCTCATTATCAACCTAACGGAGAAACCAGCGCAGAAATCCTCTTACGACAGGCTTCACGTGGGATTCATGAAACGTTGAGCGTGTGAATGGCCGTACATTGATACATGCAGCGGCTGGAAACGATGGGAATTTAAATATCACGCGCCAATATATTCTCGGTTTTGAGGCCTCGCCCCTACAGTTTAGGGCCAGACGTAATCCGGCTAAGAAGCGGCCCTTTTCAGAGGTGGAGATTGAAACCCTGACATCTCAGTTTAATTTGCAGCATTGTGTAATATTTGGCAGCCTAAACACTGCTTTTAGGCTGTAGGAAGGATGTGAAATAGAAAGAGATCACAACAGTGTTAAATGCTGTATTAAATGGCTTATACTGCATCTCTTAGGCCTACATGTTGGTGTACCTGCTATACTCCTAATAGTAATACACAGCTTATATTTCATCTCTTAGGCCTACATGTTGGTGTACCTGCTATACTCCTAATAGTAATACACAGCTTATATTTCATCTCTTAGGCCTACATGTTGGTGTACCTGCTATACATGTTGGTGTACCTCCTAATAGTAATACACAGCTTATATTTCATCTCTTAGGCCTACATGTTGGTGTACCTACTATACTCCTAATAGTAATACACAGCTTATACTGCATCTCTTAGGCCTACATGTTGGTGTACCTACTATACTCCTAATAGTAATATACAGGCTTATATTGCATCTCTTAGGCCTACAGGTGTACCTATATTTAAATAAACACACGGTAGCGGAGTTTATGCAGTTAGTTTTTTTCCGTGAGTCAGAGCAGGCAACAGCTGTGAAGGGGAGCGCGAGTCCTCCTCTCTCCCCCCAAAGAATAAATAAAATGTTGTGCATCGTCATATTTCCTGTATTCCATGTATCCTGTAATATCATTGCCAAACATAACACTGATATTTCCAGACCCTAACACAGGGGGGGGATCCATAAACCATCCTCCCCATCCTTTACAAAGTTACTGTACGGTAATTGAAAAAAGACAATGTATACTTGTTTCTGATGCCTTTCTATAAGTCGTTATAAGTCGTGTTTGAGACAATCGATATACAAAGTAGTGTTTTCTATGACGCACATCTGTGTGTTGTGGTTGCTTTGAAAGAGTAAATCAAGTGCTGCATGTGTGTGTCAATATATTGCAAAAAAGGCCATTTTGAAAAATAGTTATTACGTTTTGATTGCAGAGTTTCATCTTAACTGAGAGTGTGTTATTTAGCCTGTGTGAAGCCTTTTGAGCACACGTTCCGCAACACGTGTGGAAACAATCGGCAAAAAGCTGTAGCTCTAATTTCCAAAAACACTTGAAAGCAGCAAGACCAAAATGCTATAGGCTAGCCTAAATGTATATTTAAATAGAGGGCTAATGATGGTGGCTAATGCTTAATCGGAGTCCAGCCTAATTACAGCTCATGCTTTGTCTGCTGGGTTGACTAATTGGATCTTTCCTACAGCGTTGAGCTGCTGGAACACCCTCCTCCATCCACAGTCTGGAACACCATTGGTTTGGCCCAGACAGATCAGCAAACCTTCTGTTATTGCCGTTAGCACCTTGTTATGAAATCTCAATCTCAATTCGCGATTTCATTTTGAAACTTTGATTGTCTCTTTTTTCAAAAGGTTATATGACACCACTGAAAGGCGACCAATGACATGGTTAAAATGACTAGAGCAGCAAAGATGAATGGATTAATCTGTTGTCAAATATTACATCTTAGTTGCAGCCCTAGTTTGAACATGAGATAATTAATTACAAAAATATATTTATACATAGGTATACTTAGACATACTTTAGACATTTTAATGCAGAAATATTACATATTATATCTTAACATCCTCAAAATTGAATACACACATTATTAAATTGATGAATAAATAGATTTTGTTTGCCCTTTTCCTTTCAACCTGGGAGCTCTCTGGAGGTCCCAGCACGGGGACCCAGGCTCCAAGCTGCTCCCTCCCCCTCCCCCCCCTCCTGATGATCAAGACGTAACTTGGGGTCAACATTAGGGGTGGGGGTGGGGGGGCTTTTCTGCCTTTTCTGCATCAAGTTTTGGTGAAAATGTCTTTATTTATGTAAAGAAATGATATATTATCATATATTATAAAAGTTTTTGGTGTGGGTTGCACTGTAAATTCCGCCTATGCTGATGATGCTGATGCAGTCTCCAGCCCGCGTTAGCACACACCCTCAGCCTGCCAATTAGTCCCACCATCCTCCTCCTCCATCCTTCCACATGGTCCTTTGTACCCCTTCCAGTCCCAGCCACAACACTGACACTCCCGTATGTCCTACTCATTTAGCTGTATAGCCTCCTTAAATACATCACAACACCATTTTGAGTCAACTGCATATTTCAAAATCTTTTCTATCTAAATGACATTTCTATATTATTATGAGTAGGGGTAAGTAACCACATAGATGTTATTAAAATACGGTTTAAGACAATGAGTTCAGTGCATATACTGTGTATAAAGGTTGTGTGTAAAAGTCCCGACTAAGACCATAAGAGACTGTTAAGGGGACTAATTAAAATAACAAAGTAGCCAAACTTACACAAAGTTCAATATGAATAGAAACCACTGTACCTCTTAAGAGTCCGCATAGGAATTATGTGTCAATATTAGGCAAAACACGCCTTAAAAAAGAATAATTTAAATTCGACAAGAGCCAGCATGGGCTCCATCCTGTCCCGCTGCGGAGAAAGCAGAGCGGCCTACCTTGGTCGTGTTTCTCCTTTTCCATGTTCTAAATATATATTCCTCTCGCGCCGGTGACAATAGAGACAGGGCGGTGCGCTGCCTGCTGTCACCCCCCCCCAACCCCCCCAGCAGTGACTGACAGCAGAGAGCGATTGTAGGTGACGTCATAAGAGGCGGGGCTTGTGCTTCATCGCCATGTGGGAGCTGGCTCCTTTAACTGTCTATGGTTAACCCTCCTGTCGACACCTTTTAATAAATATCTATGTCAGACACAAATATGGCTTTATTTTTAACCAAATTACCACAAACAAATACAATTAATCACTTTCATTGAATTTTGGGTGAAAATTGAAATGGTTTCAAATCAGTATTCTGATCATGTTCCTCTGATCTTAACTATTAGTCTAAATCATTCATAATTTCTGCTTTACTAACTCAAATATTAGGTATAATTCTATACAAATGAGGTTTATTGACCATGGATTCCAAAAAGTAGTGTAAAACTAGTGGTAGTGAAATAAATAAAAAAAATGATGCGTTGAAAATGTCAAATGTAAAAAAAAAGATAAAAAATAAAAAAGTGTTTTGACCCGGGAGGACAACACAAGGGTTAAGAGAATGGAGATGATCTAGTGTGTAGTTGTGGAGTCTCCTGTTGGCTTGTAGCATGCTGTGGAAGTACACAAATCCAATGTTCCTGTAATAAAGAAAAGCAAAATCAAAGATGTATCTTCAGCTAAATACACTGAAGAATCCAAACTAAAAGTATTCTAGGCGTTATTTTGTTTTATTTTAACATGGAAGCAGGATTTTGATGTTGAATTTGTTTGAGGTAGAGATAATTTTATCTATTTTATATGCTGTTGGGAAGTTTGATCTTTAAAAAAACTTTCAGACAAATGTTGCAAAGTAAAATGTACAATATTTCCCAGAGAATTTAAGTGGAGCAGAAGCATAAAATCGGGAAACTTCAGCGGTTTAATAAATATTGTGGCATACTGTACCTTTACTGTAAGTGCTACAGCTAAGCAAGTGGGTGTTTGTGCTGTGAAATGAGTTTGGCTTTATTAGGGGGGGGAGGAGGGGGGTAGGAGCAGCGCTGTCTGTGGTACTGTACATAAATGACAGACACACAAACAGGCAGGCAGACAGACACACACACACAAATAGAAAGGCAGGCAGGCAGACACACACACACACACACACACACACACATAAATAGACAGACAGCACATAAACAGGCACACAAGACAGACACAGGCAGACTAACAGACAGACAGACAGAGTGCTTTTTGCAGTCTAATAGTTTTCTATGAGAGTGAAGCTCTTCCCTTGCTGCTTGCGCTGCTGAGCGCGCCACCTTTCTCTGCTGTGTGCATCGTAAGCAGGAGCGCCCTAAACGCCTCAAGTAGAAGAAAAAAACTAGAATTGATGGTGGAAAAGCGCCCGGGGGAGTGTGTTGTGCCTCCCGTTTTGCTCTCGGTGGTTGTAAATAGAACTTTCCTCCACGACAGAAGGGAAGGACAGGGAGGTGAAGGGACAGGAGAGAGAGCTGCAGACTGCATCTCTTCTTTTCTTCTTTTCTTCCAGCTTAAGATGAGCGTTCCCATCTTTCACTATTGGAACAACATGATGACGTCAGAGGTCATACACTGGATTCTCCATCTTAAAAAACATCCACACACATGTTGCACACTTTCCTTAAATGTATAAGCACATATTCAAGCACTGCAGCCCATAGGGATAACGCACTTTAATAGCAGATGAATATTAGAAAGGACATGACGCTTTATAACAACGGTTAGTGTGTTACTTACAGGAGCAACATTGATTTGACACTCAGATTAAACTCAACATTTGATATCTTTCTCTTCAAAAATCTCTCTTCTCTGATGCTATTCATTCAACACTACACCCTTAAGATTTCAAAATAAAATCCCTTTCTCAACACACTTAAATAAATACCTAACACAGGCTAATGTAAGCAGCTGACCCGGGCATTTCAGTTTAACCAGAAAATGACACTCAAACCACATTGATGATAATGTTTTCATACATTTCAAACCCCATTACATATCCTCATGCATGGCTGAAGAGTTATACACAATGGCTTGTACACAGACAAATATATCTGGTATATTTCCACTATATGTTCACATACATCTTGCAGTATGTAGGTTGGCGAGCTGATAGCAAAGCTGCTGGACTTCAGCTTAAATGTGGAGCTTTTACAACAATGCTCGCAAACAAAAACATGTTTCCAAAGAGTTCAATCTCTATCTGAGAAGAGATAACACAGCTAGAGTATTGGGTTTCAAATCAAGCAAGACCCCACTTGTTATGCATAAGTGCTGCTGCAGGTCTGTGAAGCTTAACAAAGTCAGCATGGGCTTTTTTTACCTTAAAATCATGATTTCTCTCAGCTGCATCTCCTGATGTAATGACAAGTCAAAAATAGCTTATAAAAATAATCACAATTGTTTGTGTGATGTGAGGGCATGTGTCTCTCTGTTTGACACCTTTACACACCCTGAAGCCATACTGTACGCCCCCCCCCCAATCTGTGATTCACTGCCCCTTTCCAGATGATTTACCAGATGTTTATGTAAGATAAGGGACGGCATATCCAAACTACCTGAAAAAAAAAGTATATGACAACGTGCTTTTGACCCTTTTTGAAGAAAGAGATCCCAGAAGTTGGGAGTCGTTTCTTACCCCCGTGGTTGGCCTTGACATGCTTGCACAGGGACTACGCAGTCTCTTCGCTGTCCCTGAAGTAATGGCGGGGGTGTAAAATGAACTGAAAACGATGGAGAGACAGCGAGAGAGAAAAGGCTAGGCAGCAAACAAACAATGTGTCGAGACAGATAAGACGATGAAAAACTCCAGTTAGAGACAGGTAAGGTGTAAGCATGTCCTCCAAGTTGTATATTCTCTGCATTGTATCTCTGTTGAATAAACAAAAAGAAAAGAAACCAGTGGTGAGGTAAAGTAAAAGAAGGTGCACATATAACAGTCCGGACCACAGCAACCAGGGGGAAGGCCCGCACGAGAACTAGTTGGTAATGAGTAAATCATTATTTTGCCAGGGTGTATGAGAGCATCCAGATGGGCCGGGGAGGACGCAGAAACCACATGGGAGGCGAGGAGCATCAACACAGGCCATGCAAACGCAGCTCCTCGCCCTCGGTCAAACATGGGCACCACATAGCAGACAAAAAGCTCTAGTTGCTGCCTCAACATCGTGGAAATGTTTGGGCACAGCGCCTCCCCGTGGCGTCACGGGCAGATGGCGTGGCGGTTTACAGGTGGAAGTCGGCCTATCATGGCGGTGCATATGTAGAGATTTCAAATGGGTTGGCTATCTTTTGTGCTTCCTCCCACACAGGATGAATGCGTGTTGAGGTGCTTTTCCTTCGGTCTAAAAAAGGCGTGCCCTCTTCTTCAGGTCGTTCTTCTTCCAGAGGGCCAGGCGGTCAAACTGTTCCAGGGTCATGCCAAAAACCTGCTGGAAGTCCTCAGGAGATAGGTGTCTCTGGAAAAGCACCAAGAAACATATATTTAGCACAAGAGACTTGTGTTGTACATGAAGCAGAAACTGTCCTCACTACTCATTTGGTGTTTTGAAGATGAAGATGGTTTATACCACTATGGATGGGTGGGTGGTCTAACTTTCAGCCTTCCACCTCAGTCAACATTGGTGTCTTTTTACCACAAAGGGGATCCAGCTCTAAACTCAACTAAGAAGTTGCATGAACTTAAAAAAGGCACTGCCACGATGTCTTTGCCCCGACTGAAGGGGGTACCAGATCAGCAGAATGCTCCCATTGGTCATTGTGAATGTATTCTCCAGACACCTTAACACACATTGGTCCTTGATGCAACAAGTCTTCCACCAAGTTGTGGGCAGTTGTGTGTGTGGCTTGGAAACATAATCTTTATCTGACAACACTGCTTGTACAGTGGGTACGGAAAGTATTCAGACCCCTTTAAATTTTTCACTCTTTGTTTCATTGCAGCCTTTTTCCAAAAATCAAAAAAGTTCATTTTATTTCTCAGTAATGTACACTCAGCAACCCATCTTGACAGAAAAAAACAGAAATTTAGAAATTTTTGCATATTTATTAAAAAACAAAAACTGAAATATCACATGGTCATATGTATTCAGACCCTTTGCCGTGACCCTCATATGTAACTCAGGTGCTGTCTATTTCTTCTGATCATCCTTGAGATGGTTCTACACCTTCATTGGAGTCCAGCTGTGTTTGATTATACTGATTGGACTTGATTAGGAAAGCCACACACCTGTCTATATAAGACCTTACAGCTCACAGTGCATGTCAGAGCAAATGACAATCATGAGGTCAAAGGAACTGCCTGAAGAGCTCAGAGACAGAATTTGGCAAGGCACAGATCTGGTCAAGGTTACAAAAAAAAATTTCTGCTGCACTTAAGGTTCCTAAGAGCACAGTGGCCTCCATAATCCTCAAATGGAAGACGTTTGGGACGACCAGAACCCTTAAAGAGCTGGCCGTCCGGCCAAACTGAGCTATCGGGGAGAAGAGCCTGGAGAGAGGCAAAGAAGAACCCAATGGTCACTGTGGCTAAGCTCCAGAGATGCAGTCGGGAGATGGGAGAAAGTTGTAGTAAGTCAACCATCACTGCAGCAATCCACCAGTCGGGGCTTTATGGCAGAGTGGCCCAAGGAAGCCTCTCCTCAGTGCAAGACACATGAAAGCCCGCATGGAGTTTGCTAAAAAAACCTGAAGGACTCCAAGATGGTGATAAATAAAATCCTCTGGTCTGATGAGACCAAGATAGAACTTTTGGCCTTAATTCTAAGCGGTATGTGTGGAGAAAACCAGGCACTGCTCATCACCTGTCCAATACAGTCTCAACAGTGAAGCATGGTGGTGGCAGCATCATGCTGTGGGGGTGTTTTTCAGCTGCAGGGACAGGACTCACTGGTTGCATCGAGGGAAAGATGAATGCGGCCAAGTACAGGGATATGCTGGACGAAAACCTTTTCCAGAGTGCTCTGGACCTCAGACTGGGCCGAAGGTTTACCTTCCAACAAGACAATGACCCTAAGCACACCGCTAAAATAACGAAGGAGTGGCTTCACAACAACTCTGTGGCTGTTCTTGAATGGCCCAGCCAGAGCCCTGACTTAAACCCAATTGAGCATCTCTGGAGAGACCTGAAAATGACTGTCCACCAACGTTTACCATCCAACCTGACAGAACTGAGAGGATCTGCAAGGAGGAATGGCAGAGGATACCCAAATCCAGATGTGAGAAACTTGTTGCATCTTTCCCAAAACGACTCATGGCTGTATTAGATCAAAAGGGTGCTTCTACTAAATACTGAACAAAGGGTCTGAATACTTATGACCATGTGATATTTTCAGTTTTTTTTTTTTTAATAAATATGCAAAAATTTCTAAATTTCTGTTTTTTTCTGTCAAGATGGGTTGCTGAGTGTACATTACTGAGAAATAAAATGAACTTTTTTGATTTTTGGAAAAAGGCTGCAATGAAACAAAGAGTGAAAAATTTAAAGGGGTCTGAATACTTTCCGTACCCACTGTATATCCTACATTTCCCATGAACACCGTGCCTAGCGTGCGGTATC
Source organism: Etheostoma perlongum (assembly GCA_026937815.1). Lineage (NCBI taxonomy): Eukaryota > Metazoa > Chordata > Actinopteri > Perciformes > Percidae > Etheostoma > Etheostoma perlongum. Next base: position 965,906 of record CM049389.1, on the reverse strand, counting down.
AATTATGCGAAAAGCAAAAGATAAAGGCCGAAGAGACGGAAAAAAAAGAAAAGAAAGAAGTTCATTTAACCCTTGTGTTGTCTTCCTGTCAAATTTAAAAATCAAGTTTTTCTTACGTTTTTGTCACTTTTTTGACGTTTCAACACTACGTAACACTAACTTATTAACTTTAGTTTTACAGTTATTTTTGAAATTTATGGTCAATAAACCTCATTTATAGGAAATTAAACCTAATGTTTGGGTTAGAAAAGCAGAAATTAGGAATTATTTAGACAAAAGTTAAAGGAATGGATGTTGATGATAATCACAGACTGGAATATGTCAACTTTTACTCAATAATATTTTTTTTAACCACATTTTTTTCTCCAGATGCTATAAAATTGAATAAGACGCCCCAAAATTAATGAAAGTAGAGATTTGTACTTGGCAAAGAGCGTTGGTGGAATCAATCATGTTATTTTGGGTAGTTACAAAGAACATTGATATAGGACAACATGAGGACAACATGAGGGTTGGCTGCATTGTGGTTCCTGATTTCCTCTTATTTTTGGGATTGATACCCTGTTAGCTGCTAGAGTTTGTCTGGTTTATTTCGTGCTGTGTAACAAATAAGTGTCTAAGACTGCTTAATGGGCCTCGCTGTATGTGCTATATGCTATTGCTATGCTAACTCCTGACCTCATTGGTATTGGCCTGATGCTGCTTCTTGTTGGTCTTGCATGCTTCATGTACAGTATGCTCTGGACTTATGACATTTTATTCATGTTTTATAGCAAAGCGTTGCTTTTTGCTTGGATAATGTGTATTTTTCTCAACCCCTCTTGTTTATTTTTTTTTTGCTTTTTAGTCATCCTATTGTAACATCTGGCCAGGGACTGCAGATGAAAACTAGCCTTTTGGCTACATTTGGCATATTTACAGAAATATGTATGATATGCACTGTCCCTGTCAAATAAACCAAAGATAAAGATAAATATGGCTAGTATGAACTAAGACGCTTAGCTAGGCTAAATAAATAACCTAGATAACTTAGTATGGCTAGAAAGATTCTATATTTTCAGATCGTAGCACTTTCTAAATGCCATGGTTACACCACAAAGATGTGTTTGTATATCCTACAGAATCTCTCAGATTGGAGTCACATAGAGGAAATTCATCCGATCCAGCATCATGTTTGTTCATCACATCAGCAGGCGTTATTAGGCCTCAGGTATTGAGGGTTAACACACCAAATTCTGTGCCTGAGAAGTTCATCCAAACAAAACTCCTATCAAAAAATCAGCTCAGAACATAAACATGGCATGGTATTGATTTAGACCCAGGACAGAAGCATATAGAACTTTACTGGAAAACTTTTGCGTCTCCATGATGATAGTGATCAAAATAAAGGCAGCCTATTGCTGTTTGGAAGCCAATCACCTGGTTGCCATAGCAACCCACAGAGGGAGGAATGTAGACTGATTTTTGGATTTCACCCAGAGGGGAAAAACATTGAGATTCCTTTAACTATGCACCTGCCATGCTGACAGCATAATAACATGGCAGGAGAAGACAACCTCTATTATCAAGACACTTTGACAGTAACATTCCCATTACTAGTATGATTCTAGAGTTTTCTTTAGATGATGGAAGCTAGTTTTCTATGCCATAACCTCTTATTGTCACCAGGGTGCAAAGACTAAACTATAACAGCAGCGCTTTACTGACCCAAGTGATCTTTTGTGCATTCATTTATCCTTTTGGTGCCTTCCTGTTGTAGGTTATACTAACTCATTGGTATTGTTATTGACAGGACAGCTTGAAGGAGGAAAGGGGAGAGACATGCAGCTGCCAAGGACTCAGCCTTCATGGGGGGCACACTCTATTGGGTGAGCTAAAGGTCACCCCTGGGTCCAGCGGTGGTGTAGTGTGGGCCATAGGTTTGCCCCACAACAAGGTCCTGCTCTGAGGACCTAGGGAACTATTGGGTCTGCAGTACTGTACAACATGCAGACTGTAAGCTAGCTCTGTATTAATTCAGGACTTGGGATAGGAATTTTTACTGACGACATTAACATTTATTTGTCAGATACAGTGGCTGGAATAAGTCCCCCCCCCCATGCTAAAGTTGATTAAAAAGAGGATTAAAAAACAAACATCTTTTGGAAATTGATCTTAATGCCTTAATTACATTTTTTTTGGGAAAATCCATCCTTTTAAAGACGCCAATTTTCTTTGTGAATGAATAATGTATCATAAATAAATAAATGTTCTTCCTTAAAATACAGGGGCATAAGTATACACCCCCTATGTTAAAATACAGGGGGTATAAGTATACACCCCCCTATGTTAAAATACAGGGGGCATAAGTATACACCCCCCTATGTTAAAATACAGGGGCATAAGTATACACCCCTATGTTAAAATACAGGGGGCATAAGTATACACCCCCTATGTTAAAATACAGGGGGCATAAGTATACACCCCCTATGTTAAAATACAGGGGGCATAAGTATACACCCCCTATGTTAAAATACAGGGGGCATAAGTATACACCCCCTATGTTAAAATACAGGGGGCATAAGTATACACCCCCTATGTTAAAATACAGGGGGCATAAGTATACACCCCCTATGTTAAAATACCCCCCTATGTTAAAATACAGGGGCATAAGTATACACCCCCTATGTTAAAATACAGGGGCATAAGTATACACCCCCCCTATGTTAAAATACAGGGGGCATAAGTATACACCCCCTATGTTAAAATACAGGGGCATAAGTATACACCCCCTATGTTAAAATACAGGGGGCATAAGTATACACCCCCTATGTTAAAATACAGGAGGCATAAGTATACACCCCCTATGTTAAAATACAGGGGGCATAAGTATACACCCCCTATGTTAAAATACAGGGGCATAGTATACCCCCTATGTTAAAATACAGGGGGCATAAGTATACACCCCCTATGTTATGTTAAAATACAGGGGGCATAAGTATACACCCCCTATGTTAAAATACAGGGGGCATAAGTATACACCCCCCTATGTTAAAATACAGGGGGCATAAGTATACACCCCCCTATGTTAAAATACAGGGGCATAAGTATACACCCCCTATGTTAAAATACAGGGGCATAAGTATACACCCCCTATGTTAAAATACAGGGGGCATAAGTATACACCCCCTATGTTAAAATACAGGGGGCATAAGTATACACCCTCCCTATGTTAAAATACAGGGGCATAAGTATACACCCCCTATGTTAAAATACAGGGGGCATAAGTATACACCCCCTATGTTAAAATACAGGGGGCATAAGTATACCCCCCCCCTATGTTAAAATACAGGGGCATAAGTATACACCCCCTATGTTAAAATACAGGGGGATAAGTATACACCCCCTATGTTAAAATACAGGGGGCATAAGTATACACCCCCCTATGTTAAAATACAGGGGCATAAGTATACCCCCCCCTATGTTAAAATACAGGGGGCATAAGTATACACCCCCTATGTTAAAATACAGGGGCATAAGTATACACCCCCCTATGTTAAAATACAGGGGGCATAAGTATACACCCCCTATGTTAAAATACAGGGGCATAAGTATACACCCCCTATGTTAAAATACAGGGGGCATAAGTATACACCCCCCTATGTTAAAATACAGGGGGCATAAGTATACCCCCCTATGTTAAATTCCCTTAGAGGCAGGCAGATTTTTATTATTAAAGGCCAGTTATTTCATGGATCAGGATAATATGCATCCTCATAATGTTCCCTTGGCCTTTGGAATTAAAAGACCCCCTCCCCCCCACATCATCACATAGCCTTCACCATACATAGAGATAGGCATGGGGAACTTTCCATAAGATCATCTCTCAATGCAAATCAAACCATATATAAAGCTAACTGAAATAACACCATGCCAGTCTCTATGTCTATGAAGGGTATGTGATGAACACACACACACACACACACACACACACACACACAGCTTGCCAGCTGATACCAGCTGTGTGTGTGTCTCCCCACACAGCAGCCATCAGTGAAGGGCTGTATTGCCACATGGGGAAGTGTCCCCGTCTGGGCTCTGAGCTGAGTTCTGATATGTGCTTAGCTGCTGATTACTTTAGGTAAACCAGCAGCACTTTAGGGTTCAAGGTTCAGGAACAGTGATGGGTAAAACTGAAGGCACAGGGAGTTCTCATATTAAGCTTAATGAAGGTTTCAATATTTTAAAGGGGGTGTACGGGGAAAAAACTATGTTCTCAGTGCTGCACCGCAAGACCACAATTTAAAGTTTGTAAATGCTGTTTTAATCATATGTGGAACTTTACTTGAAACTATGACTAACCAAAATATTTCCTGTTTATGAAACGTAATGAAAGTTGTGCATGTGTAAATGTGTGGCGTAAGAATAACAGCTGCAGGAAATTAGTTATTACGGGACATTAAGTCCAATTGGGCTTCATTATTTTTTTTTATTTCAAGACTTAAAACTTGCCATTACCCAGAGGAGCCAGTTATACTCACATTCAATAAAATCCCACAATTTATTGACTTTATTTAGCATGTCACATCTAGTACAGAGTTTTCACTACACAGCCAAAAGCATTACACCCAAGGGCGTAACTTTGGGTTTAACTTCAGGGGGGTTGAGAACTCGTGTATGCATGTACTAAAAAAAGCATCTAAAAATTGTGTGTGTGTGTGTGTGTGTGCGTGTGTGTGTGTGTGTGGGCGGGGGGAGACAAAAAAGTTGCACAAAAAACAACAAAAGTCAAAAAGCGAATGTCAGAGAAAGCGACAAAAATGCAGAAAAATTCTAAAAAGGCAACAAAAATGAAAAGTGGAAAAAACTTTGAAAATGCAACAAAAAACTTAAAGCCCAATTTTTATTATTATTGGGGGGGGTTGTAACTCCTCCATACCCCCATAAATTACGGTTATGATTACACCCTTATGTCAATGCTGGACAGGTCATTTTAAAGCCATGGGCGTTACATTCAGCACTGAACTGACGTGAACTCAAAGACAAACAGCTGATAGCTATGAATCCTCAACCTTGTGGAAAGATATAAACTTTTCCGCTTAGTGTCTACTATAATGATATTTTTCTGGATTCCCTTTTGACTCAGAGCTGATTGGACACTGACTTCCTGTCTGAAGCACACTGAGGCATTCAAATCCTGAAAAACTGCTCGGGACAAAGAAACCCCTGTCCACACATTCTGGCCATGCAGTGTATATATATTTCTATTTTGCAGATGCAATCATTTAGCCACCTTTACAAAGACTGGAGACTGTACTTCTCTAGCTTTGGCTTTGCTGTCTGGCTGCTTTACCCTAACTGTTATGCAAGTCATTTTTGAACATTTTCTCAGGCTTTTTAATGAGCATGGGAGAAGAAGATTGGAGCTCACCTCCAGTCGGGTGCGATCGACTTCTCTGGGAAGCTTCACCTTCACTCTATGCGTCACTGCCAGAATCTCATAAGGGTAGATCTGGCACACACAAAGTAAGCATTGTGGGAGATTTATTAGGCAATGCAATTAAATCCAATGTACACACAGCTGCCAAGAATAATATTTTGTAAAGTATCAACAAATGAGGGAACTTTACCTTGTATTCTGAGAGGGAGGAAAAGAGAGAAAGAAAAGAATTAATCGGATGGAGTTTTATTTCAATAGCAGTCCCATTATGAAAACTACCATTGTAAAACCTGAAAGTAAATGACACCTCGTGGACTCAAATCGCAGAAATACTGGGTTTCAAAGGCATCACACACTCACGCACGCACGCACACACACACACACACACCCCAGTAACTCTGCAGCTGGAAATAAAATGACATCACCTCTCTGTGCTGTTACCTTAGTAACTGATCTGGAGCCAGGGCTGCAGGCTCTACATGCTTGGTCACAGTGTAATCAGGGATTGTAAACGGACCTTGGATCTGTACTTAAGTGACGCGGGCCTTGCACATTTTTATGGTTTAATGGTTTTTCGCTGATACTATCATCTGGAGGGAACGGATCTCTTGTGATGATTCTTGTGAAGTTACTTTGGGAGTTGGAGATTTTTGTTGGAGGGACAAGAAACTCTCCCAGTTCAGTACAAAAGTTGAGTAATTGTGTTAAAACAGTTCTGGTTTATTGATTCAAAAAGCTAGAGTACACAAAGGTGCACATTCAATCTAGATGGGCGTAGCTTTGACTGCTATGAAGCATATCTATCTTGCATGGTTTGGCCCCGAGAGAGCACATATTAAGGATTACTCTGAGGTCAAAAATAACTGGGAACACCCACAGTCTTAAAGTCTAAAGTCAGAACTTTAACCTCAGACCTGAGTGCTGGAGTAGAGGAAAGTTTAATTGTCCAAATATCTGCATAGTAAGTACTGGATGTATTTTAGGCATTTAGATAATAAGATTAAGAACAGAACAAAGATCAGGAGATTAACACTGTTAACTCATTCCCCCTCTCACCTCTCATAACCCCCCAGCTCTCAGAGTGTGTGTCCACTTCATCCTCTGCCATCTCAGCAGCCTGTAGGAAACACACACACACACACACACACACACACACACGTAAACACAGACACATTGCACCGGTTTTTCTCAAACCTTTTACACCCCATGTGACAAAGTCAAAGGTCAACCTCAAGTGAAGCATCTATTTCTGACAATTTGAGATATTTATTATTTTACTTGATTTGCTAACTTCTATGATGGCTAAGGAACTTTTTAGGTGACTTTTGCAGGGCTTTATGTCAACCGAAATGTGACAAAAAGCATAAGAAATGTTGGAAAAAGAGATACAAGTGACAAAAAACAGCTGAGAAAATCACAAAAAGTTGTCAAAAACTATAAAAAAAGTTACAAAAGTGTACAAAAGCTGTCTCTACATAGAAAGAAAGTCCGGTAAAATGATGTTGGTTAAAATGTGTATTTTTGACAAAACAGTGGGAAACCTTGTGGGATTCCCATCAGCCTCAGCTGCACTTTGTGTTTCGTGCTAATTGGCTAACAAGCTACGATGGTGAACATGGTTACTTGTGAAACAGCAGCATAATATAGTGTGTAAGTGACTGATGGGAACAACAATCTTTGAAATGAAGCTAACGCTGTACCCATAGACCAGGCTGCTATGTAACGCTATAGGGCAAATGTTCAGTGTCAGTTAGCGTCCCCTAAGGGTGCAGACCCGGATTGTTATATTATTATATTAAGTGTCTGAGGACATTATGGAAAGGACAGAGATAGACCTTTTTAGAACCTATTTAAGACTTTCTGTTTAACCAGAAACAGCTCTGAAGTCGTTGGCGCTGAACCCACCAGACTCTATTTAAAAAAACAATACCTTTAGCGTGTATAGAGCCAACATATTTTCACATGTAAATCTGTAAACTATGTGTTTTTTTTAACCAAAACTTTGATGTGATGGTTGGAAAAGTGGAAAGATAACCCAAAACGGCTTTTCATAGATTTATTTTGTTTCTGTCGACTTTGAATAAAGTGTATTTTACGATGCTAAAATTTCTGTTTATTAACATGGAGTCTGGTGGTTTTAGAGAACGCAATTTGGGGGATGTTTTTATGTTTAAAAAAAGAATCTTACTCTTTAACAGAAAGGTCGACCTCCTTAGAAATCCCTTCCATAATGTTGTCATACACTTAGAATATTAATCTGAGCCTGTTAGCCGTATCACAAAAGCACTTTTGTAAAGGTAAATACAAGCTGCACAACTGTCCTATTAACTTCCATTGTAGCTTGTTTCCCCACTGCTGACTGCAGAGATCTCTCTTAATACTGGACAGACGTCAAAGATTGGTGTTCCCATCAGTCTCTTAGGGTCCATAGGATCCAGTTTGAAAAAAACGGCAGTTACCCTTTAACTTCAGATCAAGCCCTATGTCATTCTGCACAAGCAATGTGCTTGCAAAAAGTTGTGCAAAATGTTATATAACCCCACATTTAATAAAAACAACAAACCTCCCTTCATTCTTCAACACACTAAATCAACAACACTAACCGGTAACGCCAGCAAGTGAAAAATAGTTTCATATACAGTAAATGAATCTGTCATAGCTCTTGAGCTTTCATTTCCTTCTCGGTTGTGTTGTGACGGCCTGTCCTCTATCCATCAACAAACACAGAGGGAAAGCAGCAATATTACATCAGTGGATGATAGACTAAATACCCCCCCTTCCCCCCCCCAAAATAAACCAGAGTCCTGTCAGTGTGGAGTGAAGGATACAGACTGACCCCTGTGTAATCTGATACTAAAGCTGGGAGAGAAACACTTGGCAAAGGTGGTTTTTAAAATGGAGGAATTTTTAAAATGGTCTTAAATGCCACAAATACTCTGAGCTTTCCTGTGTTGATTAGTAAGGGGTGCGAGGATCCACGTGTGTGTGTGTGTGTGTGTGTGTGGGGGGGGGTAAACATATACTGTAAAGGTGACGGCCTATTAAAAACAGCTGGTGAGAGTCTGGATAAGAAACAGCTGTTACAGGAACATTATTTCCCAAACTGTGTGTTGTAAATATCCTAAAACAGACAGAATATCTTTTTCATGGTTGTAAGCACATTTTTCCTGTACAATGAGGAATGATTAACACTTTTATTAACACTGGTTTTACCTCCAAATATAAAACTTTAGATAACGCGGGGCCAATTGTCTGGTTGCTTGTGCTTTTAGGCATGTCGAGCTACTTTTGTCACTGCAATGTTAACAAAAATTATAGAACTGCAGGGCAGTGGTACCAAAATAAAACTCACGTTTTAATAAAAACCTTAGGTTCTTCTCAAATGCGATCAAATCAAACTTTATATAGTTGTCTATAGTCTATCATTTTTTTCAGCAATGCATTTACATTCTTTAAATAGTGGATTCAAATTGCCTTCACGGGAAACGATGCATGTAATCTAGTGTTACTGTTTGTAATTTTCTTCTTCTCTTCAGCTGTATGGAGCATTTTGAACAGCTATTGCTTCACATGAAGTGTTTGAGTGATGAAACCCAGCGTGGCTCTTATTGGGAAGCAGTTAGGAAATGCAATGTCACCGTTGACCTCCATCCTTCATCGAGGTCTACAACCAAACAGTCATCAGTCATTTTGGGCTTTTTCCCCTTTTTGTTTTTAAACAGCATATTTAAATTTTGCTCGGAGCAATGGTTGCTGCACAACTATTTTCATGGTACCACTGGGGGGCAGCCAATGTTGGAAATGTGAAAATAACATAGTGGCTTTAAATGTGTGATTTCTGATTTCTTTTTGTTGAAACATTAAAAAGTCATGTTTCAGTCAACAGCAATCAGTTCTTTTCCTTAAAGATTTTTGGGCTTTTTAAAAATGCATTAGACATTAATAGTGAAAGGGGGGACAGATAGAGGGGGGATGACATGCAGCAAGGGGCCTCAGGTGGGTTTCAAACCCGGGGCCCCTGGCAAGGACTCAAGGCCTACATGGGGTCCACGATCTACTGAGTTAGCTAGAAGTTGCACAGAACAGCAGTTCATTCTTGACTTTTTGCATTGTGAGCAATCCAATGTTTGTTCCTGAGGGAGTCTGGTCATTTTCCTACTAAGTCACATTTCTCACTTTCAATATTTTCAAGCAATTTTGAAATTTCACAATGGTGGGTCTAACTTTTCTTAAAGCAAGAACTTGTGGATTGGCAGTCTTTGGCTGATCTGTCCAAATCACCATGGACTGTGGGATTGTGGGTTATTTGGCAGCTCACCTTGTAGATGCCGTTCCTTCCATAGCCGGGTAAGGATGCAGACTTATTGTAGGGGAAATCTGCCAAGATAAAAAACATATCTTTTAATTCCCATTTCATGCTTGAGCTACTCCTCAATATCTATATTATTTGTTTGCTTCCTTCATTCACCAGACTGAGCCTGAGATTAGCTACTCACTAGGCTGGGAGGTGTCAGTGGGCAGACTGCAGGTGGATTTGCGGGGGTCCAGGTCTTCGGGACCAATCTGTCCATCAATATCACTCTTCAAGATCATCCAACTGGTCCTCTACACATGTGATGGATGACAGCAAAGTAGGAGTTAGTGAATTAGTGAATTTATGTACAATATTTGCAGAGAAAATTACTTTAAAAGAGAGAGATAAACACACATACACACACACACACACACACACACAGACCCACCTTGCCATCCTCCCCATCCTGCCAGGATGTTCTAGAAGCTGTAAAACAGTCAGATGTTAATGTGCTGGATCATCTGACTATCAGGTTTTCTGTACTGCACTATGAACTCTACAGTCATTTTGAAGCACGTGGGAATGGCAGACTGAGCCAGAGACCGCTTTAATATCATTGGGAACACTGGCGCTAGTTGGCCAGCACACAGTGTGAGGACCCGCCCGCTGAAAACGTCAGGTCCTGCTGCCTGACACATGACATCATGTTCAGAAAGGGAGATGTTGTGAGAGGTGCACCCACCCATCCATTCCACTGTTTCTAATTGTTGGCCGCCGGTGGCCTGAAAGCAAGCATTAAAGGTATTTAGCTACTTGTTTTAGACGCATCATCATCACGATGCGAGGTGGAATGAAGGTTTAGGTTAATATTTATTTAACCCTCATGTTGTCCTTGGGTCAAATTGACCCATTTTCCTATATCAATGTTCTTTTTAATTCCCCAAAATAACATGATTGATTCCACCCAACGCTCTTTGCCAAGTACAAATCTCTACTTTCATTAATTTTGGGGCGTCTTATTCAATTTTATAGCATTTGAAAAAAACAAGTGAAGTGTTTTTGAAATAGTATTGAGTAAAAGTTGACATATTCCAGTCTGTGATTATCATCAACATCCATTCCTTTAATTTTAGTCTCAATAATTCCTAATTTCTGCTTTTCTAACTTAAACATTAGGTATAATTTCCTATAAATGAGCTTTATTGACCATAAATTCCAAAAATAGCTGTAAAACTGAATATAATAAGTTAGTGTTACATAGTGTAACAAACATTGAAAAAAGCTTCAAAAGTGTTGAAAAAAAGGACAAAAACGTAAGAAAAAGTTAAAAACATCCATAAAAAGTGTCAACAAAAGTGTTGATTTTCAAATTTGACGGGAAGACAACACAAGGGTTAAGGTAAAAGATGGGTAAAGGAACAACTATGGTTTATTACCATTTGGGTTTTATATTCGTAGCTCTGGCCGGTGTTTTTATCAGTTCTGATGACCACCCAAGTACTTCCTTTACACATTAATTGGGCAGCAGACATATGGTCACTTAACATACTGCATGCTACAGCATATCAGAACTTGACCAATGGGCAAAACTCCCACACACATACAGTAAGTGCAGTACATCATCCATGTCATGTGACTTTACATAGCTCCAAGGCCAAACCATTAGGAGCAGGCTTCACCTAGAACTATGTAGATGAAGATTTCTTTCTCATTTTTGGCAGCACGCACCTTGTCAGTGACCTCATGTCTGCTAGTGTGCATACATCAAGATACTGACAATCATAAATAAACTGTAAATCGTACATTGGAACACACAAACAATGATTATGGGAGAGACTCGGAGATAGAAACAGTGATCAGTACAACACTAATGGCAACAAATAAAGTGATCATGTGCCCAACCACAGTAGGAAATACGGTCAAAACAACAAGTGAGCAAGTGAGATGAGTGCAGACATGCATAAAGGGGGAGTGGGGGGATGGGGGTGGAGTAGAGCAACTTAACACCCAAGAGCCCAAATTCCAACAATCAGCCCCAAATGGGTTGAATTATAAAAAATGACTAATCAAAGTGTGGCCGTGTTGCAAAGGCAGATCAGATATTGGAGCCAAAAAATGCACTGCACTGCCCTCTAGAAGTTCAAATTTTCTATCACGTTCAAAGCTATAGTGCATAGTTTTTGTCGCCCCATGAGGATTTTTAAGTAATGACAGCAACAATGTCAGCCGTCCACATGATACAAGCCTTCCATGATTGGCTAAGTTGATTTTATGACATAGAATGGGTGCAGTGCTCTTACACCAGCCCTATGCATAAAGAGCCATGGAATCTACTGAATGAGTCCAGGGCATAGAGAAAAGGGAGGAGAACGGGGATGAACAGATGACGAGATGACTGGTAGGCGACATGCAACACATCGTGCAGAGACCAGACCAGAGAAAGAAGTGTTAAAAGGAAGTAGACTGTACCATGCTGTTTGTAGATGGGGGGTTTTCTATAAAGATTATCTTTGACCAGAGTCTCTGAAGATGTGAACAGACGCAGAGGAAAGAAAATGGAAGAAGCCAAAATGGGAGGGAGAGAAAGAGAGAGAGAGAGAGAGAAAGAGAGAGAATGGAAAAAAAGAAGCATGAGTTAGCAGTTATTGAGGGATGAGATATTTTAAAGAAGCAAAAGGGGGCCGCAGTACAGCTTGATTCAACACATGACGTTTGTCATATTTCAGAAACATCAGCACTTGTAATATTATTCATGCAAAATACAGTATATGCTAAATATAGCTTGGTTATTTGATGCAGAACAGTTTAATTACACTCAAAGAATAATATCAGAAACCGTGCATGGTCCCCAGGCATCTAACAGTCTACTTTTATTAGCATTCTTTGGGGATTTCCAGTTCAAAAAGTACAATTAATAATATAAGCATCACAATAAATAGAGAAAAAGTTGAAACATAAGAAGTCTTAGTAAGTAAGATAAGTTGTGTTGCATTAAGTGTACCGCCTGTTGAAGTTCCTCTGGGGGATAATGTGGACAGTCTGTTTTTTCCCTGAGGCAGATCTGATCCAGATCTGATCCATCTCATGCCATGTTCCCACTATGTGGTACGGCTCTGCTCCACTTCACTCGCTTCTCTCTATTTGGTTTTCCACTGCGGATAGTAACCACGGCATTCTCAACTGATCGCCATAGCACTGCGACACTTGCAGTAGAACATCTGCACTCCATCAAATGCACGCCGTAGTGTGTGGTGTAGTTTTGCAGGGTTGCCAAGGTTTTTGAGTACTATAAATTTGCGCCCGTTATCGGCGGTAGCTTGGCTATTTAAAAGCGGCGTGTTTGTGCAGACTATTCTCCCCGACCAATCAGGGGTCTGCAGTGTTTTTTTTTACTTTTACTCCTGTAGTATCGAATGACTTGAATCAGGTTCTGTTCAAATTAAACACTGCTGATGCACCAATGCAAAGGGTTAATTATTTACATTTTAGTGGTAAGACGGAGTGAACTTAGAAAGGGATGTCTTTGATGAGTTGGATGAGACTTTAGACTATATGTTATCTAACATCTTACCTAAGAGAATATCCTATATAGACAATGTTTGGTGTATTGAAAGACATTTTTTGGGTTAGGTCACTCGCTTGTAAATTGACGCTGACTCTTTGATATAATAAACTTTATCATCAAGAAACAGTCTCTCAACACATCATCCAGCATTGCTGTCCAGACGCCACACTCTAGCATCGGTTCAACTTGCTGGAACCTGGCCCAAGGTGGTACTCAAAAAGTACCCGGTACCAGGTAGTATCCATAACTTTTGCTAATGTAAAACCAAAAAAGGAGCAAGTCAAGTTGAATAGAGGAGAGCTGCACCATGCAGTGGAAACACAACTATAGTGTCAATGGACCCAGACAAGCCTCTGACAGAGATGCTTAGTAACAACTGTCACACATCAAGCTGCAGAAGATACATGACTCACAATAAAACAACCCATGTAGGTCATTTCCCTGGCTTATTTCAGTGCCTGCCAGTATCTGAAACAATATCCATATAAAAGCAATAAGGACGATGACTATGAAAGCCATTAAGTGGATGATCGTTGGCAGTTTTTTCCACTTAACTTGCTTCCAACATGGGAGGGTTTTCCCTCGGCATGACTGACTGTAATAGTCAATGAAAGCAATATGTTGGATCAAACAGATTTTCATCTCTCAGACACTAAAAGTAATGAAGCATATACTGTTTGTCACCTCCTGTCCAAATTTTAAGTCAAATTTATTGTAAGTGGTGCAATCATGTCAGATTATTGCTGTGTCAAAAAGATATTGCTTTAAAATGAGCAGACAGTAGGGACATTGGGAATAAAAGTGTCCTAGGATATACTGAACACAATCCATAAACCAAAGGCAAGTCAACTGTCATAGAGTTTACTGTAGAGTACGAAGACAATGCAAGAACCGCTCATACCGACAGGTCCAATCTAAGGAGGCACAAATAAGTGATTTTAAGGGCTATTTTGCTGATTTAAAGCCAGCAGCAGATGTCCGCTGTTTCACATCACCCAGCCATTACACAGAGCTGGATTTAATTCAGCAAAATATCTCTCTAAGGGAACTTGGCATCACAATTGTTTTCTCATACTTAGAATTTTGTCTTAGGTACAAACTGATTGACAGTAGTTCAGACCTGTTGAACAAGTCATGTACTGGATGTCTGCTTCTCTCCAAAGTGGACAAACGCTTTGACTTAAAGTTGTAATTGGTCTTATCATAAAAAAATGGCATGCAAATACAAAAGGTTTAGGAAAAGAATATGAAAATGTTCTCGCATGAGGGCCCATATCCAACAACTGTTGGATATGGAGACTTATCTGACTGTACCTGGAGAGAAAAGGGTCCAATTTGTTTATTATTTGTTATTACTTGTTATTTGTTAAACATCTTTCATATTATTATTTCAGAAACCTCCATAGGTTGAAGTTTTAACAATGCTGCAGTAATATAGATATGTAGTGTGGGCAGTGCACCCAACATCACTGTTGGGCAGTTTTGTGCTAGTTACTGAAAAATGTCACTTTTGACCGCATTGAAAAAAACGTACTGAATGACATAACTGATTACTTCCAAAGAGTAATGCCTTCCTGTGATAAGTAACATTTAAGGTACTTTTCAAATGTCTACTTTGGAATGCTTCCATTGTCAATGTGTCTCTTGCTTTCATTTCAGTAGCATACCGATGTTGTCTCTGCCGGGATCATGGGTCACTTGTGAATCTTTTTGTCCACAGCTAGTCTTGCGTACTACTAAACCCATCAGCCTAATATCTTTGGTGCACATTTATGCATGCACAACAGGAGTTAACGTACACTGTGGGGTACTGTGTAAGGCGTTACAATAACTCTTAGTCCCAACACTGCTGTTGGGTGATCTTTTCAGCTACATAAACTTATCAGCTTGGTGTTAAGGTATTGGTGTATCATCTTACCTAAACCTCGGTGTCAAATCATTTAATGACACTGACACTTCTACAAGAGATTCTATTAGTTAATGTAACAGTTGGCACCAGTTATTTTATGAAAGCTTGTTTTTTACTGTAACTGGTCGCAATCTCATAGTTGTAATTCCCCTGTGTGTCACTAATGACAGCCAACTCTATAGAATGTGTAAAGATGTAGGAAAACTGAGTTGCGATCCAAGCGGTGTGGTTACGGCCTACCTGGTACGTGGAAATGCCGGGGAGCAGCCACATATGTAGAAGTAGAGGAAGGGGATTTGCCGTCAGAATAGGTGGATAAGCTGGGGGTACTCCGACCACTTTCGCTTCCTCCAATTGGGGATGGAGTTGGTTGGGCATTGGATATGAAAAGACACAAGGGAAAGGGTTTGGGAGAAAACAAAGGGTGTTATGGGGGCAAAAAGGCAGCATTATGGTAGGCATATTGATAGTGCTCATATACAAAGCAGTGGTTATTATATTGATGCCGATGACTCCATAACCCAGCCATCTACTGTATTTAAATGCAATGTACTGGAAAAATGTCTTGAAAGAAATCCTGTAGAATTTGGAGTGCTGCCATTTTTCCACTGATAATGTTGTTACTTTGTCCCTCAGCCCAAATCTCTTTTTACCCCAGTGACGTCCTGTGTCTCTGCAGAGTATCCTCCGTTTGTCCTGGGGTCTCCTGCCAACCGGTCACATCTGGAACACTACCACAGGAAGGCCTGAGCCACCTAGTGTGGCTCCTCTCATTGCCATGCAGCAGCACGTTAAAATGTAAAAACTATTACATAGATTAAGACCAACCCTCCTTCACAGAAGTTTCACTTACACCTCAATTCTAGTTTGGTTTAACCCAAGCCTATGACTAAAGACTAAAGGTGAGGGTTGGGATGGAGATTGGCCAGCAAATTGATACCTTTTCTTTATTGTCAAGCTCTTGTTCACAACCACTAAATTGCAGTAATGTCAGTTTTTTTACCCCCACGACAGTTCCACTTGAGAGGAGTTAGGGTCCGGAAGTGCTACCCTGCAGATGAATTGAGCAACCCCCCTTTTGAGGGTAAGAGACTTGGAGATGCAGATCTGGGCTGCATGACACTTATGTAAAGCTATACATGGCAGAGGGATTCTAAGTGGAGGGTAAGAGACATTGCAATAACAATGATCCAAAGAGCTGAACAAGGCAGGCACTTTCAAAAACCATACAGGGCAGGAGAGGGACATCACGAGAATCCAGCAAGGTAAACGCGGGACTGCTTTACAGTACAAACTGCTTTACACTGCACTGAAGTGACTCATTCAGAAGTTGTCCTGAAACCCAGTCCTTTATCATAACTATAGCAGACTATGGGACTGCTGCTTTTTGGTAAGTCCCCAGAAATGTTGCAGCTCTTCATTTGAATTGTAAACCCCCCACTTAGCTTTAGAGCTAAATGCTAAAGTTATCGCAAACACGTTAGCTGAGTGGGCCTGTTAGTGGCTCGCACCTGAGCAATGATTTACCTGGAAGGGATGGATGATCACTACAAAATCACATTTCTGAGTAATATTATGATTATTAAGTGTAGGTGCCAAACTAATGCTACTGAAAGTTACCCTATGGGTTATATTACATTTGTCCACTTTTTATGTGTGTTTGATGTAAGGGTGAGAGTGTAACAAACATTTTGCATGTGTGTGTGTTCACCCCATTGTCCTAGATCACAAGCAGGCTGGGGGATGGAGTCACTGACACCCTTTAGGCCAAAAGTAATAAACACTCTACATCCAGAGTTTCGAGGAACAAACAGAGGTTGAGATTGAGATTGTGCATGAGAGAGCGTGCACGCTGATTGAACACACACTCGTCTCCCCTCAGACAGAGAGGAACCAGCGGCAGCCATCTGGATGCAAGTGGATGAGATCACAGCATACACAGCAGTGCGTTCATTGCTGGTCTGAGTGATCTCCTACACACACACACACACACACACACACACACACACACACACACACACACACACACACATACACCCAAAGTAGGGCAGATCTTCCCTAAAACCATCTGGAGTGTTGGAGGCTTGGGTGTTTAGGGAGGGGATGCCTTATAATTTATGTGAACAGATTACACATTTGACAAAAAAAGGTGGAGGCCATTCCTTAACCAAAAACGTATAACCCAATCACAAGATATACAAGACAGTTTTAAAATCATTAACAAGAAATCAGGGAAATAAAAATAAAAGCATGCATTATTCATCCTCGTGAGGCACTTTCCTAAAGTCTTTCTGTGACAGTAACTTCGATGGGGAACCTGATATTATTTAAGCAGGAAAACAAATAGCCCTTTTTCACGGCGTGTTAGCAACCATTAGGCCCTGAACAAGTCCAGCGGGGCGCTGGCAACCAGACCCCCAAATTACCGCTCGGCCTACTCTGGCTTTTTCATTCATTAGTTCCCCCTTCTCTTTTTCATCTTCCCCATCGGAGAACTCCCCTCTCAGCCTCTCTACCCTGTCATGGAAAAACTGGCAAACCCCTGGACCGCATGCTTGTGATTTTCTGTGCAAATGTTGGAGTGGAAGGTCCAAGCAAGCATATGACAGAAAAAAAATTTCTTAAGTTCTCACCCTACATAAGAACTTCTTGGTGCTGTAGCACCCAAAAACGTCATCATTTCCTGAAAATGTAATCCAATTTGCACTTAACCTGATAGAAAGCAAAAGAAAAAGCCAATAATGTCATAATTTGACCAATAATGATTGTGATTAATGTCCTGACTGATATCGTAATAACATTTTTATCAATAATGTAATACCTTTCAGGAGGGTAACTTGTTTTCTACGGACCTCAATGTGTCTTTTTTTGTGTCACTCTGCTTCAGATTCATCATATACGGAAAAAACACCAAAGGGATAAGGTCTTGACATAACAACGAAAAAGTTTTCATTCAGGGAAAACAACAGGGTGGGTTAGAAGTCAAAGGCAGGCAAACAATTAGGTCAACAACTTGAACACACAAGCACAGGAATTAAATCACCGTTAACCTTCCTCCTAATGCCAAATGTACCAGGGCCAAATTAAACCATGCACGACAACAAACACTTCCACAGACACAGGTGAACAGGGCAAGCACAATGACAACTCTGAGTGGTCCTATCAGTGTACCTTGATGCACTCCCATGAAACCCGACAACACCACCATATTGGACAACAACATCACAAAACCTGCTGACCATTCCACTACGGGAGACACAGAGAAGAGAAAGACTGCTGGTGCTTTTACCGTCAGGAGGAGGTAAACTGAGATGCAGGGATGTCCTAGGTTTAGGGTCAGGTAGGGGGTCCTGTTTGAACCCTGAGGGGTGAGGGAGATCAGGGGATGGGGAGAAGATGAAGCAAAGGGAGGTGGTTGGATAAGCCTTTCTGCAGAGGTTACAGTGTGCACGGGGGACGTGTACAGTACTGGTTTGTGATGTGGATTTCAGGGACGTGTGGGATGCTATGAATAGCAATAGCAATTAATTAATGAAAACAAATCTTCAAAGATCAGCGGTTACAGACCCAAATGTGTCGTAAAGCAGGTCAGACATTCTGGTTCACATTATGACTCATCGCTCTATGGTGAACTGAAAGCCCCAGCGGGTGAGTTTCCAACACATGGTTAATTTGGTGCTTAACCACAACCCATGCCAAGTGAGGTCATATCACAGCACTCCATTCTTTAGGACCGTGATCACACTCAAATACAGACAGGACTGGCACTTTGCTGCTGCGGAGAAACCCGTTTCATAGTTTTTTGATCCAAAATCAAAGGGTTGCATGTTTCTGTTCTGGTTGGGGGACACATTGGAAACCCATTTTAGATCCCCTTTTTTGGTAGATTCGGTTTCTGTCTGTTTGACAACAGCAATGATTCCAGCAAGGCGTCCACTGTCTGTATTGGAACAGGTCTGGGTCTCGGCGTGCTTTGATACCTCTGAAGTAAGGGATGTAGTTGTGCTGCTGCAGCATGGCCAGGGTGGTCGGGTTCAGCTGATAAGACAAGCTTGCACTGCCACCTACTGGCGTGGGCGAGAACTTGCCACCACCACCACCACCACCACCAACACCACTCCTTTCAGCCCCAGCAGAACAGTGCACAGGGAGGGAAGATGAGTCCCTGGCCCAGGTGGAGGGGTATTTAATGGCACTCAGGAGGTTTGGAGGCAAATCGAGAGTACTGGAGTCATAGGCCTGGCTGCTGTGTCTACCACCAAGGTACGCCTCTGGCCCTGAACGTCCAATCAGATCACAGGAAACATGTTGATAACATTGTGAAGGTACTAAGTGTCTTCATAGGTAAGATTTTTTTTGCAATATGGCATTAATACACATTTGTGGTCCATTAACAAAAACCTCTACACATAATGAAGACTTTAACATTTAGAGAACATTTCCCAATCATGATATTTTGGTTGTGTACAAATGAGAAGCCCAGTATCTATTTAATAAAGCAAGCCCTATCATCATCTGTCCCCGTCCTCTGGTCTCCTCTCTCTGTGTCTGGTCTGTAGACGGGCGTCCCCGTACTCTTGTCTCCTTTCTCTGTGTCTGGTCTGTAGATGGGCGTCCCTGTCCTCTCGTATCCTGTCTCTGTGTCTGGTCTGTAGACGGGCGTCCCCGTCCTCTCGTCTCCTCTTTCTGTGTCTGGTCTGTAGACGGGCGTCCCCGTCTTCTTGTCTCCTCTCTCTGTGTCTGGTCTGTAGACGGGCGTCCCTGTCCTCTCGTCTCCTCTCTCTGTGTCTGGTCTGTAGACAGGCGTCCCCGTCTTCTTGTCTCCTCTCCCTGTGTCAGGAGTATTTTCTACTGACCGCTGCTGTCCCCTACCGCCGTGGCTCTTTTTGTTTTGTTGCGATGTTGAGAAGCGAGACACATGAACTTTCTTTCTGGAGCATTTAATCAGAGACAAACTGTACATTTACTCCCACTTAACAAGTCAACTGCTGATCTAGTCTCTGCTCTGATAGCCGACAGCTGTTGCTTAAAGTTACCTGATGATGTCATATTGTGACATTATGATCCCGTCTCAGTAGCATAGCACATAGCGGCTGTGTGCTATGACTGAGAGGAGAGGAAAGGGACAGCATGCTGATGGCAGAAGAGCCGCTGACTGGGATCACTCTGAGCAGCATGCATGGAAATCAATTACAATATCATAAATCTCACTTTTCCTCCTTAGATTCAAATATGTCGGAAAACAATCATTGTTGAATAAGGGCTACACTGCTATGAGGGATTCTGGAAAATATTTGGCATAGGCCTCCATACATTTGCATTAAGCAAGCATCTCTGTCCAGTCCCATGTTGATAAGAGTAATTCAATACATGCACCCCCCTTAAACCCATGGCTATGATCAAGGGTAAAGTAATCATTGATAGATTCAGAAATACAAGCTGAAATGAAGAGGATTTCACATAACAGCAACACATGGATAATGCTCTGCGTGATACCTGGCCGGCTGTAATTGGTGGGGGAACGACACGGGGTGTACCGTCCGTAGCCCCCCAGGGAGCTGTTAGAGCTAGGGCTGGAAGGCCTCCTCTGGCGGGGGGACTTCTCTCCATCGCCCTGGACGCACAAACACATCAAGTAAAAAAAAAGTCAGTGCTTTCGAAACATTACCTCACCCAATCTGTAATCACATTCCTCCTCTTCCATTTGGACTTTTTAAAGTGTATCATTGAACTCTTCCTGCTGCCTCCTCCTCTGCATTTGGGTCCAACCCTGCATCTCTTGTTTTGAGAGTTTTGAGAGTATGTACCAAAGATAGTTAAAGCATGTGACTGTAGCTCTAGCTTTGGATTATCCACATCTTCTTGGCAGTAGCATCAACATATTTGTATATCTGTTATTTAGATAAATTCATTCTAACATGTCCAGATTAATTAAGACACTAAGTACAACCCTTTAGGACCATGCCACCGGCGCACAGACCCTTTGTTTCGCAGCCAAAAGTGGATTTAGACACGCCCTAAATGCACCTGGTGGTTGAGATCCCCAGTGAGACCCAAGGCCCATCCCAATTCCAAGTTTGTACATCACTCAGTGCGTTTCCATACACAGCACTACCTGGGGTATGGTTCTAGTTAGTTAGTTAGTGAATAATGCCAGTTCTTACCAGATACATGAGTAGGAAGACTGGGGAGAATGACAGCAGTAACTCTACCTCTGGTACAGTGGGTCCACTCTAGCTTCTTATTGTGCTTGACCGATTAAAATTACACCAACCAGCTGCTAAATTAGTCAAATTTAACCACTATATGTTTCCGTCACACACTCTTGTTATACTCTCGAGGAGTTGAGACAACGGCCATTTAACAGAATAAGACTTTGGGCCTTTTCCAATTCCCAAATTTGTTTGTAAACAGGGGCGGGGCAGAGCGACAGAGAGGAAAAGACGGAGACAGAGCAAAGGGGTAAAGAGAGATAATGAATCCGCGGCTCCGTGGTTAATTTACGGATCAGGTCGGTTGGATCATATAAATTAAGACTCTCTAAAATGTGAACATAGCAGAGCTGCTGTCAGACTGTTCATACGTTGAGAATGTCTGATATCAGCTGTAGTGACATTACTGCATGCATGGACACGTTCACAATGACAGCCTCTCTAATCATTAAATCATTTATGTACTGTAGAAAACACTCATACAATGACACAATATGTCATTTAAACAGCAACGCAGCCAGCAGAGACTGCTGAGGGATAGGGACGTGTCCATGTGGGTCTCTAAATCAGAGAAAGTCTTTTATTCAGGTGGGTGCAGGGTGGTTTCAAGCCTACAGAGTCTTTCATGATTTACTTAAGTGATTCCATGCACGCAGTCATATCACTGCAGCAAATACCGTTGGACATTTAAGCTGCAGAAACTAAAAAGTAAGCATAAACTTGACAGAGGAAACAGAACTAAAGGTTTAGCTTCTGAAATAAATGTTCACAGTGACTCTCTTGAGATAGATTTCCTGGGCACATGCCTGATTATAGCGCAGACAAAATGGCAGAATGTGGGAGAATTGGGATAAGGCTATCATGCATTATATTACCTCAGTAGGAGTAGGAGAAAGCAGCGGGGGGGTCTGCAAATGAAGAGGGGGAGAAAGCCAATGATTAGGATAAACTCATATGGGAGTTATATGAGTTATGTGAGGTTATCATTCAATGTCAGTGAGTCAGCACGTCCACAGTGAGGACATTCCCAATGGACGGATGAAGTGGGTCTATGGTAACACACTCAGGACTATGGGACTGGGACTGCACTGCAAAGGAGGGCTATCAGTGAGCCAATAAGCATGAAGCATGCTTCTACCGAGATCTAATAATGTCTGTGATTGGCTGACAATCTTTTAACAATACCCAGCCCTACTGCAAAGAGTGATGTTTGTAGGAGAAGCAAGCACAGTGTTGATGATGATTGAGGGATAGCAAGGCAGAAAATGAAGAAAGAAAACTACTGACAAAAGGAAGTTTACTCAATCAAGTCAGGTTTTCTTCAGGTAAGATAGGAAAGCAATGAAACATGAGAAATATCTTTTGATCGATGAAATGGTTTGGAAAAACACAGCCATTGGCCGGACTCCTTAACCGGACACAGGACCACGTGAGAAGCCGTCATTGGAAACTGTTTGGAAAAGGGCAGGCACTTTGAAAGAATAACTGGCAGGTGATTGGATGAACCATCTGTCTATCATTGTTTTGAAGGACCAGTGGCGACCGTCACATACACCTAAACCACTTGGTCCCAACCGCTGGGGTAGGGGACACAAACCCATGACGAGATGGATGTTCTTGGGAGTTTTTGTTCCTGTGATTCTCGCATGATCTCAAGACATCGCAAGAATTTACTTAATAGAATGAAATATAAAAGTACTTGAAATGCATTAGGGATTGGTAATATATCAATATTGTGATATTAGATTTTGTATATCGTAATATTAAATGTCTTAATATGTATTTTCCTTATGGCTGCAATATAGTAAAGTTCTGAACTTACCAGACTCTTCTAGCTGTTCTATTTTTTGTCTTTAACCACTTAGTCATTATATCCACACTATTGATGAAAATGTATCTAAAATGTAATTGTGAAAATATGTTCTGATGGCACCAAGTGTCAAACTTACAATATCGTCGCAATATCTGTATCGAGGTGTTTGGTCAATAATATCGTGATATTTGATTTTCTTCATATTGCCCAGCTTTAATGCACCTAGTGCATTCCCACCACTGGCTTAGAGACTGGTCTACCTCTCCATAATGTCTTTCCTCAGACGGGTAGCTGACGTATGGAGAGTAGGACAGCATGTCCGGCCTGTCTATGTTATAGATGGCCTTGGTCTTTGGAAGAGCCGCCAGGTCCTTGTAGTCCAGCATCTCCTCTCCTAGTTTGGCCTGGCAGCAGGAAAGAAAACATTCATCCATTCATCATGTACTGGTATTAATATGTTAACTACAGATCATTAGTATACACAACGCTGCTGTCTTACATAGATGACTCTGCTGGGAGAGCCTGAGGCGCTGGATGCTGGGACTGAGGTGATGCTCTCAGATGAAGTCCTGGTCACCTGAAAAACACCCACACACATACACAATTAGGGCTGCTACTTTAAGGTGCATGTGGCATCTTAAGGGCGTGTACAAATCCACTTTTGATAATTTGACGGCAGAATAAAGGGTCCATGCGCCGGGCGCCCAATCAGAGGTCTTCTCCCATTCCCTTTAAAAGCCAGGAGCATTTGTACCTTGGAGCATTGCTATTATGATGGCAGATTTGCTGCTTAATATTTTAATTTTTAATCTTTTGCATGTGTGTGTGCTGTGCACAAGCTTAGGCACATTTTACTCATGCGCTGTCAAAATAAAGATGAAATGCTGTGTTATTGACTTTACCGACCCACTCTGACATCTCTCCATTAGTGCATGTATAGGTACTGAGCATGTGTGTGTAATTCAAGCGAGTAATGTATGTAATACCACAGAGTGTAAATTGTAATTTCCCCTTACGGAACTACATTATTATGTAAACATTATTATTATTATTTATAACTTTTATATAGTCAGTCAGTGTGCAATTATCAGCTTTCTGCTCAGGAGTAATAAATGTACATCTCACGGCAACTTAATATTATATAGTGATGGATGGTGATGGCCCAGTGGATATGACACATGGCTTTGTTGTGGGAGACCAGGGTTAGATTCCCACTGCAAACATCAACCAATGTGGCCCTGAGCAAGGCACTTAACCCCTAGTTGCTCCAGGGGCGTGCAACCTTTGATATATATAGCAATTTTAAGTGGCTTTGGATAAAAGCGTCAGTTAAATGACATGCGTCATAGTATAGTCTCTGGCTATTGTTTAATATTGATAGTGTCAGTAACAAAAAACCTGTTGCACATTTCCAATCCGTAGCATAGCAAAATTAGCATGAATTAGCTCGGAGGGCAAGCTTAGCTTGTTTACATAAGTAAACGTGGCTGTCACCCTGAACGTCCCACCAAAGCCCCTTTATTAAGTAAGGCATTTCAATAAAAAATACTTCATAGTCTATGTAAAAAAACTTGTAATGTGTTTAGACTAACTAAATCTGTTTAATAAAAGAGAGAGGAGGCGGTGGTCTGTGCATCTGGCTGTTCCCATTATTTAGGCCTACATGCCGTGATGCTGTCCAACAAGCCGTGCACCATGCGCAAAAAGTCAAATAAAAGAGGGGAACCATTAGTCCAAGATTTCGTGTTATACAGCCAAATCGGAGTCAGGTACAGCCCTAACAATGTTTTAATATATTGGATGCACACAGGTTTAGGGAGGTGACAAAGAGAGATATTACATATATTTATTGTTCATCCAGTTAAAGGTTAAAAACTCGCTTTCTCAGTGCTTGTGCACATACTTTGGAGTCCTTACCAACCCACACACTTCAAAATAAGACAACCCAATAGTTTTATTGTGGGGTGCCTAGATAATAAAATGGGATTCAACAAGCCATACAGATTCAGCTCTGTCACACGCAGCCTCATTAGAATGTATACCCCCCATCTGAGTACCTCCACCCACTGATTGACTGATGACTACCTTTGCAAAAGTGCGCCATAGTTTTTTTTTAAGCCAATCAGAGCAGACTGGGCTTATTCAAGAGGGGGGGCTTAAAGAAACAGGTGCTAAAATGAAGCGTTTCAGGAAGCGAGTGAGTACAGGTACAGATATTGATGCTTTTTTTTGTACATTAAAGCATGTAAACATAGAATAAGCCCAAAATACAAGTATGAATCTGAAAATGAGCATCATTTCTCTCATTCAAGGTCTTTGTGTAAAGAAATATTTGATTCTGATTTTCAATTAAAATCTGCCTTGTTCTTTTTCTTTAAGGAACCACATTAAACTCTGTTCAATGCTGCATGTACAGTATTACTGTAGTTATTTGTTATTGTTTTCTTCATGAATTAATCCCTTGGCTATTTTTGAATATTTTATTTTTTTTGTCTGAAAAGATTAAAATGCCAACACCCATCACAAGTGTCCAGAGCCCGTGGTGACATCTTCAGACTGCTTGGTCCAACCAACCATTCAAAAGAAAAGATCTTCCATTTACAATTATATAAAAACGATAGAAAACTGTATATTCAAAAATGTTAAAGTATTCCTTTAAACTATGTGCCTAAATACAAACCATTGACATTTTATTTCATTATGTTCAAACAGCACACAAGTATCACACAGTGGTGCTATTAGAGAAGCTGTGGCTGCCATGGTGATAAGCACCAATCACGGTTATTGTTAAACCACACACGTTGAAGACAGAGGGAGCTTAGCCTGTCAGAGCAATATAAATATTGGTAGTTTGATCATTATTATCTTGCATGATCATCAGATAAAGCCTCTGTCCGCAAGTTGTGTGAGTCTTACTCTCTTCAGAAAAAGATATCTCCTGCAGACTAATCTCTACTTGCTCATGAAAGCATCCCTGTACATGCACAGAGCTGTCAGATCGAAGCGTTACAGCTTCATCAGTCCCTGACAAATCAACGGTCTTCACAGTGGATGGCCTGTGTGTGTGGCTGCTGCTCAACATGATGCAACTACAGTAGTACGGGGTCAACAGTTATGATCAACCCATGCAGCGGGTGGGTGCATCGACGCACAGGAGCACCAACCTGTTGCTCAGCGATGTCATTGAGCTGTATCCGGACCTGCTTCTGGGAAGGAGAAGGGTTATGATGAGGAATGAGGATGGGAGATGTAGGAATGGTAGATACTGGAAGTGAGGCTGCAGGGCGGCTGATGCAACGCTGAAACAATGGTAATTTGTCCTGAACCGCCCACTGGATTGTGATTGGTTAGTCATATCCTCATGGCACGTACTAATTTGTCTTGAGGTTGACAAGTTCAACTTGTCATAGTCACTACATTTACACTTTCAAATTTTAAACGCAGGTCTTATTATTGTTCCCAATACCAAACAACACGTACCTCTGTATGCAGATGATATACTGTTTCAGATGGATATCTGGGTACAAAATTAACTTGGGAAAATCTGCACTGTCCCCCCTGAATACCTCTATGAGACATTTAGCTATCCCATTAAACAGCCCAGTGACTCAGAACCTTACATAATTGGGAAAGGCAGGGCAGCTTTATTTGTTTAGAACATTTCAGCAACAAGGTAATTCCAAGTGCTTTACATAAAACATTATACTATATAAAAAGGTGGGAAACAGAATAATGGAGGTCTCTATTCACCCCTCAGTTACACGCCATGTGTCAGTTGACTACAGCAAGGACGGAGCACATCTCACCTTCATGAATGTTTTCGCACATCAACTTTTCAGTGCTATGCTCCCTCTGGCATCACCCATTGAAATTAACTATATTCTGCTACTTCCAAATTTATATGGGGTAAAAAGAAACATAGACTCTAACTTTCAGCCCTCCAGAAACCAAAATGTGACGGTGGACTGGGATTTACGACCTTCCAATGATACTATTGGCCATTTGTGTTCTTTTTCCAAATGGTTGGATAAAATTTGGCAATTTACTAATACATTTAGAAAAATTATACCGAATTGGTACCGCCATTCTACCATTTTCCATAACTGTGGTCTCCAGTTGGGAGGACGTCCAATATCATCCCCCCCAGTGGAGTAATAATGGTGTACACCCTCTGGAAGATTTAAGATGTTTTAGTACTTATCAGAGAGCTATAGGACAACATCGGAAAGTAATTCAACTGCTATTTCATTTTTAGCCTTCAATTTAACCAACCCTATCTCCCAATTTACAGCATTACAATTAAGAAACAACATTGTAAATCTTTCCAAATGACAATTAGGATCTATCTTGGTTCCAATGATGATTTGTGACAAAAGCCTCATGCATCTTATCTTATCTTGACAAGTATACAGTTGTGGCTTGGCAGTCTTTCTACCCACCTTACTCTTCTCCTCCAGCTTGGCTGCTTGTCTGCATGGAGGATGCCAGATGGTAGATCCTGCAGACAGAGACCGAGACAGGAGCTGTCAGACTGGGATTATTTCCATAACCTTCCAAGAGCAAACTGAAAACTCTCCTCTTTGATAAAGCTTAGTTAGGGAGTGAGGAGTTGCAGGGTTTGTCTTGGCCCAGGTTTTCCTTGGACCAGCTCTTAGTTCTGCTGTTATAGTCGGGGGACTTCCTTTGACACACTGAGCCCCTCTCTCCTCTCTCTTTCCATTTGTGTGCATCCTTGTCCCAGAAATGCTTGTTACTAGCTTAGCTCTGGGGAGCTTATTCCCCTGAGTCCTTATGTTTTCTCGCCCCGCAGTTTTCCTTGGATTAGGGTGGCACCTAAACCATAGTTGCAACTGCCAATGTTGTCCTGCTCGGCTCCCTGTATTTCCCTGCAGTAGTCTGCTTTGTTCTGCTATGCCCTGCGATGCCCTGCTACACCCTGCTACGTTCTGCTACGTCCTGCTATGCCTTGCTACACCCTGCTACGTTCTGCTATGCCCTGCTACATCCTGCTATGCCTTGCTACACCCTGCTACGTCCTGCTATGCCTTGCTACACCCTGCTACGTCCTGCTATGTCCTGCTGCGTCCTGCTATGCCTTGCTACACCCTGCTACGTCCTGCTATGCCTTGCTACACCCTGCTACGTCCTGCTATGCCCTGCTACGTCCTGCTATGCCTTGCTACACCCTGCTACGTCCTGCTATGTTCTGCTATGTCCTGATATGCCTTGCTATTTCCTGATATGCCCTGCTATGTCCTGATATGCCCTGCTATGTCCTGATATGCCCTGCTATGTCCTGATATGCCCTGCTTTGTCCTGATATGCCCTGCTATGTCCTGATATGCCCTGCTATGTCCTGATATGCCCTGCTATATTCTGTTATGCCTTGCTATGTCCTGCTACGTCCTGCTATGTCCTGCTATGTCCTGCTACGTCCTGCTATGCCTTGCTACACCCTGCTACGTCCTGCTATGTCCTGCTACGTCCTGCTATGCCTTGCTACACCCTGCTACGTCCTGCTATGTCCTGCTACGTCCTGCTATGCCTTGCTACACCCTGCTACGTCCTGCATTTGCCTTGCTACACCCTGCTACGTCCTGCTATGTCCTGCTACGTCCTGCTATGCCTTGCTACACCCTGCTACGTCCTGCTATGTTCTGCTATGTCCTGATATGCCTTGCTATTTCCTGATATGCCCTGCTATGTCCTGATATGCCCTGCTTTGTCCTGATATGCCCTGCTATGTCCTGATATGCCCTGCTATATTCTGTTATGCCTTGCTATGTCCTGCTACGTCCTGCTACGTCCTGCTATGTCCTGCTATGTCCTGATATGCCCTGCTATGTCCTGCTATGCCCTGCTATGTTCTGTTATGCCTTGCTATGCCTTGCTACGTCCTGCTATGCCTTGCTATGCCATGAACTACTACAACTACTATTTCTAGTGATAGTTCTATTATCTTCCTTGTGAATATAATTGCCATCACACCCCCAACCGGCACCGTCAGACACCGCCTGCCAAGAGCCTGGGTCTTTCCAAAGTTTCTCCCTAAAAAAAAGTTTTCTTCAACACGGTAGGTTTCCTCGCCACTGCTTGCTCTTGAGGAAATTATTGGAATTGTTGGGTCTCTGTAAATTATAGAATGGGGTCTAGACCTATTCTATCTGTAAAGTGTCATGAGAAAACTCTTGTTATGATTTGATACTGGGGAAAGGGAAACCTTTGTCAACATCTGTTTTATATATACGTATTTACATACAGTATATACTGTATATATATAACATTTCTGTTTTTTCATCTCACTTCAAACATCTAGTGGACTGAAAAGTGGTTTGTATTACTCGTTTTAAAAAGTTAAATTTGCATGTGCAATTCATACAATGAAAGATCGATACTTGCCGTCTGTGCATCGATACAGTATTGGCAGGCAAAATATTACTGTTAAATATAAATGGGTCCAGGCCAAGACCCAAACCTCCTCAAGTCCTAGAACCCCCCCCAGGCTGCTACCATGGCTGCAGACTCTACACAAAGTATGCTACAACTTGGGTATTTGCTAAATTGCGGACACATTTAAAAAACTACAGTTGGTATTGTTTGTGTGATAGTTTGTACTTCATTGTTTTTGCCTGCTGTATATTAGCTTGTACTGTACGTTCTGTTTTTAGCAACTCTATAGGGTTCCTGTTGCTAGCTATTTATGTTACTATTCTTTTCCTGCAAAAAACAAATGTACATTCTGACATTAGCAAAGAAACATGAATAAGTGAAGAAGCAATATTGATTCAAATCCAACATCATTTTTCTACTTTTTCAAAATGAGCTCAACACTCCAAAGTCCATTCAATTCAATTAAATTTTCTTCAATTTGATTTATAGTATCAATTCATAACAAGCGTTATCTCGAGACACTTGACAGATAGAGTTGGTCTAGACCATACTCTATAATTTACAAGGACCCAACAGTTCTAGTAGTTTCCTCCAGAGCAAGCAACAGTGCGACAGTGGCGAGGAAAAACTCCTTTTAGGCAGAAACCTGGGACAGACCCAGGCTCTTGGTAGGCGGTGTCTGACGGGCCGGTTGGGGTTAGAATGAAGAGTGGCAATAACAGTCACAAAAAATAGTAGTTTGTAGTAGTTCATGACTTATTTCCAAATCTGTTGCAGTTTCATTTTTGAATGGCTAGGCTTTCCCCACTTCATCAATCTACCCTAGAGTGACAAGTAGCAGTTCAATGCGAGTTTAGATAAATGGAGCCGCCATGGCAAAGCACCAGCTGCTACTTTGTGTTAGTGCCACAGCAGCAGTAAATACCAACTGTAACCCAGGCCATAAGGAACAAGGAGAGCCACAGTACCCTGGGTTCATGCTGCTCATAGTAAGTAAGAGGATATTGAGAGTTTAAAGAGTGAAGAGAAGGAGAACAGGGTGAAAAATGAAGTAGGTCACTATATATGTAGCTCTTCTTTATCACGGCAGACATGTTGACATATGATAGTAGGAAAAGCACAGGTGTATTCAAAACCATTAATGATTAGGAGAGTGCATCTGACTCACTGAAATAGCTCACTGGGATACTCTCTGGGCGGGCAAAGTAGAGAAAGGGGAGGTCACCTTTCCCCCTATGACATCATAAGGGGAAATATTCCAGATCGGCCCATCTTAGCTTTCAATTCAATTTTATTTATAGTATCAAATCATAACATCAGTTACAC
The DNA here is from genome assembly GCA_026937815.1 of Etheostoma perlongum. Lineage (NCBI taxonomy): Eukaryota > Metazoa > Chordata > Actinopteri > Perciformes > Percidae > Etheostoma > Etheostoma perlongum. The sequence goes on along the minus strand of CM049389.1, from coordinate 934,978 downwards.
TTCAGAGACACTTTACAGATATAGTAGGTCTAAACCACGCTCTATAATTTATAAAGTCCCAACAATTCTAGTAATTCCCCCAAGAGCAAGCATTTCGTGTGACAGTGGTGAGGAAAAACTCCTTTTAGGGAGAAACCTGGGACAGACCCAGGCTCTTGTTGCCGTCTTGTGGCCGGTTGGAGGGGGAGGGGGAGGGGTGATAAACAGTGGCAATAACGAACAAGTTACAGAAGCTTTCATTTTCTCAAAGGCAGAGCAGGATACCCAGGGCTCGGTTTACACCTATCACCATTTCTAGCCACTGGGGGGCCATAGGCAGGCTGGGGGAACTCATATTAATGTTAAAAAAACTCATAAAAGGAAATTTTCATGCCATGGGACCTTTAAGGGCTAAAATTTAGATTTTAGAATTTTTAAGACCCCACAGAAACACTGTCGTGTGTTAGCGTTGAATCCTTTGTGGTCAGGCAGATACAGTACCTTTCCTGAAGTTTGGAGCTATATATCTTAAAGATATATAGACATATTTGTAAAGTATTGAACTCAATTCCCAAAAACAGCTTCTTTACCTTGCAGGTACATTTCTTCTCCCTCTGCAAACATCTGCTCACAGCGGGCACAGCGGGCACATGCAGGGTGGTAGTGCTTCTCTCCAGCCTGTTGAGCATTAAACAAGGACAGGTTACCGTATCACACATTGTGGGTTTGGGTGTCTTTAGGGGAAGTGTTAAAGGGGGGTATTTAAGAAATTAAGTATTGCAATTCAATGAAGTTTGGGGATTGGAGACATAAAGAAGTATTCAGGATCAGAATTGAAACAAAACAGCCCAGATATCATGACTTTTAGTCCATATGAAAAACAGTGTCCTGCACTTCCCACAATGCAACTCAAGTCTCAGATAACCCTCATAAGAACCGGTGGGGTGGCTCTTTATACTGTAGCTGAAACAAAACAATAACAGCAGTCGGAAAAGAAAAACAATAAATGAAATGTTAGCAATTACAAAAAATTGTTAAGTTATAAGATACAGGACTTGTATCTCATAACTTTTACATTAATCAATAGAACTTTTCCTTACTTATTCATAACTAAAAGAAAGTTTTTCCTCGCCAATGTCACACTCAATGCTTGCTCTCGGGGGAATTACTGGAATCATTGGGTCCTTGTAAATTATAGAGAGCGGTCTAGACCTCCTCTATCTGTAAAGGGTCTCGAGATAACGCTTGTTATGAATTGATCCTATGAATTGAATTGAATTTGAATTGAACAATTTTGACTTAACGTCAAACGTTTGACAAATTGTCTAATAATGAAGACTTATTAGCTTCTTTTGAATTGCAAAGTCCAAATTGGAATAAACTTGACCGGGTATCTGATACCGTTTTGAGAATGATTATTTTCAGATTTCTCATTCCAAACGTTGTATCTCATTTTTCTTTCTTTTCCTGGCAGAAATCATCTTCCGTAGATTAGGGATCCATATTCTACACAACCATTCACTCACCTACAGTCTGCCTATCTGCCTCAATTGTTTAAGAGACGTGACAATATGATGCATCGGCATAATCTGGCTCATGCACAGTCGTGACAATGACAATAAAATATATAAAACAACCACTCCAACTGTGCGGTTGATGAAGAGTTAAACACGCACAATGGTGTGGGAATGATGCAAAGACATGAGTGTGTGTATGTATACATGCGTTAATACACTCTGTCTGTGTCTGAAGGCACACTTTAATAGAAAAGTTATAATTAGCTTATTAAATGCTGGTGCAGCATAAATAATCAGTCCCGGGAGTGTTACTAAGCTAATTGTGATTCCAAGTGCAATTAGCATTACTTGATTAAAGTGCCACCAGCTGCAAATATTATACTTTATTATACTTCAGATCCTTCACTGCAGTAAAGGTAGTAATAACACACTGTAAAAATATTCTGTTACAAGTAAAAGTCCTGCATTGAAAAGGTTCCATAAGGAAAAGTATGGAAATATTCTCAAGAAATATACAGAAGACATAAAGAAGTAAAATTACAAATCTGCTGGACTTGTAGGTCGTTATATTGTTGCTATGTTACTATAATAATATAATAAAGCATCAGATTTGATAAACTATGTGATTTGTGTGCTGAAATCTTAATGTGTAAAGTAACTAGTAACTGAAGTAACTAGTAACTAAAGTAACTAGTAACAAAAGCTGTCAGATGAATGTAGTGGAGTAACTAAAGTAACTAGTAACTAAAGCTGTCAGATGAATGTAGTGGAGTAACTAAAGTAACTAGTAACTAAAGCTGTCAGATGAATGTAGTGGAGTAACTAAAGTAACTAGTAACTAAAGCTGTCAGATGAATGTAGAGGAGTAACTAAAGTAACTAGTAACTAAAGCTGTCAGATGAATGTAGAGGAGTAACTAAAGTAACTAGTAACTAAAGCTGTCAGATGAATGTAGAGGAGTAACTAAAGTAGAATATTTCTCTCTGAAATGTAGCGGAGTAGAAGTAGGAAGTGGCATGAAAAGAAAAAGTACCTCAACATTTGGACTGAAGTACAGTACTGCAGTAGATGTACTTTTTTACATTCCACCGCTGCAAATGACAACAAAGTAAAGGGTGTGTTTTATTAATTAGCCACAAGGTGGCGCCCTTGTGTTGAGAAAGGAGCACTGCAGTCCCAGAGAAAGGTAGAGTAAGAGTAACATGGGCGGTAAGGCATTCCAATCAGCTTAACTTTAGACTTTAGGAAAAACATCCAAGGTACATATGCTACCGTAGTGTAGCATCTTTAGTATTTATTGTGAAATTGTCACATTATTTTACACATCAACTCAACTCAAACTGAAAAGCTGACGACACATTTCCCAATAACCCTAAACAGCGAGTAGGCAGTGGCAGACCATTTATGTTGACTAGTGTGTTTTGAATTGAATTTATATCTCAGGGCTTGACATTTAGAAGCTAATGGAGGAGATATGTTATACAGAGCTGGAGTAAGAACCCACAAGCCACAGTGAGTGCTGAGGATGGATGTGTCTGTAGTATTGCTTTGCAGTTATCATGTGAATAATTTCTGGGCTTGTGAAACCACAGGGCCAGTGGGGGAAGAGGTCTTCAGGTGGCCCTCTAATGACCCAACCCATTGGGAACGTTTTGGGGTCATATTATCCTCGGGTTTCTCTGGATCGAGATTCTTTGTTTTGGAAAAGTTATTTACTGTATGCATATCAGGGTTGGGTAGGTCTTCCAGGGGTCTATATCAGCTTGGGTCCAGCACTTTGGACCCATGAAGACCTCTACATTAGAGCTTAGGCAGTTTCTGGGCACCTTAGTGGTAGTTATTGCATTTCTTGAATAGATTTTTCCAATCTGGTTCAGGGATTAAACTAAAACATATTTAGTCCAAACCCTGATATTCTCCCCAAAACCACCTCCTTTTTATCAAGTGATGTAGTCTGTTTGCTAATCCAAATATTATTTCACTTGTGTAGTGGTGATTTTCTGAATACTAGTGCCTTATTTTGTCTTGTATTGAGTCATTTGAAGTAGAATTATCTCACTCTGTTGTCAGATTTCCTTGTTAAAAACACGTATGATTTACTGACTCAATAATGAACTCAACGACTCAAGATGCATATTTTTTGTGTTTTCTTCTTCATGCCAAACAGTCATCTGATGCCTGCTGATCCCTGCCTCCCCAAAGGCATCCCATCTTGGTTCAACAGCGGCCTGATTACGCACCATCCCCTCTGAGGTCCCTCCATTTTGGTGCGTCATTTCAATGGAATCATACCAGAAAACAGGATGCCGACACCCTATTTCTTGGAAACACCCTGCAGAATGCTAATTGCTCAATGCTCCTGACCGAATGGCCAGCAGAAAGAGGGATGAAGCAACCAGAGACATATAGATCTGACCAATGAGCCGGGACATTCCAGGTCCAGGTATTATTGAGAGAAAAACAAAGGTCAGATGCTTGAAAACTGGCAGCATGGTGTGGCCGCCTTGCCAAAAGCTCATATTTTGAATACAATAACAAAGACCTAGAGAAAAGAGGAAGTTGACTTTGAAATGTTGAGGCCAGAGATAAAAGGCCTGGAACTGGATTGAAATTCAAACATGTAAAGCATGAGAGGGCCGGAAAAGAGATATCCCCGCAATCAAATCCTCCTTTTGTGTAAATCCAAGGCTGCATGAGGGGAAAATGATCGTATTCGATGTCCTGTGGGACTGATAGGTCAAGGAGGAGGGGTTGAGGATGGTTTGTAGGGGGGGGCAAACTTGAAAGCTGACCATTGGTAGTTTTACTGAGGAATGGCAGCCCTGGCTGAGCAGCTGTAGCCAGCTGAGGTTTGTAGCTGGGACTCCTAAGTTTTGGATTTGTGAAGCAGCTGTGGTAAAGAGTTGGGAGAGATCATGACAGCCAGGTGGAGAAAGGGAGGTGAGGTTGCTTTATTTATCTTTATTTACCCAATTACATACAGACCATCTACTTTATCTATCTAATGTCCTGTCCAATTTCAGGAACAGAGGTCCATTCAGAAGATTGGAATGGGTTTTGGTGCATCGGGCACACTGAGGAAATCCGTGATGCTTTTCATTGACCAGCTCAGTGTCATCAAATCACGTATCAACGTCTGTTTGACCAATTTACATGTCTTGCATTCTGAAAATGACAAGTAACAGAATAATGGGAAGAATGAAAAACAAGAGCTTGAGGATAAGATCTGGCCAATCACTGAAATAGAAAAGCTAGAAAACTGAAGTGACAAGCAGCTACCGCCAGACATGCCCACAAACAGGGGTCTCTGCCAAGCCCCTGAAGCATACTGAAGCCCTTTCTCCCATCAGGGGGGTGAGTTTACCACTACCACTGTCTCCAAGTGTCTATGATATTACAAAAGCGTCCAGCGGCCACGTCGTTTAACCCTCATGTTGTCCTTGGGTCAAATTGACCCATTTTCCTATATCAGTGTTCTTTTTAATTCCCCAAAATAACATGATTGATTCCACCCAACGCTCTTTGCCAAGTACAAATCTCTACTTTCATTCATTTTGGGGCATCTTATTAAATTTGATAGCATTTGAAAAAAACAATTTAGTGTTTTTGAAATAGTATTGAGTAAAAGTTGACATATTCCAGTCTGTGATTATCATCAACATCCATTCCTTTAATTTTAGTCTCAATAATTCCTAATTTCTGCTTTTCTAACTTAAACATTAGGTATAATGTCTTATAAATGTGGTTTATTGACCATACATTCCAAAAATAACTGTAAACAAAAGTTAGTGTTGAAAACGTCAAAGAATGTGACAAACATTGAAAAAAAGCGTAAAAGTGTTGAAAAAAATGAGAAGAAACAACAACGAACAAAAATGTAAGAAAAAGTTAAAAACTTTGATAGAAAGTGTCAACAAAAGTGTTGATTTTCAATTTTGACGGGAAGACAACACGAGGTGCATTCTGGCCGTGCTGGTCTTACAGGGAGGTGTGTTCAGGTGCATTCTGGCCGTGCTGGTCTTACAGGGAGTGTGTTCAGGTGCATTCTGGGCGTGCTGGTCTTACAGGGAGGTGTGTTCAGGTGCATTCTGGGCACGCTGGTCTTACAGGGAGGTGTGTTCAGGTGCATTCTGGGCACGCTGGTCTGACAGGGAGGTGTGTTCAGGTGCATTCTGGGCACGCTGGTCTGACAGGGAGGTGTGTTCAGGTGCATTCTGGGTGCGCTGGTCTGACAGGGAGGTGTGTTCAGGTGCATTCTGGGCGCGCTGGTCTGACAGTGAGGTGTGTTCAGGTGCATTCTGGGCACGCTGGTCTGACAGGGAGGTGTGTTCAGGTGCATTCTGGGCGCGCTGGTCTTACAGGGAGGTGTGTTCAGGTGCATTCTGGGCACGCTGGTCTTACAGGGAGGTGTGTTCAGGTGCATTCTGGGCGTGCTGGTCTTACAGGGAGGTGTGTTCAGATGCATTCTGGGCGTGCTGGTCTTACAGGGAGGTGTGTTCAGGTGCATTCTGGGCGTGCTGGTCTTACAGGGAGGTGTGTTCAGGTGCATTCTGGGCGTGCTGGTCTTACAGGGAGGTGTGTTCAGGTGCATTCTGGGCGTGCTGGTCTTACAGGGAGGTGTGTTCAGGTGCATTCTGGGCACGCTGGTCTGACAGGGAGGTGTGTTCAGGTGCATTCTGGGCACGCTGGTCTTACAGGGAGGTGTGTTCAGGTGCATTCTGGGCGTGCTGGTCTTACAGGGAGGTGTGTTCAGGTGCATTCTGGGCGTGCTGGTCTTACAGGGAGGTGTGTTCAGGTGCATTCTGGGCACGCTGGTCTTACAGGGAGGTGTGTTCAGGTGCATTCTGGGCGTGCTGGTCTTACAGGGAGGTGTGTTCAGGTGCATTCTGGGCACGCTGGTCTGACAGGGAGGTGTGTTCAGGTGCATTCTGGGCATGCTGGTCTTACAGGGAGGTGTGTTCAGGTGCATTCTGGGCACGCTGGTCTTACAGGGAGGTGTGTTCAGCTGCATTCTGGGCGTGCTGGTCTTACAGGGAGGTGTGTTCAGGTGCATTCTGGGCGTGCTGGTCTTACAGGGAGGTGTGTTCAGGTGCATTCTGGGCGTGCTGGTCTTACAGGGAGGTGTGTTCAGGTGCATTCTGGGCGTGCTGGTCTTACAGGGAGGTGTGTTCAGGTGCATTCTGGGCGTGCTGGTCTTACAGGGAGGTGTGTTCAGGTGCATTCTGGCCGTGTTGCTATCTTAAGGCAGCGTGAAGTGATCACGCCATTGACCAACAAAAACCTGGAAAGTCAATAACGCAGCATTTCATTGTTATTTTACCAGCACATTCATAAAATGGGCCTAGGCTTGTGCACAGCGCACACACACTTTGCTTGTTACACACACAGGGACGCACACATGCAAAAAATTACAAATACAAATATGACAAATATAACAGCGATGCACCAAGGTCCAAACACGCCTGGCTGTTAAAGGGAATGGGAGAGGACCTCTGATTGGTTGATTGCATGTTACACCCAGAACACACCTATGATTAACCCTCGCGTTGTCTTCCCGCCGACCTGGAAATTTGAGTCAAAATTTAAAATGAAAAACCTTTTAACGAGGTTATGCTCGTCTTTTTCGACCCTTTTGTGTCTTTCCCCAAATGATTTTGTCAGTTTTTCAAAGGTTTTTTCATTTGTCACTTGTTCACATTTTTATCACTTTAATTGACATTTTCTCTTTTTTTTACACTTTTACCAATTGTTTTTTTCTCCAAATGCTATAAAATTGACAAAATTGACAAAAAACACCCAAATTCAATAAACATAGTAAACTGATTTAACGTGTGAGGAGTGTTGTTGGGAGCCATCCACGTTACTTTTTTGGAAAATTAGTTTGAAAGAAACCCAAATTTCTGATATAGAAACTTTTTGGAAAGGGGTCAAATTTGACCCGAAAATAACAGGAGGTTAAAGAAGACACTAAGTACAACCTTTTTGGACTATGCGCCCGGCGCAAGGACCCTTACTTCCGCCGTCCAACTAGCTGAAGTGGATTTGGACACGCCCTAAACGCACCTGCGCCTGGCGCTTCACGCCGTGTGCTCAGATTGTTACAATAGGGCCCTGAGCCTCACAACAGCGTTTTCTTGGGTCTATCTTAAGGATTTATTGAATTGTCTGCCTCAAAGTTTCATCTTTGACCTAATTTGTCAGTGGCCTATCAATGTGCACACAATGAGACCCAGTTGACTCTGTAACCTATAACGGGACCAGTGATGGACGACGTTCCCAATCTTTGTTCATAGTTGGGTTTTTACTTTTCTCATTCTCCAAACGACAATCCTTTTTCAGTGCATTGTTTTGTGGAAATACAGTCTTTGCTTGGCTTGTTGTTTAAATTTCCCAACACTCATTGCTGACGTAAGCCCTGTAAAGCTGTGCTCCACCTCCACTGAGGGTCTGACAGTACCTCCGAGTACTGAGGGGTGATTCCTGGGAAGAGCAAAAACATAAACGCCACCTCCAGTCATTGACTCCATACATCCTCACAAAGCACACTCTTTGATCTCAACCAAATGTCATGACATTTTGAACGCTCCGTCTGTAAAGTGCAGCCAAGCACAGGCAGAGAGGATGGAAATGGCTTCCATACTCACACACACAGGCATTTGACTCAACAAAAGATTAATTTACTCTGAATTTCTCAGAGGAATTACACTGTAGGAAGTTTGATTCCATGTTTTTATTAGGTTGCATGTAGTGTCATCTTTATTATCATACAATATTAACTTGAAACATTCCTTTCCATTTGTTTTAAAAGGCGAGCTAATGAAAGGAGAAGAGAAGGCAGATAAAAGGTACCTGGAGCTGTCTGCCACACACACACACACACACACACACACACATACACACACACACACACACACTGAGAGAAACCCAGTAAAACACTCTCATTTCATTTTTTTTGTTCCCAGACCTGAGAACCTGAGAGGTGTTTATGAAAGCAGAGAAAGGGAGAGACCGCCATGTGATGAAAGAAAAGAGATAAAGTGTTGTTTGTCCCTATAATGCTTCTCTGTTGCTGCGAGGTCACAGCCGGAGCTTCCAAGACCCCCTGTCTAAAAGCTTTCTCCTCCTCCTCCTCCTCCTCCCCCCTACTCTCCATCCAAGGAGAGTATCCCCTGTCCAATCCCTCCATCACTGCTTCACTAACACCACATTACCCTGCACTCTCAAATGGACGAGGGAGTCCAATCGTGTTAATGTTCTGCTGTCTTCTTAACCACTCAACTTGAAGCCTGGGATGCATGGACATACCTGACTGGCTTTGGATTCATTTCACATTACGTTTAAGTGATGGTGGATTACTTGAATGGTAGTTTATATAGACAAGGTCTCAATTACGGGATTGCTCCAGTGTCACCAGTAATTCCGCTGGATGTTCCTCTTTTTCCGCTAGATGTCCGTCCCCATCCTCTGTCTCTGTGTTGTCGTACTAACCTCCGGTGGATTTCTGAGGACTATGGTTACCTGGTCCTCAGATCTCTGCAGGGTAAATCCAGACAGCTAGCTAGACTATCTGTCCAATCTGAGGACTATGGTTCCCTGGTCCTCAGATCTCTGCAGGGTAAATCCAGACAGCTAGCTAGACTATCTGTCGAATCTGAGGTCTCTGTTGACGACTAAAACTACTTCTGAACGTGCACATGTTCCACCAAAACAACTTCCTTCCTGAGACTATTTAGCAGAGGCACCGTGACTCCGTCTGGCGCTTAGCCCCGCCCAAAAAGATTGTGATTGGTTTAAAGAAATGCCAATAAACCAGGGCACGTTTTCTCCCACCTGAGAATGCTAGGTAGGTAGACCTGGTAATGGGAGACTATTTGAACAGTTAATATTAATAAATAAGTGGTTACAACAAAATTCTCCATTAAAAAGCAAAATTAGTAATATTTGGAACTCAGCTCACTGAAGGTCATCATTCCTACAGGACCACAATGTGGATACGTCAAAGTGACAACTTTTAATGGTTTTGACAACACATCCCCATAACTCAAGTCAAGATTGTGCTATAGCCAATAGCCAAGACTGACAGACTGACACACAGCCGGCTGCAGAGCTCACCCCGGGTGTTAGCCTCTCCAAGCTGCCCTGTGCACTGCTCCTTCTCATACTCACAGGGACAATACGGAAGCTCAGTACTGAAAACTGGTCTCAAATCAGTCCATCCATAGGTAGCTATTCCAGAAGCATTACTCATGGATCTGCATTAGCAGTGCATGAGATCTGATGAAACTTTAATGATCGCTGTGGGGAAATGGGGTCACCGCTGGAATCTGTTGACTGGAAACATGAGAATGAGAAGTAGGTGCAATGTAAAATAACAGGATAAATTATGGAAATGAATTACAGTAGAAAGAACAGCATGGTGAGCAGTGCCATATAAAGGGGCACACCAATGATTTAGTTTTGCACTTGCATGCATTTAGGGTACTCACAAGAGATAATACAAAAAGAAAGAAAGAGAAAGAAGATATATTCTGATTTTTAGACCTTCATATGGGTAAAGCTCCAAAATAGCTGGATCCTACACTTCTCTTTGCACCTTTCTCTTCTTTAGACCCTCCCTGCCTGGTATACGCCCATGTCTTTTCAACCTAATGTGCTTAGTTAGTAAGACAGGCAGGCTGACTCCAACTCCTCTGCTCACATTGTTGTATCTATACAATACACAACTTTGTTCAATCATTTTCTTTTCTTTTTTTAACCATGTTTTTATAGTTCAATTCAATTTTACTTATATTATGAAATTACATTTCGAAACACTTTACAGATAGATAGTAAGAGTCCCAACAATTCTATTAATTCCTCCAAGAGCAAGCATGGTGCGACAGTGAGACCATGCACAAGAAAGATAAGACAATACAGATCCATTTATTTAGGTACAGTGCCTTGATTTCTGTTTTCTTATTTGATAATCAATCCTATCCCACCCACACCAGCCACATACTGCCATTACCAACAAAACAAAAGGAGGATGAGGTTGAGAGAGGGAGCAATTCCCACTTTGTGTAAAGCTCACATCAGGTATCAGACGACACAACTGGGTATATTGGACAGAGCTGTTAGGGCCTTATTTGATCTGGGGCAGAGTGTTAAGCCTGTTAAGTACAACAACAATGAATCCCGTATTTCATGGAATGTGTCAGTTGATCCTCTAGAGAAATATACTTTCTTGCATTCAGCCTCACATCAGTGTCACATGCTTCATTTAAAGTTTTGCAAACTGTTTACCAAAAGTCTCTTAACTTTGGACAAGTCCAAAACATATGAGCCCTGTCGGCTGGAGTAGAATGAAAGCGGTCACACATTTAATCAGTGTCGGGGTATATTTTGGACAGTTTTGATTTGGTATAATAAAGTTGCGTCAAACATCTCCATCCCAAGTTCTGATTTTATTTAATGACACCTTTTGAAAAGAAAAGATTGTGTTGGATATACTTGAAACCTGGCCTTCACATTGTACAGGAGTTTGTAAGATATAGTCCAACTCTGCATTTACTGGTAAGTCTGGAAAGGTTGAGCTCCATGTTTGGCTAAAGTGACGGACCTGAGAATATCTAAATAAATCTCACCGTTGTAGTTTACATTTTTTAGTAAGATCACTAATAAGACCACTGTGTAAAGGTATGATCCAATCTGGCTGCAGGAAAGAGGTGGTTATTGGACACAGGGCTACACACAGAGAAATCAAGAAGTTTCAAGTGTTGCCTAAATTGTGTCCATATTTTGAGAGTCTAATGTACTACAAGGTTTGAAGTATATGTACTGTGATGGTGAGAAAGCGTGCTGACTTTTTATAAATATCTGTGTGGTTTGGCAACTCCACGTCTCAGCCGATTAGCAGCTGGACCAAATTTGACATACTGCCTCAAGGATCACTAACTGTAAACTCACCAATTTCAGAAATGTATTTAATCTGCATTCAGTGGAAAAGACTAAAATCTATTAAATCTAAAACAGCCGCTTTCTTAACAGCACCTAACCATTCAGCTCCTCAACGGATCCTCAACACTACAACAGTACCTCACGGATAAAATGCTGCCTCAAGATAGCAATACGCCCAGAATGCACCTGAACACACCTCCCTGTAACAGGTTGGTGCAGGTGCATTTGCTATTTAAACAACGTGGGCTCAGGATGGGAAATTGACTGCGTCGGTCTTAAACTATACACTATATGTGTCTACATGTGCTTTAACGGGCATGGACTGTCCTATTATTAGGGATGTAATGATTAACCACGGTAGAAATATTGACGGTAACAATTACCGCTTTCATTTAAAATATCCTTATTATCTCGGTGGATTACCACGGTGTGGAAACTGTGTTTAATCCTTCCCAGCTTCATCCAAGGCTCCTGAAGTAGCCTCGCAGGCGCAGTGCGCTCACACAGGGAGAAGGGGACAGAATGTATCAGGGGACTTTTTCTTTAACTTTTTTCCTTTCTTTGTTGAAGTGATGTGTGGAACCCAGAACATAAGTTAAAACTATTCTGTAGCTTGCTAAACTGTCATGGCTTTTACTGCCTGGTTATCTTTAATAAGTGTTCTGCTACGATGTGAATACATTTAGCCCGTGTTACGACGTGACATTTATTTGGAGAGAGAGTTATGTATATTAGTGTCTCGATATGAGTGCTGTTGCTGTGTTTCTTATTGCATAGCTGATGGATGTGCATATTGTTTAATATTACTTGTGCCATTTGTTGATATTCAAGTTGTGTTAGGGCAATTTGCTAGCTAGGTGAAATTCCTAGAAACATAGTTGCATGGCAATAAAATATTGAATCTTGAATAATACCTCACACGTTAATCCATCTAGAGAGACTGTTGCCTACGCCAAGGTCATATTTGTAGTTCAGTTTGCCTGAAACTTGGTGGAAGGGTGTAGAACAGGCCAAGGAAGAACTCATTCAATGAAGCAGATGCACTTTTTTTTGTTAACATTATGAGACAAGGCATGTGGCCTTGGCGAGGGTCTACAACTGTCTGAGAACCTTCTAGTTGATGAAGCGTTTAAGGGACAAGGTGGAGGTCGATCATATGCTCCATGCACACAGCTATGGCACAGTGTTTCTTCTACATGTAACCAGTGCTGTAATGTTACCTCCAGGACTTTTCCAGTGATGTACTTCTTGCAGCTCTCACACTGGATGCCGAACATGGCGTGGTAGTCCATCTCACAGTAAGGGATCCCATCCCTAGCAGAACAGAACAACACAGGACAGGGCAGCAGGTCAGCGACAGCACAGAGCAGCAGGTACACTTCAGAGCCTCAGAATCCACGCTGACAGCACCCTATCTGAGCCCACAGCACCCTATCTGAGTTAACAGCACCCTGTCTGAGCCCACAGCACCCTGTCTGAGCCCACAGCACCCTATCTGAGCCCACAGCACCCTATCTGAGCCCACAGTACCCTGTCTGAGTTAACAGCACCCTATCTGAGTTAACAGCACCCTGTCTGAGCCCACAGCACCCTGGCTGAGTTAACAGGACCCTGTCTGAGCTCACAGCACCTTGTCTGAGCCCATAGCACCCTGTCTGAGCCCACAGCACCCTATCTGAGCCCACAGTACCCTATCTGAGCCCACAGTACCCTATCTGAGCCCACAGTACCCTGTCTGAGTTAACAGCACCCTGTCTGAGTCCACAGCACCCTGTCTGAGTTAACAGCACCCTGTCTGAGCCCACAGTAACCTGTCTGAGCCCACATCACCCTATCTGAGCCCACAGTACCCTGTCTGAGCCCACAGCACCCTGTCTGACCCCACAGCACCCTGTCTGAGTTAACAGCACCCTGTCTGAGCCCATAGCACCCTGTCTGAGCCCACAGCACCCTATCTGAGCCCACAGTACCCTATCTGAGCCCACAGTACCCTGTCTGAGCCCACAGCACCCTGTCTGAGTTAACAGCACCCTGTCTGAGTCCACAGCACCCTGTCTGAGTTAACAGCACCCTGTCTGAGCCCACAGTAACCTGTCTGAGCCCACATCACCCTATCTGAGCCCACAGTACCCTATCTGAGCCCACAGTACCCTGTCTGAGCCCACAGCACCCTGTCTGAGCCCACAGCACCCTGTCTGACCCCACAGCACCCTGTCTGAGTTAACAGCACCCTGTCTGAGCCCACAGCACCCTGTCTGAGCCCACAGCACCCTGTCTGAGCCCACAGCACCCTGTCTGAGCCCACAGTACCCTATCTGAGCCTACAGTACCCTGTCTGAGCTAACTTCGTAACTGCTTTACATAATTGTATTTTCTTTTTCTCTATTATCCTAATATATTTATCATGTTTTTTCCAATTCTGAATGTTTTCTTGCCTTTCTATATTGTTTTATGATTGTACTTTTGTGTATTGTTGTTCTGTATTTGTCTTTGGAATGTGATTCGATGACATTGAAAATCAAGGAAAAATACATGTTGAATGAATGAATAAAGCAGCCATACTGACTTACTTGCTGATGTACTCGGCGTTGAGCACCTTGTTGCAGACTTTACATTTGAAGCAGCCCAGGTGCCAGTGCTTGTCCAGCGCTACAAGAGACTGTTCATTCTTAAACTCCTTCCCACAGCCGCAGCAGTCTGCACACAGACGACAAGTTAGTTCAGATGGGATGAAAAGTGGCACTAAGGAAGAGTTCTCTCTACAGTACCTTTTCCTTTCATTAAACAAAATGATGAAATCAACATTGGACATTTTGGTGGAATGCATTAACACAATTTAAGAGAGTGCTAATTTAAGGGATGGAACAGAAGATTATGATAACGAGCAGCGTTTGCAGGGTACAAACGTTTCCTCTGAGCATGATGGTTGCTTTGAGACAGTCAGAAAGACAGAGACACAAACAAAGTACTGACTGTGGACAGCTTGTATGGGTGCTGGGCTGTTGGCAGGGAGAGGCTGGGTACATTTTTGGCAGATACACTCCTTCCCATTAAATGTCACCCGGTCGCCGGCAGGGAAAGGTTGTCTACAAACAGAAAACAGATAGAACATTTAGACATTATTGGACACAACTGATTTATAAAATGCTGCCACAGCTGAATTATTTCTCTGATCTGACATATAAAGTAAAAACAATGAGATTGAGATGTATGTATTGTATTTGTATTTCATTTTTATTGATTAGTTCTGTATTTATTAGTTTTAATTTATTATTTTGAATCAGGCACATTTTGAGATTTTGAGTTTCTGAGAATAAGCCTTACATTACCCATCGTGTGTTGTTAGCCCTAACCCTAAAATGGTCTCCTCACCAGAGTTTTATTACATTTATTTTGAATTTGGCAAACAGTTGGTATCTTGATAGTCCAAATGATTTTTCTTACCTCAAACAAAAGACATTTCTGAGATAAGAGTAGTAAATAACAGTGTCATCTGCATAGAAGTGGATATGTGTATGGTGTGGAACACCAGGCCCTTTCTATGACGGTAAAATGATGTGGCCCAAGAACTGACCTGCGAGGGGAACGCTTGGTCACATTTGGAGACCGCTTCAGCTGCACCTGTTGTGTTCTGCTCAATAAAGAGTACTCTTCCAACTTTGTATTTTGTGTTTTTCTGTTTTCTGTTTCAACATGACAAAAAACTACATACAAAACTAGGTCAATGAAGAATTGGTTTCCCCAGATTTGTGTGGAAGAACATGAATGGGCTGCACGAGGCCCTGCCCTCCACCCCATCCACGCCTGGGATTATTATCAGTGCTAGACCTCACTATGCTTTTGTGTCTAAATAGCAGCAAATATCTGCAGCTTGGTTCCAACATCTGGAAGATTCTTTCAGAAGAGTGGAGTGTGTTCAGGGTTTCTCCCTAGGAAATTGTTAAGGATGATATTGTATATTACTAAACACCAAATCCCATAGAAACTAAGAAACACTGTCACATGAGTAAAATGTTAAATCAATCTGAAATAGATTTACCACAGAGCAGGACCATGGCACAGTTGCTTCATTCCAGATCAGTATCATATTTGTTTGTTATAATTTTATCATAGTCTTGAAACTGAGCTCAGTTAGAGGGATTGTTTTTGTGATATATCAGTGTATCCGTATTGATGAATATGTGACCTGACCCCTTATGATGGTGAACTACAGGCAAAGTGTCTGTATAGATAGAGGCAGACATATACAGTGAAGGAGTGCATGCAGACAGACTGTGAGAGTGAAAAATAGAGCTGGATGACTCTGAATGAATGAATTGTTAATGATCAATAACCTGACCAACACACGCACACACACACACACACACACAGACACACACACACACACAGTATTTGCCCTATTTCTACATTCTGCAGAAGAAGCCTGTGTGTTTTCCACCACAAAAGCAATATTTGTTAGAAGAGGAGTTTGATGATCACATTACAAACCTCAAATGCCACACTGGAACATTCTGAAAGAAGGCTCAGGTTGGGGGTCACAGAGGGATGATAAGATGCACACACACACACACACACACACACACACGCACACACAGAGAAACCTCTAGTACAAAAAGCACTTAACACTAGCTGTGGGAATGGGTTAAGTGGCCAACTGAATGGAACATCCCAAATCAGAGAAAGTCATGTTTTCCAACTTGGTCCAAAGATGTGTAATATAATGAAAAAACAAATACACTGGCGGATTAGTTTTTTTACACAAATGGGCGTGGCCTATACAAAAAAAATCAGTCTTGACCCCCAGACTCCAGAAAAAAATCGTTTTGAGACTTATGGCTCTAAAGTTACATGCCAAAACATAAAGTTTGTTAGCCACCATCGGGCCAGATTGCACCAAATTCAACACAAAGCAAGTCCTTGGGACCCCAGCAGTACACAAACACACACACACACACACACACACACACACACATACGTACTTGTAGATGATGATGTGTGTAAAAACACACTGCTGTTGCAGTATGTTCCTGAAAATATTTTTGTATTTCAGTTTTGAACATTTAGTCATGGGGGACGAGCGAGCAGGAGTCAGCCAACCAGCTGATGAGAAGTTTAGCGTTACAATAAAACTATTTCAATTTTGAGATGGAATCGGCCTGTCTCTACGGTACGTCACATATAATGTGGCATTTTAATGTGTTCAAGACATTGTATTGATGTAATGGTTTAAGACATGCAGGCCTGTAAGGACCTAAAGAAACCCTCGACACTGAGGAAAAAAGGGCTCTGACCAACAAAAGGTACCATAGGTGGTTTAGAATTAATACTTGAATACAAATATTTTTTTATTTTTAAGGTTTAAATTTAAGGTGTTTTTTAATGTAAATTTGGATGAAAGCTAAACAGGTTGAAGTAGAGATAGGGATGTTTAATACTTTCTTTCTTCCCCTGCTGGCGAAGCACTGTGTGAAGTGGGCGCTCTTCAACATCTACTGTACATGATACGTGAAGTACATATGCTTTGGACCCTGCTTCCCACATCTGTTTCTTACTTGCAGGAGGCGCAGACAAAGCAGCGGGGGTGGTAGGTCTTCCCCAGGGCCGACACGACCTCCCCCTCTATGAAGTCCTGGCAGCTGAAGCAGCGAGTCCCGTACAGCCGCT
The DNA here is from genome assembly GCA_026937815.1 of Etheostoma perlongum. Classification (NCBI taxonomy): domain Eukaryota; kingdom Metazoa; phylum Chordata; class Actinopteri; order Perciformes; family Percidae; genus Etheostoma; species Etheostoma perlongum. Next base: position 917,882 of record CM049389.1, on the reverse strand, counting down.
GGTAGTCCAGGGTACAGATGTATTCACCCTGCCGCACGAAGAAACCTCCCTGGGCCAGTTCAGCTCCACATACTGCCATGAGGGAGGGAGGGAGGCAGGGAGGGGTATAGGAAGGAGAGAGGGAAAACGGAAGGATGCATGGCAGGAAAGAAGAAGAGTGAGACAGGTTAGATAAAATTGATAACACATTTTCTTTTTAGGCAGTTATAGGTAAGGTAGGTAAAGCTGTCTCAAGATATTTGATGCTAGTATTTTTACTCTCAGTGTGTTCAGAGTGACAGTGTGTGTTATTTCAGTGAGGATTGTTTATGTGTGTGTGAAGAGTTGTGTTGCTGTGAATGAGTTCTGCAGGAGATGGGAACTGTGTAGTTCAGGTGACTGCTGGTAATGTAGACTGTAGTTAGAGTTTTGCACATGTGGCTCCAGTTGTGCCCACTGTTGCTCAGCAATCAAAAAAGATGTTGGTCTGTATCAGAGGTGGGAAGTAACAAGTTACATTTACTCTGTTACATTTACTTGAGTAAGGTTTTGAAAACATTATACTTCTAGGAGTAGTTTTAAATCACTATACTTTTTACTTTTACTTGACTAGATATGTGAAGAGGAAACTGTCTTCCTCCGCTACATTAGGCTCCAATGAGTTCCTTACCCCCCCCCCCCGCCTCATTTTAATGTTTTATTTTGACAGTGAGAGAGACTTCCTCTAAAAGATCTACCACGTGACTGTGTTTCACCAATCAACCGTCGTTGCGCAGTCACGTGACCTTAATCAATCTCAGCGGCGGGACGGGTTAGCTTTACAGTCGTAGCAACACAAAGATGTCATCAACCGTCGCCAAGGCAACGCAGACCAGGAGGACCATGCTTTGTGGTTGCCACAGTAAAAGAAACAGCAGCTACATTATAAGGTGTCATCTGTGTATAAATCAGACATTACTCAACAGGTACTCAGTACTTGAGTAGTTTTTCATATTATTCTGAAATAACAGTACTTTTACTTCTACCCACCTCTGGTCTGTATGATGGTGATGGGTTTGATATAAATCAATTTTTACACCAGCGTATTTTCAAGGTGACAATCTGAATCATTATGTGTGTGTGTGTGTGTGTGTGTGCGTGTTTGTGTGTGTGTGTGTGTGTGTGTGTAAAGACTGCACTGTGTCTAGTCTGGCACTTAACAATACATGACAGGTACTCCAAATAATGTGTGTGTGTGTGTGTGCGTGCATGTGTCCTCTCATGAACACCCAATGATAACACACAGTAACCATGGCGAACGCATGACATCACAAAGCAGCCACACCCTCAGGGGAAATCTAGCTCTATTTTTCTTTTCCCAAAAACATAACCACTCCTTTCTTTTCCCTCCATTCTTTCTTTCTGGAAAAACGACAGCAGAGATACATGAGACACACACACACACACACACACACACACGCAGCCCCTCCTTGGAATAATAAGAGTTTTTTTTACCATAGTCTTAGTTATGTCAGAGAGCAACACAATAAAAATGTATAAGAAAGATAGACATATTTGCAGATTCTTAGAGTTATAGATCAAAAAGTAATCTATCAACTAGTATCATTTAAAAAGAAAATATTTTATGTGATAATTTAAATGAATAAAACTGAATTACATCTGCCCTGTTAATTTGAAGCAAGCCCAAATTACACACTTTTATCCCCTTGTATAAACTTCAACTGCATGTTGCACAACCTTTGTCCAGTATCGTTTCACTTTTATTATCAAGCCCTCAAAGGGGTTACGGCGCGCTAATACAACAACCACAACAATACGAGCAGGAATGTTTTTCCCAGGAAGCGGACAACGGGGTTTCCAGCGGCTGCTACCGGCTCACTTCCATCCGGTTCACATGTCTGGCAACCCGTCTAGAATGAGATAACGCTCTGGGCCGATGGAGAGAACACCAGCACAGTGGAGAGGTGGATGGATGAGATACAAAAAGGAGACACTTTTCCCTTTAACAAGGACCAATTTGAGTGTAGTTCTTCGAGAACCTTTCTAGAACTCTCTCTACAATGAAAGCAATTCAAACCCACGGACAAGCATAATTAATAGGGTGTTATTGGGTGTAAGTGTAATTAATTGGGCTGGGTATAATTTGTTTTTTTCCAATAATACTTTTAAAATGGTCCCAATGCCTAATGGGTGCCTGAACCTGTGCCTGAACAGAAATATATATACTATATTTATGTATAAAATATAAAATATAAAAAAGGAGTACAAAACGACAGTTGGGGACATTAAAGATGGGCTTGTTTATTTATTGCTTTATTGCTTTAAGATCATGTGGTCGAAATTAAATGATTGATTAATAGTGTAATAACAATCATTTATAACAATGACTTATTTCACCAGTAAATTGGTGGTAAACGACAAAAACAAGCACAAGATGAAATGATTTCACAATATCTTAAAATGCACCACAATATTTCAAAATAGGTGTACATACATTATCCATGTAATTTAGATAGAGCTGCCACATTTTAATAAAGGTGTTGTATCTCTTTCTAAGGTTATATGTTATTTGTTCTAAAGGCACGCAGTTGTTCATTTCTAAATACCATTTAGTTATGGATAGAGGGGACTCAGACTTCCATGTGACCGCAATACACTTTCTGGCCACTACGAGGGCTATTTCCAAAAGTTTTATTTAAAATGTGTTAAGTGGTTTACCAATTTTCATCAAGTTCCCCAGCAAGCAAAATTCTGGGTAAATCCAGGTAGACTTAGATTTCTCTTTATTAATCCTTTTGGGATGACTCCCGCAAGGAAATAGAAGTTTCCAGCATCCGTTTTAGCAAGAAATACAGTAAAAAAGACAGTACTGAGATAAAAGAAAGCTAGCTAATGGTAACGTAGCGTCAAGTCTGAAGACTTGAGACTTGGATTTGAGTCAAACTCAATGAAATGGACTTTAGAACTGACTTGGATTTCTGTGAGACTTTTACTTTAGAAATAAAAGCAGCATCAAGCGTTGACTCGGTAGAACCCACAACAATAAAGAATAAATACTGTATGATGAAAGACTTGACTTATACTTGGCTCGGACGAGTTGAGACTTGACTTAGACTTGCTCTGACGGACCATAGACTTGACTCTCAGATTTTTGAAATTGTTGATCTAGACTTGTTACATAGACTTGTTTTGAATGACTTGAATTGTCTTCAGACTTGCTCTGATAGAATAGAGACTTTAGACATACTTAAAGGCTTGACAATATATTTCTGATTGTTTTGAATGATTTGAGACTTAGTCTATATCAACAACATTTTATTTTACAGAATCTCTCCAGTGCCACCGGAAAAAACACCGGATGTCCCTAATTTACGGCCGGATGTCCATCCCCTTCCTCTTCCTTTGTGTAGGCGTTCTATTCTCCCCAGATCTCAGCAGGGTAAATCCAGACAGCTAGCTAGACTATCTGTCCAGTCAGAGGACTATGGTTACCTGGTCCTCAGATCTCTGCAGGGTAAATCCAGACAGCTAGCTAGACTATCTGTCCAGTCAGAGGACTATGGTTACCTGGTCCTCAGATCTCAGCAGGGTAAATCCAGACAGCTAGCTAGACTATCTGTCCAATCTGAGGACTATGGTTACCTGGTCCTCAGATCTCTGCAGGGTAAATCCAGACAGCTAGCTAGACTATCTGTCCAATCTGAGGACTATGGTTACCTGGTCCTCAGATCTCTGCAGGGTAAATCCAGACAGCTAGCTAGACTATCTGTCCAATTTGAGGACTATGGTTACCTGGTCCTCAGATCTCTGCAGGGTAAATCCAGACAGCTAGCTAGACTATCTGTCCAGTCAGAGGACTATGGTTACCTGGTCCTCAGATCTCTGCAGGGTAAATCCAGACAGCTAGCTAGACTATCTGTCCAATCTGAGGACTATGGTTACCTGGTCCTCAGATCTCAGCAGGGTAAATCCAGACAGCTAGCTAGACTATCTGTCCAATCTGAGGACTATGGTTACCTGGTCCTCAGATTTCTGCAGGGTAAATCCAGACAGCTAGCTAGACTATCTGTCCAATCTGAGGACTATGGTTACCTGGTCCTCAGATCTCTGCAGGGTAAATCCAGACAGCTAGCTAGACTATCTGTCCAATCTGAGGACTATGGTTACCTGGTCCTCAGATCTCTGCAGGGTAAATCCAGACAGCTAGCTAGACTATCTGTCCAATCTGAGGACTATGGTTACCTGGTCCTCAGATCTCTGCAGGGTAAATCCAGACAGCTAGCTAGACTATCTGTCCAGTCAGAGGACTATGGTTACCTGGTCCTCAGATCTCTGCAGGGTAAATCCAGACAGCTAGCTAGACTATCTGTCCAATCTGAGGACTATGGTTACCTGGTCCTCAGATCTCTGCAGGGTAAATCCAGACAGCTAGCTAGACTATCTGTCCAATCTGAGGACTATGGTTACCTGGTCCTCAGATCTCTGCAGGGTAAATCCAGACAGTTAGCTAGACTATCTGTCCAACCTGAGGACTATGGTTACCTGGTCCTCAGATCTCTGCAGGGTAAATCCAGACAGCTAGCTAGACTATCTGTCCAATCTGAGGACTATGGTTACCTGGTCCTCAGATCTCTGCAGGGTAAATCCAGACAGCTAGCTAGACTATCTGTCCAACCTGAGGACTATGGTTACCTGGTCCTCAGATCTCTGCAGGGTAAATCTAGACAGCTAGCTAGACTATCTGTCCAATCTGAGGACTATGGTTACCTGGTCCTCAGATCTCTGCAGGGTAAATCCAGACAGCTAGCTAGACTATCTGTCCAATCTGAGGACTATGGTTACCTGGTCCTCAGATCTCTGCAGGGTAAATCCAGACAGCTAGCTAGACTATCTGTCCAATCTGAGGACTATGGTTACCTGGTCCTCAGATCTCTGCAGGGTAAATCCAGACAGTTAGCTAGACTATCTGTCCAACCTGAGGACTATGGTTACCTGGTCCTCAGATCTCTGCAGGGTAAATCCAGACAGCTAGCTAGACTATCTGTCCAATCTGAGGACTATGGTTACCTGGTCCTCAGATCTCTGCAGGGTAAATCCAGACAGCTAGCTAGACTATCTGTCCAACCTGAGGACTATGGTTACCTGGTCCTCAGATCTCTGCAGGGTAAATCCAGACAGCTAGCTAGACTATCTGTCCAATCTGAGTTTTCTGTTGCACGACTAAAACTACTTTTAGCAGGCAGTGTGGCTTAGCACCGCCCAAGACAATTGTCATTGGTTTAAAGAAATGCCACTAAACCAGAGCATGTTTTTACCATGTTTATCCCAACCAGGAATGTGTGGACTAGCCAGACCTTCGTTTGCAGAGCTGTGGAGGAGGGTCTGGCAATGCGAGACTATACTTTGACAGACATTAGACTTCCCTTTCTAAAAGGACTCTGCTACTGTACATAGGAATAGAAATCCAGGGCTAGAAGAGATGGAGACAGTCCTGCCAGCTCATCTTCTAACCCTGGTTTATTCATATGTGCGCTGCCAGTTGGCATATAGACTCCTCTTTTTACTCCATTATACCTCCAGCACCTGAGCCCATACAAGCTGAGGTTGGTGCACCTTCCTCACGTATAGAGCCAGCAGCTGTTTTCATGTGCAGGACAGCAGCATGGTGCATATTCTGCAGAGGAAGACAACGTTACTGGCAAACCAGCCTCTGATGCCGATCAAAAAGTCTTCTGAGTGATAATAAGTAAGTGAGAGGAAGACAAAAGATGCTTTTTCAGTTTGGTCCCTCACTGCTAATAGAAACCGTCAAAAGCTGTCTTCCTCTCATCCCTTTCTCATTCCTCCCATCCGTCATGACTTAATCCCTTATAGACGTGAAACATGTTCTAAAAGCAGGCCGAGGTTGAAGAAGAGAAACAGAGCCGGATGTGGAAGTCAGGAAATCAGTGTCAGTCACTTTCAAGTTGGCAGCAACAGACGGAAACCAAAGAAAATCATACACTCCTTACTAATAATTTAAGTTTAAGATATTTAAGTTTCATTTATATTTCTGCTATGAAAGTTTTCCAAAGAATACTAATGTGGTTCTCCACTTTCAGTTCTGACTGACTGGAGATACTGTAATAACATTTCAATTCCAATGTCCACAAAATGGGAAATCAAATGTAAACCATTATAAAAGGTACACGTCCTAAATGAAGAGTGGTACACAATCAATGCTATGTGGACTTGTTGTAAGGGAAATGTAGCAATGTTTGTGGGCTACAGTCCACAGAACTATTGCATGCTCCAGTCTATAGCAGAAACATACTGATACATGTCAGAAGCCAAAAAACAAAAACCGGTTGGAGTGGATTTTTGGAAATCATTCCTCCTGCCATGTCAGAGGAAGGAACTGGCATTGACTTTGTTAAATATCTGGGAAACTACTTTTGATGCAGATAGGAAAATTATTTGAACTTTATTTCATAAGTTCATTTTGGAATATGTTCTTACTTCAACCACTAGGGGTGAGGAAAAATCAATACAGCATAGTATCGCGATATTTCCACTGGCAATACTGTATCAATACACAAGAATGGATATTTTATTATATATGTGTTGGTCGGTTTGTCTGCTTGACAATCACACTTTGCAGCAATACAATTGAAGTGATATGAACAAACAAGAAATTAATCTTTTTTTCTGATAAAACAGAAAGTTTACTTTGGGGGGCATCATTTGAAATTGGGAAAAAAAGGTTATAAATTGCAATATGTTTAAAATCGCAATAATGTTGTATAGTGGCATAAGTATCGTGATGATATTGCATCGGGAGGCGTCTGGTGATTCCCCCCTATTAACCACCCCCTTAGCTCTGAGTATATACACTCCCCTCAGGCCGTAGATTTAGAGAAATTGGAGTAAAAGCTCCTTTGTTCCATTTGCAATAACATGTAGAATGTAGAATTTTTTAGAGATTGCTCCTGTGGTGTAAAATTGTGTTGTATATGCAACCCACTCCCTTCCTGCCTGGAGATACCCCTCGGCACTGTTGTGTCAGATGTTAGGGGTGAAGAGCAGAGAGAAGGGGGCACGGGACGCTGGGTTGAAGATTGTGGCTTAAACCATCGGGTTTTATAGTCACAGAGACGGAGTACATACGCTTTAAACAAGCATGGCAACCTACACAGACCAAGTGTAAACTATCTCGCAGGGTGCAAAGAAAGCGAAAATTGCTTAACCTCAGAGGAAAAGTGAACACTTTAACAATTCAACAAAGAAATGGTAAAACATTAACAAGAGATATCTGTATCAGCCACGCAATACAAAAGTATCACAATCTGCCTTGAACCCCACTACACATTCATTTGAATGCTATGTCCAAGCTATGTTCCATCTCCACGACAACCGAGGGTTTGTGTGCTCGGTTGGCACTCGGGCCGTCCGTGGATGAGATCATGATGATCATGATGTGGCTAATTAGCTGTTTTGTCCTGAGACTCGGCTCAGGATAACAGAACGTGAGGGCTGTACACGTCTGCGGAGCGATATAACTTCCATGGATTCCAACAGGGTCAGACCTCTTTTCTCAGGGAAAGTGGTGCTAGAGAGTACTGTGTGTAATTGAATAAAACAGTGTGTGTTTGGGCGGGGCTCTTTGAGGTCAGCATACCTAATGGGTTCTTCAGAACCAGGGTAATCTTTAAAAAAATAAAACATTACAGCTCTACTCTAATTCTACAGAAATTACAAGCAAGTACAGGAGTATTAGGAATTCTCAGGTGACCACTGTTAAATGTCCCATGACATGGTGCTCTTTGGATGCTTTTATATAGACCTTAGTGGTCCCTAATACTGTATCTGAAGTCTCTTTATATAGACCTTAGTGGTCCCTAATACTGTATCTGAAGTCTCTTTTATATAGACCTTAGTGGTCCCTAATATTGTATCTGAAGTCTTTTATATAGACCTTAGTGGTCCCCTAATACTGTATTTGAAGTCTCTTTTATATAGACCTTAGTGGTCCCTAATACTGTATCTGAAGTCTTTTATATACTAGACCTTAGTGGTCCCCTAATACTGTATCTGAAGTCTCTTTTATATAGACCTTAGTGGTCCCTAATACTGTATCTGAAGTCTCTTTATATAGACCTTAGTGGTCCCTAATACTGTATCTGAAGTCTTTTATATACTAGACCTTAGTGGTCCCTAATACTGTATCTGAAGTCTTTTATATACTAGACCTTAGTGGTCCCCTAATACTGTATCTGAAGTCTCTTTTATATAGACCTTAGTGGTCCCTAATACTGTATCTGAAGTCTTTTATATAGACCTTAGTGGTCCCCTAATACTGTATCTGAAGTCTCTTTTATATAGACCTTAGTGGTCCCTAATACTGTATCTGAAGTATCTTTTATATAGATCTTAGTGGCCCCTAATACTGTATCTGAAGTCTCTTTTATATAGATCTTAGTGGCCCCTAATACTGTATCTGAAGTCTCTTTTATATAGACCTTAGTGGTCCCCTAATACTGTATCTGTAGTCTCTTTATATAGACCTTAGTGGTCCCTAATACTGTATCTGAAGTCTCTTTTATATAGACCCTAGTGGTCCCTAATACTGTATCTGAAGTCTCTTTTATATAGACCCTAGTGGTCCCTAATACTGTATCTGAAGTCTCTTTTATATAGACCCTAGTGGTCCCCTAATACTGTATAATGCTGGGGGGGGTAAGGTGGTGGCTGGGGGTGTGGCCTTAACCAACTGCCACTTTGCTCGTTTGAAAGCCATGATGTCTCTCTCTGTCATGGGGCGGCCAAATTCTCTGGGCGGGTAAAGCAGAGATTTCAGATCAGCCCATTTGAATTTTCATTTTCTCAAAGGCAGAGCAGGATAGCAATGGCTATGGGAACGTATATTATTGTTATATAAAACCTCATAAAGTGAACTTTTCATGCCATGGGACCTTTAAGTAGATATAAAGGTAACACTACAGTGTTAATTTCAACATTTTCTAAGGCTGAAAGGCAGATTACTTCACAGGAAACTGATGACTTCCATCTCTGAAGCCTTATCTCTTGCACTCTGAAGCCACTTACATAATGTGAACGCACTCGGAGGCTCTCGGAAGGAATGGCTTCCTCCACACTGGAGGATCACAGCGTCTGTGATTTGTAAATAAAATATGGTGTGTCTCTTTTACTCGTGTAGAAACACGATGTAAAGTGGAAAGGAAAAGGATTCAGTGGTTAGGACATGATGCAAGTAATCTAGTTGAAACTAGAGCTGGGTAACACACCTAATTACTCATGTTAGCAACCTACGTGTGTGTGTGAGCATTGGATGGCTGGTTTGTTTTTTGATTAGCTTAATTTCTGATTTAAAGCTGCATTAATACCAACAATTAGTCAAATGTGTAATGTGAAAAGAGTAATTTCTGGTTTAATGATTTCAGTTTGCGGACACTGAAACTATATCAACTGTCATGATTGTTGGTTTCTGTTGTAGTTTTTTCCCGTTATGTTGTGTTTATTTGTTCCGTTTCCTTGTTGTTTAACAACTCATGTCTTGTGTCTTCTGTTTGTCTCATGCTAAGTTTCCTGTTTTATTTTGTAGTCTCTCCATTCTCATCAAGAGGGTGAGCCTCTCCTCTCTAAGAATAGCTCCCATGGCGCCATTTTAATGCTACGAAGCCGTCATCTGCCATTAGCATCCCATTGACTCACATTCATTTTGGCGCCACTTTGACAGAAAATAACTTTAAATATGAAGCGTTTTAAAACTCTATTTGTCCATTGTTGATTTCTAAAGAAACACAACAATGTATAAAAGGCTCCATTACCTTGAAGCTCACGTTATGGCTCCGTACTAGACAATTTTATAAAAATAAGCTAATGATTGCGTCATAACCACGCGACTTTCTGTTGCATAGTTGACAAATTACCATATAGTACAGGAGAAGCTCGCAGACAGTTTGGACTTACATTAGCTGTTTAGGTTTAATTACTAACTAGCATGTTAGTTAGCAGTGATTAGCCTGTGCCTATGTTAATGTTAACTAGCATGTTAGTTAGCAGTAATTAGCCTGTGTCTATGTTAATGTTAACTAGCATGTTAGTTAGCAGTAATTAGCCTGTGACTATGTTAATGTTAACTAATCATGTTAGTTAGCAGTAATTAGCCTGTGCCTATGGTAATGTTAACTAGCATGTTAGTTAGCAGTAATTAGCCTGTGCCTATGTTAATGTTAACTAGCATGTTAGTTAGCAGTAATTAGCCTGTGACTATGTTAATGTTAACTAGCATGTTAGTTAGCAGCAATTAGCCTGTACCTATGTTATCCCCTAACATATACCTACCTCTCCGTCTCTGCTGATTGGGAATGATTGAGATTTCTCTTGCACAGCTACCAGAAGACTTACAGCTTTCAGACAGGTTGCTCACGTCACATCTACGTCTTCCAGCTCAGTTGGAGGCTGCTCAGTAACGCTCAGCATCACCGGGAAAGAGCTTCTAATAGACTTCACTGTCCCCGTCCAGAGCAAAGGGACCTGTTGGTCCATTTCTTTAACTGTCTGTGTTTCTCCCATGTTAAGTCTTGATTTACTTCCTGTCTTCTGCTGTCCCTCCTGAGTGATTACCTTTTCCTGCCCTTATGTGTTGCACCTGTCTCTCATTGTCTCCCTTGTCTTTTTGTATTTCAGGTCCTGTTTACACGTACAGGTGTATACATACATAGGTGTAAATGAACACTTTTCTGAAAATTCTTTTCATTTTTTTTTATTTTTTAAAAACAAAGAAGTTAAAATGTCTGTTTATGAAAACAGCCGCCCACGTGAAACGTAGCCTGAGTTGACTTGTACCTCACCTCTGTGCGTGGTGGTCTCTTCCTCTGTGTCAGCTTTTGAGTGGTTCCAGTCTTCCTTGTGTTGCTGTCTTTCTGATTGCCTGTGTTTTTGGACTTCCCCTTGCCTGTACATGTGGAAACTGTTGCTTGTGATATCAACGTTATGTCAGCTCATATGATGTTTGGCTTCTGCACTCAATAGAATACAACATAAAGATTAAAGCTTTAAATAAAAAAATAAAAACAGTTTAAGTTCATTCTATTCATGATTTGTTTGACTGCTTACATTGAGACATTGAACATTTGAGAACTTTTGGTAAATTTAAAAAGGGGTTTTGTAGAAATTGTTTGGAATTTTAGATCCCACAAGTAAAAGTATAAAACGTTTTATGTAAGTATTGATACCCAGCTGTGGCTAGCACACAGATATACCTGTTTTGTATTAAGTGTGTGTAGACTGATGGGTCGAGCCCTCCACCTCCACCAGAGTTTGTGAGTGGAGCTCAGTGCGAGCAAGCGGGGAGAGTGAGCTTGAGGATTTTGGATGGAGCGGATTTAACAAAAAAGTTGAATCAGCGCCTTATCTCCTGCTCCACCTTCACTCTAGTAGCACACCATGAGGTTAAAGCATGCCGGAGCTCAACCCAGAACACACACACACTTGCTGTACAAAATCATACAGCACAGTTACATATAGCTTGACCATGGAGTTGAAGCTGAGAAGTCATAAAGGTGCACGACTCCATCATGCCAGGCTAAGGTTCCTTTGTGTATTTAGTCCCTGTGTTGTCTTTGTCTGCTGTCAGATCATTATGTATGTATGTATGTATGTATGTGTGTATGTATGTATGTATGTATGTGTGTATGTATGTATGTATGTATGTATGTATGTATGTATGTATGTATGTATGTATGTACAGTATGCATGCATGTATGTACTGTATGTATGTGTAAATGTAAATGACTGTATTCATATAGCTCTTTTCTAGTGTTAACGACTACTTAAGACTACTCTTTTGCATAATACAGGAACCCATTACCATTCACAATCACGGAAGGCTTGTTTCATGTCATTACTTAGAATTCCTCATGGGGGCGACAGAAACTACGCGCTATGGCTTTAAATCAAAATAATAAAGTTGTCACTGCGGGAAATTTTACAACCCTCTCTGTTAAAATGACGGACAACACAACCTCTGCTATGTCCTTACACAAGTGAGACCTGGACTCTAGCTCATGTTTCCACAATGACTGTCTCTGTGCATTTGTGTGTGTGTATAAGAACGGTTAAATATACATGTGTGTGTGTGTGTGCGTAAGCACAGTTATATATACATGTGCTATGTGCCTCCTGCTCTGAATGTGTAACCTTGACAGTACCTCATGTTTTACAATGACTCACTATATATGCGCGCGTGTGTGTGTGTATGTGTGTGTGTGTGTGTGTGTGTGTGTGTGTGTTGGGGTGGGGTCTGTTGACTGTACAGCCTGCTGGCGTTGATCTATTGGACTGTATGAAAGAAAGACACTGAAGGTTGATATTTGTGACATGTCAAACAGTGATCCAGACTCCTGCTACGCTGGCCTAAATTGCAAGCAGGCGTCTAACGAGGCAACAGGCAGGGGAGCTCTGTCTATTGTCTAAATCACTGGGCTACACTGTCTCAGAAGCAGCATGGGGATTTTCAGCAAAAAAGTGACTTTTGTGAGAATGAATCTAAGTCATTTCTGTGTTCTTTTTCCTTAGAGACTAGATTGAGACAGGTTTTAAACAGGCTGTACAAACAATAGAGCATGGCATGCTCTACTCCATAGTCTCTCGAGTCTAATGGGTGCTGACCCATTATATCACCATGATTTCATCAGCACTCGCGTGTTTGCGACAGGTTGTGAACAGGCAGACAGTTTAGCCCGATTATTTATCCTATTTGGAGGTAAAGCTGACAATGAGCTAATAATCCTTTAGGAGGTAGGACATCACACCTGCTAGTAAACTATCAAAGATAGCACTGTAGACTCATTTCCATTGTGGTTCTAGATTATAGCCAGGTGTCTTAGTGGCTTTGTTTTTGTGTAAAATCATCCAACAATGTTTCTTACCCTGTCAGTTCATTCCCTGTGGTTAATACAGGGGCAGTAAACGCTAAAGAAATGAGGGCCAAACTATGAAACTATGATCCATGTTGTATGCAACAATAAGTTACCATGTTGGATCTCTTTGTAGTTTTTTCCATGAACATAAAGATCTGATATTTACCTGGCCAAAATGAGCTACTAAACTGTGCAAAGGATAACAGTCTGACAATCCCATAAACTTTCAAAAACATGTGTGTGTGTACTTTTCTTTCTCTACAAACGTGTGTGAGGTCAGCATCTCTGGCCCAATGACAAACACACACACATACACACACACACACACACACACTCCCCCGGCGATCTTCTCTTCTGGTCAGCCTGCTTCCAAGAAGGAGACACTCCAAAGCCAACACCCTACTGAGAACATGAGAACCATCTGCTATTCTAACACCACTGATCCAGCAGCAGGATCAACATGTGGCTATTTATTTACCGAGCTGACTTCCAGGACCAAAAACATTCAGGCTGGGTAAAAAAAACTATGCAACGCATAAATCTGTGGAAACCTCAAAGGAACACTGAGTGTATAATATTTAAGATATGATGGATATATACTGTACATATAGACAAGTCAACGCTGCAATGTGGGTGGCAGTAGCTCAGTCAGTAGGGAGTTGGGAACCGGAGGGTTGCTGGTTCAAGTCCCCATACGAACCAAAGCGTGATGGTGGACTGGTAGCTGGAGTGGTATGGAGCTGAAATGTGTGCCACCAGAAACTGAATTTGAATAATTGCATTGAAAAACTGAATTTGAATCACATAATTTCAAATTGTATTGCATTGAAAATCTAAATACTATAAATTGAATTGAGTCCAATAAAATATAATCATCAATGAAAATTCAACTCTTTATTTAGAGTTCAATGCAATTATTAAACTTTAGTTATTCAAATTCAAATATAAATGATTCAAATTCAGTTTCTGGTGGCACATATTTCAGCCCATAGAGAGGTGCCAGTTTGCCTCCTGGACATTATCATTATTATTATTATTATTATTATTATCATTATTAAACATTCTTAGATTTATTTCCTCCATGTCTCATTTCTCACAGCTCTATAATTCTAATCTTTTCAGGTCAATTGTCGGCGTAACTTTGTAGGTAAGTATGTTTTTAAGTAAGTTTTCTACATAAGAGTGACATGACACAGGAACCCTAACCCTAACTTGTCATAACAAAACCAAATGACACTTACTAAAAGAAGCGTTGTGTCATAAATGTTTATGACATTTTTATAATTCTGCAGTGTCATGTCACTCTTGTGTAGATTCCTTCAAGTAACCAATTTTCTAAACTTGCTTCTGTTTGAAGGCTAAGTGGCTGAATCTCTGTTGGCAATAATGTTGTTTTGGAGCTAAAATGACTTCAAAACATATTGCACGTATTGTATAATATACAGTTAAAGATTCAACAAAGACATGCAGATGAAAGCCGTTAACCTGGATCAAATACGTTAGCTGCTACATTGGATAACCTCGTTAAACCCAGTGTGGCCAACATGGACGTCAGATATGATATCAGAAATTCAGTCAAAACTGGACATCCCGAAAGCCTAAGTGCCATTCACCGTCTTGAGGCAGATAATCTAAGTGCAGAAAGATTGTGTTCATTTTGCAGAATGATGTGCATGTGGCATTGAGAAGCATTCTCGCTTGGCAGACTACACCCACTTCATGAATAAAACAGTTTTTTTAGCTTTATGGGGAAGCAAGCAGTGTGCAATAAAATATACCCCTCCTGTGTTTGTGAGGGAGTGCTGTGAATGCGGTGTGAGAGTGTGTCTGATATTAAGGAGTCTTTCTGTATCACCCTTCCAACTCTTATACGCTACATCTACTGTTTTCATGTAGGCTTGCCGACATTAGGGTGTGGACACATATTTTCACATAGAGTATTTCAATGTTATGTGGATGATGTGATGGCCAAAGCAGAAACAGATTAGGGATGAAAGTGTGTCTGAGTGGTTCTGCCAGCTCGTTGTGGCTGAAGCTCTGTGCTGGTGATGGTGTCAGCTTGAAGCAGATAGTGTATAACAGGATATACATGTAGCCAGCCCCAGCTGGTACCAGAATAAATAACACTTCCTCAACCACACAGCCTGCTGTTGACAGCAGCTACCATGAAAACAGCAATTAGTGCTCATCAAGTGCCTCAAAGCTTAAAGCTTGGGAACATATAAGTATATTACATGTTGGCAGAGGCATATTTATTATCCTAAATTAGATGTACCTGTTTGAGGTCGTTAGCTGCATAAAGACACCTATCCACCCCAGACAATCAGTAAGAATCCAACTACTAACATGGCCAAGACCAAAGAGCTGTCCAAAGACACTAGAGACTAAATTGTCCACCTCCACAAGGCTGGAAAGGGCTACCGGGAAATGTCCAAGCAGCTTGGTGAAAAAAGGTCCACTGTTGGAGCAATCATTTTAGATTATGTCTCTCACAGTGGACATGCACCTACGATGACAATTTCAGACCCCTCCATGATTTCTAAGTGGTAGAACTTGCAAAATAGCAGGGTGTTCAAATACTTATTTTCCTCACTGTACTTTGACCTCAGCGAGATGGAACATGGTATTTCCAGTGTAGAAATGCAGGAACTTTGTTTTAAATTATTTTTAACAATCCAATCCAAGCCTTTTCTCTACTTTCTACTTACTACTCAACCTTCCAGCTGTACATTCACACATATTAGGTTTTTTGTCGAGCTTCACATAGTCTAAAAAGGCTTAAGACAAAATAACCTGGCAAACACAGATTCCCGTGATCAAAGAGAGGAGAGGGAGAGCCGATGGGGGCTGTAGCCTCGGACCGCTAGGCCTAACAACGCCACTGGCTCTATCTCCCATCTCGTTGTTTTGGCACTTTATGTTGGTTATTGCAAGAATCAATGGGGGTCCTCATCTTATTTTGGCCCTGGGTTAATCCAGCCATGTTTAAACAGTGCAGAGACACTGAGGCTGTGTTTACTATTAGCAGCTACTTTGATATCAGGCCAGTGCTAAAGAGGGTACCATTACCTCGTATTAATCCAGTGCTCCTCTCTGCCTGGTGTTAATTACACATGGCTAGCTGAGCATTGACGCTTCCTCACTTTAGACCTGGCACTGTTAGCCTGCTGGCAGGGGTCACTGGCTGGCTTCTCTTCCAGGTCGCCTGTGATATCTTTGATAGAGTGCAGTGGGGCAGAGGTGAGGTAGACCTTGATGGAGATGGAGTGTGTGGGTTTATAGTCTGTCAATGAAAGACTAAAAGGAGAGGCTATTTCACCTGACTTAATTATCATCTGACATCTATAAAGAAAACGCTGAAAGAACTTCTATGTAAGCACTACTCGGTTGAACTTGGCTGCTATCAGATGTTTCTAATCTCACTGATGTTCAGGTTTGAACTGCCCCCCCCCCCCCCCCCCACACACACACACACTCATCCTGCTGTGCTTTGTTTCATTTCCAGCCGTGAATTTCACATTCTTGTGACTCCACATCTGGAGGTTTCAATAGTAAACTGCCTAGCCACTCAACCCTTGGATACTAAGATAATAAGCAAATTTAATAACCTAAATTAGTTGGATATTCCATTAATGCGGCCATGCTTTGGAGTCATGGATAAGAGGAATGGCCAGGCATTTGCTGTGTGAACTGGGTGGAGTGAGCAGCACTTTTCCTCATTAAGCTCTTTAGAAAGCCAACAAACAACATGCTCTGTGTTTAATCATGACCTCCAGTAACTGCCAGATGATGACTTCAAACTATTACTATTAGGTTAATATGCATAAGTAATTAGTATGTTTGACCCGAGGCGCGCAGTTATGACACTTAGTTAATTTCTTTTTAAGTCCAAGATCGGCAGGACAAGGAAGGAACAAACTCAGCTCAATTAGTAAGACATGAGGTTCTAACTCCTTAATAGCTGCACAATGTTAAGCCACAACACACTATATTTAAAAACATAAAGTCATAAAAAAATGATAAAAATGCAAAACTATATGCATAATGAGTCTGCACATTCTCATCCGGTTTTCATAGAGTAATAAAGATGGAGGAGAAGAAGGAGAGGGGGGTGGGTGTGGGGGTGAAGAGGGTAGAGACAGGGAGTCTGCTGGTCACTGTAAGATTAAAGATGATACACTCAGAGACTGTCAACAAGGTAGTGACACCAACGGTTGCCTAGCAACCACAGTATGTGTTGACAACAACAGCAGTCTGGCACAAAGCTCGTGCTCAGAGCCTGGGGTTGGGAGGGGCACAGACACGCACACACACACACACACACACACACACACACACACACACACACTCCTATAAATTACAGTCACTAGCCAAATCAACACACACAGTGAACACATGCATTCCAAGAATCTGACCCTTGCAGCCACCCAACCCGAAATACACACACACACACACACACACACACACACACACACTGTAGCTGACTGACCCATCAGTAATAACTTTCTTAACTAATTCCGTCTTATTGCTAAACTATCAATAACAATATCATTAGAAATGACCTTACAAGAATGGTAAATCTTCTGCAGAGCACTGCTCTGGACTCTCCAGCGCTCTTTCCCCTCAAAGGTGACAACATTGGGCAACAGTGTGACATCGCATGTCAAAAATCACAAACATTTAACCTAATGCAAAGATTATGCAAGTTTACTTCTACACCTCTGCCACCAGCAGGTGTAAAGGACCGTCCACACCGAGAACAATAACAATAACTAGAAATATATAGTTTTCAAAATTATTCTAACTACAGTGGATGGTGGAGTCCACACCACAACTACAAGGGCAGTGGCGGACAATATCGTTGGGATCACTTTCAGAGCGGTTTTACGATAGAGACACTGACAGCCAATCAGAATCCACCTGAGTTTATGACATGACCCAGCAGATGGTACTGCAGAGAGATTAGTTCCACACAGGTGGTCAGTAGCGTTCCATGCTACGGTCCTTTAGGTAGCTCAACATTACTTTGAAAGTATTTCTCATGTCACAAAAACCATTGAGAGTGAATATTGTGTTCTGGATGTTGTTATTATGCTGTGGGTGCAGAGTACACCGCCCGCCTGCTCCTACCCCTGGATCTGTTACCATCTGTTATATGTTTCTGCTTCCCAGCCAAAGTGCCAGTCTCAGACAGGGCTCTGGGGTTGTGAGAATGGTGGGCTGCGGGGTGCCTGTGCCCAGGTGAGGGGGGGATAGCTGGCTGTTACATACCTTTACAGGCGAAGCACTTGATGTGGAAGTGTTTGTTCTGGACGCGGAGAGCCTCCCCTTTGCATGGCTTCCCACAGTTCTGACAGGGTATAGGTCCTCCTCCGCCCTGCTTCGCTTTCTGCTTCTGCTGCTCCAGAGGGCTGTGGACAGCCTGCTGCTGGAACACTGCAGGAGACACACAGAGACATACAGGAGACCATTTTAGATCTTATTCTAGCATATATAGGACTATGTGCAGAAGGTACACATGGGGACAAACAATGATGACAACAGCCAAAGTGACATTAGGAACTGTTGAATTTGGTGATAAAGCTGATAGGTATCCAGACACTACCTATGTTTCCATCCACACTTTTTTTATCCAAATTAAGTGATATTAAATGAAAAATGCCTTATGGGAACAGTAACATTTTATGGAATTTCCTGAATATCGACTCAAAAGAAATATGTTTGTCTCATCAGATTTTCTCTAGATTGATATATGGCTTATGCAATAAACGCTAATGGAAATATTATTTGCCAAATAAATAATGAATTGCGATTAAGTTTTAAGTCTTTTTATGGTTGCAACCCGCAACGAAACAAAGGAGAAGAAAAACTTGAATGTCGTGCGATTCAGTGCAAAAATGAATGGAAACACCTTAAATGTCTAAAATCAATTCCATATACCAATTTGATCGCAAAACAGCATGTGACGTCATCACCACAGGTTCTTATTGGCTTTAAAGCCGTTGGATGGAAACACACTTTCACCAGATTTATTCACATGAGTTTTTTTTACCGAACTTCAGATAATTCGATTGACAAGTGGATGGAAACGTAGCTAGTGCGGGGTAAGTTTAAGTCATATTCCCATTTCCCCAGTTTGTCATCCATCTTCATTAATAAAGGCACATATCGTAGTTTTTTAGTGTCATAATTCAATATTGCAAAGTTGTTTGTTGTTTCCATCACGTAAAGATACATTGCAGTTCCTTACATTAATTTCCTGGAGACTAGTCTTAACCGTAGCCACTACACACCTAACCCCTAACCCTAACATTAGCCTTGAAGCCAGACTTAACTGCTTTGCTATCATTTTACAGGATAGAGGGGTTTGTGGCAAGAAAAATAATAACAGCAGCAAAGAAAAAACCTATAACAGAGCATTACAACATGGCTGAGGTGAAGTCACACACACTGTACGAGCCAGCATCACCAGCACACCTTTTCCCCTTTCATCGGGACCCATACTATGCCCCCATACTGATCGGCCTTTCAACAGTGTCCAGCTGAATAAAAGGCCCTTTGTGTTCTCAGGAAACATTTGTGTCATCAGGCCGGCTTCATCAGGCCTCCATGGTTACCGGTAATTGGGCTCGGAAAGGGGAGTTCATCAAATGATTTGATTTAGAGAGACAGAGAGAGAGAGAGAGAGAGAGAGAGAGAGAGAGAAAGAGAGAAAGAAGGAAGCATTGGGATAATAGCTGTGAGCCAAACAGAGCTGCTCCCTGAGAACGATCTTCTGTTGAACATCCTTCTTTCAGGTTCACTCATTTCTTTGCATGTGTACTGGGGGGTTTTATTGTGACTTATATTAAATTAAAGCTACAATTCTTTTGAACTGTTTTGACTGTATAATGTGGAAAAATGAAGAGCACATTTAGCCAGTCTGACAAATGTATCCCAATACATTTCAGGGGAAAAGTAATTTAGACTGAAGAGATTGTAGTGCTGGCTCTTACTTATTTAATCAAAGTAAGTCTCTGTTGGTCAGACTGCCCACTCCAACCATTTTAGTTGGATTTGAAACGCATACTGTGGTAAAAAAAACAAAAAAACAACCACAGCCCACAGAAGAGATGAAAAAAATCACATTTTCATAATGGTATATTTATAGAAGATATAAAAGTTATTATAGGGTTATGGAACCTTTCACCCTCAAGAGGGTGATTATTTTTTTTGTTAATATGTTTTTGTTCAAGTTTCATATCTTAAATTTGTATTTGTATACATCTTATTTATCAGAACGTAATATATTTTGATGTTCCTCTGTTCTGTTGTGACAATAAAACAAATTATCATCATATTATTTCAGTGAGGACTCATAAATAACTAATGTTATGGAAATCTGTTTATGTTTTGTAACACGTTTCTTTTTTAAATATATATCGGCCCATATATCGGCATATCAGATTTTTAAATAACCAGATATAAGTCTCGGTATCGGCCTTATAAAATGTTCACTTGACACCTACCTACAACAGCAGACAAAAAATCTCTTGCACCAACTTATTTCATAACTCCACTTTTACTCGCTTCCCATTATGAAATCCATCATTTGACACAGTGCTTTGATGCTTGTACAGTATATGGGTAAAATATGGTACTAATTAAAAGAGAGAAGTCACAAGATGTGGGATGTTTTTGAGTGTGTAGTATTAAATATGGAATTAGGTTGGATATTGTATTTGTAACATTTGGATCTACACATTCAAAGAAGCCCTGGCTCGACCTGATGGCTTCTTGAAAGGAGAGCACAAACAGCCGGTAGTGTATTCAGACCAGGACCTGCACACTCTTCAGCAACTTTTACAAGGACCTTTCATCAAGTGTATGAAACAAAGCTATTATAATTATGTCCAACACAAACATAGTTTCCCAAACCTCCTAAGATCTCTTAAGAATTTGAATTCAAAAAGAAAGTGAACTGCACGTGGTGACACTGGACATTCTTGAGGTCAGCAGATATAATTCAAATATATTGAGGACGTTTTCTTTGGACAATGCTGAAATCCACAGAGCTGCTTTCATTTAATCCACATTTGAAAATGTGCTGCCTTTAAAATGAAGTCAAGACAGGAATAGGGATTTTGAACATGGTTGCCGGATTCTATTATTCTATTATATAGGTGGTGGGGTTTTATTGAGCGTACATGTGGGCGCGTTAACCAATAAAGACAAGAATTTCGAAGGGCAAAGTCTTGAGTCCTTGTAAAAGAGGTCTGAGGCCGAGTTGATTGCAACCATCTGGAAAAGACAGCAGTGCAAAAGCGAGAAAGGGTTGGGGGGGTTAGGGTTAGGGGGTAGACAACAGGGACTGGTAGTCTCAGGGGAGCCGTACTGCTGTACCCTTGCACCTGTTTGGGGGATCCAATTCAGTCTTTACTGTCTTTACTTCCTCTTCAAAGAGCAAATAGAAGCAAGGATGATATCTTTTGGGCCGGATGTCTTGGCAAGTTGTTCCAGACATTCAGCCAATCCATGCTGAATTCCTGCGCTCATGTTTCAAGCAAGTCATAATTCCAAGTCATCAGGCCAACAGTATATCTATCTCTTTGACTAAAGTATTATTTCCCCCTTAGTCTGAAGATTGTGGAACCATTTCCTCTGCTGTGTCACCAAGTCCATAATTTCCTTAGTTTTGCCCTGGTGTTTATCCATGTTTCCCTGCTTCAGGCAGGATAGTCTCTTATTGCATTGTCACTTATTCCCAAATGTATATCCCAGAATGCCCTTGAATCCCCTGGTCATACATACAGGGATGAACAAATCAATTATGAAACTGTGGAATGGAA
The DNA here is from genome assembly GCA_026937815.1 of Etheostoma perlongum. NCBI lineage: Eukaryota > Metazoa > Chordata > Actinopteri > Perciformes > Percidae > Etheostoma > Etheostoma perlongum. The sequence continues at coordinate 896,152 of CM049389.1, read as the reverse complement.
ATAATTCAGTTGGATGTGGGTGATGTACGGAAGTAATGACTTTCCTTTCTACAGGGGTTGTCTAATATGAAGTCCGGACAATGTCCGTCGAATCAGATCCGGACATTAGGGTTGGGTACCCAACTCGGTACTTTTTGGAGTATTGGCCGAATTATGTCAGTACTATCGTGGACTGATTCACGCTAAATCAGACGTATCTGAGAGTGCATAAGAGTGAGCTTATCTGTCCTCTCTGCATGTTGACAGAGAGCGGCTCTGACACACGCGCACACACACAAACACACACACACACACATACACACACACACACACAGTCGAGCAAACTACGTCAGCTCTACAGTTTTGTTGCAGTCACAGAGTCACGGTGAGTGTGGTTACACTTTTCAAAACTCCACACACACACACTGTTCGCTTTGATATATTAATGGCGTGGCGAAAGCGGTTGCAGTGCTGTTGATGTTACACTTCCTCTGAGACGAGCAGGCACAACAGTTGTTTCTATGCCCTGGGAACTGACTGACAGGCTGAGGTTGTAAGGCAAGGCAATTTCATTGCTACAGCACCAACAAGACAACTCAAATCACTTTACATAAAACATTAAAGAGAAATTAAAATGCAGCGTAGGGAATTCATATTTATTTAATTTAGTAGGCTGTAGGGACAGGTTTGGGAGGAGAGAGGGAGGTGTTTAATTTTTGTTTATTTTATTTTGAGTGTAAAATGTTCTAAATAAGTAAAAAAATGTTAATAGTATAAATAGGTTTGTAATTAGTTTTTACAACTGAAAAACGGTCCCCAACCCTACTGGACATTGTCCCCTGTCAGACAACCGTCATCAACACACCTACTTGGCCAATTGGACATTGCACAGACTTTCTACTGAGGAGCGTTCTCACATACAGCTCCTCCAGGTAATGTCTAGATACGTTCAGGGTTGCAGTGCATGTGTGAAAGGGGTAATGATTGAGAAAAGAGAGTGACTGTGTTGTTATAGAGTCTGTCCCCCTCTCTGTCACCCCCACCCGTGCCCATTCCCTTTCTTCTCCAGGACCAGTTGTCCATATCATCACTCAGCCTTTCTGATGTCTGTTCCCTGGCTGACAGCCACTCCTGATTTCCCAAAGGTCGCAGCACGGCAGGCAGCTATCTAAGCGATGCAACGCAATGTCTGAGCTGCATACAGTCACACCACTAAACTCTCATGTGCATCTTACCACTAGCACACATACCATACCACGTGCCCAAACAGAGGCATGGGGCTACTAGACTGATTTTGCAAATGGACCTGCAGGTGGACACTTAGGCTGTCACTTTCTTTTTCAAAATAATCACTTTAAATAGTTGTTATTGCACATTGCCTCTGAACCAGAGAGAGAGAGAGACAGAGACACTTATTTTTACAGTCTATGGAATGCACTTATTTCTGGCAAAATAATGTCACGATTGATAAGATGACAGACATCCTATAATTCTTAATGGCTACATACAGCTCCTGTAGCAGGTTTTTTTTCGCCTGTATGATTTTGGTTTCAGTTTCAGTTTGGATGAAGAAACGCAGACGAGCGTCAAGACAGCAGAGAAGAGACAGATACAGGCCAATACAGATGAGCAGCGCAGCCCACTGGGAGCAAGAAGCCTGAATTTGACATTATTTATATCAAATAACTCCACCAAAGCCCCCCGACAATAAGGTCATCGTCCACTGAGATGTTTCACTGGACATCGCCAACAATAGTGGCTACACAATATGGATCAATATGACGCTCTCTGATGCATCATAAAGAAGAATGTAAATGTGCTGTATTTACATAGCGCTTTTCTAGTCTTAACGACTACTCAAAGTGCTTTTACATCATACAGGAACCATTCACCATTCATACACATTCATACACTGTGGCCGAGGCTGCCGTACAAGGTGCCACCTGCTCATCAGATAAACACTCACACACACACACGTGCAGCATCGGGGGCAACTCGGGGTTCAGTGTCTTGCCCAAGGACACTTCAACATGGGACTGCAGGGCCAGGGATTGAACCACCAACCTTCCAATTGGCAGGCAACCGCTCTACCACTTAGCCACAGCCGCCCCAAGAACCCATGCAATTATCTAATGAGGTCAACAACAACATATTAGAAAGGACACATTCCATGTCTTGCTCAAAGACACATAAACACATTTGCTGCTGGGATTGGAATTGAGAATTAGAGCTTGACCGATATATCGGCCGATATTAGGCATTTCCCGATCTATCGGTATCAGCAATTATAATGGCCGATTTAAAAAAAAATATTTATCATCATCATGATAAATGAATATTTAAAAAATCTAAATGGACTGTCAACCATGTTATGAGTGTTGGCGTTACATAGTTTGCCCACCAGAGGACGCTCTACAACGTCCCTGTTGGCAACACTGATTATTGTTTTTGTTAATATGTTTTTGTTCAAGTTTCATATCTTAAATTTGTATTTTTATACATCTTATTTATTAGAACGTAATATATTTTGATGTTCTGTTGTGACAATAAAACAAATTATCATCATATTATTTCAGTGAAGACTCATAAATAACTAATGTTATGGAAATCTGTTTATGTTTTGTAACACGTTTCTATTATTTTCTTTTTTAAATATATAATATTTAATATATCGGCATATCAGATTTTTAAATAACCAAAATATAAATTTAATCTGTTTATTGATCCCTGATGATGACAATTACAGCTGGTTGGGGGGGTACGGTGCCTTGCTCAACAGCATCTGGCAGTGCCCAGGAGGTGAAGTGGCATCTCTCCAGCCACCAATTCACACTCCGTACGGGGGACTTGAACCAGTGACCCTATGGTTCCCAACCCAACTCTCTACAGCCTGAGCTACTGCCACCGTAGTATTTTGGGTATCGGCCTTAAAAATCCTTTATGGGATCCTTTATGGCTCTATTGAGTACGTCCCAAAAACCCCGTTGTTCACTTGACACCTACCTACAACAGCAGACAAAAAATCTCTTGCACCAACTTATTTCATAACTCCACTTTTACGGTACATATACATGGAATAAGGAAGGCTAGCCCACTACACAGTGGAGCACACAAGCAGTAATATCTCCAATGCCTTTCCAAGAAGCCATGCTCCAGCACCTCCTAAAAATAGAGTGTTCCTTCAACTCACGGGGATCCCGTGGTTCTCGGCAACATTCCTGGTGTGAACCTTCTGCAGAGGCACGCAGGGGGTCCAAATGTTCATAGCACCAGTACACGGTGCTGGCCGAGCTGTTGACCTTGGGGATTTTCCCTTTTCGTATGAGGGAACACATGAACATCTTTTCAAAAATTAGATATTATTCTTATGAAGAATAAGATATTAAAAATTTGATATTATTCTGGAAAAGCCAGTTAGTATTCGGCATAATATGACCTAAATGATGGTAAATGTGAACCAAATGGTGTTATCCTACCCATTGGAAAAGTCCTTCACAATACCATGAAGGAAATTATTTTCTTTTCTCTTTTGTGTTGGAATTAGACTGCGGATACCCGAACCGAGCCAGACGGGTTCAGACAGCCCTGGAGTCTCAAGTCTCCCCTGGTTTTCTGACCACGTTCGGAAATGAAGCGAGGAAAGATTAACACATTGAACATTTTATATTAAACAGCTTATTAACGTGCAACAAACGTACAGGTGTCATGAGTTAGAGAAAAAAATGAGATTTTAACTTGGGCTCGGACAGAAATATCTTAAAGCCTGTCGGGCTCGGGTCGGGTTCGGTTACTGCTCTGTCGGATGCGGGCCGGGTTATCCATATTTAAGTGCTAATAAGCCAGTGCGCCCACAGGGAACATACAAAACGGGAAAAACTTTCACTACAGTGACATATACGGTATACTGTATGTATATATATATATATATATATATATATATATATATATATATATATATATATATATATATATATATATATATATATATATATATATAGATACAAACTGGAATGAAAACAAACCGAATAAGGTTATCTTTGTCAGGAGTAGTAAGTACATATAATTGCGTGAAAATTTAAAAAGTCTGCTGTAAAATAATTACTCCAGTAAAGTATAGATACCCCAAATTTCAACTTAAGTAAGGTAACAAAGTATTTGTACTTCATTACTTGACACCTCTGGATTTGACACTATAAATGAATTTAATTGAACAATACAAATGGCATGGATTAGCATAACAATAAGCTTATTTGCATACAACAACAACTAATCAAATACTGCTGCCAGTTGTAGAAGCACTGGTCGGTAATGTTAATAATACTAAAATATGCACCTTTAGCTTTTTCAACATTCATCTTGCTAGCTTACTTGCTGCTTGCTCGGCTGCATGCTGTCTTTCTCGCAATGTTGTAGCCATTAGTAGCTCTCAGACATTATCAAAAACATGAAAAGACTACTACAGTATCTTTACAGAATACTCAAAAAAAGTACTGAGAAAGTTTGACACAGGTACACTACCGGTCCAAAGTTTGGGGTCACTTATACATTTCCATACCACTCCATTATAGACAGAATACCTGATAATTTGGGTGGGGGGGGCTGATCTTTAATGCAATATCTACATTGCCCATTACCAGCAACCATTCATCTAATGTTCCAAAGGCACATTCTGTGTACTAATCTATCATTTAAAAATAAAAAACTAGAAAAACATTGGAGAACCATTTTACTATTATGTAAGCACATAATGTAATCTGATTACTGCCCTGGTTAAAAAAACAATGCAGCTGATCTCAGCTGGCATTCTGTCTACAATGGAGTGCAATGGGAATTTCTATGTGACCCCAAACTTTGGACCGGTAGTGTACAAAGCTGAAGCTAATTTCCAACACCAGTTTCTATGCCCAATATTCACTTTTAAGGATGCTTCAATTCAAGTTACTATATTGTCAAAGTTATGACCAAAGTGACAGTGTAAAAAAGTGCATGAACGGCAGATTTTAGTCCAGGAACACAACATTTTAAAGACCTGTTGCACCTAGACAAAATGATTAACAAAGACATGAACAGAGTCTATAAGACCAAGTCAGGGAAAAGCAGCCGAGATATCGCTAGTAGCTAGATATTCCAGTATAGATCCACACATAATAGACATTAGGAGTTATGACAGGTGGATTCTGACATGCACCTGTGTGCAACCTGACCACAACAGCATTTGATTTCTGATCCTGAGGTCAAGCACGACAGAGAGCTGACCTCTGACCTCCTGGTTTATGACTCCAGTGTGTCCGTGTTGTCTCAGCCCTTATAAAGACAAGGACATGTCATATGACCAGAGAGGTGTAGGAAATGAACCAAGGTAACTCATTTCCTGACGGACATGACTCCTTTTTTGATACTAGATACACTCATATTGCTTGTCCTACTGCTACCAAAACAACTACTTATAGGAATACTTTTTAGAAATCTCCAATTGCTGGTGCAAAGCCATTATTTCCATTATGACTCACTGTATGTCCATCATTACTCAGCCAATGTTACACTGAGAACACGCTGAATAATTAGGGATTCATGTTACTGCAAACTGCATGCAGATAGACTGATAGAAGAAGATAAAATCCACAATCAAATATTTGCACTTTACTTAAAGCCAAGTTTCAAAATAAAAGCCCCAGAAGGATATTTTACTGTAAGATCATATGGAAAATATTGTGGTGCCCCTACTGGCCAACCTTAATTTGTTAGTTAGTTGAACATAAATATCTACCAGGTCTTTATGGCACCATTTGCACCAGGCTTACACCCTTGTTCAGTCACGCTGTCAACCCCTATCTGACAATTTCAAACATATTATGGGGACAGCTGTATTAAACACATCAACTAAGTTTGGTGATGTTTGGACAAACTGTTGTTGATTTATGGCCAAATTGGCCATGCACATGTTTGGAATGTGCATGGCCCAAGTGGCGCCCCCAATTTGGGCATAATAGTTTAACACACATAGTTCATAACTGTTAAGAATAATATCCAGCACGTTTTGTAATGATTGGACAATTTGTGATTACTAGTCTGATTTGTGTTAGGCTACACACATTGTTTGCATTTGTAGCCCACCCTAGTGGTCAATGTGCACTAAAACTTGCAGGTTTCAGGTGCATATGTGGACATTTCCAGTACGTTTTGTGATGTTTGAGCCCCGCCTAGTCTATATCCACGACATTCCACTTCCGCTGCGGACACAAATTCCTCCGGATGTCTTTTTTCTTGCACGGATATCCGTCCCCTTCCTCTGTCATTGTGTTGGCGTTCTAACCTCATTCTGAGGACTATGGTGACCGGGTCCTCAGATCTCTGCAGGGTAAATCCAGACAGTTAGCTAGACTATCTGTCCAATCTGAGGACTATGGTTACCTGGTCCTCAGATTTCTGCAGGGTAAATCCAGACAGCTAGCTAGACTATCTGTCCAATCTGAGGACTATGGTTACCTGGTCCTCAGGTCTCTGCAGGGTAAATCCAGACAGCTAGCTAGACTATCTGTCCAATCTGAGGACTATGGTTACCTGGTCCTCAGATCTCTGCAGGGTAAATCCAGACAGCTAGCTAGACTATCTGTCCAATCTGAGGACTATGGTTACCTGGTCCTCAGATCTCTGCAGGGTAAATCCAGACAGCTAGCTAGACTATCTGTCCAATCTGAGGACTATGTTTACCTGGTCCTCAGATCTCTGCAGGGTAAATCCAGACAGCTAGCTAGACTATCTGTCCAATCTGAGTTCTCTGTTGACGACTAAAACTATTTCTAAACATACACATGTTCCACCAAAACAACTTCCTTCCTGAGACTATTTAGCAGATGCACTGTGGCCCTGTCCGGCGCTTAGCCCCGCCCAAGACAACTGTGATTGGTTTAAAGAAATGCCAATAAACCGGAGCACATATTTCTCCAAATCGAAATGCTGGAAAGTCTGGCAAAGCGAGACTAAGCCACGCCCCTTTCAAAGTTCATCGGTCTAAATCTTTAAAACAATGAAATTTCAACAAGCTTTGGTTGCCGTTTGATAAGCGTGGTGGAGTTATGACCCACTGAACATTTGGTACAAATTAGCAGGAGATGTCAAAATTGTGTTTTTGCATGAACACAATATCACAGTTATTATGATTCTATCCCTTTGGGGTTTGAACTCATAATTTGTGAACTTGTGGCCCAAAGTGAAGCAAGCCAAGGCAACTAATGTGTTTTCTACTGAATATGTCTTTGTGTGAAAACATATGGTTCCTGCCATTCCTGTTGTGACTGATGACTCAGTGAATATTTCATCCACGTGGTTGACAGACAAATATGATCCCACGTGTTACTGCAGCTGGCTCTACTGGAACATTCACATGTAGTTTCCTCAAGTCAAAATACTATGGAGCGCATATTATTCCTCTCTTGATTTCATCAGTTATGCTATGTCAAAACGCCAGTAGAATCCTGCAGTAAAATGTGTGCTGTTCCCATTGTTTGTGTACTTGCGGTGTGGGGCTGTTTACTTTGGTTTGATCCAAGCCCATTGGTTTGACTTATGGGGAATCCCAATAATACATGATAATCATGATGATATTTTTTATTTATGCCACTAAATAGCCCATCCCACATGGAATTACATGACTCCAATACAACAGTAACTAATTCAACAGCTTCCGGTCCAAAGGCCACACACAACATACTTTGCACAAAACAAAGAATAAATAAAAACATATTACTGTTACATTTGTGCACCTAATGTAATGTTCAACTTTGTGTCAACAGTGTGTTTGTCCCTGAACCTGTTTCAGCATGACAATGCCCCTGTGCAGTATAGGATGAACTGGACAGCCGACTGAGAGCCAGGCCACATCCCCAGACCCTCCACCCATACTTGTAGTGTACTTATTGGACATTTGTGTCCCATAGCAAAATGATACGTTCTTATAGGGCTGCAATTGATATATGTATAAGAGGAAAAGTACCTCAGACTGAGCCTGGGGATTGAAGTAATTTAAGCTAAAGATAGGGATGATGAGATAGCAACACAGAAAAAAAAGAAAAGAACAAGGAAAGACAAAGCGGAGACAATTCTCTCTTTATAAACCAGTGTGATAAAAGTGCTGTCTAACAGCAAGGATCATGTGACTGTAATACAGACAATGTGATGCAGCAGAAAACCAGTGAACAGCATGTTGCACGTTTGACAGGGAGGAACACAAAGGCAGTCTAGGAGGGAATGGGAAAAAGAGATTGGAGCTGCGTGGGTTGCAGATCCATTCATTTCCACCCAGAGGGAAACAGCATGACTCATGAATAGAGCCTCCCTGTAGAAAGCACTGGGTCAGCTGTTTGAGCAGACCTGGTGCAAAAACACTGGCGTATGCCAAGCAAGTTTAGCAGCGTACAACTGCAGCTTCAAACACACAGAACAGAATAAATCCGCAGGGTATCACTATCTTAAAGTTCCCAAAGAGATGTAGCCCAGTCACTACGTGGGCTCAGAGTGACCCCAACTACTCAGACTGCAGGATGTTTCACCTACTACTTGAGAAACAGTAGTAAATTGAGTTATATACTGTAAATGCATTAGTTGCCACAGTATATTATGCAGTGACACATTTAACACGTTAGGCCTACTCTCATTTAGCAACTATGTGGACAAAGGTTTAGCTTTCTGTTGAAGCATGTTACTTAAATTAGCATAAATTGGCTTGGGCATTTGATTTGTTGTCAGATCTAACTAAGGTGGGCTTCAAGGTTCTATTTTACCATTTGTTGTTTTACTTTTTCAAGTAAAATGGTTTCTGGGGAGAAGTTTATTATGCAAAAAGCTAAAAAGTAGCTTCAAATATGCACAAATGTAACATGCAGTAGCTAAAAGTTAGTTGACTAGTTGTTGATGTAATGATTTCTTTTTCTTGAGAGAGTATTTTAAAGATTATTTTGTTGTGCATATGCATAAAGCATAGCCTGTTTCCTTTTGGCACCCATCTTCATTAAGGAATTGGGTTGTTCAGACTGGACATGTCCCTCTCGGTGGTGTCTCATTGAGCAATGTGTCCTTTGCTAACTGCTCTTCTTCAGTTGATAATAGACACCATGGTTGAAATATAGTCTTCAAAAAGTATCTATATGTTGTTAAGTGACAAATACTGTAGTGTTTTTTTTTTTTTAAATCTGCCTACTCTTTCACAGCAATTTGATTTATGGAGTGAATTCAATGCAATACTTGATTTAAATTGTAAGAAAGATACAATGTCAGCAGGGTCATGCTAGTAAAGAGACGGTCATGGACATGGTTTGTTTACTGGCAGGTCCAGAATAGTGACGGGCGTCGCTGGGACTGCTGACACGCAGCCAGCCATTACATCACACAGCCAGGATACACTGTCCTTGGCTGGGCCTGCTGCCTCAAGTGGTGAACGTGTGTGTGTGTGTGTGTGTGTGTTTGTGTGGCTCCTCTCCTGTGGAACCAGGTTCCAGTTTGGGTTCAGGAGGCAGACACCGTCTCCACATTTAAGAGTAGGCTTAAGACTTTCCTCTTTGATAAAGCTTATAGTTAGGGCATAGAATTGAATATTGTTAAGGAAGTGAGGAGTTGCAGCGTCCGCCTAACCCGGCCCACCTGCTTCTCGTCATAGTTGTCAGATCTATCTATCATATAATCAAGATTATAATAAAACTAAAGGGAGGCTTGGCATACAGCCCGATCCGGTTGGGGAGAGTTCTAGCCTGACCAGGCTCCTCTCTTTACCCTGTCTCTCTTAGTTATGCTGTAATAGTTTTAGACAGCTGGGGGACTTCCTTCGACACACTGAGCTCCTCTCTCCTCTATCTTTCTATCTTCCTATTTTGTGTGCATCCATGTCCCAGAAATGCTTGTTACTAACCTAGTTACTAACCTAGTTACTAACCTAGTTACTAACCTTACTAAAACTCTATCTGTAAAGTGTCTTGAGATAACTCTTGTTATGAATTGATACTATAAATTGAATTGAATTGAATTGAAATTGAATAACAGCTTGTCGATTTTTATGAATTTTTGCTGTTGGTCATCAGTTTGAATGTAATCAGAACAAGACTTATTACCTCAACCCTCATGTTGTCCTGGGGTCAAATTTGACCCGTTTCCAAGTTTGTTTGTTTTTTACATCAGAAATATGGGAGGTCGAAAACGTCGAACAAGGCGACAAAACATTGGGGGAAAAAAAGCATAAAGAATATTGGCAAAAGTGACAAAAACTATGGAAAAAAATACTGGAAGTAAGCGTCAAAAACTTTGGAAAAAGCAGCTAAAATGTTGAAAAAATGACAAAATGTCCACAAAAGGGTCAAAGACAAAGAAAAAAACGTAATACTTTTTTTTAAAGTAACAAAACATTAAGTTAGGGACAACAAAAGTGTTTTTTTCATGTTGAGGGAAAGACAAAACATGAGTAAACTGAGGCTCCTTCTTGAGGCATGTGTTCTTGTCCAGGATGCAGCATGGGTCTGTGTGTCAGAGCACGTGGAGTGTGTGTGTGTGTGTGTGTGTGTGTGTGTCACCTGTATGTTCTCACCGGAAAACAATCCCAAGCTGCGATGGCAGCATGCACGCCTCCCTGCTCTATACAAACCACAGCTATGGGCCCACATTTAGACACCAACACACAGACCTAACCCTGGACCGGCTTTAACAAGGCTGTTGAGGACAAGGCACTGGGGGGGGGACATATGTGTGGTGTGTTTATGAGGACCAACAGCGAGGCTACCTTTTACAAGCAACTGGATAGGGGTCAGTAGTGGAAAGTACTTCAATGGGCTGTACTTGACATTCAGAACATTAATATAGCAGCAAACAAGTGTTAGCTAAGTAAAGATATGTTGGAGTAATGCAGGCTGTTCTTATGACTCATTCGTACATATAGCTACAAATAGTAATGCACTGTAATTTGTATGTATTCCACGTATTTATTACTGTCAGCACCACGATGATTGCAGCAGTTTAAGACCGCTGATAGTTCCCACCCCCTGCATGCAGAATTTAAGATGCTGCATGCCTCAAACCTCTAATAGCAAGCCAACGTAAACCCTGATATGGGGTATGTTTTTAGTTCAATTCTGCAATAACAATAACCTATTTCCATCCTATTTTCCATCCAAATTGGTTATATTCCAAGGCTGGAGTTTTTAGCAATTAGCATTATCAAAAACATAATTCCTGTAGATTCTGGTTTTCTTACACTACAAATACTAGGGTCAACGTGGTAATTAACACTCTGTATTGACCATTCGTCCATTTTACGTTTGAAACTTAAGTATATTTTGCTGCAAATACTTCTGTACTGTTAAACCCTTTACTTGTAATAGAGTATTTTACATGCTAGTATCACTTCTAAATACTTCCAACACTGGTGGGGTGATGATTGGAACATGTTGGGACATCTGTGGATAGTGCAAGTCAAACTGGGCATGGATTTCTTTCTGAAATCCCATTAGTTCTGTTTCTCTAAATACGCAATCTTGCACAAAAAAATCTACTTCTAATCTAATCCTCTACTTCAAAGCTTATTTTTCACTGCAAACAAGTCACCACTGGAATATTGGAATATTATGGAAAGTTTGTGGAAGACGCAGAGAAAATTAAAATATGCTAAAACCCTTAAGGGTCACTACAATCGTATTATGCAATACTAAAGACACACTGTAAATCATTATAGAAATATCCTAGTGATTAATTGGCCCTCGCCCCTTTGTAAGCAGCCCAAGTGGCTGAGCTCCCAGTGTCAAAGATGCAGGCAGGGGACCAAGACAACACTGTTGTTGCCAGGGATGTTGCAGTCAGGCAGGCAGCATATCAACCTGCAGCACAAGTATCCAGCCTGCTACCACAGGCTTGTTGTTGTCATACACAAAGTGCTATTCCTTACATAATAGGAGGTCTGTTTAGCTGTAGGTAAAGAACTACTTCAATAGAACACAAATGCATGCTGTACACACAAACACACTCATACGACCTACAACTTCTGTCTTTAGGTAAAATGTACAATTCTGGTTGAGTTTAGCTACAAACACCCGTCTTTCCCAGGCAGGTGAATACACCACCGATAGCTTAATAAAGGTCATCATTACCTTTCTCCTCTGGCATTGTCAATCAGCTGTTTTCCCAAATGTGATATCTTGTCACGTCCTTTAGGGATTGTTATATAGGCAATATCCCAAAAATCTGTTCAGAGTCCTGTGGTGGTGTTGCAAGACATCGTCCACACGCTCTGTAGCTCTGGTGTTATAATAGTGAACGCTCTGTCCCCCACTATCTCTGGAATGAGCTGTAGGCCATATGAGTCTCTCTCTCTCTCTCTCTCTCTCTCTGAGTTATGCAGCTATATGTTATAAATAGAAGCATGTGCAGCTCAAAGAGAATGACACCTCCTCCTGGTATCTATCACTGGGTGTGTCCCAGTCTCTCACGTCCATGACAAATTCAACCTTAAAGGTCCAATATGTAATATATTTACTGTAATGAATCCAAAAATGACCCCAATATGTCATGAGATATTATAGAAAGTTGAAATACTATTTTTTCTGACAACAATGCTAATGGCAGTATTTTCTCCTTTTGAAATTTCCGTTCCGTGATGAAATTAGTTTGGGCCAGGTTGCCAGATATACCTGTAAAAAGTTAAACCCAGGGCGCTACGGCTGTAACGTTCGGGATCAGCAGAGATAGATTCTACAAGACCTCAAAAACAACCCGGCATGTTTGTAACGGTGACCAGAGACGGAACAAACAAAGGGTAAATATTGGGGATGTATTTGAAAGATGGAGACAGCTATGAGCCCAAAACGGTGCCGATAGTAGGGATGAGCCGGATACTCGGCTGAAACGAGTATCCTGTACGGATAAAGCACTTTTTCCGAGTACAAGTATTATACGAGTAATGCGAGTCAATATCTGTACTTGGATTGAATAAAAGTCTCCATTAACTGTATCTGTGTTCTGTGATAGGCTAGTCCCAGTGCCCCTCCCCTACACTATTCTGTGATAGGCTAGTCCCAGTGCCCCTCCCCTACACTATTCTATGATAGGCTAGTCCCAGCGCCCCTCCCCTACACTATTCTATGATAGGCTAGTCCCAGCGCCCCTCCCCTACACTATTCTATGATAGGCTAGTCACAGCGCCCCTCCCCTACACTATTCTGTGATAGGCTAGTCCCAGCGCCCCTCCCCTACACTATTCTGTGATAGGCTAGTCACAGCGCCCCTCCCCTACACTATTCTATGATAGGCTAGTCCCAGCGCCCCTCCCCTACACTATTCTGTGATAGGCTAGTCCCAGTGCCCCTCCCCTACACTATTCTATGATAGGCTAGTCCCAGCGCCCCTCCCCTACACTATTCTATGATAGGCTAGTCCCAGCGCCCCCCCTACACTATTCTATGATAGGCTAGTCCCAGCGCCCCCCCTACACTATTCTATGATAGGCTAGTCACAGCGCCCCCCCTACACTATTCTGTGATAGGCTAGTCCCAGCGCCCCTCCCCCTACACTATTCTGTGATAGGCTAGTCCCAGCGCCCCTCCCCTACACTATTCTGTGATAGGCTAGTCCCAGCGCCCCCCCTACACTATTCTGTGATAGGCTAGTCCCAGCGCCCCTCCCCTACACTATTCTGTGATAGGCTAGTCCCAGCGCCCCTCCCTACACTATTCTATGATAGGCTAGTCCCAGCGCCCCTCCCTACACTATTCTATGATATGCTAGTCCCAGCGCCCCTCCCTACACTATTCTGTGATAGGCTAGTCCCAGCGCCCCTCCCTACACTATTCTATGATATGCTAGTCCCAGCGCCCCTCCCTACACTATTCTATGATATGCTAGTCCCAGCGCCCCTCCCCCTACATGATATGCTAGTATTCTATGATATGCTAGTCCCAGCGCCCCTCCCTACACTATTCTATGATATGCTAGTCCCAGCGCCCCTCCCTACACTATTCTATGATATGCTAGTCCCAGCGCCCCTCCCTACACTATTCTGTGATAGGCTAGTCCCAGCGCCCCTCCCCTACACTATTCTGTGATAGGCTAGTCCCAGTCCACTATTCTGTGATAGGCTAGTCCCAGTGCCCCTCCCTACACTATTCTGTGATAGGCTAGTCCCAGCGCCCCCCCTACACTATTCTATGATATGCTAGTCCCAGCCCCCCCTACACTATTCTATGATAGGCTAGTCCCAGTGCCCCTCCCCTACACTATTCTATGATAGGCTAGTCCCAGTGCCCCTCCCCTACACTATTCTGTGATAGGCTAGTCCCAGCGCCCCTCCCTACACTATTCTATGATATGCTAGTCCCAGCGCCCCTCCCTACACTATTCTGTGATAGGCTAGTCCCAGCGCCCCTCCCCTACACTATTCTATGATATGCTAGTCCCAGCGCCCCTCCCTACACTATTCTATGATATGCTAGTCCCAGCGCCCCTCCCCTACACTATTCTGTGATAGGCTAGTCCCAGCGCCCCTCCCCTACACTATTCTATGATATGCTAGTCCCAGCGCCCCTCCCCTACACTATTCTATGATAGGCTAGTCCCAGTGCCCCTCCCCTACACTATTCTATGATAGGCTAGTCCCAGTGCCCCTCCCCTACACTATTCTGTGATAGGCTAGTCCCAGTGCCCCTCCCCTACACTATTCTATGATAGGCTAGTCCCAGCGCCCCTCCCCCACCCCTACACTATTCTATGATAGGCTAGTCCCAGCGCCCCCCTCCCTACACTATTCTATGATAGGCTAGTCCCAGCCCCTCCCTACACTATTCTGTGATAGGCTAGTCCCAGCGCCCCTCCCTACACTATTCTGTGATAGGCTAGTCCCAGCGCCCCTCCCCTACACTATTCTGTGATAGGCTAGTCCCAGCGCCCCTCCCCTACACTATTCTGTGATAGGCTAGTCCCAGCGCCCCTCCCTACACTATTCTGTGATAGGCTAGTCCCAGCGCCCCTCCCCTACACTATTCTATGATAGGCTAGTCCCAGCGCCCCTCCCCTACACTATTCTGTGATAGGCTAGTCCCAGCGCCCCTCCCCTACACTATTCTATGATAGGCTAGTCCCAGCCCCCCCTACACTATTCTATGATAGGCTAGTCCCAGCGCCCCCCCTACACTATTCTGTGATAGGCTAGTCCCAGCGCCCCTCCCCTACACTATTCTGTGATAGGCTAGTCCCAGCGCCCCTCCCTACACTATTCTATGATATGCTAGTCCCAGCGCCCCTCCCTACACTATTCTATGATATGCTAGTCCCAGCGCCCCTCCCTACACTATTCTATGATATGCTAGTCCCAGCGCCCCTCCCTACACTATTCTATGATATGCTAGTCCCAGCGCCCCTCCCTACACTATTCTATGATATGCTAGTCCCAGCGCCCCTCCCCTACACTATTCTATGATAGGCTAGTCCCAGCGCCCCTCCCTACACTATTCTGTGATAGGCTAGTCCCAGCGCCCTCCCCCTACACTATTCTATGATAGGCTAGTCCCAGCGCCCCTCCCTACACTATTCTGTGATAGGCTAGTCCCAGCGCCCCTCCCCTACACTATTCTGTGATAGGCTAGTCCCAGCGCCCCTCCCCTACACTATTCTGTGATAGGCTAGTCCCAGTGCCCCTCCCCTACACTATTCTATGATAGGCTAGTCCCAGTGCCCCTCCCCTACACTATTCTGTGATAGGCTAGTCCCAGTGCCCCTCCCCTACACACATAGATTCCTTCTGTTGTTGTGTCCGACCGGCTGTGCTCACGCACACACACTCAGAACACGGAGAAGTGAACAGCTCTCTCCCTCAGGTCCGCGGGGCTTTTCCGTTAACGTTTAGGGTTTCTTCACCTTCAGGTTTGTTTTATACTTCGATTCAAACTAGTACCTAGTAACCAGGAGACTTCCGGTAACCGTGGGGTTTGTTCAGACATAGTGCTCGGTAGAATGCGACTTGCGTTGCATCTCTGCCGTCTGAGTTTTTTTTTTTTTTAAACCGCCTGCTGGCTCTAACCAGTTTTTTTGAGTGTCTGAAACTTTCTTGCTGTGTTTTATAAAAAAAATAAAAGGCAGTTGTGGTATAAATAAATAATATTACAAATTAAGATAGGCCTACACACACAAACACATTCCAACCCCCCGCCCCCCTCTTTCATCTTTGTTTCTCTCTCTCTCTGTATCTCTTACCCACTCACAGACACACAAACACACACACTCACACATACCTGGTGTGAAAATAAAAAAACAAAAAATGTATCACACTGATCATAGAAAAATTAAAAGTTTAAAAAAAGAAAGTTATATTATTGAGTATGAAAACTATTGTTCATTACATTTTACTTAATAATAGGAACCGCATTGTTGTATTTATTGTTGCAAAACTTGTTTTGTATATAGTTCGTTTGTTACCATGACAACACCACTGATCAATAGTTTTCTAATCAGCAATAAATATAACAATTTCTGATCAACTCATATCAATTGCATGCTTAAAATAACATGCTGGTTAAGGCCCCGCCCATTTCAAGAAAACCAGACCCACTTCCGGGTTAAATCCTGTCCACTTCCGGGTTAGACCACGCCCAGTCCGAGTACAGATACAGATACAGATAATTCATGTGGTAAACAGATACAGATAATGCTGTACTCGCTCATCCCTAGTATATAGTTAGTTGTATAGTTGTACAATATTATAGGATTTACATTGTAATCTTATATGTATAATTTACATTTCTTCATAATTATTAGCATTATATACAAAGCATTATAGTCTTTAAATATGAGACTTTAATTCACTTCAATTATGTTAATTGAGAATCAATAAGTGATTGATCAAGCTATTCATAGGCCCAAAGTATGCCTTTAGGATTTTTTTTTTGGCTTTTGCCTTCATGGATAGTACATCTGAAGATAGACAGGAAAAAGGGGAGTAAGAGAGAGAGTGGACCAAATGCAGCAAGCAGCCTAGGTCAGAACCAAACCATGCCACACAACCAGAGTACGTAGGGTGCATGTTATAATTTTAAAAATACAGAGGCCTGAAATACAGCGGCTGAGGGGGGTTTGGTGCCTTGCTCAAGAGCAACTTGGCAATGAACTGGCATCTCTCCAGTTACCAGTCCACACTCCGTACTTGGGTCCGAACCCAACCCAACCCAACTCCCTACTGACTGAGCTACTACCACCCCTCATAATGCCCAAACAGAGACTTGAACCCTGGACCCTCAGATTAAAAGTCAGATGCTCTACCGACTGCGCTGGCCCCAAAAGGCCCCAAAGCATAATGCATGAACAGTACAAAGCAGTACAGGCCCTTTAAGAAGTTTTAATCTACTCTTTGTATGTGTGTAGGGACCTTAAAACTCATAGACCTATTAAACTACAATCACTTTTAACAGGCTTACTTAGAGTTAACTGGATGTGTATCCGCATAGATACAGCTAAGATTCTGTACCAGAGCCAGTATGTTATTTGAATAATGATGTGGCACTAAGTTCACACCCAGGGACAAGAATAACGTTCCCCTTATAATACAAATTTTCATTGACACTCCTCTGCAGACCGCCAAAGCTCACCGTCATCGGTAACTCTGTGATAGCGTGTGTCACATCATAACCTGTCTCAGTATTCTACAGGTTTGGGACTAGATAAGGAATA
Organism: Etheostoma perlongum; assembly: GCA_026937815.1. Taxonomy (NCBI): domain Eukaryota; kingdom Metazoa; phylum Chordata; class Actinopteri; order Perciformes; family Percidae; genus Etheostoma; species Etheostoma perlongum. Next base: position 878,488 of record CM049389.1, on the reverse strand, counting down.
CATATCCCGGAGCTGTCCTTCAGAGAAATGTAGCTCGCTAAACTAGAAGCTGCAGGAAACTGGAAAGGTGGCTTGTATGTATTGAAGTTAGACTCTAACCATTTTACAATACGTAGAGGGGCGTGTAGTGCTGATTAATATGAATTATCACCTATAATAAGACCATGGTCGAGACAAATGGCCTCAATCTAACAGCAATGATATTTTTGGCCAATTCTGCATTGTTCTGTCCCAAAGGAGATCGAGCCACTTGACCTGGTTTTGGTGAAGTTGTTTTGTTAAAAGTAATGAATTTGAAATGGACATCCCCCCCCCACCCCCAACCTTTCCACATCTGGTCCTATCAGAACCTGTTGTTGATGCAATCATCTCTGCCATATCCCTGCATGAACACTTGATTGGTGAAGGATCACCAATTCACATGGATGAGATAAATGGAAAGATACAGTAGATGGATAGATAGATAGACTGTATTAATCCCAAATTGGGAAATGTCTCTATTACATGCAGCAAGTTACAAGTTGCCAAGGACATACACACTACCGGCCCGTTTTTGGCAGTTTGCAGATAATCTGTACCAGCGTTTTATTTGATATTATATTTATTTGATAACCAATAAAGTTAATAAATTAAAGGTAGTTTTGAAAAAAACACACCAGGGACTAATTTAGATTGAAAGTTGTATTAAGTAATTGCTTAAAGCATTTCTACAAAGTTTTGTGTTGGCGTGTGTAACGTTCCAAAATCTTAATTTTGATTTAAAGATTTCCATTTACCCTTTAAATACATATCGGTTCCAAAATTTGGTCGGTTTCATAAACTACTAATAATTGGTATTGGTATCAGTTTCGGTTCATCACTAGATTAGACAATTCATTCATTCATTCATCCAACCTCCTACCTGATCTGCCTTGCTCTACGGTCACTACACAGTACACAGTACAGCTATATGCAGTACAACTGTCGCTCGTCTAGATGTCTGATTTATGTTCAGGGCTTCATATTGATCAGCTGTGTGTGAGACTGGCTTTACCTCTCACCATTGATCTGAGCTGATACCTAATCAATACCCATGGAGCAGCAAGACTTAGCTTCAGGGATTCATCCGGGAATCAAATAGCTTCACACTCGCAGAGGTAAGGGCCGAGCTAGCATACTGTGCAGGGAGGGGATGGACAAAATCATTTAATGACGTTGAAATCACCATAACAAATGGAAGAACACCTCAGAGGCAGTATGTTTTCAGTCTTTAAGGGGGGGGTGGATGGTGATGGTGTCAGGGTGGAGATTTGGCTTGGACCCAAATGCAGAAAAAGCCGGCAAAGTATTTATAGCTTGATAATTTATTAAACAAAAACAAAGTACAAACCAACAAAAGGTGTCTAGAAAAACAGCAGACAATGAAATCTAAAATGAGGCAAAAGACAAAACAGGAATAACAGGAACACCGAGACTAAGCAGGTAGACACACACACACACACACACACACACACTCACAAGGGCGAGAAAACTAAGGCAGGAAGTAAAACAAGACAAGACGGCACAGACAACAAGACTATCACAATAAAACAGGAAACACAAGACCAAAAATAACACAATCACAAAACATGCCAGACAGCCAGGCTAACAAATAAAGACAGGAAGACAAGTGACCAAGGATACAACCAAACAGTGGATTTCAAAATAAAACAGGAAGTTCACTAACAAACAAAAAACATGGAACCAACCAAAACAAAGAAACTTGACACAAGGACAAAAACATAACAGATGGACCTCTGAATGTTTTTGGTAAATAAATTTGTAATGAGGCAATGTGATGGTGTAGCGTGACTCAACAATGGGCTCATTCTTTACTCTGCTGGTGTACGGTCACCTTAGCGTAATGGTAATGAAGTTGGACCTTCTCCATCTTCTGGGACCCAGTAAAACAATGGCCACTTCCACAGTGGTGAAGTGTGCAGGCCCATTCATTAGGCGCCGTGCCAAGCTTTCAGAACATAACTGAACCAGATGACCCGAGGGGGGATATTCTGCCATAGAGGCTGACATTTTTTCGGGAATCCCACGGGTCACGGGATTCCCGTGGGATTCCTGCAGGATGGGAGTCATATTTACTATTAATCACGGGATTTGGACGGTACAGGATAAATGGTTAACGGGAGCAGACGGGAGCGGGAATCAACCAATAGCAAAGACGACAAAAAATCTAAATGCACCTAAATGCAAAAAAAAGTAAATACACCATTTTGTAGTTTCCTTTTAATACGCCTACAATGTAACACAAATAAAAAATAACTACACGACCCAGCCGTCCCAGAAGCCATCAGTGCTTTTTGTCACGGCTTACCGCCGTAATTAAAAGAGCAGTGATGGAGGGAGCTAACAGCCGCGCGGAGAAGTCGATGTGGCAAAACATGATTTACAGCGCAAAGTCAGAAGTAATGACATGTCTATTAAGTTCACAGAACTGGTCGGAAAGTCTGAAATATTAATTAAGTTTATGAGAGTAGAATGTGACGGTGATAGCACGATGTACGCTGCTTGTAAGACATGCTTAGTAGTCAGGTACGCCAGTGATTCAGGGACGAGCGGTCTGAAGAGGCACACTGCGAGGCAAATTCGGAAAAGAATCAGCCAAGCATCGCTTCGTTCATCAAGCGAAAATTGCCGTCAGGTGTCAAGTCTCGTCTGACCGACAAAATTGCTCGCATGTGCAGCCAAGATCTCTTTTTTCTTATTGTAGAAAAAAATAAATGGGAGCGGTACAGGAGCGTGAGTCAGTTTAAACAGGAGCGGGATGGGATGGGATTAGTTTTTAAACTTTGGTCTGGGAGTGGGACGGGACAGGAGTGAACATCCACTCCCGTGTCATCCTCTATTCTGCCATCCATGAAACAAGTGGCCACTCCTATGATGGATCCACCTACATAGAGTCTCACATTGTCAGACAGCGCTGTGGAGTAAGGTCTGGCTCCTCCACACATATACTCCTGGGTGGGAGAAAAAAACACTCTGGTTTTGATTTCTTTAAACCGATCCCGATCGTGTTGGGCGGAAGGAATTTGTTTCGGTGGAACAATTGCACCCCGCAAAAGAAATGCCAATATTGAATGAAGTTAACACCCAAAATAGTAATGAGAGTTATTTCAATTAGCTGGTTAAACGTAGCTTGCTCTTAGCAGAGTATCGCCGTTTGTATTGGGTTGGGAACCGGAGGGTTGCTGGTTCAAGTCCCTGTACGGTACCGCACACCCATTTTTCACTACACACATTCAGGCCTGTGTGTAGTGATTACTAACAAAACAGAGTGTAAATTATAATTTCCCCACTGGGGATCAATAAACAGTATAAATTATTATTATAAAATCCCACCAATCGGTCCCAAATTGACGTATCTTAAATCCAGTGTTTGAATCACAGCTCTGAACCTGTCCATCTTTCTTGAGGTGGATTGTGATTGCCTTCATAATGTTGCTCCGCTGCATGCTTGAGGTAACGGAGTAACGTTAGCTCACTCCGATCAGACCTATACCAGGTGGAAACAGGGTCAATATATCAGCTTTTGGAGGTTTCAGGGTTGGCCTAGAAGTAAAGGAACCCTCAGAGATAGAGGACAGGCACAGCGTGAGCTGCTTTCAAAGCCATGAGATGGCAGGTGAATGGTTTCCACTCTGCAGGAGCTTATTAAAAACGACCAAAAATAACAGACAGGATGTACCAGAGAAGTGTAGAAAGAATGAGCTGATTGTCGGTGAGCAGAGTGACATGCCAGAGGGACTGAGCAGCCAGTATGGCCTTATTTCATCTCCGACACCCTCCCCTCCTTTCTCACACATCCTCAATTACGCTCTTCTTTCTTTCCCTGTCGTCTGAAGCTGTGACGGATCATCACTGGAACATAAACCAAAGGAAGTTCTCAGTAAATGGGAGGAAGCTTCAGGGGAACACCGTGCATGGTGGACTTTTCCATGTGACTTAGCAGCAGGCACTGTGTGTGTGTGTGTGTATGTGTGTAAATAAAAGACAAAGGATCTGCATTGCAAATCATCCAGCACCAGAGCTGCCAAGTGGCATCCACAACAAATACAAAAGCGGGACCCAGACAGAGTGCTGCCGCTACCAGCCGGGCCAAGATAATGAAGCCACAATGCGATTTACAGCGGCATGATGACATACGAGGATCAAAATACCAAATTTTATTATAAAAATGCCATTTTGGGCTTATGCCATAGGACTCTATGCAAGATTTAGGGCTGGGAAAAACAATCAATTCTAAGATGCATCGCAATTTTCTCTAGAACGATGCAAAAAAAATTAATGTTGTATATACAGTACATACTAATACTAATCTAATAATTAGGAAAAACACATAAAGGCTGTTGACCTACTTTATCACATTACATGTTACCACCTCATGTTTCCTGTTCTCCACCTTTAACCATGACTCAGCCTCTGACATGGAAGATCACTGGGAGAGAAGGTGACTCAGCATGTTCGAGGCTTAAGCATGGAATGACTATAATAATATAATACCTCAGTAGACAAAATATTTCATTAAAACTTCTGTGTGATTGCATATGCCATAATCTAACAAACTCAGATGTATATGTATATTTCTTTTAAATCACACATGGAAATGTACATCAAAATAATTGTTGCATTGATAATCGGTTTAGAATCGAATCGTGAGGTGCTCAGAGATTCCCACCCATAGAAAGATTGTTGGTACATTTTTAATAAAAACCATTTGTTCTGTAAAAAATACTGACAAATAGCAGTTTCCATCACGCGCATCTTGAAGTAACGCATTACAGAAACTGTATGGAAACGGTCAAATTTGATACTTAGACTACAATTGTGCGAAATGGATTTTTTGCTGGCTTAAGGTGGTTTCATGGAAAAAGAGTCAATGCTTAATGGGATATGGAAACGCCTTTGCCGAAGAAGTTCTGAACTCACAGGGCTGATCAGCTGTTGACCGACGGCGTCTTCCCAGATAATCCCATAACGTGTCCTCATATCCAGACAGCATCAAACATGGCCGAAACTAGCTGACTTGAAAGAAATATTAAAACAATATCCTGAAGACCTTTCTCCATGCTTCTCTTCTAGATGTAGCCTACAGCACAGACTCCTGACCAAACTACGCTGCAGCCGCGTCTATTTGCTCCAAATCCAAAAAAATGGAAATGTGCCTAATTCGCAAAAGTTTTCTTAAAATTTGCTTGACAATTGAATTTTAATGGAAACACTACTAATGACTTTGACTCGGATTCTATTTCCTTCCAACTGCCTTGTTTTCACACCCTGAGGATATGGACTCCCAAATGCACGACTCCCAGGCAAAGTAAAGTTCAAGCTGTTTGTTATTTGAACCAAGTTCAAATACTCAGAGGCGAAAATCCCTCGGCAGAGTTCAACATCTGGAGCATAGCAAAAGGTCTAAACTAACACTGGGACAGAGAGGACGAAGGGTGAGTGTAGTTACACTGGGACAGGGGACAATCAGACACAGGTGGAACGCATCAGGGCGGAGACAGGTAATAACACATGGTGGGAAGGCAGACAACAGCTGGAAGTAAAGAGACCTGAAACCAGACAAGACGGTAAGTAACAAAATAAAATAAGAAGATATTAAATATAACAGAAAAAGACGAAAACATGACATCAAGAGCATGAGCTGGACACGACACTGCCATGATGACAATCTGGGTTTGGTTGCAAAAATCTGGCAGCGCACTTTGTTTTTCAGTGTTCTCCAGAGGAGCAGGTCTGGCTTGGCACTAACAAATACGTTGAAAAAGAACAAGCATCTGCCACAGAACAAATACATTTTCTAGATTTAATGCCTACCAAACGCTAGAAGACTCCATCTCACATCTAAAGACAATCACGTCATATCTAACGTCAAAGACATCGAGTCATAATATGTAAAGACTAGGGATCCTGCAGGGTCACACATTGCAAGACTACAACTGTTTCGGTGTTGACGCTAGCGTTAGCTGGTAACTTCAGGTAAAGCTGTCAGTTTCTGTTCTGTCGTACATGCAGATGAAAGTCTCCAGTACCCGGAGGTCTGCGTTTATCTGCTGGTAAAACTCCCATTGGGTGACTCGTTTCAGGAGGGTTGAAAATCAGCAACTTTCCCTCTTTATCTGGAGGCCAAAGCTGAAGTAAGTGCACCTGAAATGCCAATAGTAATCCCCAGGAACATTAGGACTTAGGAAAAATGTGGAAAATGAATATAACTATGGCCAATGTTTTTGAAGAGTAAGGTGTAAATTGAAGCTTAGAACATCAAACAGAAGGTATATGAATATTGTGTTTTCATGTATTAGATTAGATTAGATTAGATTAAATTAGATTAAAATTAAAAATCACTCACAGAAATGCAATGACCATGATAAGGTGAGGTACTATGGTAGACTGTGTAGTGATGATCACAAAAGTGAAAAAGTCAAAAAGTGAACAGTGCAGTAGATCATGATAAAATATTAACTATGACTATAAAATAGAAACATAATAACCTGACTGACTGACTGAATAAGAATAAGAAAACTATGTAACACCATTATGACTGTATGTGATCGAACAAATGAAACTGGCTGAACTAGCCTTACGCCAGAGGTTGGGGTATAACTTCGAGCTTAGATCTGGGAAGGTAACAGGTACATCAAAGTTGAACCAGGAAGTCAATTTGACATTTTGTGTTATTATGATACTATTCACACTTGTTTTCTCCTTCAAATGAGATTTAATTACAACCTGTCATCATCTCAGTGTTTCTTGACATGACTTTTAGCAATGTCACCGTACTACAGGACCACTAAATTATGCTGCATTGACACCAAATGTGGGTTGTGCGTTGCTGGGGGATAGCCTACTGAAAAAACCTGCAGAGGCTGTGTGACAAAAAACTTGAAAAAGAATAAACTTTTGGCCAAACCGCAATCCGATGTCCCGCTAACCCGTGGTAACCTACCGGTGATCAGATAAAACAATATGGAGACACAGCTGGGCCATTTCAGTGACACTCTATCACGCTGCAACGCCTGATTTGGTGTGAATGCATCGTGTGCATCAACAATTTTATTATTACTGTTAGGAATGATGGCCAAAAAGCATGAAGGAAATGTAGCCCCAAATGTCATAAACTACAAATGCTCTTCAACAGCAAGCATGCAAGCAAATGAAGACATAGGAACCTTTTGACCTGCTTGATTTGTTCAGACCACTATGTGAATGGACCAGCCGGCATTCCACTATATTAGCTTATCTTAGTCTATAAACCATTAAACCATGCATTTAACCCTTGTATGGTATTTGGGTCAAATTGACCCATTTCAAACCCTTACCTTATTTTATCTATCTATCTATAATAAACATGTATTCCTGACTACAGAAAATTATTCTGGATATGAGCACTTATGTTTTTTCCAAAATAAGAATGATCACATAGTGGATTTTTAACATGAATTACAACCTTATGACAAAAAACTAATCACACTTCCATTTGTAATTGTGAGCTAGTAGAGACTGATTGCATTCCCTAAACATATATGTTATCTCAGCTGTTTGAAATTGAGATAAAGACAATATTTGTTAATAGATTATGAAGTAAAATTTTATTTCAAAATTGTTTTTAAAACCCCAAATAAGTCACGGGTCAATTTGACCCAAGGGACACAAGAGGGTCCCGAAAGTGAAGACAATACAAGGGTTAAAACAATTACAACTACCTACAGTCATACCCCTTAGGACCTTAGCCACTGTGGTGTCACAGCTTATACTGTCAAATTAGAACAAAGAAAAGCTTTAATCCTGGGAGCTAGGTTAGCAGAATGGTCCATTCCAATCGCTGCTGTGTGTGTGCAAAAAAAATAAAAAATATCGAGGACATCCCGGCAGGGCTCTGACTCTAATAAGAAACCACTCGGTCATAATTGGGCAGGTTAATGCATGACACGCCTGGAGCACTAAAGTGAACAAGACTATCGTAAAGAGCTTCACTTCAAAGGCTCAGATGACTGCTGGGAATATCTGGGGGGGATAAGGGTTAAGGGATGGACATGGGAGCCCCGAGGGCCCACAGAGGGATCCAAAAGGCTGGGGATGTGGGCCTCTCTATCTTTGTTAGTGTGTGTGGGAATATGTGTGTGTCTGTGTGTGTGTGCCTCTGCAATGCACCATTCCCAATCCCAAAGCTAAGTTGTGTGAGTGTGTGCGAGAGCCAAACAATGAGTACAAAGTAGCTTAGCTTTAGACCTCCAAAAGTAGTCTTTAAAGGGAACAAAGTGTTACTTAACCCAAAAAGGTTAATATGTCCCTTTTACTACTGTACCTCTAATGTACGGCAAGACATACAAGTCATATTCACAGTTAGAAGACACTGTTTGCCACTATGGGGGTATTAAATATAACTCTGGCCCATTCAGACCCAACCACCTTTGAAATGATGGATATGATGCAGCATGGACAACTAACCAATAGTATGTTTTCTATGGAAAAACTAACAAATAACGATGATAATAATAACAACATTAACCCTTGTGTTGTCTTCCCGTCAACCTGCAACTTTGTGTTTTTCTGGGTTGGAATTTTTTCTACACTTTGTTTGATATTTTGGTCAATTTTATTCCAATTTGTTGTCAATTGTTTGACAATGGTGCTGTCACTACTACTACTACTACTACTACTACTTTTAGTAGCAACCTGTTTCTTGCAGATGGTCCCGTTGCTGAGAATACAGCTGTCAGAAGGTAATGTATGAAGTCAAAGCTAACTGTGAAGCTCTAGGGCAGCTGACATGAACTACAGCCGTCTCCATGAAGCTCCCTAATAAGCTCGGATACCTGGCGACGCAGTTAGGAAACAACAACGAGCTAACTAATAATGACATCAGCATATCGGCTCGGTGGATGTCAATTTTAAAGTCATGTTACAACTATTTCCGTCCTTCTTCCAATTTCCAGCCAAAGCCTGTCACCCCCCCCATAATAACGTTATAGCTGCGTGATCTTAAGACCTCACAATGCCTTGTGTTTCCCACTCCTGCTTCATCAGACGTGACATGACAAAAGCATTTAGTTTTTACATATATGTGATAAATATACAAACAAATCGACCCTATATGTGATAAATATGTGATAAAGTATGGAAAGGTGCCCCGAGTGGTTATATATATATATATATATATATATATATATATATACTGTATATATATATATCAAAGCAGAATTATTCCCGAGGTGATATGGGTACCTACTGGGGTACCTAACCCTTCACTACCCCCCCTCAGTCTCCCACTGGATAAGGGATGTGTTGTCCAACCAGTAGCTTGAAAAAAATCAGATGTACGCGACGCAGCTCAGAAAATACATTTATTTTGGACTTTTTTGGACGCTACTACAGGAATACATTTTCAAAAGATTATGTCTGACCTTTTATACACACCTGGGTGTGACTCTCGACATTCTGGGACTGGGCGTGCTGTTTCTGTTTCGCTGCCTTAATGACTTTCCATACTTCACTGTGCAATACTAAGTGCCTTGCATATGCATTGTTTACACTGGAATATTTATGCATACCACGTTGTATATTCCTCTACGACCCAGAGTCTTAAATCATTGAGTGACTGAGTGTTTTTCTGTTGTTTTAAATCTATGTACAGTACATCTCAAATTCAATCAAAAGAACTATGAAGAAAGAATGGATGGAAGAGAGGGAGTATAGCTCCCTCTCTTCCATCCATTCTTTCATCTCCAAGTGGAGATCTGGACTATGCTTTCTCCATCTCCAAGATTAATGGATGGATCTGTGTATGAGGCATAACGCTGGTGCCACTGTATATCACTAGTTCTGCTCTTTTCAAATGCACCACTCCCTAAAATGAAATATACAGTGCAGTAGATTACAGAAGTCCAAAGCTCTGCAGTGGTGGAAAGCTGGTGTTGAGTGGTGGTAGCATGTGCGTGTGTGTGTGTTTATCCATGTAAATTTTAGGGAACATACTCCAGATAAAAGGAGACAGATCCCACACACATACTTATACACACCCTGTCAGCTGCAGCTTCTTATTCAGAGGGAGAGGATAAATAAATGGGGCTGTAACCAACACATTCATACACAAGGTGCCACCTGCTCATCCAATACACACCCACACACATCTACAGTATGATGGCAGCATCGGGGGAAACTCAGGGTTCATTGTCTTGCCCAAGGAGACTCGACATGGGACTGCAGGGCCAGGGATCGAACCACCAACCTTTAGCTCTACCACTGAGCTAAAAGCCAGGGTTTGTGCTGTTATGATGGAGGACTTGCACCGTCATATTTATATTTCTACTCTTCTGCGTGTGTGTGTGTGCTGCTGTGCATCCCTGTGTGTGTAACAAGCATAGTGTGCACGGGCCTAGGCACATTTTACTAATTTGCTCTTAAAATAACAATGAAATGCTGCGTTATTGACTATAGAGGTTTTTGTTGGTCAATGGCGTGATCACTTCCCACTGTCACAAGATAGAAATATGCCCAGAATGCACCTGAACACACCTTCCTGTAACACCAGGTGCATTTGCAATTTAAACGACGTGGTTGCTGGACGCTCTTAAAATAGCTAGTGACTTAACATAACATAACAAAACATACTGTAATCTCATTTCTTATCCTAAACTAGCATGTTGTCATCCCTGGTTGGTCCTCATAAGTATAGACACACATCCAACACACACTGATAGTGGTGCTTCAGACAGAGAAGCAGTGGATTAGTGACTACCAGGGACCAGAATCACCACCACATTTTATCTCCAGTCTTATTCAGAGGATTCCCAGCCTAGTGTGACCTCCACTCATATTCCCACTTTGGAACTCTTTCATAGTGTGTTAATCTGGTTAACTGGGTCATTCACTGGGACCTGTGGGGGCTCCGGGAGACTAAGGAAAGGAGGAAAAGCCTACAGGAGCAAAGGAAGTAGGAGATAGGAGAAACAAGGAGAGAGACGATAGGAGAAAAGGAGAGAATAGTGAATGAGGTAGAAATAGATAGAGACTTTATCGTCATTCAACTGCACATTCACATACACAGTCGAGTGAGATTTTGTTGCAAGGCTCCAAAAAAAGGTAAAGAAACAGATGACAAGAGGAGAGGAGGAGATATAAGATGGGATGAGAATGGTTAGTCAACTACACACATATGATTTTGTCGACTAATCCATTAGTTGATTTATTGGACAGAGCTGTCAAACTGGGTTTCTCCACAAAGAATCATGCAAAAGCAACACTAGATCTTGTGTTTATCAGAGATGTGCGCAGAACGTTTTTGAAAATAAGTCATTCATGAAAAAAAGCATAACAAAATGACAAATGGACAAAAGAAATCTTAGTGGACTGAGACCATAACGACGGATTAGTCGACTAAGGGACTGTTCGTTATTTATGTAATGGACCACTGAAGGAACATAAGGGGGGTCATGTCTTTTTTTTCCCAAGCATTTTGGAGGGTCATAGAAAAATGTATTGCTGGTGAAGGGAGGGTCAAGTCTATTTTGACTAAAGATCCCCAAAACAAAGAGTCCTTATCGACTCAGAGATACAAAGAGAAAAGGGAAGAAGAGGAAGAAGTTGTTTCCTGTCTTTAATGGCACTGAAAAAACAGAACAAAACGAGTGTGTGTGTGGGGGGGTGGCAGAGGAAAAATGTGTTAGAGCTTTACTTCAACTAATACAGCAGAACGCACACACACACACACACACACACACACACACACACACACACACACACAGAGGAGAAAGTGAATTGATGAATAATTCACTGAAGCTCATTGATCTTTGTCTCTCCGTCTCCACTCAGCAGTCATGTGATCCGGGTGTTATATGCAGAGTTAGCTCCAGTGGAAGCTGCACACAAACCCATGATGCATTTAAGAAAACACAAAGGACAACATGTTTTCTCCTCACTGTGCCTACAAATAGCTCCAGTAGACATATGTTCATCACATTAAAATCCTTGCTGAGTTATTATAGGGACACATTGCATCATAAACTGCAGGCCCACAACCCACTGTGTTGCCAATTAGAGAGACAGAGCTGATGTGAAACACATTTTGATAGCATAATGAACTCAACTCAGATATCTAAGGCTTTATTAAATATTGTTCACAAATCTGTCTAAATCTGTTAGTGAGCACTTCTCCTTTGCCGAGATAATCCATCCACGTCACAGGTGTGGCATATCAAGATGGTTATTAGACAGCAGGATTAATGCACAGGGGTACCTTAGGCTGGCCACAATAAAAAGCCACTCTAAAATGTGCAAAAACCCTAACCCTATCTATAACACCAGATACTGACTGGTTTTCAGACCCCCCCCAGAACCCCCAATACAGTCAAAAAACACATTTTAGATTTGATCCCCCAAAGGATCCAGCAGGATGCCCCCAGACGCCTCCCTGTGGAAGGTATTCTGTCTAACGAAACAAAGACCCAGAACACCCTGGATGGGTTTTATATCCTATGTGGCAGAGGACATTTCCCGAGGACAATAACAGGAGTATGTGACTGGAGGAGGCTTGGGCACGTGTGAACATTTTCAACCCAGACCGAAACGTAGGGGCGTTGAAATGAATCACGCATCGAGATGCAGAGGTAGACAATTCTGCATCAATGCTGTGACAGACCATAATCAATTATTGCCTACTGATGGGCCTTGTTGATTTTCCATTTGCTGTTTTTTTGTTGTTGTTGTCTGTCTTCTGCTGTGTTCAGACTCCACTACATTCAGGAAGTGTCTTTTTGAAGAGCAGGTGCAATAAAAAGGAGACTTCATACAGTATATATCATACTGCTTGAATTTGTTGATGAAAACCATGTGTAGCAATAACTAATAGTATTGTATTGGGGAGGTGACAGGATAATTGTAATCAAATTGAATCATAAGACCAATGAAGATACACACCCCAACCAAATTGGTATGCCGGATTTTACCCCTGGGTGTCACACTCAGAGAGTGGAGAATCCAGACTCCAGACTCCAGACCCCATGGTGGGGCCGTGACCTTTTTACCTGCAGTGAGGTTACATCAGAGACGCTTTAGTATACTTATGCCCCCTGTATTTTAACATAGGGGGTGTATACTTATGCCCCCTGTATTTTAACTTAGGGTGGTGTATACTTATGCCTCCTGTATTTTAACATAGGGGGGTGTATACTTATGCCCCTGTATTTTAACATAGGGGGGTGTATACTTATGCCCCTGTATTTTAACATAGGGGGGGTATACTTATGCCCCCTGTATTTTAACATAGGGGGTATACTTATGCCCCTGTATTTTAACATAGGGGGGTGTATACTTATGCCCCATGTATTTTAACATAGGGGGGTGTATACTTATGCCTCCTGTATTTTAACATAGGGGGGGTGTATACTTATGCCCCCTGTATTTTAACATAGGGGTGTATACTTATGCCCCCTGTATTTTAACAAAGGGGGGTGTATACTTATGCCCCCTGTATTTTAACATAGGGGGTGTATACTTATGCCCCCTGTATTTTAACATAGGGGGTGTATACTTATGCCCCTGTATTTTAACATAGGGGGGTGTATACTTATGCCCCTGTATTTTTAACATAGGGGGTGTATACTTATGCCCCCTGTATTTTAACATAGGGGGTGTATACTTATGCCCCCTGTATTTTATCATAGGGGGTGTATACTTATGCCCCCTGTATTTTAACATAGGGGGGTGTATACTTATGCCCCCTGTATTTTAACATAGGGGGGTGTATACTTATGCCCCTGTATTTTAACATAGGGGGGTGTATACTTATGCCCCTGTATTTTAACATAGGGGTGTATACTTATGCCCCCTGTATTTTAACATAGGGGGGGTGTATACTTATGTCCCCTGTATTTTAACATAGGGGGGTGTATACTTATGCCCCTGTATTTTAACATAGGGGGTGTATACTTATGCCCCTGTATTTTAACATAGGGGGTGTATACTTATGCCCCCTGTATTTTAACATAGGGGGGTGTATACTTATGCCCCCTGTATTTTATCATAGGGGGTGTATACTTATGCCCCCTGTATTTTAACATAGGGGGTGTATACTTATGCCCCCTTTATTTTAACATAGGGGGGTATACTTATGCCCCCTGTATTGTAACATAGGGGGTGTATACTTAGGCCCCCGCGTATTTTAACATAGGGGGTGTATACTTATGCCCCCTGTATTTTAACATAGGGGGGTGTATACTTATGCCCCCTGTATTTTAACATAGGGGGGTGTATACTTATGCCCCTGTATTTTAACATAGGGGGTGTATACTTATGCCCCCTGTATTTTATCATAGGGGGTGTATACTTATGCCCCCTGTATTTTAACATAGGGGGGTGTATACTTATGCCCCCTGTATTTTAACATAGGGGGTGTATACTTATGCCCCTGTATTTTAACATAGGGGGTGTATACTTATGCCCCTGTATTTTAACATAGGGGGGTATACTTATGCCCCCGTATTTTAACATAGGGGGTGTATACTTATGCCCCCTGTATTTTAACATAGGGGGGTGTATACTTATGCCCCCTGTATTTTAACATGGGGGTGTATACTTATGCCTCCTGTATTTTAACATAGGGGGTGTATACTTATGCCCCTGGATTTTAACATAGGGGGGTGTATACTTATGCCCCTGTATTTTAACATAGGGGGTGTATACTTATGCCTCCTGTATTTTAACATAGGGGGTGTATACTTATGCCCCTGTATTTTTAACATAGGGGGTGTATACTTATGCCCCCTGTATTTTAACATAGGGGGGTGTATACTTATGCCCCTGTATTTTAACATAGGGGGTGTATACTTATGCCCCTGTATTTTAACATAGGGGGTGTATACTTATGCCCCTGTATTTTTAACATAGGGGGTGTATACTTATGCCCCCTGTATTTTTAACATAGGGGGGTGTATTATGCCCCCTGTATTTTAACATAGGGGTGTATACTTATGCCCCTGTATTTTAACATAGGGGGTGTATACTTATGCCCCCTGTATTTTAACATAGGGGTGTATACTTATGCCCCTGTATTTTAACATAGGGGGTGTATACTTATGCCCCCTGTATTTTAACATAGGGGTGTATACTTATGCCCCCTGTATTTTAACATAGGGGGGTGTATACTTATGCCCCCTGTATTTTAACATAGGGGGGTGTATACTTATGCCCCTGTATTTTAACATAGGGGGGTGTATACTTATGCCCCCTGTATTTTAAGGAAGAACATTTATTTATTTATGATACATTATTCATTCACAAAGAAAATTGATGTCCTTAAAGGTTGGATTTTTCCTATATTTTTTAATTAATGCATTAAGATAAATTTTCAAAAGATGTTTTGTTATTCCTCTTTTTAGTCAACTTAAGCATATGCTCATAAACTTATGAGCACCACTGTAGTCCTTACAGTTTTAAATGAATGTACTTTGAAAACTGTGATGTGACCAAAGTATTCAGTTTAAGGAGTCTGGTAGAATAAACAAGCAGCCATTCCTCCTTCATTAAAGGCCGTTTAAACAGCAGGCTGCAGGAAAATGTCACAGGCCAACACCACATTGCAAGTTTAATTACTACTGTGTGTGTGTGTGTGTGTGTGTGTGTGTGTGTGTGTGTGTGTGTGTGTGTGTGTGTGTGAGGTCAGTATGAAGTGCTGTGGTGTCAGCCTGACTACAGTCTTGGTCTGAACATCTGTTGTTCTTTCATTCAGCATCGTGGCCGACCACAGCAGCAATTAAACAGCCAACTAACAAACGAAAAGAATAAAAAGTAATTCACCCAACAGACATTTTGACATGTCACAAAGCACAGCTGTAAAAAATAAAACGGACAATGGCTTTATAGGCTATTCAGACTTACTAAGGCGTGGGCTCCAGACAAGTGCAGTATCAGTAGTAGTATCAGTGGTATGCAATATGAAAGTGTCTAACTGATTTATTTTGCAGAATGCTCAGCTTATGAGTGGCTTATGGCGTTTTTCCATTACATGGTACCTCCTCTACTCACCTTTTTTGGTTTGCATTATGATAAAAAGTCCCTAGGACCTGCTAATAGGTACTTTATTTAGTACTACCTCTGTCGAGGTTCCAAGCGAGCTGAGGCGATACTAAAAGGTGACGTGAAAACCTGCAGACTCCTGATTGGTCGGAGACAATCGTCACTAATCGCACGGGGGTGTCCTTTTATCCAGCGGTGTTTTTTTGCTGCCTCCAGCTTCTTTAGGAACTAAAGCTACACACCTTCCATGTTCTGTGTATGTCGTGTTAGGTCACGGCAGTTTCCTGCGGCTTCGCTATGACAACCAGCCACGCTCGCCTCACGCATGAGGCGGTACTAATCTGTAATGGAAAAAGGAAGACAGGGCACCGCGGCCGGGGCGAGTAGAGCTGGTACTAGTAAGTAAGTGCCATTAGCATTTGGATGAGCTCTTCAAGCAATGGACAAGAATAACAACACATGCCTCAGTCTGACCATCTCCCCTGGCAATAACTCTCCCGGGTGAAAACAGGATCTGCAGCAATGTGCAGTACAACAGAAATATGGTATTTTTTTAAAATTAAACCATGGAAACGTATTCTGGTACAACCCCAAAACACAATTATGAACCTAAAAATGAGCAGAATATGGGCGCTTTAAACAATGAAAACTACAACTCCATTAATCCCATGCAACTTCAAAACGTCATCAAAATCCTGTTTGCATCCATTGATTTTCCAATGTTTTGATTGAGAGACAGTCTGCACTTGACACACACACACACACATGCATTCTAATGTATTATCTCCAGATATGAAGATTTTGCTGCAGTATTTTCCCACTTGTTCTCTCTCTCTCTCTCTTCTCCTCTCTACAAACACTTCATCAAGCCCGAGCTCCATGTGTGTAAACCCAACGATCATCATTCCTGACAGAGAACACCTTGAGAAGCCCACACAGCCTGGAGGCACACGCCTTTCAGTGTGAAACAAGTGCACGCTGCTGTGACACAAATATTTACCAGCACAGAGCCTGAGGCACTCAGCATTACTGAAACAGTGTCACAACTGCTAAAAGATAATCATATATGTATGTGATTGTGGGTGATCAGTAGCTAGTACTTAACCAGGAGTCTCTGGTCCACGGCTGGGACTAATGTCAGTAATTGTCAGTAATTGTCTTGGTCAACTTTGAAATGTTCCGCAGTGGTTTATAAACTTTGAGCTGAATGTTTGCAGCAATAATGCATTGTGGGTTTTGTCTTTTCATGGTATTTTGTGACAGAAAGACAAATATGACTATTGCCACATTTTTGGAAATACATGTATTCAGTATCTTTTAAGACTGACATGGATCTCAAGTGGGCACCTCACCTCCCTGGGCACCTCCCTAGGGAGGTGTTCCAGGCATGTCCAGCTGGGAGGAGGCCTCGGGGAAGACCCAGGACTAGGTGGAGAGATTATATCTCCAACCTGGCCTGGGAACACCTCGGGATCCCCCAGTCGGAGCTGGTTGATGTGGCTCGAGAAAGGGAAGTTTGGGGTCCCCTACTGGAGCTGCTGCCCCCGCAACCCGATACCGGATAAGCGGATGAAGATGGATGGATGGATGGATCTCAAGTCTGTGTTTCCAGTACAGAGTCTGGAATCAGGGTGCAGTTGGCCTAGCTTAGCATAAAAACCCACCCAATTAGTGTTCAGCTTACTAATTAACATGTTGTAAATGTGCTGTATTTATATATGTTTCCTAGTCTTAACGACTACTCAAAGCGCTTTTACATCATACAGGATACATTCACCATTCACACACAATCATACACTGTGGCCGAGGCTGCCGTACAAGGTGCCACCTGCTCATCAGATACACACTCACACACATTCACACTCCGATGCACAGCATCGGGGGAAACTCGGGGTTCGACATGGGACTGCAGGGCCAGGGATTGAACCACCAACCTTCCAATTGGCAGGCAACCGCTCTACCGCTGAGCCACAGCCGCACCCGTTGTGTGCTCTTTAATAAAGATGTGATGGTTGTGATTGGTTATCAATAATGCAAACAACCCAGATTGTTTTTTTCTTCTATTATGGATATATGTGTAGCCAGAGCTTACTGCACAGAGCTGTGGGGATAAAGATTATAGATTCATATAGTTTCACAGTGTTAGGTTGACAGGAAACAGTACTGATCAGAGCCCTCCTAATCTATATGGACGACATTTCATTTCTGGGATTGAGGTTCCCTCGGTTGTCCTTCATTTTCGGCCGGATGTACGTCCCCTTCCTCTTCCTTTGCGTTGGTGTTCTAACCTCTGGTGGATTTCTGAGGACTATGGTTACCTGGTCCTCAGATCTCTGCAGGGTAAATCCAGACAACTAGCTAGACTGTCTGTCAATCTGAGGACTATGGTTACCTGGTCCTCAGATCTCTGCAGGGTAAATCCAGACAGCTAGCTAGACTATCTGTCCAATCTGAGGACTATGGTTACCTGGTCCTCAGGTCTCTGCAGGGTAAATCCAGACAGCTAGCTAGACTATCTGTCCAATCTGAGGACTATGTTTACCTGGTCCTCAGGTCTCTGCAGGGTAAATCCAGACAGCTAGCTAGACTATCTGTCCAATCTGAGGACTATGGTTATCTGGTCCTCAGATCTCTGCAGGGTAAATCCAGACAGCTAGCTAGACTATCTGTCCAATCTGAGTTTTCTGTTAGCAACTAACTTCTAAACGTACACATGTTCCACCAAAACTAGTTCCTTTCTGAGACTATTTAGCAGCGGCATCATGGCTCCGTCCAGCACTTAGCACCGCCCATGACGATTGTGATTGGTTTAAAGAAATGTCAATAAACCAGAGTACGTTTTTCTCCTATCCATACATGCTGTGTGGACCAGCGCTGTGGAGGAAGGTCTGGCAACGCGAGACTAGTCCTGATGTGACGTGTGGCAGTAATTAGGGGTGGGGGGAAAAAATCGATACAGCATAGTATCGCAATATTTTCAGTGGCAATACACAGGCGCCAAGTATGGCTCTGTTATTATATATGTGTTGGTCAGTTTGTCTGCTTGACAAACCCATTTTGCAGCAATAAAATTCAAGTGATATGTGTCTTTTTTAGATTAAAAAAATGTTGACAAAGCTTCCTTTTGGGGACGCCATTTGAAATTGGGGAAAAATAACTAACCCAGTAAGTGATAAACAAATGTGGGATTTAATTTTTCTGAATTAAAAGACTGTAGCTTGATTTCTCTCATGGTGTTCTTGCCGAGCCGGTTCTGGGAGGTTTATTTAAGCCCTGCACCACACCTGTGGTTTGACCAGGTAAACAATGTCAAACAAAGGTTGCATTAAACAACCACCGAGACGCCTGCAAATACACGTCTCAGTTGTTTTTATTCTCAAACAGAGAAGCGTCTTTGTAACCTGAACTGAGAGCTGGCCTTTTATTATGATTTTTGTTTTAGGACATAATCTAAACTAGAGAACTCACAGTGGATCAGGTGTGCTGGTGGGATAGCAAGACACTTCCAATACATTGTCAGGATCAAGCAGCAACTTTGGGCCTGGAAAGTGAAACTAATGCTGAAGCTTCTTAAAGCTGCATTCTCTCCAACTTCCAGCAGGGGGCGGCTCCACTGGCTCCAAAAAGAAGTCTGTGTCTATAGACGTCTGTGTGAAAACGAGCCTACGTCTCACTTGATTTATTACCACATTTTCATAGAGTTTAGTGTCAAGTCTTCTTTAATACAGCATGATGATCATTTAGTAAATGGTGGTACCATTTACATAAAAACAGACGATAAAGCAGAGGTTGCTTTAGGACCGGTCAATCAGGACGTCATGCTTAGCAATGCTAACCATGCTAACACTGGGGACATTAACGGAGACCTGAATGGGTTTTTTTGGCCGTTGTCCGTGTTTTCATCTCAGACGTCGACCTCAAAAAAGAACAAAAAGCCCCAAAAACCCGAAGGGTGACGCCACCGATGCTAGGTCTGATAGTTTTACAGACTGGTCAGGATCGGGATACGGTTCATGAAGAAACATCCGAACCTCACATGTAGCCTCAGACAATTTAATAAATTGGAATCGGACCACACTGTTACCTTTTTATTTTTAACTATACAAAAAAATCACTACTTTGTGGTATGTTTAACGTATTCTGACTTATTCTTTTAAAGGATAACATTTTTGTAAGAGCTACACTGAAGATGGCAGTTTGATAAATGAAAGTTATTTCAATTAATATTCTGTAATATTTCAATCTATGTGTGCTAAAAAGACGCATAAGTTCCTTTTAAATTCTCCTTTTTTTGGCCAAATAAATGAAAAGCTTTTTGAAATCATCAACGTCTCCCCTAGATTTCCTCAGAGACGGTCCCGATAACGGTCCCAAAGTCCCATTCAGTCTGTGCATGATCACATGATAGAACTATTGTTTAATACTTTATCCTACATTGTGGATAATTAAGCTATATATCATATGCTGAAGTATATTTCTGAGTGTTACAGATTAAAAGAAAAAATAACAAGCACGTACAGAACCAACCTGTGGGCTTGGTGAACTGGGCCAACCCCTACTTTGAGTTTTGGACAAAACGAGACATTTGAGGACGTCATCTTGGGTTTCAAGAAACACTGATCCACATTTTTCACCATTTTATAAACCAAACAACTAATCCATTAATCCAGAAAATAATCCACACATCCAGCCCTATTATTCTAGACAGCTGTACCCAGACACACCTGATGCTGCTTATCAGGACCAAAGTGTCCCTACATCTGGAGACCGGCTGTTGCTGTACACAGGTAAAGATCTGCCCATGTCCACTCACACATCCAGGCCACATTCTTCAAAAGTCAAAAGGTCAAAAGGCACCACAACGAAGAAAGACAAACGTCCCAGACAAACAATGTCCCCTGTTTGTCTCTTGGGCTTGCAGTTTCCAGCAGTGTGCTGATGGATTTCTGCCGTCTTAACTGCCCCCCATTAACTCCGAGGCCCATTCATGCTTGTTAGTTTGAAGAGTTACGGTAGGGTTCCACATGGAGAATCATCTCATGGATTTTGGTCAGCGAAATCTTGCCTTGGACGTGTGGCAGGCAACAGAAGAGCTGAATAATTAATATAAACCAACATCTACAGTGGTGTATTTGCCCTGATTGAGTTTGTGTGACACACTGTATAAACAACAATCTGTGGTGCTACAAGCGTCAATCTTCACTGCATTATTTCAAGTCCTGCAGAAAAAAAGCCATATGTCAAAGTCACAAGAGGTTGCAAGTAATAATTTAAGCTGGGGATCTGGTCAAGGACCCCTTATACAGTATTTGTGTCAAACTCAAGGCCCGCGGGCCAAATCCGGCCCCTCACCCCTCATTTGTTTTCGAGCTTTTTTGCCACTTTCTTCTTTGATAGCCAAGTTATTTTTGGGTGGCTTTATGTCGACCAAACTGTAAGAGAGAAGAATACGTGAGACATGCAATAATGCAGACGAAGATATTTGACTTTTTCAATTAACCAAACAAATCTGGCCCTTGATGGGATTCTTATTTTCCAGTGTGGCCCTTGGAGAAAATGAGTTTGACACCCCTGCTTAGCTCAGAGACAAATGGCTGATTTGTCACTGCTCATAATTTGTCAAACATGTAATGAAACAAGCTAGCCACCTGGCTAGGCTACAATGAAATCCAATGTCCAAACATGCTAGCCGTTAGCCTGTCGGCTAGCTGAAAGGTGTTTAACATCTACAGTGGTCTATTGTGGTGTATGTGCCCTGACTAAGTTCATTTGTCATATAAATCACGATTTGCGTTGATAAAAGTACCGATGTTGGTGTAGAAACATTTTAATTTCCTGATACAGCGCTGATAACCTCCGCCATCTTGGTCAGACTTTTTTTTTTTGTAACTCCAAACACAACCACCCAGACCTGATTGGTTCTCCAGCGGTCCTCATTTGAATGAAGGAAAAACTTTGTTCAACTTTTTTCGCTACCCTTGGCGATTCGCTCTTATCTCGCCCAATCAGAGCGAATTTTGTCTCCATTCAACCAATGACAGCAAACCGACATTTCGTTGTGTGGAAACCTACCGTTAGAAAGTCAAGTGCCGGAATTTCGCCATTTTTTAAAAATCAGATGGGATATTTCCTTTTCCCATCGAGCATTATTACAAATATGACAATAATCCAAATTTAATAGAGGTCATGTGAACAGCATATTCCATTTGGATATTCAGAATAAGACCTTTTTTCCTGAATATAGCATTTTCTGATAAGACGTGGGATATGCCAATATTATACAGGTTTTTTAAAGCATTCTTTGAAGAACCACAGGCATTTTTTTATATGCTACATGTAAACAGGAATATTAGTGGAAAATTCAGAATACATTGGGAATATGGACAAAGCCCAGAACATTTGACATGCACATAATATTCTAGTCTTTGCCCTCCCATCATTTTGATTTGAACCCTATTTTCACCTGTTACTAACGTACATTAACATCCCAGGGTCTCATGAATGGAGCACACTGTAGCTAGCTGGTTAGCTGATCCCATCACACAGGCCCAAACCCAAACAGACATTACATATTTCATATTCAAAAATGATGATGAAATTTCAAATTGAGAAATACTGGCATTGGCAATGTTGTCAGAAGAGATAGTATTTCACCTTTCCATAATATCGGATGACATATTGTGGTTATTTTTGAATTCAATGCAGTAAGTATTACATACTGCACCTTTAATATACCTAACATCAAAGATCATGTGAGTTTCTATGTAGGCTCAAGCACGTTATATGCATGTAGACCAAACAGTGCAGTACTGTTGCTACAGGACTTGCCCCCCCTTTAGGCACAAAGCCAGGTGGGACAGCAGCCCCCAGAGCCAGCAGACCCACTCTGGGTGCTTCTATAATCTACATCCTGTCTAACTGTGGTGTCACATATTTGGCTGCACACTGATGCTGCCTTAGCAGATACTGGATAACACGACATACATTGGTTATTAATTATCAATAGGTATACATTTTGAACGCCCAGTAGGCCTAGATACACATTTTACACAGAGGGATATTAGTGTGTGTTATTAGAAATAAGCAGGTTACACATTGTGTCAATTACTAAATAGAAAGCACAGGCTTAGCATTCAACACAGCTACGTTGTAAGCCCTGGGAATATGAATTCATTATTATGTTATTATATTATCTTATTGGGCTATTATGAACAAGAACTGAGCCAGTGCAATCCACAACAACAAAAGGTCTTACCAGTGCTGCTCATGGTGCCAGCCAGATGTCTCCTCCAGGCAGATGATGCACACTGTCCCCACTGAGAGGACAGGACATGGAGGATGCGCAGACGCCTCCGTGCCAGCCAGCAGGATGGATGAAGAGAAGCGTCTACACGGGGGTGCTGCGGAGAGCTTGCCCGGGTGTCCTGGCTGCCGATACCGCAGAGATGTCCCGACACCGCCGCACTGAGAAGACAAAGTCCCGCAGACACTGCAGCGCACGGTGACAGTGCACGGTGGGTGGGTGTGGGCGCGCACTGGAGAAACGCGACTAGAGTTAAGCTGCAGTCAAGAGTTAACAGGGTATCCGGTGTGACGTGTCAAAATAAAAGTCTTCCTACAAGATAGATCTATTCTGAAGTCCCAGGGTTCTTTCGGGACATTGTAGGCAATTGAGCAGCCTATCTATTGTTTGAGTAATAGCATACTTAATATAATAACAATACAATAGCACACTTAACCCTGTTGGTGTCCTCAGGTCAAATTTGACCCCTTTAATGCATGTATATAACTGAAATGGGTTTCTTTTTATTTAAATTACCACAAAAAAATGGATTGGATTCCTTTTTGCAGATAGAATTGATCACTTTCTTTACTGTTTTTTTTTTAAAGACTATTTTTTGGGGGCTTTTCCATGTATTTTAGTGACAGTGGATAGACATGAAAGGGGGAGAGAGGGGGGGGACGGACACACAGCAAAGGGCCGTCATTCCTCATTCCTGATGAAACTCATCTGTACGTTCCTCTATTAGTCAAAATAAGTCATAATTTCTGCTTTTTAACTCAAATATAAGATATAATTATATATAAATTAAGGTTATTGATCATGAATTCCAAAAGGTATTGTAAAACTAGTATGTAGTGAAAACTTAATAAAAGTCTGAAAAGGGAACGAAAATGTCAAATCCGTTTTTGATCCGGGAGGACAACACACGGGTTAAAGGTGTACTGCGTCATATTCTATATCAATCAACGTTTTTTTACAGTATTTTCTGTAAATAGCCTATGCAGGCTATAGGTGTACGTACAAAAATATAACACTGGGGGGGTCTGGAAAAGAGACAGTAGCCTAAACACAAGGACATATGTGGATGATTTTAACCTAAGGCCTGGTTCGTGGGAACTGCATTAGACTGTGTTCCGATGCAATTTCATTTTGCACAGCCATTATGCTTACATGCTTTTACTTTGAAGGAACGAATGCAACGCTTCCTGCCTTGTGTTGGGCCAGCTGCTTCCCTCCATCCTCGGGCAGACAGCGCCACTGCGCGGCCGGCGTGGACACATGGGAACTGTAGTATTAAGAAAGAAAAGGGCCGGACTACAAGCCTGCTCAGAGTCAACACATTGCATTGGAAGGAGAGTGGCAGCAACCACAGAGACACAGACACACACACACTCTCTCTCTCTCTCGTCCTGTCTGTCTGTCTGTCTGTCTGTCTGTCTGTCTGTCTGTCTGTCTGTCTGTCTGTCTGTGTGTACAAATGAGTTTGACACCCCTGCTTAGCTCAGAGAGCAGGGAGCCCCCCCCCACCCAGACATAGATTGTATGAAGTTGAGTTACTTATGATACTGGGCCAGATGTACAGTGTACATCATGTTTTAATATTAAACATACAGTGAAACCTTAAGCTCAAATGTATCTGTGAATAGTTACCATGGCAACCTTACATTGATTACAAGTAAAGCCTATCATCAATGTTGTGTACGTTTTTTACACAAATAGGCTGATTTGTCTCTGCTCATAATTCATCATATTCATGTTAACGTATTTATTATTTTAAACTTTCAAATTCAATAATTTTGGCGGGGCCTCAGCAGTGACTCTGAGGTAAGGGGACCAGATTTCTCAGCCAAAATCCGGGGACATTTCAGCTCAGAAGCGTATATATCTCCAAAACACGTCATGTTTTTTATTTTTGTAAAACTTCAAACGGGGACACTAGACCTAGAGCCATTCTCATTAGGGGCTGAGCGCCCCCCCCCCCCTTAAGGTCTGATCCCAGACTCCCCCCTGCTGCTACTTCATACTCCACTCCACCTCAGAGGGGAATGTTGTTATGTTTACTGATCTACATTTATCTGACAGCTTCTGCTTTATTACTTTGCGGGGACAGATCCAGCCGGGGACAGGTCACCAAAACCAGGGATGTCTGGTCACTCTGAGGACCCCTAGGGGCAGAAGACCCACTGTGGAAGATCTTGGATTTAAGAGGTATGTATTTTTTTTTTTTTTGGGGGGGGGGGCGGGTGTGTATTTTCTTTCTTCTAAAAACTTGTTTCTGTGAATGTTAGGAAAAGTTTCCGATTATTAAACAGATGAACCATATTAAAAATTAAAAAGGAGCATTATATTATTTTTTCATAATTAAGACAAGGAATGTCGCAAAACGAGGCTTTGAGTAGTTTTCTCTCGTTTATTGGCTGTGTCACAGGTGATAACCAATCAGCAGAGCGCTTGCCCACACACACCTGGGTGTTCCAAACCATAGACTGTATATTACTGGACAGAGCATGTGTGACATCACCCGTTGGTTTGTGGAGATCTGCTGAGTCGTCATCCTGGTTGGGGATGTGAGGATCATAGAAGAAAGGGAGGAGTGCGGGAGTAGTGAGGGAGGAGCCCTTACACTCTACGTTATGTTACACACTTTCACTGGCAATCACATGGTAGACACGCCCTAAAACACCCCCCCGCTTTATCACCGTTTTAAAAAGCAACGAGACCATAATTAAGAATAAACATTCTGTGTTGCAGAAGACTTCAAACTAGCGATTGAGACCATAAATTCATTATGAAAATGTATACTGAGGTAATAAATCAAGCGAGAGGTGGGTCACTTTCTCATACACTTCTACAGAAACAGACCCCCCCCCACCGTTCTGCTGGCCAAAGATCAATCAATGCAGATTGAATTGGTGAGTTGCTTTCATCCGAACACGCATATTACAAGTTAACAGGTGGAAGGGTTGGTATTTAGGGTAAAAATAAGAACTTCTTTCAATGTATTCATTAAAAATGCTGCCATATACAGAATACTAACTTTGGATGTCTCTGCATGTTCATGGAAATACAAGGCAAACTCTCTGGTTACTTTTATTCTTCTACAACAACTGCTGAACAGTCCTTGGAGTTTAAATAAAAGGGATTGCGTGTCATTGCACAGCCGACTGATACTGCATCAATGCTGAGGTCACTTGGACAGAGCGGCCATCTTCTTTGCTCTGCGAGCGGCTCCAGACTTCCTCTTAGCTTTAGGCTTCACCAGGGGATGACGGGATACATTTCTGCCTCCACTCTTGGCTTTGGAGCGATGACTGGAGGGGCAACACAACGACAGAAGAACAAGTTAAGACGTGCCAACATTTAATGTTACTGGCGGAGTGATGGCGTGTAAAGGCACACACTCACCTGCTGATCCTGTGCGAGTCTTTGAGAGGGCAGGCTTGGCGTTTGTGCTCCCAACTGCCACAGCTGAAGCACCCGTCCTCTCCCTGGCCCGGTCCACAGGGGTGGGCGGGGAGGGTACAGCGGCCGCACGCCTGGCAGTGCTTCCACGCTTAGAGGGGAACATTTTCAGAAATAAGGCTGTTAAGTACCAACTATTATCAGACCTTTGTTTGGTAGTTTGCAGATTATCTGTATTTTCATTTACCGATAACCAATAAAGTTAATTCATTAAAAAGTGCACTACTTTGGCTCCGCTACGCACTGTAAGCAGTCTGCAACACCTGCAAACAAACTGTCAGCATGTTAAACATTCAGAAAGCTATTTTAGTTTTTTCTTCAACTGTGTAGTAAAGGTGACATATTATGCTTTTCCATGTTTTATCACATATGTACATTGTTAGAATGTCATATTTTGAAATAACGAGGTAACGTAATTTAGAGACTAAATGAGCTAAAACGTTCAGATTTCCAACTGGTCTGAACGCTCCGGTTTCAACAGCTTTTTCTACTCTCGGATAACATCCAGGCAACCCGTAACCTTCTACCTGTGAAGGTGCCCTGGAACGGCAGTCACACCCCTAACTTACTACTCATGAGCTTGTAGCAGACCAGCTAACTAACGCTAACGCTAGCTAGAAGGGTTTGTGGTGACTTTGCCTGGAACGCTACCAAGTCATGTGACTCGAAGTCGTAACTTACAAACTAAAAACTGTGTCTGGAACGCAGCATTAGTATTACGCTAAGCGGGCCTTCTATGATTAGTCATCTGCCCCAGGTAGGCAGGACTGGAGTGGTTTTGTTTTAAGCCACTGCGGTGTGAACATTGTCCCATGTAGCTACATGCTAGCGGCAGACTAGTATGTCACCTTGGCTGCCAGTGTCCTTAAACTCTCCCCAATTCTGGGTCACATTACTCCTGAAACATTTTCCATTAGTAATATTTGGTTTAAAAGCCTTTATTTGTGATTTTTGATTGTAGAAATTGCTGCTATATTCTATTAGTGTCAACTGCTAACTATAGAAGCTACATGCTAACAGCAGTAATGTGCATTCTTCTCTGCCAAGGTTTCCCCAATTCCGGGTCACATTGCTCCTGAAACATGTCTGATTGGGTCGTGGTTGCTTCAGAAGCCTTTATCGGGATTTTTATCTGCTGCTTCCTTCCATCACAATCGAACGTTAGCATACTGCTAACTATTAAGTAGCTACATGCTCACGCGCTGTAATCTTGGCCAATGCTGGTCATTTCTCCCCAAATTCCAGTCCCTTTACTGCTGGGACATATCAGGTTGTGTAGTATTTAGTTTAAAAGCCTTTATTTTTTAACATTAAAGCATGTAAACATGTTCTAGTACAAACACAAAAGGCAAGTATTAACCTGAGAATCGGTTACTAATAACCTGTATATCGGTCGACCCCTAACGTGAAGACTATCTGTATTGGAGGGGATTATACTTTACGTACATGGTTTCACACATTTCCCACACGGTGAGCAGTGCTTCCATTCTCGGCCGTCCTGGAGACACAGACAGAAAGCACCAGAAAACATAAGCCAATATTTTATTAGAGTGAATATAACATAGGTAGTTGTGGTTCTCTACCTTGGATGGGCAGACGTTGCATTTGGCACAGTGCTTGTTGAGGAAAAAGACAAATCTCTGACATATGGAGCAAAATCTAACAGGGGAAGAGAAGAAGAGAACACACATGACCTTTTAACCCTCCTGTTGTCTTCAGGTCAAATTTGACCCCTTTCCAAAAAGTTTCTATAGCAGAAATTTGGGTTTCAACAATTTGGGTTTCAACAAATTATGCAAAAAAGTAACGTGGATGGTTCCCAATGACGCTCTTCACAAGTTAAATTAAAAATAAACTAATCAGTTCACTACTTTCATTGAAGTTGTGTCTTTTGTCAATTTTATAGCATTTGGAGAAAAAACTGGTAAAAGAACTTAAAAAAAAAAAGTGTAAAAAAGAGAAAAATACCAAATAAAGTGACAAAAAATGTGAAAAGATTTAGAAAAAAGTAACAAATGTCAAAAAAGTGACAAATGTAAAAAACTAAAAAATTTGGGAAAAACCCACGAAAATTTCAAAAGACTCAGAAAATAACGACCATAATGTTCATAAAAGGTTTTTCCATTTTAAATTTTGACTAAAAAACAAAAATTTTTAGGTCAGCGGGAAGACAACACGAGGGTTAACACAACTACCAAATAATAAAAATGAACCTCTGCATGGTCCTTACAGCTGGGTATCCAACTCCGGTACCAAAGTGTCCCTAATAAGGCTGAGATTTGATATTGCTGCTATGTCAGATTATGTATGTAATATCTGATCACCTCCCTCCTGATTTACAGGAAGTAAAGTACGTTAGAACAACCTTTAACACTGCCGTTTGGGTAGTTTGGTTTAATAAACAAATAAAGGGTATTGTCCTCAGAGTACGGTATGGAAAGGTATCATCTGGTGTTGTATTGTGTTAACATAGGCCAAATAATTCTACAATATTAGAAATATTAGAAGAATAAAGAATATGTTACCTTCAATCAACCTTGGGAAATCAGGGCATGCAACTGAAAAATCATGGTGCAAAGATTTTTCCTTTCTGTGTGTCAGATGTATTAACAAGAACATGCCAAATTCTCTAGCTGCTGGATTTTTAACAGACAGTTTAAAAAGTCTGATAATACATCAGCTGACATTCATAACGAGAATGCTTTAGTCATGGTTCCTACAGAACTGTGACCCAGATATGAAATGAGAGGGACAGACACGGATCTATCGAACCTCAAACATACCTTTTGTGTTGTCATATACCTTGATGCTAGGGTTAGAATACTTTATTTTTAAGATTATTTTTGGGCATTTTGAGGCCTTAAGGGACAGGACAGCTGAAGACATGAAAGAGGAGAGAGAGGGGGGAATGGCAAAGGGCCTCAGGCCGGAGTCAAACCCGTGCCCGCTGCGTCGAGGAGTAAACCTCTACATACGGGCGCCCACTCTACCAACTGAGCTATCTGGGCCCTTGAGATCGACTACTCTGTCTCGGCTCCAGCTCTGTGTCTGTCCCTCTGCTTGGGTTTCAGTCCCCACTGAGTCTGATTTCATGCCCCCCCCCTAAGATGATAATTTTCACTGTAAATGCATATTGGTTCCAAATATCGATATAATATAATATATGAGATCCCATTAGAACTGAGCCAGTGAGTGGGTTGCTACCTGTAGCCCTCGTCTTTGGGCAGGACGACATCTTTGGGTGAGATGTTGGTGAAGAGGCGGACAGGAGACTGCTTCCTGCCCGTCTGACCATGTTTATACAGAGGATGGTTGTCATAGTCCACCTGGAAACAAAAGAAAAGATGTGGCCCGGGGATAGTGTATCCTTTAAAGAAGCATAGCCTGCCGTTCTAATCTGAGAAGAGAAACTCCCTGCTAGACCACGTGATGCAGCTCCTAACCAGCTACACCTAACACCTATAGACAGCCGCAGCCATGTTAAAACTCAGGGAATCATGAAATATTGACCTAGGATCACTGAGCTAATCCACTACGCCATTCCCATCTCATCATACAGCATTATCCTGGGGACAGTAAACAAACAGCAGCCAAGTTAAATTCAATTTAAATCCCAATTTTTCCCACAGATTATTTTTATTAGAACTTGGTAGAAGAATAGGCTTCTTCTTGGATGAGACTGATGCTACGTGAGCCTTTTGCTTTCTTAACAAATCTTGCTGAATTTCATCTCAATAGCCTTGAAACTTCCAAAAGGTAATTACATTAATGGTTAGCCCGTAATTATTACGATGCATTTAATAACGTCATTGGTAACACAGTGATGGACAGACGGTCAGCTGTGAAAAAAGGTCCATTCAACATTTTGTCTCCTTGAAACCACGGTTGTGCTA
This sequence comes from Etheostoma perlongum, assembly GCA_026937815.1. Lineage (NCBI taxonomy): Eukaryota > Metazoa > Chordata > Actinopteri > Perciformes > Percidae > Etheostoma > Etheostoma perlongum. Next base: position 847,801 of record CM049389.1, on the reverse strand, counting down.
ATGAGTATGGACACAGGTACTGTACTGCATGTACTGTTTGTCATAAACATGGGTCTGCTAATTGTGTGTGTGCAGTGTCAGTATACCTGGTAGTCCAGCATCGTGAATGAGGGGAAACACTCCAGGATGCGAGGCTCAAAGAAAAATGGGAAGATCCATATCATGGGCACTTCAGTGTTACTGCTGTCTGCACACAAAAACACCACTTCTTAAAATAGACCAAAAGTAGCAGAATCATTCAAATATGTTTATGAAGGTTGAAGCTGCACTAATCAATAATCACTTGAGGCATTGTCCATATAAGAATGTGTGTAATGTTAACACGGGGTCTCTTGTAGTTATGACCCGACTGCCTCATCTCTACAGAGGATTTTTAGCCTCTTTCAGTTCATTGTTTTGGTTTTACAGCCAGTTTATGTTCACTGATGTCATCAACATGGTTTCCAGCAGAAAACACAGTTAAGAGACTGACTGTGAACATGGTGGAGCATTTAGTAGCTAAAGAGACAGATATTTCTCAGGTGTTGGTGGAGACCGTGTCTAGATGTATATTCCACTTCTGGGATTGTTCATGATGAATGCTACTGTCCACTTGGCCACTGACCACAAGTCTGCAGCTTCCTCCAGCTCTGTGAAATCAGAGAGAAGGTGTTGGCCAGAGGCTTCACCAAGCCGCCGAACGGAGGGTCCGCCACCATCACCACCTTCTGGCCGTCAGCCTCTCGGAGGAAGGCCTGCAGCACCGCGCTGGAAGCCTGACAACACACGCAGCTTTGTTATACTCGACTGCAAATCAAACCGATATAAAACACACGTGTTTGACTCTTACCTCGCCATCAAAAAAGTGATTGTTGAACATGTTGTAGTGACAGAATTCATCCTGGCTGTAGAACTGAGCGTATCTGCAACATTAGGAACACATTGTGTTAATCAACATTAAAGATTCAACATTCAGACAACTTTTAAATGGCGTTAGTCTTTAGTTCCCTGCGTCTAGTAACAGCAGGCTGAAAATCAAGAGCAAGTTTGAACTCCTCTACCGTCCGTACACACAGAGGATCCAGCGGGCAGCGTGTGCTGCAGGCTGAAGCTTGTAACAGAACACACCCTCTGTGCACTTCACTCTGCACATTCTTCCCAGAATCAAAGAGCAGAGGCACAGCGCAAACACATCTCAGGTGAGAAAAAGGCTAAGAAAACATTTAATAATGCTAAGAGAATACAATTAAGATTTCATTTAAATATGTATTTTGATTACATTGCTGTCACAGCGTGTGGAGATATTACGGTTGATTCCCAGTAAGCAGGGAACTGGCTGACTGAAAACAAAACTTGGTATTTTGCAGATGGATAAGCAAGAATTCCCAAAATTGAATGCTAAACATACAGAAAGCTGTAAGAATGACTGTTTTTCAGTGGATTTGTTGGAATCTGTGTTGCTGGCAGGGGTTTGGCAAAAAGCAAAAAGCTTGGCTTGGACTCAGAGCAGACATGTTGTCACAGATTTTCCAATAATCCTGAAAAACTCGTTAACTCTGCAAACAGACAGAGACAAGGCTTTGGACAGACAAAAAGAGGGTGAGGTTTAGTGGTCCCCTAATACTGTATCTGAAGTCTCTTTTATATAGACCTTAGTGGTCTCCTAATACTGTATCTGAAGTCTCTTTTATATAGACCTTAGTGGTCCCTAATACTGTATCTGAAGTCTCTTTTATATAGACCTTAGTGGTCCCTAATACTGTATCTGAAGTCTCTTTTATATAGACCTTAGTGGTCCCCTAATACTGTATCTGAAGTCTCTTTTATATAGACCTTAGTGGTCTCCTAATACTGTATCTGAAGTCTCTTTTATATAGACCTTAGTGGTCTCCTAATACTGTATCTGAAGTCTCTTTTATATAGACCTTAGTGGTCCCTAATACTGTATCTGAAGTCTCTTTTATATAGACCTTAGTGGTCCCTAATACTGTATCTGAAGTCTCTTTTATATAGACCTTAGTGGTCCCCTAATACTGTATCTGAAGTCTCTTTATATAGACCTTAGTGGTCTCCTAATACTGTATCTGAAGTCTCTTTTATATAGACCTTAGTGGTCCCCTAATACTGTATCTGAAGTCTCTTTATAGACCTTAGAGGTCCCTAATACTGTATCTGAAGTCTCTTTTACAGTGCCTTGCGAAAGTATTCGGCCCCCTTGAACTTTTCAACCTTTTGACACATTTCAAGCTTCAAACATAAAGATATAAAAAAAATATTTTTTATGAAGAATCACCAACAAGTGGGACACAATTGTGAAGTGGAACGACATCTATTGGATATTTTAAACTTTTTTAGCAAATAAAAAACTGAAAAGTGGTGTGTGCAAAATTATTCGGCCCCCTTGCGTTAATACTTTGTAGAGCCACCTTTTGCTGCGATTACAGCTGCAGGTCGCTTGGGGTATGTCTCTATCAGTTCTATCAGTCTCTATCAGAAGACCAAGGAACACACCAGGCAGGTCCGTAATACTGTTATGGAGAAGTTTAAAGCCGGATTTGGATACAAAAAGATTTCCCAAGCTTGAAACATCCCAAGGAGCACTGTGCAAGCGATCATTTTGAAATGGAAGTAGTATCAGACCACTGCAAATCTACCAAGACCTGGCCGTCCCTCTAAACTTTCAGCTCAGAGAAGGAGAAGACTGATCAGAGATGCAGCCAAGAGGCCCATGATCACTCTGGATGAACTGCAGAGAACTACAGCTGAGGTGGGAGAGTCTGTCCATAGGACAACAATCAGTCGTACACTGCTCAAATCTGGCCTTTATGGAAGAGTGGCAAGAAGAAAGCCATTTCTCAAAGATATCCATAAAAAGTCTCGTCTAAAGTTTGCCACAAGCCACCTGGGAGACACACCAAACATGTGGAAGAAGGTGCTCTGGTCAGATGAAACCAAAATCAAACTTTTTGGCCACAATGCAAAACGATATGTTTGGCGTAAAAGCAACACAGCTCATCACCCTCAACACACCATCCCCACTGTCAAACATGGTGGTGGCAGCATCATGGTTTGGGCCTGCTTTTCTTCAGCAGGGACAGGGAAGATGGTTAAAATTGAGGGGAAGATGGATGCAGCCAAATACAGGACCATTCTGGATGAAAACCTGTTGGAGTCTGCAAAAGACCTGAAACTGGGACGGAGATTTATCTTCCAACAAGACAATGATCCCAAACATACAGCAAAATCTACAAAGGAATGGTTCACAAATAAACGTATCCAGGTGTTAGAATGGCCAAGTCAAAGTCCAGACCTGAATCCAATGGAGAATCTGTGGAAAGAGCTGAAAACTGCTGTTCACAAACGCTCTCCATCCAACCTCACTGAGCTCCAGCTGTTTTGCAAGGAAGAATGGGCAAGAATGTCAGTCTCTCGATGTGCAAAACTGATAGAGACATACCCCAAGCGACCTGCAGCTGTAATCGCAGCAAAAGGTGGCTCTACAAAGTATTAACGCAAGGGGGCCCAATCATTTAGCACGCACCACTTTTCAGTTTTTTATTTGCTAAAAAAGTTTAAAATATCCAATAGATTTCGTTCCACTTCACAATTGTGTCCCACTTGTTGGTGATTCTTCACAAAAAATAAAAATGTATATCTTTATGTTTGAAGCCTGAAATGTGTCAAAAGGTTGAAAAGTTCAAGGGGGCCAAATACTTTCGCAAGGCACTGTATATAGTCCTTAGTGGTCCCTATAGGCAGGCTGGGGGATGCATATTAATGTTAAAAAACCTCAAAGTGAAATTGATGAAAATGACCTTTAAATATGTTGATTTTTTTAGTTCAGTCCTCCGAAATGGCTGAAAAAGAAGCATCATCTATTGGTAATGGACAGTCGCCAGTGGCTGAGTCAGCACAGAGTGGTCTTACAGCGCCGCCTGCAGGCAACCATGGTGTACTGCATGACACACTGAGCTTTACTGCACTGGACTCAGACGCCCACAGGGTGGTTCAGCCTTTCCCCGCGCTCTCCAAAACTACAAAGGAAGATCGCCAAAGCTGCACAGCCCTCTCAGGTAAACAGTGTGTGAAACACACTGCAAGCACAGACTAGTCTTCTAAACAGGTTGAACCCTGAGGACATACTGAAATTATAATGAATGCGTACGTAACTCTGCCTGTCAAAAATAATTAGTCCAAAACAGGTTCAGTAAGCTTAATGACTGTCCTAACATTATTTGCAATCCATGTGACTCCACTAATATTCAGGGTTTCCCCTAGTACAGGGGTCTTCAATGTTTTTTAAGTCAAGGACCCATTATCAGAGAGAGACGAAGCCCCTACTACATATATTGTTAGTTGCATATTAAACTGGGCCTACAATAAGGTGTAGGTGGCCTATAATGTTAAACATACACGTGGCACAGTAAATCTTAGGATGAACTGTATCTGTGGATGGCTACCTTACCTATAGGCCGCTTAGACTATCATCAATGGTTTTGTTTTCACAAATTAATTTGTATTTGCCAATAATATGTTGGGTTCATGATCCCAGCATTTGCTGCTCTGTTAGTTGGACAAATCACAACATTTGAAACTGAGCTGGAGGGAATTGTGATGGACATTTTTCACTGTTACATAACATTTTATAAACCTAAATTCAATTGTCAGATTATCAATAAGTCATCAGTTGCAGTACTTATTCATTGTGTCAGCAGACTGATATAACCGGTGGATTTTCTGGTCCACATTGTTCACAGCATTGAAGTTATCAGAGTTGAAAACAATCCACTTGTTTGCCAACACATGAATATGAATGGGATGGTGCAGGAGCAGCTGTCTAGACGCGTGGAGGAGCTGCAGGCAGAGAGGACCAGGACCGAGGCTCGCATCCAGTCTCTGAAGAAACGCAAGGCAGACCTCTCGGTGAGTACAGGACCAGAAGCTTGCAATACTTCAAACTGCTGGGCCATATGGATAAAATCTAACTGCAATCTAAAATCTGACTATTGGCACATTCACTAAACATTAACACAATGAGAGTTTAGATATATAATCATCAATAATGCAGATAACTAAGTTTAGAAAATTACTTGATGAGACCCAGGTTCAATTCCCACTGTGATACATCAACCAATATGTCCCTGAGCAAGACACTTAACCCCTAGTTGCTCCAGGGGCATCCTCTGACATATACATAGCAGTTGTAAGTTGCGTTGGATAAAAGCGTCAGCTACATGTAATGTAACTTGACTGTAATGCAGCCTTGAAAGCTATAGCACGTAGTTTCTGTCTCCCCCATGAGGAATTCTAAGTAATGACAACAAGACTGCCGTGGCTGTGTTAGCTCAGTTGGTAGAGCAGGTGCATATATATAGGTTATATAGGGTTAATATAGGTTTATGCCTTGACACAGAAATCCTGTTCTCTTTCTCCCCTTTCACACATAGCTGTCATATCCATTAAAGGCAGAAATGCCCAAAAATAATCCACACCATCCACATGATACAAGCCTTCCGTGACCGCGTTACGCACTAAAGCTTTAAAACCAGAAAAAGATGCCCCACCCTGCGCCCCGTGTACCAAGGCTGCAGCCCAGGGTTTAAATCTGACCTGCCGCCCTTTGCTGAATTCCCCTCCCTGTCACATCTACAACCGTCCTATCAATTGAAGGCCGATAGACTCAAAACATAATCTTTAAAAAAAAAATTAAATACAATACAAAAATACAAATTAGATTAAATTAAAAATTAGATTGATTAAATACAAATTAGTACAATATTCAGCCTCATATATCAATGTCAACACACACACACACACACACACACACACACACACACACACACACACACACAGGTTGAGGACATGTATAAACCCTGTGTCCATGTCCCTCCCTGAAGAGGAGCACTGAGGCCATGAAGCAGCAGGTGCGAGAGCACTTCGACAACATGCGCTGCGTCCTGAAGCAGGACGAGAAGGCCGTGCAGGACTCTCTGGACCTGGACCTGAGACAGACCCGGACCAGACTGGACCAGGTGGTGAAGAAATGGAAGCAGCACCAGGACCAGATGACTCAGGGCATCGCCAGCATCCAGAGAGCGCTGGCCCACAGCGCCGCTGGGCCACAGGAAGACGCCAAGGTCTGCACATACGCGAACACTGTATACAGAAAATAATTCAACTGAGGGCGTTTTCTGCAGTTTTAATCTGTATTTCTGTTTGTCTCAGCTCAAGGGTCCGTCTGACCATCTGAGGTAAAACTTTGCACCATTAGATTCTTCCTGTACAGCTGGACATCCGACCCGTCTCATTATCATCTCTGTGATTACTCTTGCAGCACTAAAAAGCCCGATGCCTCTGAGAAGGAAATCCGGCTGAATGAGGAGAGATTTCAAAGGCTCCTAAAAACGTTATCCTCCATCACCAGACACCTGAAAGCTCAGCTCCAGAGGAAGACTCTCCTGTTAGGTACTGAGGCAATGTTTATCCTTTATATTAAACCGTTATGAACCAACTCATTCAGGGCAGCAGATAAATAATATAAAACAATCACTATTTTCGAAACAGCATACTATACTAGCACTGCGTACTGATTTGGCTAAAAAGTAGCATAAAATCTGCAGTATGCCAAAAATACCAGTATGTCGTGCTGATTTGGAGAGAGATGAGAAGATCATCTTATGTCACCATGAGCTGTTAGAATGAATAGTTTGGCGGGGAGGGGTGGGGGGCAGCTAAACCACACAGTATCTTATATAGTAAACGAACATTGGTCATAATTAAAAAAATCCAAAGTTCTGTAAGTTGTATTTTTTATTGTCCAATGAATTGTAAGATCTGTCCAGGGACAACGGATGAAAAATAGCCTTTGGGCTAATTCTGGTGCATTTACAGCAATGTTAATGTACACTGTCCCTGTCAAATAATTTAATAAATGAAATGCTTTAAGAGCTTGCTGAAAAGCATAGCATACTGCAGAACAAATCCATTTAACTTTTTTATTCTGCCAACTACTGATGAACGCAGTAGGTACTGCATTCGGTATGGATCATGTGCGGAAATGTGTGTATATAAATTGCTTAAAATGAAGTTATTTTATCACACTGATGCAAGGGAAAACCTGTAAAACTCAATACTGCATATAATGTAAGAAAATGTCATCAACAAATCCTGTTTGGTTTCAGATTCCTCCCCGGTGGTGATTGACAGGCAGACTTGCCACAGCCAGATCACAGTGTCCTCGGAGGGGCGGAGCATGTTCTTCTCAGGCCCTGGCCGCTCAGCTCCGGAGCACCCCCTCCAGTTTGATAAAGTGTGCTGCGCTGTGGGCTCGGCTCCCGTCTCAGCCGGGCAGAGCTACTGGGAGGTCGATGTCCGCTGCTGCTCTGCCTGGGCCGTGGGCGCCGCCTACGGCAGCCTGGAGAGGAAGGGCCGAGACCAGGGCGCCAAACTGGGTCGGAACAGGAACTCCTGGTGCGTGGAGCTTCGCGACAGCCATCTCTCCGCTTGGCACAACAACCGAAGTGTAACGTGCCGGGGCGTCGGGCAAACGGTGCCGGGAAAGGTCGGAGTGTGGCTTAATTACGACAAGGGCCAGCTGATGTTTTACGACGCAGACACCATGGTTCTGCTGCAGAGCTTCACAGCAGCGGTGACGCCGGTGTTCGACAGGGCTCATCACCAGTTCACGGAGCCTCTGTACCCCGCCGTATGCTTCCTGAGACCAGCAGAAAGCCAGATGTGGCCCAATCACCTGCAGCTCTGTGATACTGCAGGCTCTATCTAAATGTCTGGCTATATATAGCATTACATTTTAAACAATAATATTTAAAAATTTAAAACATTATAAAACTTTTTTTGCTTTGTAAAAGAAAAATATTGCTTATTTGCTAGTTAACTGCTAATGCTAACCTTGCACTAGCAAGTGGCATAATACAAATAACCAAATACAGACAGATCCCCAAACAGACCTCAACCGGCGCTCAGCGGAGAGCTTACCGCCACTATATTAATGAGGACGGGGGGGGTCAAATCAGCCGCCCTACAAACAGAGTATGCCACAGCTGATACCTCGCAGGGGGTGAGGGCAGACAGGCTCAGACATCCTCGCCGCCGGCCACTGCGCACAATTAATCGTTATAAAATCGCAATCTTGATTCACCCTGTTCACGATTTAATGTTACTTTTTTTAAGCCGACTGCATCACAAACGCTGCTACTTCCTCCTGTGAGTTTTAAATGTAGACTGTATAAAATAGGTTTTAATGCTCTCCCTTCTCTTCATCGAGCCCTCTGTGCCTACAGGCTTGTGTGTAATGTGCTATAGGCTATAGATGCTGCCAATTTGTTCTGCCATGGTTCATGTGTGCAAAAAAACATCACACTTCATGAGGGAAAAAAAAATCGTGGCAGAGAATCGTGATATCACTTCTAAGCTAAAACATCCTGATTCATATTTTTCCCCGATTCGTGCATGCCTAGCTGGCGGGGACCAGTAAAAGTCCACAGCTGTCCACAGAATACGGACAGTATGTCAGAGCCTCTCGAACCGGGGAACTGGGACTCGACTGCCTGCTTGTTGGTTAATGATCGGTTAAAGAGGGTGGGCCTTGGGTCAGAAAAAAACCTCAATTAGTGTTCCTAATCATAATGACAAATGAGACAAACTTACCTGAAGTCAATGTCCAGCAGCAGACTGTTCATTGGCTCATGTTTCTGATCCAGGTTTCGTAACTTGATCAGCTCCTGAAGTCTGGCACAAACAACAGCAGTCATTATTGAATACAAATTAAATAAGAAACTGATTTCTAACAGCATTTAAAATCATTTAGACCATACTATTGGCAGTCACTGAAACGTTTTGGGTACTTGCCGATACAGAGTACCGATATGAGCAGTTAATACCATTACATTTCTAACAATAACTTTGAGACCATGTTTTATTTGCACCTGAATGTTGTGTTTTCCCTAGGTTTATGGAAAGACACGCATATTTGGCAGGCGAGTTGAGAGGGTCCTTCTTCAATACAATGCAACGTCACATAAGTTTTGGAATATAATTTAACCATGATTAATCTAGCCATTAGCAAACAGTAGGTTCAGGTTACCGGTCACCTAGTGTAACGCTAAATAGTGTCACATGCAGTGATGCATGAAGTGGTATCGGGTGCAGTTGTATCGAAGTACTTTGAGTAGGAGTACATGAGCATAGCATAGGGATGCTGTGCTCATGTACTCACACTCAGCCTACATAGTATTTACATACAAGAAGTTTACAGACTACTGATTTTTCTTTTTTTAGTTCTTGCATTGTAAAGCGCTGAGGGAGCATTTCAATGAGAAAATGTAGACCTGCTCAAAATGATTTAAGACCTAGAACACAATTCTGCTGCGACTTTAATTCTTTTTAAGGCCTGAAATTTAGATTTTTTAAAGACCCTGCGAAAAGCCTGTTCACATCCAGAGACTTGTGGTAAGAGAGAAGATTTTTGTGATTTGGGTGAAATGGCCCATTAATACGGCCTACCATCATTTAAATGCAGTAAAGGTTCTGGTTGACCCTATCTCCCTCACCTGGGTGTGCCCACACACAGCACCTTGGTGAATCCCAGAGCAGCCAGGCTGTCCAGCAGGAAGTGGGAGCTCCGCTCGGTGAACAGGTACTGGGCGTTGCTCTTCTTGTTGTTCAGAGGGCGCAGCAGCACGCTGGGCCTGGTCAGCTGGGCGGTGGAGAGAACCATGGACTTGTGAGAGGAGTGGGCCTCGTACAACCCTGGCAGCAGCAAAATCTGACAATCCTCACAGAACCTCTTCTCATCCAGCGGGAGGGCGGAAAACCTCCTAAACCTGAGGGACAAATCACAGAGCTTTCAGAAAATATCATTTAATGTCACTTTTTTGCTCATATGTTTTGAAATTTGTCATATCAACTTGACATTACAACTGTTTAAATCTTTCAAAAGTCTGGCTGCAGCAAGTGTAAGAGTGTTATGTTAAATAGAGACAATAATAGCAAACTATGTAAATAGGGCTGGGCAACAATTCCATATGATAATTTATCATCTTTCAATGGAATCATATTTTAATGTTAAATAGATAACAGCAAGCACATATTTACAAACTTTTCTCAGAAAAATTGTTATGAAACATTTTGATGGAATATCATTTGAAGAACTTCAGATTTGTTTTAACATCCCACTGTGTGTTCATGTAAACATAGTCAGTTTATAGATGGTACAAAATATGTATTTTTCCTCTCAAAGTTCACTCAAAACCACAATATTGATGATTATTATGTCAAAAATGTTTTATCAAAGCACCAATTGTCAACCCTACAATATTGTCGCAATATTGACGTTGATGTATTTGGTCAAGGATATCGTGATATGGGATTTTCTCCATATCGCCCAGCCCTAGATGTAAATAATCTGTGTGGCCAAAATATATATAACATAGTTGACATCATAGGCAGCACAGTTAAGTTGACTACTAAAGTAAGAAAATTAACTTTCTCTATTAAAACAATTCATGTTTCCTGTTACTTTACAGCTGCCTGGCATATTTTTTCTTAGCTTGTTGGTAGATACAAAATACCCTAACATCCACTTAGTTTGCATTTTCAACATTCTTCCTGAAAAAAAAATATACAGTATATGAGAGGATCTATGACCAAGTTATAGAAGACAACCATACAGGGCCCTGATATATAGTATATCAGTAATATTATATACATAGTATTACCTGCTACAGTACTCCTGATGGGTGACCAGAGGTCTCTTTGCCAGCTTCTCAGCTTCTCTGGCCAAAAGCCTGGCCTCCGACACCTTCAAAGCAAATTCATATGATGAAATTCAAATAAAAAGGAGTTCATTGGATCAGCCAGGTGTCAGACATGTTGTTATAAGTGAGTAATACCAATGCCAGTGAACCTACCTTATCATCTTCCCACTGGAAGAAGTTGCAGTCTTTCCGGTCTCTGCAGGCTGAGCAGGCATAAAACTTCCTGCCTTTCTCCCCTCCTTTGTTAACTTTCTCAAACAGCAAGGTCGGACCTGGGGAACACACAGGACATGATTGGTACTCCTTTAACAGGGAGCCAAACTCTGGCGAAAACAAGCTTCATTTCCATTTAGAACCCTATATAACATCTACATCTTATAACTGTTTCAGTTACATATTCTTCTTATTCAATCAGTCAGGTTATTATGTTTCTATTTTATAGTCATAGTTGCATACTGCACTCTTCAATCCCTGCACTGTTCACTTTTGGGGGGGTGGAATTGATACGATATCATCACGATACTTATGCCATGATACAATATTATTGCGATTTGAAACATATTGAAATATATAACCTTTTATTAATTAACTTATAACCTTTTTTCCAACTTCTAATTTCAAATGACGTCCCCAAAAGGAAACTTTGTCAACATGTCAACATCTGTTTTATCTAAAAAGAAACATTTCTCTGTTCATATCACTTCAATTTTATTGCTACAAAATGGGACAAACTGACCAACACATATATAATGAAAGATCGATACAGTATTGCCACTGAAAGTATCGCGATACTATGCTGTATCGATTTATTCTCCCCACCCATTTCTAATCTAGTGTCTTACCTTTTCATGTTCATTGCATTACTGTGAGTGATTTTATTCTTATGTATGTGTGATATATGTGTGTATATGTGTTATGGTTGTCTTGCTACTGGATGCCTAAGATTTCCTTCGGGATGGATAAAGTATCTATCTATCTATCTATCTATCTATCTATCTATCGATCTATCTATCTATCTGCACACACACAATAAGAAGACATTTTACGTGAAATATGTGGGGTGGATTTAGCTACAACATTGATAAATATTGGGTAACGATACATATATACATATTCATAGGGTCCATTTCTGTCCTAATACATAGTTTACCGTTAACGGTACACCTGCAGGCTTGGAGAGTTAAAGCCATTATGGTGATATTGTACTGCGACACGAGTTGTTTTTTCTTACATACATACGCCAAATACTTTAAAAGACTCGTTAATATAATGTCATAGTGCTGTGTGTGTACATTATATAAATATATGTATTCTTTGCCATATAGGACCCAGTTCGGTGGCTGTCGGCTGTGTAACGTGGTGGTCAAGCACTCACCATGCGGACAACATGGCGCTGTTTTCCCGCCCTGAGGAAGAATAACTTCTACTGCAAACGTGTCGTAGTTAGCCTCGGTCGCGTCCATGTCTTCAGAGTTCATAATAACAGTAAGCTTCACACTAAACCGACTAAACTACTACGAGAGCTCAGCCGAAGGGTCCGCATGACGAGTGGGATCACGGGGCGCGTGCTGTTTGTTGTCGCGCAGATTTGACGTCATGAACATGTACCTTTTGTATCCTTTTATTTGTTTTTGTTTGAAATAGAGAAAACATTGTTTGTATTATTCTGGACGTATTATTTGTTCTGTAGGTTTAGCATATAGCCTAGTTAAATACTAGTACATTACTTTATTACTTTGATATAGATACACATACATATATATACTGAACATATACAGTGTATATGTATACATATATAATTATATATATATATATATATATATATATACTGTACATATATATATACATATATACATACACATATACTGTATATATACATATACATATATACACATATACATACACATAGATATACATGTATGCATATACATATATACAGTATATACTGTATGTATACATATATATTGTATATATATTTTCATTGTGAATTGGGCTTTCAAGTCCCCTGGGTCGCTACGGATTTTAAGAAAGAGGGGGGGCATTTTAATTCCAAAGGCCAAGAGAACTTTATCAGGATATATTATCCTGATCTATGAAATAACTGGCCTTTAATAATAAAAATCTGCCTGCCTCTATGGGAATTTAACATAGGGGGGTGTATACTTATGCCCCCTGTATTTTAACATAGGGGGGTGTATACTTATGCCCCCTGTATTTTAACATAGGGGGTGTATAGTTATGCCCCCTGTATTTTAACATAGGGGGTGTATACTTATGCCCCCTGTATTTTAACATAGGGGGTGTATAGTTATGCCCCCTGTATTTTAACATAGGGGGTGTATACTTATGCCCCCTGTATTTTAACATAGGGGGTGTATACTTATGCCCCCTGTATTTTAACATAGGGGTGTATAGTTATGCCCCTGTATTTTAACATAGGGGGTGTATACTTATGCCCCCTGTATTTTAACATAGGGGGTGTATAGTTATGCCCCCTGTATTTTAACATAGGGGGTGTATACTTATGCCCCCTGTATTTTAACATAGGGGGTGTATACTTATGCCCCCTGTATTTTAACATAGGGGGTGTATACTTATGCCCCCTGTATTTTAACATAGGGGGTGTATACTTATGCCCCCTGTATTTTAACATAGGGGGTGTATACTTATGCCCCCTGTATTTTAACATAGGGGGGTGTATACTTATGCCCCCTGTATTTTAACATAGGGGGTGTATACTTATGCCCCCTGTATTTTAACATAGGGGGGTGTATACTTATGCCCCTGTATTTTAACATAGGGGGGTGTATACTTATGCCCCCTGTATTTTAACATAGGGGGTGTATACTTATGCCCCCTGTATTTTAACATAGGGGGGTGTATACTTATGCCCCTGTATTTTAACATAGGGGGGTGTATACTTATGCCTCCTGGATTTTAACATAGGGGGTGTATACTTATGCCCCTGTATTTTAACATAGGGAGGTGTATACTTATGCCCCTGTATTTTAACATAGGGGGTGTATACTTATGCCCCTGTATTTTAACATAGGGGGTGTATACTTATGCCCCCCTGTATTTTAACATAGGGGGTGTATACTTATGCCCCCTGTATTTTAACATAGGGGGGTGTATACTTATGCCCCCTGTATTTTAACATAGGGGGTGTATACTTATGCCCCCTGTATTTTAACATAGGGGGTGTATACTTATGCCCCCTGTATTTTAACATAGGGGGTGTATACTTATGCCCCCTGTATTTTAACATAGGGGGTGTATACTTATGCCCCCTGTATTTTAACATAGGGGTGTATACTTCTGCCCCTGTATTTTAACATAGGAGGTGTATACTTATGCCCCTGTATTTTAACATAGGGGGTGTATACTTATGCCCCCTGTATTTTAACATAGGGGGTGTATACTTATGCCCCTGTATTTTAACATAGGGGGGTGTATACTTATACCCCCTGTATTTTAACATAGGGGGTGTATACTTATGCCCCCTGTATTTTAACATAGGGGGGTGTATACTTATGCCCCCTGTATTTTAACATAGGGAGGTGTATACTTATGCCCCTTGTATTTTAACATAGGGGGTGTATACTTATGCCCCCTGTATTTTAACATAGGGGGGTGTATACTTATACCCCCTGTATTTTAACATAGGGGGGTGTATACTTATGCCCTCTGTATTTTAACATAGGGGGTGTATACTTATGCCCCCTGTATTTTAACATAGGGAGGTGTATACTTATGCCCCCTGTATTTTAACATAGGGGGTGTATACTTATGCCCCCTGTATTTTAACATAGGGGGTGTATACTTATGCCCCCTGTATTTTAACATAGGGGGTGTATACTTATGCCCCTGTATTTTAACATAGGGGGGTGTATACTTATGCCTCCTGGATTTTAACATAGGGGGGTGTATACTTATGCCCCTGGATTTTAACATAGGGGGGTGTATACTTATGCCCCCTGTATTTTAACATAGGGAGGTGTATACTTATGCCCCCTGTATTTTAACATAGGGGGTGTATACGTATGCCCCCTGTATTTTAACATAGGGGGTGTATACTTATGCCCCTGTATTTTAACATAGGGGGTGTATACTTATACCCCTGTATTTTAACATAGGGGGTGTATACTTATGCCCCCTGTATTTTAACATAGGGGGGTGTATACTTATGCCCCCTGTATTTTAACATAGGGGGTGTATACTTATGCCCCTGTATTTTAACATAGGGGGTGTATACTTATACCCCCTGTATTTTAACATAGGGGGTGTATACTTATGCCCTCTGTATTTTAACATAGGGGGGGTGTATACTTATGCCCCCTGTATTTTAACATAGGGGGTGTATACTTATGCCCCCTGTATTTTAACATAGGGGTGTATACTTATGCCCCTGTATTTTAACATAGGGGGTGTATACTTATGCCTCCTGGATTTTAACATAGGGGTGTATACTTATGCCCCCTGTATTTTAACATAGGGGGTGTATACTTATGCCCCCTGTATTTTAACATAGGGGGGTGTATACTTATGCCCCTGTATTTTAACATAGGGGGGTGTATACTTATGCCTCCTGGATTTTAACATAGGGGGGTGTATACTTATGTCCCCTGTATTTTAACATAGGGGGGTGTATACTTATGCCTCCTGGATTTTAACATATGGGGGTGTATGCCCCTGTATTTTAAGGAAGAACATTTATTTATTTACAATACATTATTCATTCACAAAGAAAATTGGTGTCCTTAAAAGGCTGGATTTTCCTCAATTTTTTTAATTAAGGCATTGAGATCAATTTCCAAAAGATGTTTTTTGTATTCCTCTTTCTAACGAACTTTAGCAAGGGGGGTAAACTTATTCTAGCCACTGTACATGGGGATTGCTGAGCTGCCTTTTGTTATTGACTACTGGGCAATGGAGACCAGGGTCTCGCAAGTTATTAAAGAGGGTTGTCCACTTCAATAACAATGCTCAGATCCCTGGTAACAATGGCCGCTTCTTCAAAGTCCGGCCATTGATCAACTATCTGGTTCCTGCCTTCAGACGAGAGCCAGAGACCCCCGCAGTCTGTTGATGAGGTGATGGTTGCATACAAAGTCAAGACTGCTGACAACCTGAGGCAGTACTTAAAATCCCAGCCAGACAAATGGGGTTTTAAATTATTTGCTAGGGCTTCTTATGATGGCTTCATGACTTGATCCATTACCAAGGGCACACTACACTTGAGGGTCACAGTGTTCCACTGACACCTTAACAACATGTCATGGGTATCACCAACCAGACAGTCTCCATCTTGGCCAGCACCATGTCCTCCAGCCCAAATCCATCTTTGCAGACAATTACAAGAACTGCCAGTACACAGGAACAGCCAGGGACAACAGGACTGGCAATGCCCCACTCAGGTCCACAAAGAGATGGAGAAGAAGGCTGTCCCTTATGGTACCTGTAACTACACCACCAGTGATGATGGGATCCGGACTGTCAGGTGGAAAGACAACAAGATTGTCCCTCTGATGTCAACTGACATGGGGGTACAGATGCTGGTCCACCTCTCCCTTGAGAGCCAAGAGAGACGGTACATTCAGATCTTTCTTTCTTGGTGTGAATGATGGGGTGTCACTAAAGAACTTCAGTATCCAGGTGTTCAAGATGGCCAATAGCTCAAAGTCAATGACATCTCAACCCCACAGGAGCTCAGCACCTCTGCTGATATCCCAAGCCTATCCGGGGACACATTGGTCACATGCCACACTGACTTTTATTATTTTAAGCTTTTTATGTAAAGCACTTTGAATTGTCCTGTTGCTGAAATGTGCTATACAAATAAAGCTGCCTTGCCTTGCATTGCCTACTCTATGCGGTTTGATGTGTCACTGTCCCATGCCTCTGTCTAGTGCAACAGCCGCCAGACCTGCAAGCAATGCAGCGGGAAGGGGGACATCATGAGGTCCAGCCTTGTCTGCACGGTCTGCCAGCTCCACCTGTGCCTGTTGCCTAAGTGACTGAACTGGACTGACACAAGAGAAGAAATTAGCTTTTTTATGCCTCAATGGTACAAAAATACCTTATGTAATAAACTAAAATCTGTAACAAATAATAGCTCTCTTTTCAAATAAATAAATAAATACAAAATAATGTATACGACCTATTCTGCGTCAGCTTCAAAATCCAACTAAATATCTCTTAAAACCATTTCAGTGTAACAAGGTCAGGGTTTTTGGTGTCCATGTGAGCTTTGAGATCACCAACACCTTTATTAGACACTGAAACATATGTGCTAGCATAATCTATAATAAAATATAATATATATAAGGACCGTAGTGTTGTGTGCAAAGCGCCAGTCTTTTTAAATACACGCTTAATGCTAATGGTCCCATGAATCCCCCCCCCACTACCACCACCAACACCACCACCCTATTCATTATGAAATGTTCCTAAATGGTCTATGACAGCGGCCTGTATTTGTACCTCAGGAGAAATAAAATGTTTTTATAATTTTCATACATGCACTTTTTAAAAACCAAAAAGAAGTGTTTTATTTTTAACCATGATCCTCGTGGCTGCTGATATTTTATTTGTTGTTTACAATTATTTTGTGTTCATCATGTATTTAGGGGGCGGCTGTGGCTCAGCGGTAGAGCGGTTGCCTGCCAATTGGAAGGTTGGGCAAGACACTGAACTGAGTGTGTATCTGATGAGCAGGTGGCACCTTGTACGGCAGCCTCGGCCACAGTGTATGAATGGTGAATGTATCCTGTATGATGTAAAAGCGCTTTGAGTAGTTGATAAGACTAGAAAACATATATAAATACAGCACATTTACGATTTATTTATTTTGTCGTTGATCAATCATAAAGTTTGTTTCACATATTCTTTTTTATCTACAATTTTTATGCCAATTTTATTATTTATTTATTTCTTATTGAGCAATATTTTGACTGATTCTGCTGTAACAAGTGGGATTGTTGTCTGTTCCATAAACGGTTCTAGATTGAATGTAATGTGTTGAATATGTGTTTTTCTTGTATGACAGTCAAGCCAATATCGGGACCTCTAAAATGTTTCTTGCAGTTTGTGTGTGTGTTTTGTCATCATTTTTAAATTCACTTTCTGTATTTTATTTTACCCCAGACGGGTAGATGCTCATATATGGTAACTTCATTGACTTTGATTTGCAATGCAAGGATGAAAAATTATTCATTCAGTCATATTCAGTCATTTTCTGAGGTTAAAATCTAGAATTTCCAAATATTTCAATGAAGGGTTAAATAAATAATATTAGTAAATATAAGTACAAGTAGTCTGGCTAGTCCACACAGCATTCTGGGATTCTGGTTTTCTGGCATTTCATAAACCAATCATGTGAGTCTGCATCAAGAAATACTCAAGCCAGCATTCTTTACTTCCATGTAGTTCCATGTTACGCTTTGCTTTGCTTCATAATAACCAGCCCAACAACCTGGTGTGCAACTGGATAACAGATTTGCCCCTCTGCTGCAGGACGCTGGACAGACATCTGATGACCGGGATTGCGTCTCATCGCCACACAGCAGGGTAAAGACTGAGAGCAATTAAAAAAGTAAAAAGCTAACAACTGGGCCTCAAACCCTGATTGTGGGTGACTCTGCTGTAAAAGATTTAAAAAACAGTAAAAACACCAAAATACTCTGTTTTCCCAAAGGCATGGTGTCTGACTTGACCCAAAGAATCCCGGATATCGTGGCAGCACACCCAACTGTGAAGAACATTATTCTACATGTAGGGTCACATGATGTTGTAAAGCAACAGTCTGAATTGCAGAAACTGGACTTTAGGGAACTGCTGGACACAGTCAGCTCCCTAAACGCAGATGTGTTTATCAGTGGCCCTATACCGCCAGTCAGAAGAGGAGCTGAGAGATTCAGCCGGCTGCTGGCACTAAACAAATGGCTTTCAACTGAATGTACCGTCCATTCTCTGCAGTTCATTGACAAATTAATAACTGAAACCTGGTTAGACCATAATAACAGCGCTGCTGTTCTCATCAAGTCAGCTCCCCCTAACTTCAGTTTTATGAGCGAGAATAGAGTGAATAAGAAGGAGGTGGTGTCGCCATTTTGTTTAACGACTCATTCCATTGTACGCAAATATGTTATGGAAATTTAGCTTCTTTTGTGTGTGGCTCTTCATTTAAGGTCCTCCCCTCAAGCAATATTTCTAAATATCTAGAGGCCACCTAAATATTGTGCAACCTTCATTGATGACTTCACTGAACTGCTGTCTATAATCTGCATTAACTCTGATTGTGTAATCATTGCGGGTGATTTTAACATTCATGTTGACCCCCCAGGACAGAGGGACCAAAGAACTGTGTTGTGTTTTTGAGAACTATGGACTGACTCAGCATGTGTCTATGTCAAATTGGTCTGATCAGCCAATAAATACACTACCGGTCCAAAGTTTGGGGTCACATAGAAATTCCCATTGCACTCCATTGTAGACAGAATGCCAGCTGAGATCAGTTGCATTGTTTTTTTAACCAGGGCAGTAATCAGATTACATTATGTGCTTACATAATAGTAAAATGGTTCTCCAATGTTTTTCTAGTTTTTTATTTTTAAATGATAGATTAGTACACAGAATGAGCCTTTGGAACATTGGATGAATGGTTGCTGGTAATGGGCAATGTAGATATTGCATTAAAGATCAGCCCCCCCACCCAAATTAGCAGGTATTCTGTCTATAATGGAGTGGTATGGAAATGTAGAAGTGACCCCAAACTTTGGACCGGTAGTGTAAGTCCCCTTTGTTTCTTTGTTAGGAGGTCAGTTGTCTCTTATGTTCAGAGCCTTAGTTACTGTCTGTTTATTTGACCTCTTTTAAGGGCCCAAAACTTTATCTTTGTTTTGTAGTAAATATTTTTTGGGAAATAAAAACCCTTACTTTTGAATTTCTCTTGTGACTCCTCTGGCTTAACTGATTGGTCCCTCACAACCCTCATCTATTTGCCCAACCCCCCATCCTGAACCTAAACTACACCACAGCTGTCATGCACAGATGTTGTAGACGGCAGGAATGTTAAAAACTTTACCAATGAACCTAATCCAGTTTTGCGGACTCTCACCACCACTGTTACCTAACCTCCAGCAGAGGGGGCCTAAGTCTCATGTCAGGGTGAATATGGACTCGTCGCCCAGAAACAGTCCCCTAACAGTACAGCGGCATGGCTTTTGCACAGGCGTGTTGTAGGCTACACTCCAAAACATATGACTGAGCATGAACATCTACCGAAGCTCATTGGTTCAAATCACTAGATGAAGGCTAGATAAATCACAGGTATCACATCTCAGATACTGGGTCATTAGAGAAATTTGTATCATCAGAAAAAGCCATCTAACATTATTGGACACCTACAATTTCCAAGTAGCCTGAGACTAGCTGTACACTCCAGATAATGTTTGGACTCATAGCTGTTTTTGGAGTAATTTCAGTGACTTTTATATCTCATTTCCTGTCTCATTCCACATTTTTATGCAAATCTAATCTCCACAGCTCTCATGACATCTCACTGCGCCCCAGTCCACTGATGGCACAGTGTCCAACTGGGCTTTGTATCTCCGAGGAAACTTCCCAGGGCACGCCAAAACCCTTAACAGGAAGTGATGTTCTTGACAGAGTGGTCATCAGCACTGCATGATGCTCAGCATTTATGAAGCAGTCCAGTTAACCAAAAGCACCTGAAGATGGATGAGCACGGCACAATTGAGTATTAAGTAATAAAGTAAAGGTAAAGGTTTGATTACCTAAATCATTGAGCATATTTCTGTGCTCATGCAGCCTGTTGCTCCTGCATGTTGATTCTTTCCAGCTGTGAGAATTCGACCAAATGTCTGATAGTAATGACAAAAGATTTTGCTATCATAAGATGATCTGCGGAACTGATCCAATCAAAGGAGATGTGACAGAGACACACTCGACTATACCGGGGTTTTGTATAAAAAACTGAAAGGAGCTGGGCTGAAAGAGGTGACTGTCGGTTCTATTCCCATCCTGTCTGAACCTCCACTGACCTTTGAAGCAGCTGCTTTTCATCTGCTTTAATCTACTGAGAACAAATACAGTACCCACCCATCGCAGCAGGTGGCCACACACACACACACACACACACACACACACACATACACACACACACACACACACACACACATAACCTTGGCCAGACACACATACAGTGGGTACGGAAAGTATTCAGACCCCTTTAAATTTTTCACTCTTTGTTTCATTGCAGCCTTTTTCCAAAAATCAAAAAAGTTCATTTTATTTCTCAGTAATGTACACTCAGCAACCCATCTTGACAGAAAAAAACAGAAATTTAGAAATTTTTGCATATTTATTAAAAAACAAAAACTGAAATATCACATGGTCATAAGTATTCAGACCCTTTGTTCAGTATTTAGTAGAAGCACCCTTTTGATCTAATACAGCCATGAGTCGTTTTGGGAAAGATGCAACAAGTTTCTCACATCTGGATTTGGGTATCCTCTGCCATTCCTCCTTGCAGATCCTCTCCAGTTCTGTCAGGTTGGATGGTAAACGTTGGTGGACAGTCATTTTCAGGTCTCTCCAGAGATGCTCAATTGGGTTTAAGTCAGGGCTCTGGCTGGGCCATTCAAGAACAGCCACAGAGTTGTTGTGAAGCCACTCCTTCGTTATTTTAGCGGTGTGCTTAGGGTCATTGTCTTGTTGGAAGGTAAACCTTCGGCCCAGTCTGAGGTCCAGAGCACTCTGGAAAAGGTTTTCGTCCAGGATATCCCTGTACTTGGCCGCATTCATCTTTCCCTCGATTGCAACCAGTCGTCCTGTCCCTGCAGCTGAAAAACACCCCCACAGCATGATGCTGCCACCACCATGCTTCACTGTTGAGACTGTATTGGACAGGTGATGAGCAGTGCCTGGTTTTCTCCACACATACCGCTTAGAATTAAGGCCAAAAAGTTCTATCTTGGTCTCATCAGACCAGAGGATTTTATTTATCACCATCTTGGAGTCCTTCAGGTGTTTTTTAAACTCCATGCGGGCTTTCATGTGTCTTGCACTGAGGAGAGGCTTCCTTCGGGCCACTCTGCCATAAAGCCCCGACTGGTGGATTGCTGCAGTGATGGTTGACTTACTACAACTTTCTCCCATCTCCCGACTGCATCTCTGGAGCTTAGCCACAGTGACCATTGGGTTCTTCTTTGCCTCTCTCACCAAGGCTCTTCTCCCCGATAGCTCAGTTTGGCCGGACGGCCAGCTCTAGGAAGGGTTCTGGTCGTCCCCAAACGCGTCTTCCATTTGAGGATTATGGAGGCCACTGTGCTCTTAGGAACCTTAAGTGCAGCAGAAATTTTTTTGTAACCTTGACCAGATCTGTGCCTTGCCACAATTCTGTCTCTGAGCTCTTCAGGCAGTTCCTTTGACCTCATGATTGTCATTTGCTCTGACATGCACTGTGAGCTGTAAGGTCTTATATAGACAGGTGTGTGGCTTTCCTAATCAAGTCCAATCAGTATAATCAAACACAGCTGGACTCCAATGAAGGTGTAGAACCATCTCAAGGATGATCAGAAGAAATAGACAGCACCTGAGTTACATATGAGGGTCACGGCAAAGGGTCTGAATACTTATGACCATGTGATATTTCAGTTTTTGTTTTTTTAATAAATATGCAAAAATTTCTAAATTTCTGTTTTTTTCTGTCAAGATGGGTTGCTGAGTGTACATTACTGAGAAATAAAATGAACTTTTTTGATTTTTGGAAAAAGGCTGCAATGAAACAAAGAGTGAAAAATTTAAAGGGGTCTGAATACTTTCCGTACCCACTGTATATACCCACACTTGAAAGCAGGAGTAAATATATGCACATAAATAACACATATGCTTATATCCCTCACACACACACATACACACACACACACACACACATACACGGTTAGAGACAGACAATTCTGTTCAATTTTATTTATAGTGTCAAATCATAACAGGAGTTATCAGGACACTTTACAGATTTAGACAACACTCTATAATTTATGGAAACTCAACGATTGCCCCCCAAAAGCAAGCCATGAGAATGCCAGACATATCTGTGAGGGACATCACATTGATTTTCTACAATCTGGCTTCACTTTACCTCCTCACCAGCACGTTACCAGTTCCCCCCGTCTCCAAACTGTTGGGACCCATGTGGCAGACATGACATGACAACTTTTGCATGGGGCTTGGCGTACACCTCTTTCAGGGCATAAATGAGACCTCTGGTCCTACCAGTGGCATTTTGAAAGGAAGTGAAATATATAAATACAAAAATGATAAAAAAAGCAATAGTTTTCTGTGTTGAATTCAATGTTAATCACCTTTGACACACAAATTTACTTTGTTGACAGTGACCATACTGATGTTTCAGAGAAAGCGAGCCAGAGAGTCCAGAATGGAGGAGGCTATTGTCTTGGTGGTAAGAGGCACTCCAGGACATACTTATTTGGTGGGCCTAAATTCCTTTTTAAAATAGAGTGGATTATGTGAAAAATCCAATTTACCTAACTGTAATTAGGTTCATAATTGTATTTAGTACCTAGGTAAGGACTACTAGCCAGTCAGGAGCAGAGTATGAGGGTCCTGACAGTACCTAGGTAAGGACTACTAGCCAGTCAGAAGCAGAGTATGAGGGCCCTGACAGTACCTAGGTAAGGACTACTAGCCAGTCAGAAGCAGAGTATGAGGGTCCTGACAGTACCTAAGGACTACTAGGACAGAGTATGAGGGCCCTGACAGTACCTAGGTAAGGACTACTAGCCAGTCAGAAGCAGAGTATGAGGGTCCTGACAGTACCTAGGTAAGGACTACTAGCCAGTCAGAAGCAGAGTATGAGGGCCCTGACAGTACCTAGGTAAGGACTACTAGCCAGTCAGAAGCAGAGTATGAGGGTCCTGACAGTACCTAGGTAAGGACTACTTGCCAGTCACTAGCAGAGTATGAGGGTCCTGACAGTACCTAGGTAAGGACTACTTGCCAGTCACTAGCAGAGTATGAGGGTCCTGACAGTACCTAGGTAAGGACTACTAGCCAGTCAGGAGCAGAGTATGAGGGCCCTGACAGTACCTAGGTAAGGACTACTTGCCAGTCACTAGCAGAGTATGAGGGTCCTGACAGTACCAGGTAAGGACTACAGCCAGTCAGGAGCAGAGTATGAGGGTCCTGACAGTACCTAGGTAAGGACTACTAGCCAGTCAGGAGCAGAGTATGAGGGCCCTGACAGAACCTAGGTAAGGACTACTAGCCAGTCAGAAGCAGAGTATGAGGGTCCTGACAGTACCTAGGTAAGGACTACTTGCCAGTCACTAGCAGAGTATGAGGGTCCTGACAGTACCTAGGTAAGGACTACTAGCCAGTCAGGAGCAGAGTATGAGGGCCCTGACAGTACCTAGGTAAGGACTACTTGCCAGTCACTAGCAGAGTATGAGGGCCCTGACAGTACCTAGGTAAGGACTACTAGCCAGTCAGAAACGCATTATAATGTGTTACAAAGTGACACCCTATCTTTACCTCTAGTTTTACACTTATTTTAGCAATGATTATTAGTTTATACATTTTTCTTTTAAAAACAGCAGAAATTATGAATTATTTTGACTGATAGTTACGATTTGAGAAATGTCTGATGATATGATATAACACCCAGACTTTTATAAAAGTAGTGACCTCATCATTAGACCTTGGAAGAGTGTTTTATGGAACCATCAATGATATTTTTGGGCAATTTGGTTAAAAAAAAAACACATTTCTGATATAGAAGCTTTAAAAATGAGTCACATTTGACCCAAGGACAACAGGAAACACAAAAATATCAATAAATCACAGCCAGAATACGTTTTTTTAATAATGTCTTTACAATGAGCTTAGGAAAACTTGAAAGTGTTTGTTGTGTTCTCCTTCCTTTCCCAGAGGGTGCGTCCCCAGAGTCCTCCTTGTTTTTTGAGACTGTTGTACCCCTGGGATGCAACAATACGTCTACAACGTCTCGCCATTCCTGGAAAAATAACGGAGCTGAAGACCTAAATGACTGCTATGCCAAATATCCAGAACCCTGCCCTGTGAAATGCGGAGAATGAAAGACAGTTGGTGAACAGGGGTGCCCAGTCCGGAGGTCTGCACAGTCTCCAAGCTGGAGAGGAGGAGGAGAAGGAGGGAGGGAAACAAGGGGGATGATTGGAGGGAGAGTGGTGTCTCACTGGAGGCTAGTGAGGTCCCTAGTGTAGAACTATCATCCTTTCTCTGCTGCGCTCACTCTCCTTCTAGTCCAACACTTTTGGACATTTCTCTTTCCCTTCCAGTTCCAAAAGAAGGATACGGCTAAAGCCACGGGCAGGAGGGTGTGTGGGGGGGTAAAAACAGTGGAGAAACCAGAAGAGGAAACCCCCTCGCTGGGCTCCATCAGCGCATGTGCTTGGGTGCGGATGTTGAAGCAGCAGAAGTTGCTCAGCAGAGCCAGAGGGACTTCTTTCTAATGCCATGGGGTGAGTTTGATACTCCAGGATGGGGTCTGCTGAATAAACAGGCCACAACCTCAACTATGCATGGTAGAGTTTATCGTGTGTGTGTGTGTGTGTGTGTGATTAAGTTTCCCAGTGTGAGGGCGAGTGATGAAGCCTGGAAAGTTTTGTTCTTTTTAAAGGAGGAGGAAGGATTTGTGTGTGATACTAGACTGTAATGAAGCTAAGTGCCCACTCTGTGTGTGTGTGTGTGTGTGTGTGTGTGTGTGTGTGAGTATGTGTGTGTGTGTGTTTAGTTTGAGCAGACCTGTTACTATAATTGACTACATAATGGAACAATCTGAATGTAATTCCTCCTGGCATGTTAAAAACACACAACTTAAGAGGACTGCTGTCTCAATGCAGCGAGGGGAATTTGAAGTCAGGCCAAAAAGTCCCAAAGCAGACTTGTTTTCCCTCTTTAAGGGTCTGAACTGTTTATCCTCCAGCTACATTAAATGAATTGGAGGCCGAGCATGCCAACTGTCACACATTGACAACGTTAGATGGTTTTTCACGTCATTGCTGCTGCCCACAGAGACATAAATAAAAGTCCTGCGTTGTGCGACATCAGACCCGGAGAGGTCATGGGACTTGTGGGCTGAATCTTAACCGGTTCCAGGAATTCGGGGATGGAGCTCAAAAGCTAAACAGTCAGGAAATCCTCAGCTTTGACCCCCCCGGAGCGTGTATCTTAATTGGCCGGGTCAGCTAAAGGGAGAATTGGAGAGATCTGTCTAGTGGACTGGTCAGTTTTCTTGGACTATGTGTGTTTTTGTATTCTCTGGTGTCTCTCTTACACAACGTTGCTCACACAAAGACAGGGTTTTCACTTCTTCCCCACGCTCTGACCCACTGAGCTCAGGATTCTTCACATTTTTGCTCTTCTGTTCTAAAAGAGCTCATCCAGGCCCGTAGCCAGGCGACATATTTTGGGCTTCATTTAATGAACACAGGCTGTAGTAGTACACAAGCATATGTGTATTGTTTTAATTACAATGTGAGGAATTACTTTACGTTCCCTATTTACTTCCATTTCTCTATACAGCATCAACAGGGGTCGCCATTGTGTGTGTAACTGGGAGTACAACGATCTGGTACCAGTTCACGTGTACTAGCTTATAAGTTACGGGTTTGACTGCCGTTCCATGCAGGGCACTTTCACGGGTCGAAGGTTGTGAAAACACGAGTTACGGGTTGCCTGGTACGCAGCATCATTTGTGCTGGATTAGCTTGTCTATTTCCCCGCTCAAACATTTTGTGGAGTGCATAAAGTTAGTTGCGTGGATTGTTGAGACATTAGAGAGATATTGTTAACACATTCACAAAAGTGGTGCTTTTAACCAGATTAGGGCTCTGGTTTGGTTTCGAGCAGGGCTCTTCAATGTTTTTTATTAACTGAGAGTGAGATGGGACAGAGACCCCCTACTACAAAATCATTAACCCTCTTGTTGTCCTCGGGTCAAATTGACCCATTTTCCTATATCAATGTTCTTTTTATTGGGATTTTGATGGGTAATTTTGGGGTGTCTTAGCATTTGAAAATAAGTGTTTTTGAAATAGTATTGAGTAAAAGTTGACATATTCCAGTCTGTGATTATCATCAACATCCATTCCTTTAACCCTCATGTTGTCTCCGGGTCAAATTTGACCTGTTTTCAATGTTTTTTTTAATATTCGAAATAAAGGAAGTTGAAATACGGGTGAAAAATGTTGGAAAAGGTGGCAAAATTGATAAAAAAAATCTAAAATATAAAAATTTTGTAAAAAAACTTTGTAAAAAGCAACAAAAATGTTGAGATTAGGGGAAAAAAGGGAAGACACCACAAGGGTTAATTTTAGTCTAAATAATTCCTAATTTCTGCTTTTCTAACTCAAACATTAGGTATAATTTCCTAAATGAGGTTTATTGACCATAAATTCCCCAAATAACTGTAAAATTAATGTAATGTATTAGTGTTACTTAGTGTTGAAAATGTTAAAAAAGTGACAAACATTGAAAAAAAGATTAAAAGTGTTGAAAAAAGGGGCTAAAATATAAAAACTAAAAATCCATAAAAAATTGTTGATTTTCAATTTTGACGGGAAGACAACACGAGGGTTAAGTTACATATTAAACTGGGCTTACAAGGCCTTTATACATACAGTTTTAGTGCATAGAATACTAAGCTATTAAAATAATAATTCTTAGGATTACCGGTATCTGTGGATGGTTACCTTAGTGACTGCCTTGTGTGTTTTTTTTACTAATAGGCTGATTTATATTAGCTAACCATATTTTTCATGATTCATGATTCAAAATGTTCCAAACAAATAATTTATATAAAATAACGGTTGGCCCCCCTGAGGGGGGCCCCGGACCCTCTGTTGAAGATCTCTGGTTTAGATCATTTTTAATTGAGTGTGATCCACATTATTGCCCGTCGTTATTTATTATAACAACAAAAACGAAAAAACAGAGACTTAAACTATGGACCTTTTGGTAGTGGGGGGGGCTTAGGACCCCCCTCCATCTCCATCTCCACCGTGTCTACCTGCCTGGCTCATCACACCTAGTGGCTTATCAGTGAGCTTTGGAGAGATCTGCATCCAGGAGCCCGAGGATGTGTTTGTCCTGACTATATAAGGTCTTCTCTCCTCCGGTCTCCTTCCTCCCGCAACCTGGCCTCCGTAACAAAGGAAAGATCTCGTTGCTTTGTTTTCAGCTCGGAGATGTTTGTCTGCTGGTGGCTGAAGCCATGTGTGAGCTGGATGAGATGCAGCACGTCGGGGGGGTTTAGCTCAGAGCCGGGGTAGGAAATGAACTAAAGTGGACATCCATTGATTTTCTTTTAATCATTTGGTCATTTTAAAAACTGATAAGAGCAGATTTAACTGTTGTGATATATTCAAGCCTGTATTTCCTGTTTTACCAGCCTAAAAGTAGTCACCTTTAAACACATGGAGTTGAAAAATACTGGAATTTGCCCATTAAACAGCCACCATGTGTTTAATTTCTCAATATGAATTTTTCTTGCCGTTTTATTTTAGTATAAATGGTGCAATACAAAACAACCTTTTAATCTTTTCACTTTTTCACTCTTTTGACATGCATATGTTGACATTGTGTGTGTGTGTCTGTGTGAGTGTATGATTTATATTTAATGTATTTAATGTGTGTTTAAAGGATATTTTTGAGCAGTCTTGGTAGGGCAACTGAGTCTTATTGTATGTAAACGCGATAGATAGATAGATAGATAGATAGATAGATAGATAGATAGATAGATAGATAGATAGATAGATAGATAGATAGATAGATAGATAGATAGATACATAGATAGATAGATAGATAGATAGATAGATAGATAGATAGATAGATAGATACATAGATAGATAGATAGATAGATAGATATTTATTGATCCCAATAAAATGGGAAATTATAGTGTTCCAGCAGCAACATATCAGTTACACAGCACAGAATATAAATATAATGAAATACTACGATACAATATACATACTGTATATACATGAAATAATAATAGGATATAATACAAGAACAAGTATTTGAATACATACAATTTTGGAATACAAAAATGTGCAACTGCTTATGACAATAAGGGACTTTTATCTTATTAGAATGGAAAACCTAAATACAGAGGAAGTGGCTTGATTGGTGTCAGTGGTAGTTCTGGCCTTAGTTTGGTGTCTGCTGGTGTGGGGATAGAAGGGGGATGCAATCAAAACATCATCAGATAAATGACCCTCCTGTTGTCCTCGGGTCAAATTTGACCCCTTTAAAAAATGTCTATATCTGAAATATGGGTTTCTTTTTAACCAAATTACCATAACAATGGATTGGATTCCATACAATGCTCTTTAAAATAACAATAATAATAAGAATTTTTTAAGTCAAATGTTAGGTACAATTCTATATAAATGAGGGTTATTGACCATGAATTCCAAAACGTAGTGTAAAACTAGTAAGGTGGTGGTAATGAAAACTAAAAAAAAAGGACAAAAATGTCACATTTTTTTATCCGTTTTTGACCCGGGAGGACAACACAAGAGTTAGAACGCCAACACAAAGACAGAGGAAGACGATTTTCCTGCACGACCAAAACTACTTTTGAACATTCCCATGTTCCACCAAAACAAGCCAATAAACCAGATCCCGTTTTTTCCCATCTGACGGACTAGCCAGACCTTCCTTTGCCATGCTGTGGAGGAAGGTCTGCTATGTGAGTCTGTCTCTGCAGTGACTGAGGCTGTGCTACATTTCTAACCCCTGATTGGATATAAACACTGTGGACAGTCATGTCTGTTTATAGAGAGAGAGATTTGCTCCAAGGGGAGAAAACCCTTTTGGGTGTAACAGTTTGATTAATGGCCCTGCTCTTCAGATAGATTTGGATTAGGCCTGCAAGCCCCGCTTGGAAGTTATTACTTTATAATGGGAACATGTAAGCAAAGGCCATGTGCTTTCCATCACTCCAGGAACGACAATTGCATAATGAAAAATAGAACAAAAAAGTAAGATCAAAGATGAACGTACACTGTGTGATGTTTGGAGATGGGCAACCATTAGCATCAATCGGAGTTTTTGTTGTTTGGTGCTGCGCTTCTCTTCTTTTGGTGTGGCTGCAGTCCGTTCTGTTGAGGTTACATGACTCACTTATTCCCTCTGGGGGTGACAGTGATGGAGCCAAGTTCCCATTGTGTTCTTCCCAAATTTCCATTTCAGGATGTGAGCTATTTCAAGCCATACTTAGTTCAAAATAAACCTTAAATAATGAGATGAGACATGGGAGAGAAACGGTGACCCAGGCGGAGCGGGTGGATGAGCAGCACAGATGTAGACGTGCAGTTCTACGCTTTGTTTAGCTCGCATGGCAGGCTCATAAGCATCATTTACGGGTGGGATGGGGGGTTACAACCCCCGCCAACAATCAATACTGTAACGAAGTGAAAGAGTTTAAATGCTGCAGCAAGCAAATATTTGTTAAAATGTGCATTATTAGACAAAAAAAACATCCCGAAACGTGTAATGTTTTGAATCTGCAGAATGTTTTGAACAATACAGCAGATTAATACATTAATAATAATGATATTTACATGAATATTTGCCCCCATAACTTGATGCACAAAAGGCACAAATTGTTGCAAAAAAAACTCACCAGAATGCAGGAAATGAAGTGTTTGATGCTTAAAATTGCTTCCGGGACAACTCAGACACCCCAGTTATAATATGTCCCCGCTTAATGTTTTTGCAAAATTTACCCTGCAGAGATCTGAGGACCAGGTAACCATAGTCCTCAGATTGGACAGATAGTCTAGCTAGCTGTCTAGATTTACCCTGCAGAGATCTGAGGACCAGGTAACCATAGTCCTCAGATTGGACAGATAGTCTAGCTAGCTGTCTGAATTTACCCTGCAGAGATCTGAGGACCAGGTAACCATAGTCCTCAGATTGGACAGATAGTCTAGCTAGCTGTCTGGATTTACCCTGCAGAGATCTGAGGACCAGGTAACCAGAGTCCTCAGATTGGACAGATAGTCTAGCTAGCTGTCTGAATTTACCCTGCAGAGATCTGAGGACCAGGTAACCATAGTCCTCAGATTGGACAGATAGTCTAGCTAGCTGTCTGGATTTACCCTGCAGAGATCTGAGGACCAGGTAACCATAGTCCTCAGATTGGACAGATAGTCTAGCTAGCTGTCTGGATTTACCCTGCAGAGATCTGAGGACCAGGTAACCATAGTCCTCAGATTGGACAGATAGTCTAGCTAGCTGTCTGGATTTACCCTGCAGAGATCTGAGGACCAGGTAACCATAGTCCTCAGATTGGACAGATAGTCTAAGCTGTCTGGATTTACCCTGCAGAGATCTGAGGACCAGGTAACCAGAGTCCTCAGATTGGACAGATAGTCTAGCTAGCTGTCTGAATTTACCCTGCAGAGATCTGAGGACCAGGTAACCATAGTCCTCAGATTGGACAGATAGTCTAGCTAGCTGTCTGGATTTACCCTGCAGAGATCTGAGGACCAGGTAACCATAGTCCTCAGATTGGACAGATAGTCTAGCTAGCTGTCTGGATTTACCCTGCAGAGATCTGAGGACCAGGTAACCATAGTCCTCAGGTTGGACAGATAGTCTAGCTAGCTGTCTGGATTTACCCTGCAGAGATCTGAGGACCAGGTAACTATAGTCCTCAGATTGGACAGATAGTCTAGCTAGCTGTCTGGATTTACCCTGCAGAGATCTGAGGACCAGGTAACCATAGTCCTCAGATTGGACAGATAGTCTAGCTAGCTGTCTGGATTTACCCTGCAGAGATCTGAGGACCAGGTAACCATAGTCCTCAGATTGGACAGATAGTCTAGCTAGCTGTCTGGATTTACCCTGCAGAGATCTGAGGACCAGGTAACCAGAGTCCTCAGATTGGACAGATAGTCTAGCTAGCTGTCTGAATTTACCCTGCAGAGATCTGAGGACCAGGTAACCATAGTCCTCAGATTGGACAGATAGTCTAGCTAGCTGTCTGGATTTACCCTGCAGAGATCTGAGGACCAGGTAACCATAGTCCTCAGATTGGACAGATAGTCTAGCTAGCTGTCTGGATTTACCCTGCAGAGATCTGAGGACCAGGTAACCAGGAGTGGAACTTTGTGGATATAGACCACAACCCCCCTAATATTGAACCCAAAGTTACGCCCTTGGGCAGGATGTACTACAAACTACTCCGAAAGTATTGATTTGCATCTGGGTTGTGAGATAAATACATACAGACAAAGTTTGAGGTTCGGACATCAGCTCTAGAACGGGACTAACAGTGAACAGACTGTGTTCTCCATGGTAGCTATCAGGAGCTGTAATAGCAGAACAGATCCTGACCAGCTGGCTAATGTGTAGAATCTAGGACATGTTTCCGCTGCAGAGGTAAAGTGTCAGCCAGCCGGGGCTCAACATTTACGTGAGCTTGGAAATGTATTCAATAAATCTGTGCATGGGTGAGAATAAACAGAATTTGGTCCGCAAGAGGAAGCTGAATCCTTTGATTGCTTGTCATTGTCCTGACACAAACTGTCTCTTAAATGTTGGAGACAAGATTTACAGACACGTTTGCTGCTTCGGAAATGTGCTCAGTAGTTAAACAGTATAATACAGGTCTCAAACTGTGTGCATAGTTTGATTTGAGTAAAAGAAGTGGACTTACCTTTACCTGCTTGGCTCTGATCAATCTTGATGAATTCTTGGTAGGCATCATAGTGTTGACCAAGTAGTATCAAACTGGCGCAGTTACATGAGAATACACAATTGGCAGCAAGTTAATGTGAATTCTTTTTACAGTAAAGGTACCGTACCTCCATTTACAGTATTTTATGTATTCACTGTAAAATACAAAACAATTAAACACAACATAAGATGAAAAAGTAAAAATAAACTTGTGCCATCCTCGATACGTCTGCTAATATCCTGACGGCCAGCTAAACTCTTTCCCCACACCAAGACTCTGAAGATTAATTCTAGTTCCACAGGTTTATTGGAGTACGAGAAAAGGTGAAACTGCAACATACAAAAAAGGCAAGGACAAATTAGCGCCATGCTATTCAACCTCGATTACACATGAATAAAGGCTTTACAAACGTGCAGTAACTTTAACAATGAAGAATACTTCTTCACAACGTCAAAAAACAAAGTATACATACCGACGATGCTATCCTAGACACAAGATGTTGAGAGATGCGATTGAATATGCACAAAACATTTACAACAAGCAGCTGTGGCTCAGCGGTAGAGCAGTTGCCTGCCAATTGGAAGGTTGGTGGTTCAATCCCTGGCTCTGCAGTCCCATGTCGAAGTGTCCTTGGGCAAGACACTGAACCCCCAGTTGCCCCCGATGCTGAGCATCGGAGTGTGAGTGTGTATCTGATGAGCAGGTGGCACCTTGTACGGCAGCCTCGGCCACAGTGTATGAATGTGTGTGAATGGTGAATGTAAAGTTGACAGTTAAAGGTAAAGCATGTTTAACTTCTTAACCTTAGCTTAGTGACATTTTCCTACTTGTAACAAAACAAAACAAGTTTACTGTACTATTTACAGTACTATAGTGGCTATGTTGTGATTTTTTTTTACAGTAATGCTTTGACTACTGTGATTTCAACTGTGATGCTTAGACTACTGTGATTTTGTCATGTCGACAAGGTTGTAATGTAACTTTACAGCATTCTACTGTAAAAATCACATACAGTAGTGTGAAATCTAAAGTAATAACTGGAGATTTCACAGCCATTATTTACAGTGTATCGTAACACTACACCTTCTTCATTACAGGCATTCTTTCTTACACGTCAACACATTCTCACATTCTCATTCGCTCAGTGGGTTCGTATGATATCACACAAAAGTGAGTGACTGAGGGAACACAAATCTTTGAAATTGGTCCAGTATTAGGCAAGAACACTTTAACTGGCAGCCACAGACAGGGCTGCATATATTCCTATGGGGCAAATGTGCATCGTCAATTTGGTCCACTAAAGTGGGGGCCATGTGTCAAAATACAGCTATAAGGACTTTCTTATTTCAGTTGATATTGCACTTCCATTGTACATATGCCTAAATAAATTTGGGTTTAATCAAGATGTTGGGTCTCCAGGCAACATGTAATGAAGCTGCCATGTGTAATTAGCTGTGTGCATGCTGGGCTCAGGATACACAGCTCTGCACCCCATCTAATATGGACTTATATCTGACAATTCTGCACTTCATTATTTACATCCAATGCAGGGTTAGGGTTAGTGCCAATGCAGGAAGTAAGGTTTCCTTATTTCTGGCACACGGGAGCCATCCCGGACATGAATCGTCATTGATGTAGACTATAATCTGTTGTTCAATTCCGATGACTGGCTACTCGGTTTTGGAAAAAACTCCCTCCTATATGTTTTTTTTAACATGGACATAATGAGTAAAAGAGTATAACATGGCACGGTGCCACCCGGGTGAGCATCAGCATCCAGAGCAGACCTCCCTGGTGGCTGGATTATGATGGATTCCCAGGACTAGCTCTCCCCCAACACGTTACCTAACACCTACTGCTGCCTATTCATCAGCAGGCCCTTGTACTGAAGCTAACCCAGTTAGCAGAGTCGACACAGAGCACAGGAGCCCGTTGAGGGATAGAGTGAATGCTTTCATCTAATAGAAATGCACTCTGATTTATTCTCTTGGTGACCAGAGCTTTCTCACCAAAGCCACATCTTACAAACGGTTTTGACTCGTTCAGGGAGCCTGGAGTAGGCCACTGAAATAATCTTTTTTAAATGAATTAATTGATTAATTTCAGAACAAACAGTCACAACAAGGAGGCACTGTCACCTTATGTGCTAGAACCCCACATGCTAAAAGTCACATGTTTGCTGTATCTTTTCACCATTAAAGCGGCAGTCGGTAGAAAGCCAAAAACGACAGACTTTGAAGTAGAGTGAGGCCTCTTCCTGCAGCTCTTCCTCTCCTCTGTCACATGGACAGAACAGCCAATAGGGATGCTATCTATGACTGAAACAACCTGTAATTGGCCAAAGACTCCCGTCACGGGCTATTTTTTTTTCTCTCTCAGAACACTTGAATTAAAATATGCTGAAAGGTCGTTATGGTATTCTTATGGCACAACGACACCAAAAATAAATCGCCCTCCACAGGTCATCACTGCAATGGTATAATCACAGTGTTTCTACCTGCACTGTGCATTTTCACAATGACTCTTGTACTGTAATTATTGAACAGGGAGCATGTTCATAAGCAGTTTGCACTGATCATTGCACGCACACACGCACACCTTTAATGAGTGTGTTTCCACTCACTGATGTTTTTCCCCAAAGTGTTTCCACAGGGTGATCTTTCCATGATCACGCACGCACACACACACACCTGAAAAGGTACAAAGCAAAGACAAAGTACAAAATTAATCAAAAAGGTTTTTTTGCACCATGTTTCTTTTAATACTCAGTTTTAATCCTCACATGTTTTTTTTAAAGTTAACTCCATAGTAAATGTATGTTTCAGAAACACACCGTAGTGGGGCCTTCTCCTGCAGATGATGAGTCCTGCTGTGCTACAGCTATAGCCATAAGCCAAGCAAAGTTCATTGCTCTGCATGACTTTAGGTCATTTGGTGACTCAGGTTTGATCTCAGACTGTGGTGAGGACTCTGATGAATCAGCATTTCTCGTAGGTCAGTTTGCTGTGGCAAATCTTTCCATAGCGTATTCCGATGGTTTCTACTTCTGATTGCTGTGCACCTGAAATGGGCAAGAAGTTCGAAATGTGCTTCGGATTACAATTCTGTAACCAAGCAAACACCATCTGCTGATGGAGACTTTGTAATTGAGTCAAAAGCTTTGGAGTAAATGGACAATGACTCTCCATTGTTTTCCCTGTTAGCCATGCTAGCGGGAAGCCTCTAGGGATGTTGGTTGGTTAAACTGCCCACCACGTTGGTCCAGACTAAAATATCTGACCTGATTATGTTTATTAGTGAAATATCTTGACAACTAGTGGTTACATTGCCTGTATTTTGGGATATATTTGGAATATTTGTGGATATATTTTTGGAAATAAAAGTGCTTTTTACGTCCCTGAGTTGTGTATTGTGGGTCCATCTTTCTGTGTGCTTGATATAACTAATTCTTTATTTAGTATCAGCATTAGTTGTTACAGCAGTGACAAGACATTCAACGTTTATAACACTTCCATATTGTCAATACAATAAATAAATACTATATAAATAATAATTCCCTATTCACATCCCCACTGTAATGTGCAGTTTAACCAACCCTTGTGTTTTATATCAGAAATCAGGACTAAACTTTTGACTTCTACCCATCTGAGATCCACTCAACATCCTCAGATCTTAACTATTAGTCAAAATAATTCATATTTCTCCTTTGTTAACTAAAACCTTATGTATAATTTGATATAAATGAGGTTTGTTGACCATGAATTCCAAGAATAAGTGTAAAACCTATTATTAAACCAGCTCAGGTTTTTAAAAAAGCGCCAAAAGCATGAAAAAAGTGACAAATAAATCAGAAAAAGCGACAAAAAGATTGGAAAACCACACAAAAAAAACTGGACGGGCAAGTTCATGGTTAACAGGAAAACAACACAAGGGTTAAGATGATTTCTTTTACACTAATTGCTAATTTCACTCCCTTTTTCAAACTGATCTCATTTGTAATCTGTGCAATAGTAAATGCAATAGTTGTATGTTTCAATTTGACATCACCCTATACATTACAGTTTTCTTTATGTCATTGGTTTTAGGTAAAGGTAAAGGGCGTGTGAAGCGTCCCATAAAGGCATGTCTAGTGTTGTGATAATGCCTGTCAAAAAATATTGATATATGACTTCAGTTTCCTTTCCTTCACAAATGATCTCATTAAAAAGTTCTATGTTTATCAAATGACACTGTGTTACCGAGATTTGTTAGCATCAGATCTTATTAGCATATCTGTACTGTGGTATTAGTCTACAGTATATCCACAACGTTCCGCTTCCAGGTGGATTTCTGAGGACTATGGTTACCTGGTCCTCAGATCTCTGCAGGGTAAATCCAGACAGCTAGCTAGACTATCTGTCCAATCAGAGGACTATGGTTACCTGGTCCTCAGATCTCTGCAGGGTAAATCCAGACAGCTAGCTAGACTATCTGTCCAATCTGAGGACTATGGTTACCTGGTCCTCAGATCTCTGCAGGGTAAATCCAGACAGCTAGCTAGACTATCTGTCCAATCTGAGGACTATGGTTACCTGGTCCTCAGATCTCTGCAGGGTAAATCCAGACAGCTAGCTAGACTATCTGTCCAATCTGAGGACTATGGTTACCTGGTCCTCAGATCTCTGCAGGGTAAATCCAGACAGCTAGCTAGACTATCTGTCCAATCTGAGGACTATGGTTACCTGGTCCTCAGATCTCTTCAGGGTAAATCCAGACAGCTAGCTAGACTATCTGTCCAATCAGAGGACTATGGTTACCTGGTCCTCAGATCTCTGCAGGGTAAATCCAGACAGCTAGCTAGACTATCTGTCCAATCTGAGGACTATGGTTACCTGGTCCTCAGATCTCTGCAGGGTAAATCCAGACAGCTAGCTAGACTATCTGTCCAATCTGAGGACTATGGTTACCTGGTCCTCAGATCTCTGCAGGGTAAATCCAGACAGCTAGCTAGACTATCTGTCCAATCTGAGGACTATGGTTACCTGGTCCTCAGATCTCTGCAGGGTAAATCCAGACAGCTAGCTAGACTATCTGTCCAATCTGAGGACTATGGTTACCTGGTCCTCAGATCTCTGCAGGGTAAATCCAGACATCTAGCTAGACTATCTGTCCAATCTGAGGACTATGGTTAACTGGTCCTCAGATCTCTGCAGGGTAAATCCAGACAGCTAGCTAGACTATCTGTCCAATCTGAAGACTATGGTTACCTGGTCCTCAGATCTCTGCAGGGTAAATCCAGACAGCTAGCTAGACTATCTGTCCAATCTGAAGACTATGGTTACCTGGTCCTCAGATCTCTGCAGGGTAAATCCAGACAGCTAGCTAGACTATCTGTCCAATCAGAGGACTATGGTTACCTGGTCCTCAGATCTCTGCAGGGTAAATCCAGACAGCTAGCTAGACTATCTGTCCAATCTGAGGACTATAGTTACCTGGTCCTCAGATCTCTGCAGGGTAAATCCAGACAGCTAGCTAGACTATCTGTCCAATCTGAGGACTATGGTTACCTGGTCCTCAGATCTCTGCAGGGTAAATCCAGACAGCTAGCTAGACTATCTGTCCAATCTGAGGACTATGGTTAACTGGTCCTCAGATCTCTGCAGGGTAAATCCAGACAGCTAGCTAGACTATCTGTCCAATCTGAAGACTATGGTTACCTGGTCCTCAGATCTCTGCAGGGTAAATCCAGACAGCTAGCTAGACTATCTGTCCAATCAGAGGACTATGGTTACCTGGTCCTCAGATCTCTGCAGGGTAAATCCAGACAGCTAGCTAGACTATCTGTCCAATCTGGGGATTATAGTTACCTGGTCCTCAGATCTCTGCAGTGTAAATCCAGACAGCTAGCTAGACTATCTGTCCAATCTGAGGACTATGGTTACCTGGTCCTCAGATCTCTGCAGGGTAAATCCAGACAGCTAGCTAGACTATCTGTCCAAACTGAGGACTATGGTTACCTGGTCCTCAGATCTCTGCAGGGTAAATCCAGACAGCTAGCTAGACTATCTGTCCAATCTGAAGACTATGGTTACCTGGTCCTCAGATCTCTGCAGGGTAAATCCAGACAGCTAGCTAGACTATCTGTCCAATCTGAGGACTATGGTTACCTGGTCTTCAGATCTCTGCAGGGTAAATCCAGGCAGCTAGCTAGACTATCTGTCCAATCTGAGGACTATGGTTACCTGGTCCTCAGATCTCTGCAGGGTAAATCCAGACAGCTAGCTAGACTATCTGTCCAATCTGAGGACTATGGTTACCTGGTCCTCAGGTCTCTGCAGGGTAAATAGCGACGCTATTATCAGAGGCACCGTGGCTCCGTCCGGTGCATAGCCCCGCCCAAGACGATTGTGATTGGTTTAAAGAAATGTCAATGAACAAGAGCGCCTGATCTCACCCATCTCGGAATGCTATGTGGACTAGCCAGACAGTTCTGTGGAGGAAGGTCTGCCAATGTGAGACTATAAGCCAGACAACAGCCAAAAATCTCATTTTAGCCATTACTAAATCAACATTAGCCATCTTAAAATGGTAACACCACTAAATCTGTTCTACACGCCACTTTCTAATAAAAATATAGAAGAGATTTGTTAGGCTCAGATCTGTACTGTGCTATCAACAAAGCTGTTTCTACTCAAACCCAAAGATTTATTATATCATCACTTTAACTTTGCCTGCCAATTTACTCTTATAATTGTAAATGTTTGATTACGCCTTATTTCAGTCATTGTGTGTGTGTGTGTGTGTGTGTATGTACGCGTCTTAGGACTCCAGCCATATTGTAGCATGCGTCAACCTCTCAGAGGTTCAGCCCCTGTACATGCCCACCCCTGCTTCGCTACGTTATTCACAGAAAACAAACCATCAAGCAAGTATCCTCCAGCCAAATTAGGAGAAGTTGGAGTGGCAGCTCCCACGATTACCTTAAAAAATACAAAGTTCAGAATGAGGTCACTGACAAACAATCTAGTCAAATATGAGGGGAAATCTATATGCATTACCTTTCAAACTGATAGATGTGTTCCAGATGGGAACATCTACTGTAAGGCTATCTTTGCTGAGTTATGGAAGCCATTATGAGAACGGAACCTGCCAATAAATCTTGAAGGTAATTGAGATCAGGACAAGCGTCTTTCATGCGGGACAAATTAACAGGGAACTGAAAGCATTCCCAGGCGTGAAGCAAAAAGCCAAGGTCCTCTGGGAGATAAACAATATTAAAGGAGGGCATTGTTGCTCCACATATCAAGGGTACAAACTCAGGCTGAAATGCATTGCAAAAGAAACAGAAATGCACCCACATCTGACAAAAATCATCAGAAAAGTCGTATCCAGCTGCGTCAGTGCTGCTGACCTCTCCCAGCTTTCACTCCAGGAACCCTCTGACCCTATTACCTGATTTCACAGTAATGAAAAGTGCTGTATATTCTCTGAGCTGGGATCCCACATCATTACCATTTAAAGTTTTCAAAGTGACGTAAACTTTCTTTCCAGCCCGGATAGAAGCTATTATTTTTTTCATTACCTTGTCTGATTTTCCAGAGAGGACGTTGGCGATGTACTTTTTCTTAAGCAATGTGCTTGAACCAGGCAGCGGGTTTCCCTCACAGGGTCTTTAGTTACTCAAAATTTGAAATGTGTCTGAATGTGAGACAACGCGAACAACAAAGGTGTCATTTGGGATCAACCTGCTGATAAATCAGCGAAGCCAGCTCTCTCAGAGCAACTGCTGCTCACTCCTCAGTTGCCTTCTGGCATATTCAGCTATGAAAGAATTAGAAATAGATTAGATAGATTTATCATCGCTGAGACTGGGTGATAACGTTTCAGCCCTGAACTGCTACCACTATTACTTCTACTCATAGTTCCATTATGTTAATTGTTACTATAACCGCCACTGTTATTCATTACAACTGCTATAATTATTACGAATCATATTTCTCTATATCTGTATATCTGTTTCAGTCCCTGTGTCCATACCAACTGACAGATGCCGCCCACAAAGAGTCAGGGTCTGGCTTAGGTTTCTGCCTAAAGAAGTTTTCCTCCCCCACTCAAGGTTTCTGCCTAAAAGGATCCTTTTCCTCGCTCCTGTTGCTTGTTCGTGGGAAATTGTTGGGTCCTTGTAAATTATAGCGTGTGGTCTAGACCTACTCTATCTGTAAAGTGTCTTGAGATAACTCCTGTTATGATTTGATACTATAAATACAAT
This sequence comes from Etheostoma perlongum, assembly GCA_026937815.1. Lineage (NCBI taxonomy): Eukaryota > Metazoa > Chordata > Actinopteri > Perciformes > Percidae > Etheostoma > Etheostoma perlongum. The sequence continues at coordinate 807,026 of CM049389.1, read as the reverse complement.
TGAATTGAATGGACTACACTATAATTTACTCAATAATCCCCCCAAGAGCAAGCATTTGGTGCAACAGTAAGAGACCTCACACAGACCCAGGCTCTGCTGGTGTTGACACTGATCCGGATTTTAAGATATAGAAAAATATGATTCATAATAATAATACTGTAGGTATGATTAACAATGCGATGCCCTGTTACGGGAGTTAAAGGAGTTGGAAAAAACGGTAAAATTACTTTCAAATGAGGGTGTCCATCTTTCTTTGTCATTATTGATTTCCATCTATTTTCACTCCACACTGTCAAACGTTAGTGCTGCCAAAGCGACAGAGTCACAGTGGGTAAATAGAATAGAAAGCCTTTATTGTCATTATACACAAGTGCAGTACCTGTGCAACGAGATTTACGCTGTTAGACCTTACTGTAATTTCTGCAGTTGCTTACCACAAAATGCGCGGTAAAATAACAGAATTTTCTTTTCCGGTTCATTACTGTAATACGCATTGCATTACGGGTATTAACATTTTATTTACAGTGATTTACTGTATATTTTGAATTTGCTGTAAAACAACAGCAGTAATGCTACTGTAGTTGAATAAGACAGACGTCTAGCCATAAGCAAACCCTTTACAGTGTTAACACGAAATATAAAAATATAAAATGTAAGTAGTGCGGGAAAAAAAGAGGGGAATGTGGTGCCCATTCCTGAGAGCACCTACAGTATATACATATATAAAATAGTAGATGATTTATGTTTTACCTCTTGTTGTGTTTCAGCCTCTCAGGAAATTGTATTATTGTTAAGCGCTGACGCCTACATTCATCTTGTGTTTTTGTGAAATACCTATGTAAGTATGTGTTGTAGTCCTTGTAGTCCAAGTCACAGAATGAAGGCTTAAGGAGGGATTATGTCAGCTTTTTCAGATGCTGTCACTTTGCTTGTATGCTGAAGACACTCCAGCGATTTCTCAGAGGACATACTTCTATTTGAGCTGGAAGGAGCGGCTCAATGTCCTCTGCTGAGATTTATTCCTGTTGTCCCTGCTCTGTGCTGACACTGTGCAGACTCACGTCTGCGTTTCCTCAAACATTTTCTAGATGGAGGGAAGCCATTAAACATAGCTCTGCTCACAAACAGCCCTGCTTTCAGGGTCTGAAAATCTGAGTTAAAGCTGGAAAGAAGGTGGTAGATTTATATCAACCCCGTCATAAGTTTAAGTCAGGGTTGCACTGACCTCTGTAAGATCTCATTTGTACCACAGGCAATACAACCTTTTAACACCTAATCACTTATATTATTATATTTCTTGTATATTATGCATGTGTATGTCTTATTATTTGGGCTAATTTGGGATCATAAAAAATCTATCTATCTATCTATCTATCTATCTATCTATCTATCTATCTATCTATCTATCTATCTATCTATCTCTCTATCTATCTATCTATCTATCTATCTATCTATCTATCTATCTATCTATCTTTCTATCTATATCTCTATCTATCTATCTATCTATCTATCTATCTATCTATCTATCTATCTATCTGATGCCTGATGGCCTGCACAGCTTTTTATTTCCTTCCTTCATGTTACAGACTTGTTTACAGAGACAAAAACGCCTGAGGCCAAAGTCCACTGACAAACAGCATAGAATGAGAAGAAATATACCCACCCTTCACTTCTCTTCACTGTGTGTGGATGTGGATGTGACGAGTCCAGACTCATGTGTGTTTATGTTACATAATGCATGAATGTGTGTGATATGGCCATGTGAATTTGATACAGTATGTTGTGATTTAAATAACTTGATGAAGTGAGCTACTGTTTACTGTATGCTCATGTGGCTGTGTGTGTGTGTGTGTGTGTGTGTGTGTGTGTGTGTGTGCATGTGCGTGTGTGTGTTATTCCATGTGTCCTGATATGTGTATATTTTATTATTTTTTCAAAAGTTTTTACAGAATTTTGTAGATTCAAAACTACATTTAAGATAATGAATTTAATGTAAGTAATGTCTCTCACACAAGCATTCTGTAACACAATTACATTTTTGTAACTGACCAATAAACCTCACATCAGACATTTCTAGTAACTAGTACACGATTTATTTGTAGCAGAGTAGAAGTAGAAAGTGGCATGAAAAGAAAAGACTCAAGTAAAGTACAAGTACGTCAACATTTGGATTGAAGTACAGTACTGGAGTACATGTACTAATTTACATTCCATCACCAAGTGTGCCTGTTGGTGTCACCATTAGACTGGGTTAACTGCTTCATTTACTAACTTAATTTCTTCTTCAAAAAGAAATCCTAAGATTTCATATGAAACTATTACTGTAATAACGTTGTGTGACCACTGCTCTCCACATTACCACATGTCCCCACACATGATTGTAACAAGATCCTTCCATTCTTTGTTGTCGAGGTAATGGCTATTAGGTGCAGTATTCATCCTGGGACTTGCCCACCCGTCTCAGTCTCACTGCATGCCTTCATCTCATCTCACATTGACTACTGTCATGGCCTTTTCTCTTCACTCAGTATGTCTCTGCTCTGGATCCTGGATCCTGGAACGTCGGGGATATAGACTAATGACACCTAAACTATATAATCCTCTGCCTCCTCCATTCTGGATTCTTTTAAAAATGAGATAAAGACATAAGTTTAGACAGGCATTTGGTTAACGCCTTGTGTGTGATCATGTATTGTGTCTTCATTATCTATTGTGTTCTCTTGTATGTTGTTTATTGCCCTTGTAAACCACTTTGTGATTTCTGTCTGTGAAGTACACTCCTCAAATACATTTGACTTACTTTTACTTTAGGCTGACTGAGGCTCTGCTGTCTCTGATTGCTGTTGGGTGGTGGGAGGCTTGGAGGGGGTTGGTTTCCCTCACCCCCCGGGACTACTGCCACCATCTGCTGGTAAAGTAACACCAGCGGTGGGGGCCAAGCGTCTAGCTGGGGGGACACTTGAGAGGACAGAAAGTCATTACACTTTATCAATAAAAGCCTGCACTATTCCAGCTGTGTGATTAAAAGTATAATTAAAAAGTAAATTTCTGCTTGGGTTTGTTTTATATTGTTGTTATTTTATCTTAAGTTATCAGGTTAATTAGAGTTTAAAAGTTAGGTCAAACAAGATTAATTAATAAATGATTTGAATGATCAAAAATTATATTGGATATTTGCATAACTTTATTATTTGTACATTGACATCAGTGTATGTGTGGTACTCTGTTAAGACTTTAATTTCCTGTAATACCTAGTAGTCTATATTGACAACATTTCATTGCTAAGGTGCCGCCGGAAATTCCGCTGGATGTCATTTATGGACGGATGTCCGTCCCCTTCCTTTCTGAGGACTATGTTTACCTGGTCCTCAAATTTCTGCAGGGTAAATCCAGACAGCTAGCTAGACTATCTGTCCAATCTGAGGACTATGGTTACCTGGTCCTCAGATCTCAGCAGGGTAAATCCAGACAGCTAGCTAGACTATCTGTCCAATCTGAGGACTATGGTTACCTGGTCCTCAGATCTCTGCAGGGTAAATCCAGACAGCTAGCTAGACTATCTGTCCAATCTGAGGACTATGGTTACCTGGTCCTCAGATCTCTGCAGGGTAAATCCAGACAGCTAGCTAGACTATCTGTCCAATCTGAGGACTATGGTTACCTGGTACACATGTTCCACCAAAACAACGTCCTTCTTGAGACTATTTAGCAGCGGCACCGTGGCTCCATCCGGCGCTTAGCCCCGCCCAAGACGATTGTGATTGGTTTAAAGAAATGCCAGTAAACCAGGGCACGTTTTTCTCCCGTCCTTGAATGCTGTGGGGACTAGCTAGACCTTCCTAGCCTGTGGAGGAAGTTCCATTTACCTTGGAACTCAGAAGTTGGAGCTGAGAATGACGTCACACCCGAGTTGAATGCGTTCCATTTACAAGTCAGACTTTTCATTGTGGTTTAGCTCTAGCCAGGTTAGCCATTGTTAGCAATGCCATGTTAGGCTGTTTCATGCATACAAACAGTGTAGCAACATGTCCACAGATAGAAGATACGACACAAATAAGACAGAAGTGCTTATAACTGTATGATCCTACAGCTTTCACTGCTGTTGATGCACAGAGCGGCCATGTTGGATTCTGAGCTTGGAGTACTCGGTGGTTGTCCAACTGGCTACTTAACAATTGTGTGGAGGAGGGGTGGGGAGGAAGCGCGATCACGTGGATGCGCCGTTATCATTACTTTGAGTTACTCATGGGGGAGACAGAAACTACGCACTATAGCTTTAAGGTTCTCTTCCAGTTAGGTGAGACTGAGAGATTGAATGAAGAAGAGCAAAAGACAAAGGACTTGGAAGCTTCCTGTGAGGTTGCGATTTTGTTTGTTTGATGTTGTTTTTCCTTAGTTTAATTTAGTTTTTGTATTTCTCTTGCTTCCGTCTGTAAGGATCCCCAGACATGACATCTGGAAAAATATATAAACCGTGGCCACAATCTACTAAAGCCACTAAAAACTAATTTGCACAAAATAGATGTAGCCTAACTGTAATGTGGGCATGTTGTGGATATTTTGGCCAACATTGCCAGTAAGGCCATTGCCTTGATGTATGCTTATTGGCCATAATCAAATCAAATCAAAGGACAAAAATGCAAATAACACAATAATATTAGAAATGATAGACATTTTAGTGCTCTTAGCAAAAGAAAATCTGCAGCTTCCTAATGTGGGAGAGTCTATAATAAAAGGCCAAAATCAACTTGGTTCATGTAGAATAGTAAAAAAAAGTTGGTTAGGTCTTTAGCAGACGTCTGGACGATGTACAAATATGAGTATAGCATCTACAAGATGTATGATGATTGGACGATGTATAAATATTAGTACATGTTACACTTCTTAGAAGGAAGGGACGTTCACTCTGGAGCAACACATTTATTTCCGTAAAACCGTGTACACACATAAACTCGTTGATCATGTACTGACAGTTACTTCTACTGCCCATGCAGATTACATGTTACATTGTACTCCTATACACCATAACTCAGTACCCCATATTGTGCACCTTACCAAATGAATGAAAACTTATACACAATGCCATAGACTCTTATCCTCTTTTCACAGATTTACTATCTAAATACTAATGGTAAGTGCTTAATTACATTTCTCTCTTATGCTCACAGGGTTTACAGGTAACAGTAAGTAAAAAGTGAATAAAAAATGTAATGTCTGCAGCACTGCTCCCATAATTTAATACATGTTATTCACTTAAGTATTTCTCATATGTCTTGCACCAGCCAGAAGGTGGGCTGTGCACACAGTTATTTTGATAAATGAAGTAACTGTAAGCTGTAGAATACTCCTTCAGCGTCTAATTACTCTTGAAACACAAATAGCAAGTAATGCATAAACTTAGATTATATGAAAAACACCAAGTATCTTAATCTTAATCCAGTCTATATATGAACTAATCTTATCACTGTTCCTTAACCCCGACGATTTATGCTTATGAGCTGACTTTATGTAATTAACTCACACAAAAAGACTTATCAGAAATGCTCCTTTAAACTATCTGACTTGCCCGAGATAACACAGTCTACTGCATTAGCATATCAGCTTTAGTTAGCGTGGGTATGTTGACTCTTTTACAGTAGCTTGCTCAACCTTTCACAAGTTTTTATCTGATTTCTAGCACATTCTTGGAACCAAAGCTTTGAGATGAGACACGAAAAGATAATGTAAATGTAAAATGTGCTGTATTTATATAGCACTTTTCTAGTCATACAGGAACCATTCACACACTGTGGCCGAGGCTGCCGTACAAGGTGCCACCTGCTCATCAGATAAACATCACACACATTCACACTCCGATGGGCAGCATCGGGGGCAACTCGGGGTTCAGTGTCTTGCCCAAGGACACTTTGACATGGGACTGCAGGGCCAGGGATTGAACCACCAACCTTCCAATTGGCAGGCAACCGCTCTACCGCTGAGCCACAGCCGCATCCGATATGATATATGACATAATATGAACATGAAAATACAAAGTACAGTTAGTTTTAGCATAAGGGTGCCACCTATATGTCAAAATCAGGACATATCAATGACCCGACCATCCACTTTGCTCACAAGTGAAAATGTCCATTAGACCCACAAGACAAAACTGGCCTTTGTGCAGTAAGATTGTGCATAGTCCTGAATATTTCAAAATTCTCAAGTATTCTCATAAGAGTAAACTTATATTACTTAACCCTTGTGTTGTCTTCCCGTTAAAATTGAAAATTAACACTTTTAACGCTTTTTGTTATGTTTGTCACTTTTTTTGACGTTTTCAACACTACGTAACACTAACTTATTAACTTTAGTTTTACAGTTATTTTTGGAATTTATGGTCAATAAACCTCATTTATAGGAAATTATACCTAATGTTTGAGTTAGAAAAGCAGAAATTAGGAATTATTGAGACTACAATGAAAGGAATATATGTTGATGGATAATCACAGACTGGAATATGTCAACTTTTACTCAATACTAATTTTTTTTTCAAATGCTATAAAATTGAATAAGACGCCCCAAAATTAATGAAAGTAAAGATTTGTACTTGGCAAAGAGCGTTGTGTGGAATCAATCATGTTTCATTGATATAGGAAAACTGGTCAATTTGACCCTCTTTGCTAAAGAAATAAGTAGAGGGATGACATTAGATTTGCATTTATCATACCTTAGCCACTTTTATTTACAAAATCCTACATAAGCAGGCCCTAGCTTAGTCTTCCATCAGTACTTGGCATTTCCCTTTGCTGCAGCTATCAGTGGTTTCTGTTCAATGAATGTCTTGAATTCATTGCATGACATTGAAATTCAATCTGACCTGAAGCTCAGACGTCACCATTGCAATTGACAGTTTTTTAATGGGACCAAACATCCTCCATATGACTGAACACTTCTTACTGACTGGTATGGAAAAAACAAAAGCCACTACTTTCAACAGCTCAGTGGATTCAGTTGCCTTGCTAAAAAAATAGTCCCACTTTCTGTCTGGGGTATGTTGGAATGGTGTGTAACACCTCCTTCAGAATGTCTACATCACCATACAGCTTGTCTTTTTCAACATCTCGGGCCAGGTTTTCCACTAAAACGTCCAGCTCTGACTACTGGAGTGATTGTCCTCCATGAAGGCTGAGACAGCCAATGTGTGCAAGTACCTGGTCATTGAGGGTCAAATTTATCCTCAAGATATAGCCCTGCCTTCTCAAAAAAACTGTCTACCAGGCTCCTGAACTGTTCCTGTTGCTGGGATGAAAGGTTTCTCAGCATTTGTTTTCCTATGCTGCCATAGAAATCGGTTCATCACAGAGTAGACGTCAATCACAGTAGCACTGTCACTCTCAAGCACCCTAATAGATAAATCAAATTCTTGCTTCACATTGTGCATGGATGCCAGGATGCATTCAGCGACAGTGCAGTCCACATTTTCTTCATCACTTGCACCACACACAAATGTCCAGATGATACTTAGGCAGTCGTCCTTTCCCAGGGATTCAAAATAAGACTTTAAAGCTGGCCAACACTATAAAATTCTCTGTATTGTGTGGGGACATGCCTCAGAATCTCCTTGTATTTTCCATCCATCCATCCTCATCCGCTTATCCGGTATCGGGTCGCCTTGTATTTTGTATTAGTAAATTCACAGAAGTCCTTAAGCAATTCCACCTTTTTAGCAGAACAACTGAATTCATTATACACCTATTGCGCAAAGGCCTCCACGTCACACCCTCCAGCACGATTAGCTGCTTGGACAGTGTTGTTCATGATGTGACATATGCAACTGACCTTCACAATTTGTGGGTTAGCTTCTCTGAGTTTTCTGAAAAACTGAGTTGTGCAGACCATAACTAACCGATGCGTTATCTTCACCATAGGCACTGACCTGGCTGACTGAAAGTCCATTGTTCTCAGTAACAGACACTATTTGTGTCACTATGGCTTGACTAGATTCGTTGGAGTCGTTGTAAAAGTCTAACAATCTATACTTCACAACCTCAGATGCACAGAAATACTGGATCGTGTAGGGAAACATTTTTGTTTGCCCACAATTGGACGCATCGAACATACCACAAAATAATGCGCTTTCTGCCACTCGGCTGCTAATCTGCTGACTAAATGGTGCAAACACATTTTCCACCAAGGCCTCACTTTTAATTCTGCCACAAGAGATCTTAGTTTCAATTTAGATTAGATTAGATTAGATTAGATTCAACTTTATTGTCATTACACAGGTACAAGTACAAGGCAACGAAATGCAGTTTGGGTCTAACCAGAAGTGCAATAGCAGTAAGTGCAGGATATACAATGGTTCCATGAGTGCAGGACATGGATATGTACTGAATAAGTATGGAAATGAATACTATTATAAACAGAATTTTACAGATTTGACCAATTTTACAGATTTGTCCTATGAATATAAAATATAGATAACAAGTATTGTGAGCAAGATTTACGGCTGGATATGTGCTGAATATAATATACAGTTTTGGTATTACTAGTAGAGATTTTACAGATATGTACAATGAACATAATATGAGCAAGATTTACAGGTGAGTATGTACTATGAATATATATACAGGCAGCTATTATAGACAGAATTTTTACAGATAGATATAATAATTTAGGTTAAATGTAGCAGTATAACAATGATTTAAGGTAGTACAAATAAAGTTTGGGCAGAAGCTATCCGAATTAAAGAATTCACAGAATTTTGTGAGATCAGCTTGTTAGCACACTAGCAATGATCCGCTTTATAATGCTGCGTCACTATTAGCTCTACATCCTGTTTGATGCTACTGTAATACAAACTACTCTATTTACTACTATGTTGCTAGCACCAGTATATTTCACAGTTTATACTCATTCTTATTTACTGCTCCATGTTACACGGAACACCCGCTTCACTTACAAAGAAGGCAACGCTCCATGTACCTAGCTAGCGGTCCTATCCTCATGGGCGCCCGGCATTCTGTTCAGGCGAGGCAACATACACTTTCCACTACAGTTAATATCAATGTCTCAGAAGGTCACATTCACACATTAATGGCACTTATACCCACTACTAGTGCCAGCTCTACAATGTTTAGGCCTACTGTGAATATCAGCATGACTTTGATATCTTAGTTGTGGAAAGAGGAAACGATCCATATACAACATCCTCCCACTGCATCTTGATTACATCGCCAGTAAGCCTACACTGAGGCTTACTGGGAAGTAGGCCGAAATAGCCTGAACATGCCAACATTATAGTTAGGCTATGTCGTTGTCACAAAATTTGTGTAAATAAATTAGCATTTTGTGGCCACAATTTAGTGTGTTGTGGCCATTTTATGTTTTTGGATGTCATGTCTGGGGTACGTTTGTGCCCTTTGTCTGGGTATGGTTTTTAATAGTTTTTTGAACGTGTCCAGCTTCCTGTCCGGCTTCTTAACCCTTGTGTTATCTTCCCGTCCAAATTGAAAATCAACGCTTTTTATTAATTCTTTTTAACTATTTCTTACATTTTTGTCCCTTTTTTTAACTCTTTTGATGCTTTTTTTCAATTTTTGTCACTTTTTTGACGTTTAACACTACGTATCACTAACTTACTAACTTTAGTGTCACAGTTATTTATGGTCAATAAACCTCATTTATAGGAAATTATACTTATTTAGACTAAAATGAAAGGAACGTATGTTTATGGATAATCACAGACTGGAATAAGTCAACTTTTACTCAATACCGTTTCAAAACCACTTTAAAATGCTATAAAATTGAATAAGACACCCCCAAAATTAATGAAAGTAGAGATTTGTACTTGCCAAGGAGCGTTGGGTGGAATCAATCATGTTATTTTGGGGAATTAAAAAGAACACTGATATAGGAAAATGGGTCAATTTGACCCGAGGACAACATGAGGGTTAAAATCTCTTTTTAAAAGTTCTGGGCACCCCAGCACTTCATCAGCCTTGGAGGAGGGGGTTTGACTTTGAATGACAAACTTTCATCTGCCCCATGTGAGTCCACCAAATGTGTGAATGTGCAATGCTAAATCCCAGGAGTGACCCTTTAATGCCCGCAGTTTAAAATGATTTACAAGCTGATATTGGGCTATGATCATCATTAATCATCATTGCCTTTTTCCTTTGTAGCAATGCCATTCAATAACATTACAATGATGTACAATGAATTAGAAAAAAAGTATTATTATTTCAAAATTATTTCAATAGTGGCCTATGTGTATTACAATGCTACAAAGCAATATAATAGAACATAGAGTATGCTTTATGGTTTATTTGTGTCGCCTGTCCTTTATGATAAAGGAGAGAGACAGGGGGTAGCCTCCTGCTCCTCTCTATCCCCCCCTCCCCCCTTCTCTCTCTGAGTAGTCGCTTCACCAACAAGGAAGCGCACAGTCAACGCTTTATGATCCGCGCGCACCGACGGACCGGCCCCCGTGCAGCACTCTCTCTCTCTCTCTATCTCTCTCTATCTCTCTCTATTTCTCCGTATTCATAAACTGGGAACCGGCTCTGCTGCGGTTAGATGTAGCCGGTAACCGGAGCTCACAGTGGGAGACTCTGCTGTCGCCGTTGCGCCATGGAGGACTGCTGTTCCTCGGAAAGCGAGAGGATGGAAGCGTGGCTGGACGACCACTTGGAGTTCACCCACTCCTACTTTACCAGGAAGGCGTCAAGGTATAGAAGGTGGGGGGGTTTGCAGTTTCCAATGGGAATCTGTAAAACAAAAACCCTCAGTTTGCTTTTGTGTGCAGCCCCACAGCCAATCAGAAACAGTGCAATTCCCTCTGTTAGTTCAAATTGTTTTGTTAGTGCTTTACCTCTGGATTAAAGACAGGAGAGCTATATAACCCTGGTCAGATCAGATCAGATTGTGGGTCTTCCAGGTGTCCCTGCTCAGGTAGTGTACCTGTACAGCTGCTGGAATGCACTTTACTGCATTCACTGAGCGTCTCTGCTGCTTTTCACTTCACCTTTCACTCCACAATCAGTAACAGCTCTGAGAGTTGCACAGGGCCCTTAAATGATTAACTTTTTACTGCTGCTTATTATCCTGTTTAATTCACAGTGTGTACTGTTGGATACTAGGTCCTTGGTACCTATACAAGCCGTTCACATAGGTGCCTTGAATTAAATTACTTTTTTTTTTCCTGTGGCAGCCTCATTTTAGACCCCGGAGAGCGTGACTCCGAGCAAATTAGCCATCTAATTTGTTACGCAAACACCGATTCTGAATCAGCCTTTCTCAGGCAGTAGCAGATATACTGTATAAGGTATTTTTTTTTTTGCTGTAGGCATATCATCTGAATCAATCACATCACGTTTGTTTGTCTCTTTCTGACTGCATTACAAAAAAACAAAAAACAGTGTGTCAACGTGAGAGGTTTGCACACATCAGCCTTTGTGGTTAAGAGGCATTTCTTCGAGAAGTATTGATTCAGCCACTCCTCCCCTGGATACATTAGGGTCGGCTCTGTGGGGAGGCAGGCAGCTCCAAGGCTCTGCTGCTGTGAAAGAAGAATGACTCACATGACCCTTTGCATGTTTGGAGACTGGAGCCCTGCATGATTTAACATGTGTGTCTGTGTGCGTGTTTGCATTTTTGAAGTTGATTGGGCTATGTGTTGGCTTCTCCGTAATCACATTCAATTTTCACACACACACACACGCACACATTACATTTGTTCCAGCTAGGGCCCACATTAGACACCTCAGTGTACACAGGCTAAATGAAACAGTTCATCACATGATATCCTACACCTGCATCCACTTTGTGTTATCCATGCTCACTTATAATTCATCTACAAAAATGAGTTATAAATGCCCACATTCACTGTATTCTTGCTGTTAATATTGCTTACAGCGTACTGTTCTGTGGTGATTAAGGAAAATTCTTCTAAGATGCATAAAATGTGCAGAAGAAGTAAGGCAAAGACAAATCTGTTTCTTCACAGGAAAGGGTTAGGTGGAGAAGACTGACATGAATATCAAGTGGTGGCTGGATGAGCCAATATATATATATATATATATATTTTTTCAATTGCTAAATGACAGACGGAGTAACATGTGCAGAACTCTTACCACAGTCGGCAGAGCAGCAGTTCATATAGATAGAAAGCCATTATCGTCATTATACATAAGTGCAGTACCTGTGCAGCATCAGCTCGGGAGGCTAGCAGGCCTGGTAGCTGGATAGTCCGGTACACTGTTGTTCAGCCATGTTTCCATAGAAACAAAAACACAGCAGTCTCTGAACTCTTGGTGGGAGTTTTGTTGAAGTTGGATGTAGTCCAGTTTGTTGTCTAATGAGCGGACACTTGGGTGTGACAGGTGGTGGGCTAGCGTTAGCTTTCCACCTTGTTCGAATTTCTGCACTCGGTCCACGTTTCACGTAGTGTGTCGAGTATTCCGTCTGTAATAACGTTTCCTGCATATTCTCCGATCTGTACCTGTGTATCTCGGTGCTACACATGTGCGGTAGTTTGAATGCACATAATTGTTGTAAAAGCTGGTGAAAAGAGCGAGTCTGTTAGCGTAGCTTCAAGATGGCTGACACTCGACTAACATAAGGTGACCAGATTTCTCAGACAAAATACGGGGACATTTTAAGCTCAGAAGCGTAAATACCTCCAAAACACGTCATGTTTTTAATTTTTGTAAAACTTAAAACGGGGACACTAGACCTAGCGATGATACAATTTAAACTATTGAGGAAATATTTTCCTTTGACATTGATGCAGTATTAAACGAGATCTCTGCAGTCGGCAGCAGAGAAACAAGCTACAATGGAAGTTAATGGGAGAATTGTCCAGCTTGTATTTACGTTCATAAAGTGCTCGTTTTGCTGCTGACAGACTCAGATTAATATTCTAAGTGTCTGATAAAATTATGGAAAGGATTTCTAAGGAGGTCGACCTTTCTGTTAAAGATTAAGATAATTTTTTAAAACATAAAAGTCCACCCAAACCCGCCAGACTCCATGTAATTAATCAGTGATTTTAGCATGGTAAAATACGGCTTTCTAAAACATCTCTGAGCTCTGAGCAGCGCTGGCTCTGGCTGTCTTGAGGCTGCGGGTGTATGGTGTGCGACTATCGGCTCCGTTTGGTCAGAGTTTTCTTTCTTTCATTCCAATTTTGGGTCTGTCAGTCACAGTTAAAACCGGAGACATTTCCGGGGACAGATCCAGCCGGGTACAGGTCACCAAAATCGGGGACTGTCCCCGGAAATTGGAGACGTCTGGACACCCTAGACTAACATCGCCTCTGATCAGGTACTGACCCCCTAGGGGCGGGTTGAAAACATGCAGAACTAGCTGGCTGTAGCCCACAGCCGGCAGAATGCCTCAGATGACGCCAAATGACGTTTTTTGCATCATCAGAAGCTTTTTTCCAGACCCACAATACAGAGATCTCTCATCTCAGGGGGACATGAGGGAGGGAAGCACACTCATTCAAAAATACTACACGGTTTCTACTGATACAAAGCTTAACACTAATTGGTGAAGTATCCCTTTAAGGCAGGACTCAACAGTAACGGTTGTCCGGTTGACCGCTTGCCCTTGGCAACCCGATTCAGTCAATTGTCAACCATTTTGTGGCCTCTGGTTGCCCCTGTTACAGCCCGATGGGAGTCGAGTGAAGATGTGAGTTGCGCATGAGTCCCTTAGCGACAAGTAGCATACAAGGTGCTAACAAGAGACTTCTGTAACGTCTGAAGTAGCCTCCGAGATACTAACAAGAGACTTCTGTAATGTCTGAAGTAGCCTCCGAGATACTAACAAGAGACTTCTGTAATGTCTGAAGTAGCCTCCGAGATGCTAATGAGAGACTTCTGTAATGTCTGAAGTAGCCTCCGAGATACTAACGAGAGACTTCTGTAAAGTCTGAAATAGCCTCCGAGATGCTAACGAGAGACTTCTGTAATGTCAACCCAGTAAAAATGGACCTACTTAATGAAGTTGGTTCACTGCTGGCTACAAGTTAGCATCAAACAAAGGCTGTCAGTTGAATGGTGTTTTACACTTAACGTTAGCAATCAAACAATCATAGATAGCTACAACGTTTTTGAAATGGCGGCTAGCTTAGCTACAAGCTGCAATCAAACCCAACAAAGGCTGTCACTTGTAGAGGATTCTATCAGCTGACTGTATTTCACTGTAGAGGATTCTATCAGCTGACTGTATTTCACTGTAGATGATTCTATCAGCTGACTGTATTTCACTGTAGATGATTCTATCAGCTGACTGTATTTCACTGTAGAGGATTCTATCAGCTGACTGTATTTCACTGTAGAGGATTCTATCAGCTGACTGTATTTCACTGTAGAGGATTCTATCAGCTGACTGTATTCACTGTAGAGGATTCTATCAGCTGACTGTATTTCACTGTAGAGGATTCTATCCGCTGACTGTATTCACTGTAGAGGATTCTAACAGCTGACTGTATTTCACTGTAGAGGATTCTATCCGCTGACTGTATTTCACTGTAGAGGATTCTAACAGCTGACTGTATTTCACTGTAGAGGATTCTAACAGCTGACTGTATTTCACTGTAGAGGATTCTATCCGCTGACTGTATTTCACTGTAGAGGATTCTATCAGCTGACTGTATTTCACTGTAGAGGATTCTATCAGCTGACTGCATTTTAGTGTAGAGGATTCTATCAGCTGACTGTATTTCACTGTAGAGGATTCTATCAGCTGACTGTATTCACTGTAGAGGATTCTATCAGCTGACTGTATTTCACTGTAGAGGATTCTATCCGCTGACTGTATTCACTGTAGAGGATTCTAACAGCTGACTGTATTTCACTGTAGAGGATTCTATCCGCTGACTGTATTTCACTGTAGAGGATTCTAACAGCTGACTGTATTTCACTGTAGAGGATTCTAACAGCTGACTGTATTTCACTGTAGAGGATTCTATCCGCTGACTGTATTTCACTGTAGAGGATTCTATCAGCTGACTGTATTTCACTGTAGAGGATTCTATCAGCTGACTGCATTTTAGTGTAGAGGATTCTATCAGCTGACTGTATTTCATTGTAGAAATAACTGTAACTGGCTTTTTCTCATTACAAACAATAACAGAAGATGGAAATCATTTCAGAAACATTGTAGCTATCTATGATTGTTTGATTGCTAACGTACCTAAACCTTGTGGTGCATTCAAAGTTATTGTAAAATACCATTTTCTCATCTGTTTTTGTATTTTTCTAGCAATTTACTTGTGAAAGAAGTAATTATTGTTAAAAGCTATTGTTATTACATTTGTAATAATCATTTGTATTTCCATTTTTTTTGTGCAGATGCTGTACAGTACATTCAGTCATCACAGCTCAAAACATAAAAGTATGAAGAAAGATATTGTAATTTATATAATATGAGATTAGGTAACAGAAGTATTAAATACAATGTAAACAGATTCATGAAGTGAACAAAATAAAAATAAAATTGTGACAGATTTACAAACCTCATTAATGATATTGACAACAGATGTTCTTAACTAAATAGATTGGAGTATATATCAGATATTGTTAACTTTCTTATTTGTTACTAATTTAAAATATATGTCAATGGTCTAGTGTTGTCTCACAGTGACCTATCTCCACAGTGCTGTGTCAGCGTGGAGTATGGTCTGGCTTATCTATTTCAGGATAGGGGAAAAACACTAATTTGCATTTCTTCAAACCAATCACAAATGTCCTGGGCGGTGCTGAGCCCGGAGCTTTGCCTTGCAAAATAGAGAGCGGAGATAAGGAGAGGGACAGATGTCTGGCTTTATTCCAGCTCTGTACTTCTGCTGAATGAGTGACATTGGTGTTTGTAGTAGCCTTGCAGCTGGAGAGTGAGGTCTGCATTATGGGATAGGAGAAAAAAGATCTGGACACAGTGGCTCTGCAGAATAGTCTCTGGAAGGAACTTGTTTTGGTGGAACATTTGCACGCCACGTGCAATATTAAATTATATAAACTGTTGACACAATACAGTAACATGAGCTATTTAAATTAGCTGATACATGGTTACACCTCATTATATCTTACCAGTGTATCGCTGTGTGTACTTTGTCCTCAGACATCCCACCAATCTATCCCAAAACGTCCCAATTAGAGAGGACATGCCCTAAACACTATCCAAATTTTCAAAATTATAATATAAACATATATTATCCAATGGGATTTAATTATAATTCATCATAATATTTTGTATTATAAAATTAATAGCGAAATGAAAAGTACAATAGGCCTACTTGACTCTGAATTGTAGTGGAGAAATGTAGAAGAAATTGGAATGTAATCCTGATATTTATGTGTGGGATACAGATGTTGTCTGTACCGGTACCTGCTGGGACACAGATGTTGTTGTCTGTACCGATACGTGCTGGGACACAAATGTTGTCTGTTCCGTTACCTATTGGGACACAGATGTTGTCCGTACCGTTACCTATTGGGACACAGATGTTATCTGTACCAATACCTGCTGGGACACAAATGTTGTCTGTACCGTTACCTATTGGGACACAGATGTTGTCTGTATCGATACCTCCTGGGACACAGATGTTGTCTGTACCGTTACCTATTGGGACACAGATGTTGTCCGTACCGTTACCTATTGGGACACAGATGTTGTCTGTATCAATACCTCCTGGGACACAGATGTTGTCTGTACCGTTACCTATTGGGACACAGATGTTGTCCGTACCGTTACCTATTGGGACACAGATGTTGTCCGTACCATTACCTATTGGGACACAGATGTTGTCCGTACCGTTACCTATTGGGACACAGATGTTATCTGTATCAATACCTGCTGGGACACAAATGTTGTCTGTACCGTTACCTATTGGGACACAGATGTTGTCTGTATTATTACCTATTGGGACACAGATGTTGTCTGTATCGATACCTCCTGGGACACAGATGTTGTCTGTACCGTTACCTATTGGGACACAGATGTTGTCCGTACCGTTACCTATTGGGACACAGATGTTGTCCGTACCGTTACCTATTGGGACACAGATGTTGTCTGTATTGATACCTCCTGGGACACAGATGTTGTCCGTACCGTTACCTATTGGGACACAGATGTTGTCGTACCGATACCTATTGGGACACAGATGTTGTCTGTATCGATACATGCTGGGACACAGATGTTGGGACACAGATGTTGTCTGTATCGTTACCTATTGGGACACAAATGTTGTCTGTTCCATTACCTATTGGGACACAGATGTTGTCCGTACCGTTACCTATTGGGACACAGATGTTGTCTGTACCTATTGGGACACAGATGTTGTCCGATACCTATTACCGTTACCTATTGGGACACAGATGTTGTCTGTACCGATACCTATTGGGACACAGATGTTGTCCGTACCGATACCTATTGGGACACAGATGTTGTCTGTATCGATACATGCTGGGACACAGATGTTGGGACACAGATGTTGTCTGTATCGTTACCTATTGGGACACAAATGTTGTCTGTTCCATTACCTATTGGGACACAGATGTTGTCCGTACCGTTACCTATTGGGACACAGATGTTGTCTGTACCGATACCTGCTGTGACACGTATGTTGTCTGTACCGATACCTATTGTTACACAGATGTTGTCCGTACCGTTACCTATTGGGACACAGATGTTGTCTGTATCAATACCTGCTGGGACACAGATGTTGGGACACAGATGTTGTCTGTACCGATACCTATTGTTACACAGATGTTGTCCGTACCGTTACCTATTGGGACACAGATGTTGTCTGTATCAATACCTGCTGGGACACAGATGTTGGGACACAGATGTTGTCTGTACCGATACCTATTGTTACACAGATGTTGTCTGTACCGTTACCTATTGGGATACAGATGTTGTCTGTATCGATACCTCCTGGGACACAGATGTTGTCTGTACCGTTACCTATTGGGACACAGATGTTGTCCGTACCGTTACCTATTGGGACACAGATGTTGTCTGTACCGTTACCTATTGGGATACAGGTGTTGTCTGTACCGCTACCTGTTGGGACACAAATGTTGTCTGTATCGATACCTCGTGGGACACAGATGTTGTCTGTACGATACCTGCTGGGACACAGATGCTGTCCATACCGATACTTATTGGGACACAGATGTTGTCTCTGGTGCCAAAATGTTCGGGGTGTTGGTGTATTCTTAAATTACCACTTAATTTCCGGTTAAAATGTATTGTAATTCGCGGTACTGAGATTGTAACAGATATAATATTACAGAATTTGTATTAGTAATGCATTGTGCTGCTGTGTTACAGGAAAAAGCAATACTTTACTGTAATTGCGATACTTTTGTAAAGCGTTTCTCCCAACACTACCTGTCAACAGTGTGTGGTCTTGTGTATTTACTTATACCTTTAATATGTGCTCTCTTCTGACTATCAGGAATAAAGGCCTGTGTATGTTTGCTTAAAAAGTAATTATGTAAGGAAAGGCAGGTCTTAAATATTATGGTCTGTTTGTCTTTCAGGTGGTATTATCATTCCTGGCACTTTAACCTACAGCAAATCTAAAACAGACTCTGAAAAAGTTACTGTAGCAACTGAATGATACAGTACCTTCTGTTACATAGTGTCTAATCCACTTTCTTCTGTATTTCTCCAGGGAGATGGTGAATGCCTGGTTTGCTGAGCGCGTCCACTCCATCCAGACATCTGCCTCTAAAGAAAATCCTGCACAGCAGCGAGCCCACCAGTCCTCCACAGACCCCAGCCCCCAATCTGCCTCCACTAACCTCCCACCTAACATCAGCCTCCTGGACAACCGCTGCCCGTCCCCAGTCCCCAGCCCAGCCCCCGGCACCCCGACTCGCAAAATCTCCGCATCCGAGTTCGACCGCCCACTTAGACCCATCGTGGTTAAAGACTCTGAGGGCTCTCTGACATTTCTGAGTGACACTGACCGTGAAAGTGTCCCTCTGCGGGGCTCAGTGATGGGCGACGGTAGTGTTGGTGGGGGAGGTAATGGAGGTGGAGGCAGCAGGGGGGACCGTTGCGCCAGGCTGCTGGAGCTGGTGAAGGACGTATCCAGTCATCTGGATGTGACAGCACTCTGCCACAAGATCTTTCTCCACATCAATGAGCTGATCGCTGCAGACCGCTACTCACTCTTCCTGGTAGGAACGCAACATTTCCCCACTGGGGATCAATAAACAGTATTAAAAATTATAAAAAAAGGGTTGTGTCTCAAACTATCATTCATATCATATTCTACCTGCTTCACCTGGACCACTGGGGTCAGCCACAGCAGCAGGAAGTAGGGCTGGGCAAGAGGCTAGATATCATCTTAGATTTGGGATATTGTAATATCGTGATATGACACAAGTGTTGTCTTTTCCTGGTTTTAAAGGCTTTAATTTTCTGAACTTACCAGACTTACTAGTTGTTTTATTATTTGCCTTTACCCACTTAGCTGTGCTATCCATAAGGCATTGTGGCTTAGTGGTTAAAGTGCCTGTCTTGTTAACAGGAAATCCTGTGTTCAAATCCCTGTACTGCCTTATTATCAATGATGTTCTTTTGCAGCATGGTTAGCACTGTGGACTCACAGCAAGAAGGTTCTGGGTTCCAATCCAGATCGTTCCAGGCCGTTCTGTGTGGAGTTTGTATGTTCTCCCCATGTTTCCGTGGATTTCCTCCACGTGCTCCGGTTTCCCCTACCATCAAAAACATGGAGGATTAAAAAAGCATTTGGAACAAACACAATTGACCCTAGAACAAGAGAACACCAAGACTAACATAATAATAATAATAATAATAATAATAATAATACTAATAAATTTAATTTGTATTGCACTTTATATTTACGCAAATCCCAAAGTGCTACATGTTAAAACAGGTAGACACAATTTACCCTAGAACAAGAGAACACCAAGACTAACATAATAATATTTTAAATAATAATAAAACAATTCATTTGTAATGCACTTTATATTTATGCAAATCCCAAAGTGCAACATGTTAAAACAGGTAAGTGCTAAAAATAAAAACACATGGAGAGCATGAAAATAAAAAAATATATTTTTTTTTACATACATAAGGATGGGCAAGACATGACACATCTGACTTTTAACTTTAATTTTTAATACATTTTTTTCACATGTGGCCCTAAGCCTCTTCCGTAGAGCAGGTATGATATTGTCCTGTGGATTTGACCCTCTTTAAAAAAATGCATAGTCATTTGATCCATTGTCAATATAAAAATATGGATAAGTACAGCTTCAATTTACTTCTTTTACGTTGTTTCATTAGATTCCATTAGATTTGTTGTTATGAATAGTACTATTCTGCATTCTCATACATTCTTTTTTACCTGGAGGGGAATCCAATCATCTATTTCCTTGTTGTAAATCCCTTATGTGTTTGTCCCAGGTGGGCGAGGACAGCTCCAACAGGAAGTTCTTGGTCAGCCGCCTGTTTGACGTTGCGGAGGGATCCACGCTGGAGGAGTCCTCCAGTAGCTGCATTCGGCTGGAGTGGAACAAAGGCATTGTGGGACATGTAGCCGCCACGGGACAACCGCTGAATATCAGGAACGCTTACGAGGTTAGGATTTCACACGATTTGTCTCTCTTTACAGGGTCAGCGTGGATAAAAACATCTGGGGAAGCCTGAAAAGTGGTGGTTCTTTGTGTGTGTGGAACCAGGCCTGTGTTTGCTTTGGGCTTCCTTTGGGGGGGTGGGGGTCAAAGAAGGGCAAGTAGGTCCTCTGGTGGATTCATCTTCACCACGCACGTGCACACACACACACACACACACACACAGTACTGACCTTATGTGTGATCACATTTCAACGCAATATCACTTTCCCACTTTGATCGATTATCAAACCGACTTTGAAATCCCTCACCAATGACATGGTTTATACCCTGTAGGAGGCACATACTGTGTGTGTCTCATTTATATTATTTATTGATTATTATATTGTGCACTTATACTGTTGGTGGTGGGCAGGTTCATTGCGGCTTATTTAATGCGGCTTAATTAATAATAATTACATTAGGAGCGAATGCTTTCTGTTGATGACCGCCTCAGTAACGCACTGATTTTGACTCACGAAGTAACTTTACACTTGGTAACTGCAGTACTAGTTGTATTTTACGCGTCGAGGAATAAATTATTGCAATACAATCTTGAGCGTGTCGCAGTGTGTTTATGCAGCTCTCAGTGTTCAGCACTTTGTTGGACTGCCTATTCTAGGGGGACTTATGTGCCAGAACTATTTCTTGACAAACAACAGCAGAGCTAACCAGTCGCTGTTCACAATATTTATTAAAGGCATATTATATTGTTGATCCATTCTGAATTAGGAAGAATCTTCCTTTCTTTATTTTTTTTAGTTAAGAAACTAAAGGTACAGATTCCACTATAATCATTTAAATCTTTAAAATTGAAATATTTTTCAATGAAAATGGGAATAACCGTACAAAAATGGTCATTCCCACCAATATTGTGAATCATATCACAATCTCAATATCAGTCAAATAATTACAATTAGATATGTTCCTCATATCGTGCAGCCCTGGTTTAAATGAATGGGCATCTGATTTCAAGGAAGATGGGATGGAAGGGACAGGAATGTATGTAGTGTGTGTGTGTGTGTGTGTGTGTGTGTGTGTGTGTGTGTGTGTGTGTGTGTGTGTGTGTGTGTCTTTGTTCCTCTGGGAGAGTTATGAGTGTCTTCAAAAAGAAACAGATGTGTTTGTGTGTGGATGGGAGAGAGAGAGAGAGAGAGAGAGAGAGAGAGAGAGAGAGACACAGCCCCATCTGTATGAGGTCCTGTTGTGTCCTTTAAGCCCCCAATGTAGGCTTTATATTTCACTGTTACTGTTTTACGTCAGATGTTTTTTAGATCTCTGCATTTCCGAGCGCACTTGAAGGCAGCTTCATTTCCTGGAGAAATAGAGAAAGAAAAGAGACGGAGGGACCGAGGAAACAGTCAGCTGTTCCACTTTGTCATATATCATATCTAAAGTCTCTTTTATATAGACCTTAGTGGTCCCCTAATACTGTATCTGAAGTCTTTTATATAGACCTTAGTGGTCCCCTAATACTGTATCTGAAGTCTCTTTATGTAGACCTTAGTGGTCCCCTAATACTATATCTGAAGTCTCTTTATGTAGACCTTAGTGGTCCCCTAATACTGTATCTGAAGTCTCTTTTATATAGTCCTTAGTGTTCCCTAATACTGTATCTGAAGTCTCTTTTATATAGGCCTTAGTGGTCCCTAATACTGTATCTGAAGTCTCTTTTATATAGACCTTATATACTGTATCTGAACTCTTTATATAGACCTTAGTGGTCCCCTAATACTGTATCTGAAGTCTTTTATATAGACCTTAGTGGTCCCCTAATACTGTATCTGAAGTCTTTTTATATAGACCTTAGTGGTCCCTAATACTGTATCTGAAGTCTTTTATATAGACCTTAGTGGTCCCCCTAATACTGTATCTGAAGTCTCTTTTATAGACCTTAGTGGTCCCTAATACTGTATCTGAAGTCTCTTTTTATATAGACCTTAGTGGTCCCCCTAATACTGTACTGTATCTGAAGTATCTGAAGTCTCTTTTATATAGACCTTAGTGGTCCCTAATACTGTATCTGAAGTCTCTTTTATATAGACCTTAGTGGTCCCCTAATACTGTATCTGAAGTCTCTTTATATAGACCTTAGTGGTCCCCTAATACTGTATCTGAAGTCTCTCTTTTATATAGACCTTAGTGGTCCCTAATACTGTATCTGAAGTCTCTTTTATATAGACCTTAGTAGTCCCCTAATACTGTATCTGAAGTCTCTTTTATATAGACCTTAGTGGTCCCTAATACTGTATCTGAAGTCTCTTTTATATAGACCTTAGTGGTCCCTAATACTGTATCTGAAGTCTCTTTTATATAGACCTTAGTGGTCCCTAATACTGTATCTGAGGTCTCTTTTATATAGACCTTAGTGGTCCCTAATACTGTATCTGAAGTCTCTTTATATAGACCTTAGTGGTCCCTAATACTGTATCTGAAGTCTCTTTATATAGACCTTAGTAGTCCCCTAATAGTGTATCTGAAGTCTCTTTTATATAGACCTTAGTGGTCCCTAATACTGTATCTGAAGTCTCTTTTATATAGACCTTAGTGGTCCCTAATACTGTATCTGAAGTCTCTTTTATATAGACCTTAGTGGTCTCTAATACTGTATCTGAAGTCTCTTTATATAGACCTTAGTGGTCCCCTAATACTGTATCTGAAGTCTCTTTTATATAGACCTTAGTGGTCCCCTAATACTGTATCTGAAGTCTCTTTTATATAGACATTAGTGGTCCCCTAATACTGTATCTGAAGTCTCTTTTATATAGACCTTAGTGGTCCCCTAATACTGTATCTGAAGTCTCTTTTATATAGACCTTAGTGGTCCCTAATACTGTATACGTTGTCCTTAGTATGTGCCATTTCTGAGTCTGTAGCTTTTGAGGAGGAGAGGGGGGACAAGGTGGAGGCTGGGGGTGTGGTCTTGACCAACTGCCACTTTGATTGTTTGAAAGCCATGATGTCTCTTTCTCATGGGGGGGTCAAATTCTCTGGGCGGGCAAAGCAGAGAAAGGGGAGGTAACCTTGCCCCTTATGACCTCATAACAGACTTAACCCTCCTGCTACCCTCTGCTCAAATTTGACCCGTATCAGAAACGCAGAAAAATTGTATTTTTTATTTTAAAACATTTAAAAAAGTTACCCATAAAATCTGAAAAAGTGACCAAAAAAAACCATCAAACATTTTGCCAAAGGTGACAAAAAATGGGGGAAAAAACATAGGAAAAAGCGTCATTACAAAAAGAAACATAATAAAACAAATGCCCAAAAAGTGACAAAAAAAATAATAAAGTGATAAAAAAAAATCGACAAAAACTGTAGAAAAAGTAAAAAGTGTAGAAAAAGAACAACATGTTGAAATTTTGATGCAGCAAAAAACACAAAGTTGCAGGTCGACGGGAAGACAACACGAGGGTTAAACTGATTAATTTACTGCTCTTACAGTATTTCGAGCCCTGGTTTGGATCGTGTTCGGAATATACGGTTTACATCCGCGGTTTTCAAAGTCTCAGATGGTTTACATGGAACGTTAGAGACCTGTTTTTTAGATCTCTTAACAGTGTCATGATTTCTGAATAAGGGTATGGTATTATGGGGTGGTGTAAAAATGTTATGGTCCCTTATGATCCTGTACTTCTGTGTGACACGGGTCATTAATACAGCGCACGTCACGACTTTTCAGTTACAACTGTGGAACTGAAAAACAGAATTACATTAATTTCTATCCTATCCAATAGTTCCTATATTTCTAAGCATATTTCCTAAGCTGTATTCTGACAAAGATAGGGTGAGAAGCTCAGTCATCCGGGAGGAACTCAGAGTAGAGCCGCAAGTTGAGGTTGTTCATCTTGTAAGGAGGCCCCCTGGGAGGTGTTCCAGGCACGCCAGCTAGGAGGAGGCCTCGGGGAAGACCCAGGACTAGGTGTAGGTATTATATCTCCCTTATATATTCCCTGTCCTGGGAACACGTCAGGGTCCCTCAGTCAGAGCTGGTTAAAGCGTTGGGTATACTGGCTAGCAACACCGTGGCTGGGACCTCCGTAGATCATGCACAACAACATTTATGCTCAGCGCATTGTTCGTTGCAACATTCTCCGAAACACCGTAGGGCGAACAAACTAAATATTCTGTGAATGAGCAAGAAGTAACAGAGACGAATGTAAATGTGCTGTATTTATATAGCACTTTTCTAGTCTTAACGACTACTCAAAGCGCTTTTACATCATACAGGATACATTCACCATTCACACACATTCATACACTGTGGCCGAGGCTGCCGTACAAGGTGCCACCTGCTCATCAGATAAACACTCACACACATTCACACTCCGATGCCCAGCATCTGGGGCAACTCGGGGTTCAGTGTCTTGCCCAAGGAACCACCAACCTTCCAATTGGCAGGCAACCGCTCTACCACTGAGCCACAGCCAGCCCTGAAGACAAAGAGAGCCAATGTTTGACTCTGTGATCTGTACATGAAGAATCATACAGATGTTTGACTCTGTGGTCTGTACATGAAGAATCATACAGATGTTTGACTCTGTGGTCTGTACATGAAGAATCATACAGATGTTTGACTCTGTGGTCTGTATATGAAGAATCATACAGATGTTTGACTCTATGGTCTGTCCATGAAGAATCATACAGATGTTTGACTCTGTGGTCTGTATATGAAGAATCATACAGATGTTTGACTCTATGGTCTGTACATGAAGAATCATACAGATGTTTGACTCTGTGGTCTGTGGTCTGTATATGGAGAATCATACAGATGTTTGACTCTATGGTCTGTACATGCAGAATCATACAGATGTTTGACTCTATGGTCTGTACATGAAGAATCATAGGGATGTTTGACTCTGTGGTCTGTACATGAAGAATCTATGGTCTGTACATGCAGAATCATACAGATGTTTGACTCTGTGGTCTGTATATGAAGAATCATACAGATGTTTGACTCTGTGGTCTGTATATGAAGAATCATACAGATGTTTGACTCTATGGTCTGTACATGAAGAATCATACAGATGTTTGGCTTTATGGTCTGTATATGAAGAATCATACAGATGTTTGACTCTATGGTCTGTACATGCAGAATCATACAGATGTTTGACCTGTGATCTGTACATGAAGAATCATAGGGATGTTTGACTCTGTGGTCTGTACATGAAGAATCATACAGATGTTTGACTCTGTGGTCTGTACATGAAGAATCATACAGATGTTTGACTCTGTGGTCTGTATATGAAGAATCATACAGATGTTTTACTCTGTGGTCTATACATGAAGAATCATACAGATGTTTGAGTCCATGGTCTGTACATGAAGAATCATACAGATGTTTGACTCTGTCGTCTGTATGTAAAGAATCATACAGATGTTTGACTCTATGGTCTGTCCATGAAGAATCATACAGATGTTTGACTCTGTGGTCTGTACATGAAGAATCATACAGATGTTTGACTCTGTGGTCTGTACATGAAGAATCATACAGATGTTTGTCTCTGCGGTCTGTATATGAAGAAACACACAGATGTTTGACTCTATGGTCTGTACATGAAGAATCATACGGATGTTTGACTCTGTCGTCTGTATGTAAAGAATCATACAGATGTTTGACTCTATGGTCTGTACATGAAGAATCATACAGATGTTTGACTCTATGGTCTTTATATTAAGAATCATACAGATGTTTGACTCTGTGGTCTGTACATGAAGAATCATACAGGTCTGTCTGTATGAAGAATCATACAGATGTTTGACTCTGTCTGTATATGAAGAATCATGCAGATGTTTCTGTATGAAGAATCATACATTGAAGAATCTGTATTTGAATCATACAGATGTTTGACTCTGTGGAGTGTATATGAAGAATCATACAGATGTTTGACTCTGTGGTCTGTATATGAAGAATCATACAGATGTTTGACTCTGCGGTCTGTATATGAAGAATCATGCAGATGTTTGACTCTGTGGTCTGTACATGAAGAATCATATAGATGTTTGACTCTATGGTCTGTATATGAAGAACATACAGATGTTTGACTCTGTGGTCTGTAAATTAAGAATCATACAGATGTTTGACTCTATGGTTTGTATATGAAGAATCATACAGATGTTTGACTCTGTGATCTGTAAATGAAGAATCATACAGATGTTTGGCTTTATGGTCTGTACATGAAGAATCATACAGATGTTTGACTCTGTGATCTGTATATGAAGAATCATACAGATGTTTGACTCTGTGATCTGTACATGAAGAATCATACAGATGTTTGGCTTTATGGTCTGTACATGAAGAATCATACAGATGTTTGACTCTGTGATCTGTACATGAAGAATCATACAGATGTTTGGCTTTATGGTCTGTACATGAAGAATCATACAGATGTTTGACTCTGGTCTGTATATGAAAAATCATACAGATGTTTGACTCTATGGTCTGTATATGAAAAATCATACAGATGTTTGACTCTGTGGTCTGTACATGAAGAATCATACAGATGTTTGACTCTGTGGTCTGTACATGAAGAATCATGAAGAATCATACAGATGTTTGACTCTGTGGTCTGTACATGAAGAATCATGCAGATGTTTGACTCTATGGTCTGTACATGAAGAATCATACAGATGTTTGACTCTGTGAACTGTACATAAAGAATCATGCAGATGTTTGACTCTATGGTCTGTATATGAAGAGTCATACAGATGTTTGACTCTGTGGTCTGTATATGAAGAATCATACATATGTTTGACTCTGTGATCTGTACATGAAGAATCATACAGATGTTTGACTCTGTGGTCTGTACATGAAGAATCATACAGATGTTTGAGTCCATGGTCTGTACATGAAGAATCATACGGATGTTTGACTCTGTCGTCTGTATGTAAGGAATCATACAGATGTTTGACTCTATGGTCTGTCCATGAAGAATCATACAGATGTTTGACTCTGTGGTCTGTACATGAAGAATCATACAGATGTTTGACTCTGTGGTCTGTATTTGAAGAATCATACAGATGTTTGACTCTGTGGAGTGTATATGAAGAATCATACAGATGTTTGACTCTGTGGTCTGTATATGAAGAACATACAGATGTTTGACTCTGTGGTCTGTCCATGAAGAATTCAATTCAATTTTATTTATAGTATCAATTCATAACAAGCATTATCTCGAGACACTTTACAGATAGAGCAGGTCTAGACCACACTCCAGAATTTACAAGGACCCAACAGTTCTAGTATTTTCCTACAGAGCAAGCAACAGTGTGACAGTGGCGAGGAAAAACTTTCTTTTAGGCAGAAACCTCGGTCAGACCCAGGCTCTTGGTAGGCGGTGTCTGACGACCGGTTGGGGTTACAATGAAGAGTGGCAATAGCAGTCACAAAAAATAGTAGTATGTAGTAGTTCTTTGTAGTAGTTCATGGCATAGCAGGGCACTGTGCGGCGTTACAAGGCACAGCAGGACGTAGCAGGGCACAGCAGGGCATAGCAGAATGTAGCAGGGCATTGCAGGACGTGTAGCGGGACCATGGCAACAGCTGCAACCATGATTTTGGGGCCTCCCTGAACCAAGTAAACACGCTGGGGGAAAAGGAACATAAGGAC
Organism: Etheostoma perlongum; assembly: GCA_026937815.1. Classification (NCBI taxonomy): domain Eukaryota; kingdom Metazoa; phylum Chordata; class Actinopteri; order Perciformes; family Percidae; genus Etheostoma; species Etheostoma perlongum. The sequence continues at coordinate 778,777 of CM049389.1, read as the reverse complement.
TCCGGGGAATGACTCCCCGGAGCTAGGTTAGTAACAAGCATTTCTGGGACATGGATGCACCTAAATGGAAAGATAGAAAGATAGAGGAGAGAAGAACTCGGTGTGTCAAAGGAAGTCCCCCAGCAGACTAAAAATATAGCAGCATAACTAAGAGAGACAGGTTAAAGAGAGGAGCCTGGCCAGGCTAGAACTCTCCCCAACCAGATCCCATCCCTCTGTCTAGAGGAGATGGGAAGGGAGAGAGAGAGAGAGATCCATCCCTCTGTCTGGAGGAGGTGGATGAGAGAGAGAAAGAGATCCATCCCTCTGTCTAGAGGAGGTGGATGGAGAGAGAGAGAGAGAGAGAGAGAGAGAGAGAGAGAGAGACATCATCCCCCTGTCTACATCCATCCCTCTGTCTAGAGGAGGTGGATGAGAGAGAGAGATCCATCCCCCTGTACAGAGGAGGTGGACAAGAGAGAGAGAGAGATCCATCCCTCTGTCTAGAGGAGGTGGATGAGAGAGAGAGAAAGAGAGAGATACAGATCCATCCCTCTGTCTAGAGGAGGTGGATGAGAGAGAGAGAGAGAGAGAGAAAGAGATCCATCCCTCTGTCTAGGAGGTGGATGAGAGAGAGAGATCCATCCCTCTGTCTAGAGGAGGTGGATGAGAGAGAGAGAGATCCATCCCCCTGTCCAGAGGAGGTGGACGAGTGAGAGAGAGAGAGAGATCCATCCTTCTGTCTAGAGGAGGTGGATATGAGAGAGAGAGAGAAATAATTCAATTTTATTCATATAGTGCTTAACAACAGTTATCTCTTTGCCTATAGCAGCGTAACTAACTATAAGCTTTGTCAAAGAGGAAAGTCTTAAGTCTACTCTTAAATGTGGAGACGGTGTCTGCCTCCTGAACCCAAACTGGAACCTGGTTCCACAGGAGAGGAGCCTGATAGCTGAACGCTCTGGCCCCCATTCTACTTTTAGAGACTCTAGGAACCACAAGTAACCCTGCATTCTGGGAGCGTAGTGCTCTTGTAGGGCAGTAAGGTACTATGAGCTCTTTAAGATAAGATGGTGCCTGACCATGAAGAGCTTTGTAGGTGAGAAGCAGGATTTTAAATTCTATTCTGGATTTTACAGGAAGCCAATGCAGAGAAGCTAAAACAGGAGAGATGTGATCTCTTTTCTTGGTTCCTGTCAGAACACGTGCTGCAGCATTCTGGATCAGCTGAAGAGTCTTTATGGACTTTTTTGAGCAGCCTGATAATAAAGAATTGCAGTAATCCAGCCTAGAAGTAACAAATGCACAGACTAATTTTTCTGCATAATTTTTAGATAGGATATTCCTGATTTTTGCAATATTACGTAGGTGAAAAAAGGCAGTCCTTGAAATTTGCTTTATGTGAGAATTAAAGGACATGTCCTGATCAAAGATAACTCCAAGATTCCTCACAGTGGTGCTGGAGGCCAGGGTGATGCCATCCAGAGTAACTATCTCTTTGGATAATCCGTCACGGAGGTGCTTGGGCCCCAGAGCAATGACTTCAGTTTTATCTGAGTTTAACATTAGAAAATTACAGCTCATCCAGGTTTTAATATCCTGAAGGCACATTTGAAGTTTAGCTAAATGATTAGTTTCATCCGGTTTGATTGATAGATATAATTGAGTATCATCTGCATAACAATGAAAGTTTATGGAGTGTTTCCTGATAATATTGCCTAAAGGAAGATAATATTGCATACAGATGTTTGACTCTATGGTCTGTACATGAAGAATCATACAGATGTTTGACTCTGTGGTCTGTATATGAAGAATCATACAGAAGTTTTACTATGTGATCTGTACATGAAGAATCATACAGATGTTTGACTCTGTGGTCTTTATGTAAAGAATCATACAGATGTTTGACTATATGGTCTGTACATGAAGAATCATACAGATGTTTGACTATATGGTCTGTACATGAAGAATCATACAGATGTTTGACTCTGTGGTCAGTACATGAAGAATCATACAGATGTTTGACTCTGTGGTCTGTACATGAAGAATCATACAGATGTTTGACTCTATGGTCTGTATATGAAGAACATACAGATGTTTGACTCTATGGTCTGTATATGAAGAACATACAGATGTTTGACTCTGTGGTCTGTATATGAAGAAACATACAGATGTTTGACTCTGTGGTCTGTACATGAAGAACATACAGATGTTTGACTCTGTGGTCTGTATATGAAGAAACATACAGATGTTTGACTCTGTGGTCTGTACATGAAGAACATACAGATGTTTGACTCTGTGGTCTGTATATGAAGAAACATACAGATATTTGGCTCTGTGGTCTGTATATGAAGAATCATACAGATGTTTGACTCTGTGGTCTGTACATGAAGAATCATACAGATGTTTGACTCTATGGTCTGTATATGAAGAACATACAGATGTTTGACTCTGTGGTCTGTATATGAAGAACATACAGATGTTTGACTCTGTGGTCTGTACATGAAGAATCATACAGATCTTTGACTCTGTGGTCTGTACATGAAGAACATACAGATGTTTGACTCTGTGGTCTGTATATGAAGAAACATACAGATGTTTGACTCTGTGGTCTGTATATGAAGAAACATACAGATGTTTGACTCTATGGTCTGTATATGAATAATATACAGATATTTGGCTCTGTGGTCTGTATATGAAGAATCATACAGATGTTTGACTCTATGGTCTGTATATGAAGAATCATACATATGTTTGACTCTGTGGTCTGTACATGAAGAATCATACAGATGTTTGACTCTGTGGTCTGTACATGAAGAATCATACAGATGTCTATGTACCGTCGGATGTGCTCTCTTGATTTTTGCAATGACAATGTTATCTATAAAGCTTTAAAACTGATTGTGAAACATCATTCAGTACATTTACATGCACACCAATATTCCACTATTATTCCGAATAAGACAATATTCAGAATTTGATCAGTTCATGTAAACAGAACGAAAACTGAAAAAAATCCTGTTTTGCACGGGTACATGTAAACAGGAATATTAGTGGAATACTTACTTTCATTAGCCATGGAAACAGCTTAGTCGGAATATCATCTTTTTTGGAATAAGAGCAAAAAACAGAATATTATGTGCATGTAAACATAGTCATTGTTTGTTTACTTCAGGGACTACAGAATAGCATCATCAGCATATCAAATCATTTGTTTCTTGTGTGTGTGTGAGTGTGTGTGTGTGTGTGTGTGTGTGTGTGTGTGTGTGTGTGAGTGAGCGTCCTTGAGGGTCTGGTTCACAGTATGTCTTTGTGCATGAAGGTGTGTAATTAATGCTTGTAAGCACATCTGAATATAAATATAAAGTGTGTGTGTGTGTGTGTGTGTGTGTGTGTGTGTTTGCTTCCAGGGGCCCCTTTCAGAAAGCAGGTTTAGTAAAAACTCTGAGTTTGTTAACCCTGAGACGAGGGAAACTTTGGTTTTTTTTGTTTCAGAAAGGGAGAGAGGGGGAACTCTAGCCTGTTTCAGAAAGAGAGGTAACTTATCCTCAGAGTCAGTTACCATGGTAACTGAGTATGTGAACCTAACCTGGTCTGGACCAAGTTTTGTTCACTCTGTCTCCTCCCTTCTTTATAACATTGTTAATGCGTTTTTGTAGTGTTCCGTGGACACCAACCAGTAAGAGTCACTAAAAAGAAATAAATGATTGTAAATCATAATTCTGTTAATAATGGTACTGCAACCTCAGAATGTATTAGTAATTTACTTTTTTGCCTGCAGGATTGCACCTAAATTAAATAATAGTTGTAGCCTAGGCTACTAGCATTCCAGTTTTCACCAGTACTATTATAGGTTACCTGTAAATATAAAATTAATACACTATATTAGAGCTTATTGATGCTGTGTTTCTTTTTAAAACTAAATACACGTTAAAACAAACTCGCTGTATGTGCGCATGAGTATTTCCGCCAACCAGTTTGTTGGTGGTTGTTACCATGGTGAATCATGGCTCCATTCATGCAGCCTTTTAATAACTCATCATGAGTCATCGTACTCTGTTGATTGAACCAACTGGAATCAGCTGTTCTGGAACAGAAAACTCAGAGTTTCCCATCTCAGGGTAAATCAACTCAGAGTTCACCTGAAGCGTGCCATACCTTGTGTCTCTGTGTGTGTGTGTGTGTGTGTGTGTGTGTGTGTGTACAATTATGTTTGTGTGCATAGTGGTGTGTGTGCACATACAGATGTGTGTGTATGAGTGTATCATGATGTGCACTAACCAATCCATAGACAATGTTACTTCAGTTAATCTCAATAGGCTGCAGGCTGTATTTGTGTCTGTGTGTGTGTGTGTGTGTGTGTGTGTGTGTGTGTGGGTGTGTGTGTGTGTGTGCGCGCTACTGCAGAACCTGATACTGCTTCCAGGAAGTTAATCTGCGGCATCCCATTAGTCTGTGTAGGATTACAATCATTTCAGCAGTGCGATGAGAAAACAAACCCTCGTCTCCCTGTTTACGTTACAACAGCCTTCACAAACCAATCTACAGAGAGGATGCAACAGACACATACATGTAAACAAAAGACCAAAAAACAGAACTATCCAATACCCCAAACAACAGACGCTGCAATGTATACCAATTAAATTGGAAGAATTACATAAAACTGTTTAAATATGATTATAAACTAGGTCTGCACAATAAATAAATAGCAGAGTACATATTAAACCAAAGACAAGCGCAGTCTCCATAGTGTCCAGAATTTGCCCAAATTTTGATTGAGGCCATAAGTATCAGTTAGTATCAAGCATGTCTGAGACATGGATGCACACAGATGGAAAGAGAGAGGAGAGAGGAGCTCACTGTCAAAGGAAGTCCCTCAGCAGTCTAAAACTATAACCTGAGCTAGCTCAATAAGGGTTGGTAGATGAATCTGACGACTATGAAGAGAAGAAGAGAAGAAGGCTGTGGCTCAGCGGTAGAGCGGTTGCCGGCCAATTGGAAGGTTGGTGGTTCAATCCCTGGCCCTGCAGTCCCATGTCCCTTGGGCAAGACACTGAACCCCGAGTTGCCCCTGATGCTGTGCATCGGAGTGTAAATGTATGTGAGTGTTTATCTGATGAGCAGGTGGCACCTTGTACGGCAGCCTCGGCCACAGTGTATGAATGTGTGTGAATGTATCCTGTATGATGTAAAAGCACATTTACTTACGCTGCTCTCGTGCCCGGTGTAGCTAGCTTTACTGATTATAGTGTAAGTGTTGGAGCATCAGCTCTGCTTATGTCATGGTGTGTGTACATTGTCAGCAGCATTTCCCGACTTCCCATCTATTTCTATGGGAGCAGCTGTGCAATGCTTTCTGGTAGCGTTGCTGGCACAGCCTTAGTAGGTGGAGTGCTAGGTCTGGACATTTTTCCTATAAAAAACAAGACACGTGTGTGCAGTATTCAATACTTATAAGGTTGAAATAATGCAAGTTTAAGCTGTATCAAATCCTTCAACAGCAACAAGAAATAGACTGTTTCAATTAAAACATCTATGCAAGAGATATTTAAATGATAGCAGCTTTACAGCAACCTTAAACAGCACAATAGAAATGGATCAAATCCTATTAGTGACATAACTGCTGTATTGGTGGAATTAGTGATGTGGAAATGGACAATATGTCACATTTTTTAAGACAATCAAAATGATGGAGGATGTGATGCGTTTAACAACATGATTGAACTCTGAAGCATAAAGGAATATCAGAAAATATGCATACACTCAAATTTGTAACATACAGTAAAGTAGGGGACATTATAGGTCAAATTAACCCTTGTGTTGTCTTCCCATCAAAAGTGAAAATCAACACTTTTGTTGATGCTTTTTATCGATGTTTTTAACTTTTTCTTACGTTTTTGTCCCATTTTCAACACTTTTCTGGAATCAATCATGTTATTTTGGGTAGAAAATTGATATAGGAAAACGGGTCAATTTGACCCAAGGACAACAGGAGGGTTAAATATTATCAATAAGAAATACCACTTGCATCATGATGACATCCAGGACAGTGGCATCTTTAGTAGGGGTGGGGAAAAAAATGATTCTTAGATGCATTCTCTCTAGAAGGATTTGATGCTCGATTCTGATAAGTTAATCATTTATTGATTATTTTAAAAAAAATGTAATTGAATCGTTGGCCTCTGATTCCGAATCAAATCGAATCGTGATATGCCCAGAGATGCCCACCCCTAATCTTTAGTGCTTTTTGATTATTTAGGGATGCAAAACAATTTTCTTATTGAAAAAAGTCTGAATTTCAAGATACTGTTTTGGATGTATGAATAGTTCCATACATTCCATTGCAAATGGTAATTAATTTAGCAGGGCAACTAACAATTACCACAGTAATATCTATGGGTGGGTAAGGATTTTATTTGGATAGATTTTGCAGAATTTAAAGCTTTAGTGCATAACCTTTTCATTGTTACATTCAATTCATTGGCAAATGCAAAGCTAATTAAGACTATGCCAGGCATATAAAGTAGTGCAGCAGATCATGTGTAGCATGTATTTTCACACATGCGTGTTGGGCCATACCTGTCCAGAAATTCCACCTCCTGGCTTTGTTGTTCAATCAAATGTCTGTGGCATCTGTGGTGCCTGGCACATAGTCACAGGAGGTCTCTGCAGGTCTCTACAAGAGAGACTGTAGAGAGACTTTCTCCTTCAGCCTTCTCGCTTTTGCATAAAACAACAACCTGTAGCCTATTAGAGTCTTACAAAAAATCTTCAGTATGACATTTTCATGACCTGCTCTTTATTATATGATAATAGAACATTAGGAGGAACACACTATCATACCCTTAAGATTTCTGGGGCAGTAAACCACTTAAGTGAGCGGTTCTTGTTCCTGCTTGTGCCACTGGCTGTAGTTCTTAAGGTAGGTGGTTGAATTGCAGTATATTTTAGGATTTATGAGGATTTGAATACAGATGACGTCTCTACTAAAAGCTGCTGATAGTCAAACTCTCTTAATTGACATTTTGTTAAAATGTGCTCCCCTTATTTGCTATTGCTATGCCTGCTTCCTGCACATATGCTGTTTACAACCATAATAGTAGCAGATTTACCATTCAAAATCGTTGTTAATCGTCATTATTTAACCAATTCACCTTGATTTCAGACAAAGGAAGATTTCTAGCTGTCCATTTTGTCAAACCATCTCTGGAGCTCTGCGGAAGCTCTGCACAAGCCTTTCCGTAGAAGTCTAAATTAGGGATTAGGCAACTCTGTAATAATCCCATAGTATCCATGTTATTCAACATTTCAAGACATCAGGGTTCCCCTCTTCCCCCTTTTTTTTGCAACGTCAGTTTAAAAGGCATATAGGCCTGTCTGGTATTACTATTGGTCAAGTGGAACATAGAAGGGCCTTATTTGCAGATGATATTATCCTTTTTCTGAAACATCTTGATATGTCTATATCTGCTTTACTGGAGCTTATCCAGTATACATTTGGGAAAATAAGGTCAATAATTTGTAATGTGCTCTTAATTTACTTAACCCTTGTATTCTCTTCCCGACCAAAATTGAAAATCAACACTTTTGACGCTTTTTTGTCAATGTTTGTCACTTTTTTGACGTTTTCAAACTACGTAACACTAACTTATTAACTTTAATTTTACAGTTATTTTTGGAATTTATGTTCAGTAAACCTCATTTATAGGAACTGATACCTAATGTTTGAGTTAGAAAAGCAGAAATTAGGAATTATTGAGACTAAAATTAAAGAAATGGATGTTGATGGATAATCACAGACTGGAATATGTCAACTTTTACTCAATACTATTTCAAAAACACTTCAATTTTTTCTCCAAATGCTATAAAATTGAATAAGACGCCCCAAAATTAATGAAAGTAGAGATTTGTACTTGCCAAAGAGCGTTGTGTGGAATCAATCATGTTATTTTGGGTAAAAAGAACATTGATATAAGAAAACGGGTCAATTTGACCTGAGGACAACATGAGGGTTAATATATCACACAGATAACAGTAGAGATAATGAGAACACTTTAATATGCACAAAAATCATGTTGCAATAAAAACACAAGGAGTCATGTTATCATTCCACACCAAACCTGTTTTGTGTAAATCAGGGTTCTTCGTCCACACACACACACACACACACACACACACACACACAGACACACACAGGCCCCTTGAGTTTAGAGGAGTTTTGAGTTGAGTTTTGACAGAGAGAAATTTAAAGATCAGCAGTGGGTGGGAGAGTTGCCAACAGGAGAATAGTCCCTAAACATAACATCTCTGAATCCACTGGTGGTTTGCATGCCTTCAGAAGCCGCTTCTCTCTGTTGAACTCCACATTTACACACTAAAGAAGGTTTTAGCCTCCTTGTGATTGAAACCAACAAAAAAGTCCTAACAAAACTATAAAGGTGGGGCCATTGTTTTGGAGAAGAATTTTGTGTTGTGACAGCTGCATACATGCAACTCAGAAAATAATGCAAAGTGTAACTGGTTGAAATTATTTTAGGATTTGAATACAGATATAATTTAATTTAAAAAAAACAAGACATCAGTCCCAAAATATAGGCCATACCCAGTAAACAGTATTGCTTCAAATTTTCTTTTCATGTGGCTCACCAGGACCCAAGGTTCAATGCTGAGGTGGACCTGGTCACAGGTTACAAAACCCAGAGTATCCTGTGCCTTCCCATCAAGAACCACAAAGATGAGGTAAGACAATACACATACAAGTTGTACACACTGCATACAGTACAGCAACTACTAGAAGTTAACCATATACCAGAAGGAGAGAGGTTCACCTAAGGGTCGAGGCCATCTGCGTTTTTGTCCAGGTTTTTCAATTGGAAAGGCTACCTCAAAAAGCAATGGCGGATGTTACCACAGTACGCTAATCAATAAGGTTATGAATAATGTGAATGCTAGCACTGCCTGAGTCAACTTTAACTGGGCTAAGTTTGGAATTTGAATTGTGAAGTGAAATTACTGTTTTTGTCAGTGGAGTCTGGTGGATTTGAAGAGAGCAGTATAGGCTTTAGTTCTCCATCATGTCTGACAGCAAGGTAAAGCATTGGAAATATTTGAAATAAAGTGTACATTTTAACTGATATTGATTTTTTTTTAGGTGTCTAACATACATTTCAGCCAATCTGTATGGCATGTTTCGACAAAAAGAATAATTCAATGTCCACTTGCTAGCTTCTTCCAGATCTTTCAACTTTTCAACAGTGTTCGGTTGTTATGGAGATTGTCAATTGTCAACTCCATGACAACTGAGAAAACTCTATCCACTGAGCAAGACCATAAGATGCATCAGTTCTGAAAAAAAGCAGACTTTTTCTTTCAACTAAACCCTGTTATACTTATGGAGTTTTATGTTTTGGTTTTGCGGTTTATGGGGAGCAGCTATACAAGTTATGTATGCAGTATACACTCACCGGCCACTTTATTAGGTACCCCATGCTAGTAACGGGTTGGACCCCCTTTTGCCTTCAGAACTGCCTCAATTCTTCGTGGCATAGATTCAACAAGGTGCTGGAAGCATTCCTCAGGGAGTTTGGTCCATATTGACATGATGGTATCACACAGTTGCCGCAGATTTGTCGGCTGCACATCCATGATGCGAATCTCCCGTTCCACCACATCCCAAAGATGCTCTATTGGATTGAGATCTGGTGACTGTGGAGGCCATTTGAGTACAGCGAACTCATTGTCATGTTCAAGAAACCAGTCTGAGATGATTCCAGCTTTATGACATGGCGCATTATCCTGCTGAAAGTAGCCATCAGAAGTTGGGTACATTGTGGTCATAAAGGGATGGACATGGTCAGCAACAATACTCAGGTAGGCTGTGGCGTTGCAACGATGGTCAATTGGTACCAAGGGGCCCAAAGAGTGCCAAGAAAATATTCCCCACACCATGACACCACCACCACCAGCCTGAACCGTTGATACAAGGCAGGATGGATCCATGCTTTCATGTTATAGACGCCAAATTCTGACCCTACCATCCGAACGTCGCAGCAGAAATCGAGACTCATCAGACCAGGCAACGTTTTTCCAATCTTCTATTGTCCAATTTCGATGAGCTTGTGCAAATTGTAGCCTCAGTTTCCTGTTCTTAGCTGAAAGGAGTGGCACCCGGTGTGGTCTTCTGCTGCTGTAGCCCATCTGCATTCGACGTACTGTGCGTTCAGAGATGCTCTTCTGCCCACCTTGGTTGTAACGGGTGGTAATTTGAGTCACTGTTGCCCTTCTATCAGCTCGAACCAGTCTGGCCATTCTCCTCTGACCTCTGGCATCAACAAGGCATTTCCGCCCACAGAACTGCCGCTCACTGGATGTTTTTTCTTTTTCGGACCATTCTCTGTAAACCCTAGAGATGGTTGTGCGTGAAAATCCCAGTAGATTAGCAGTTTCTGAAATACTCAGACCAGCCCTTCTGGCACCAACAATCATGCCACGTTCAAAGTCACTCAAATCACCTTTCTTCCCCATACTGATGCTCGGTTTGAACTGCAGGAGATTGTCTTGACCATGTCTACATGCACTGAGTACATGCACTGAGTTGCCGCCATGTGATTGGCTGCTTAGAAATTAAGTGTTAACGAGCAGTTGGACAGGTGTACCTAATAGAGTGGCCGGTGAGTGTATATTGTTTGCAAAGCTGACATTCTTATCCAGCAGTGGACTGGATTAACCATTTCATCCTGAGTCTTTACGGTTACAATTGCTCTGGCCAAATTGAGTCTTTCACTAATTAATAGAGCTGTAACGATATGCAATATGGAACAAACATTTTGACACCCCACTTCCAACTCCCAAAGCTATCCTTCACATCCAGATCCAGTGCTACAACATCTAAAGTACTAGTAGTATTAGTCCTTTTGGTGCCTTATCCCCCCGTTTTGTCTGGTAAATGTAGCTAACTGTAAAGACGGCTAAAAGCAAAGGGGTGGGGGATGGGACCGGTAACGCTAACGGAGGTGTAACGTTACAAATGGCCGCTGTTCTGACTCGGTTGCCTAGGTCTGTTTCCCCTGACGGTTGTGGTAAACTGTCGTTAGTGTCCTTAGCACCGGAGTTAGCTAAGCGCCGGGAGACTGAGGCAGAAGACAGGGGTGTGCTAGCTAGTGAGCTAAATTACCATTAGATTAGTTGTCTGTCTATACAGTTAATGTTATTGATGAATTTGTGGGTTAGCCCATTGTTGTTAACTGTGGTTAAAACAATCATACTAAAAATAACTGAGCATGTTGAACAATGTTGTAATCTTACGTTACACACCAAGAATTAGCTAGGTAATGTAATTGACCTAACATTAGCATTAGCTACTTGCTTGCAGCACATTTACTGTTGGCACCAAAGCACTGTTTCTCTTCGGCCCCCCCTACAGGTTGGAAGAGGAATTGCCCATTACTGTTACCATTATTCTTATGTCTCATTCCAACGAGTTAATGAACAAGTGAAACAATTTTGGAAACATTAATTTAGGGTACAACATTTTGGTGTTGGATCGATCGACATTGAAATCAATCAATATCAGTAAATAACCTGCAAAACTTGTTGACAGGATGTCTGGTGGCCTTGGGATTGTTGATGAGAAACCTTATCATAAAGGCCATAGTGTCATTTACATTGTGTACATACTGTATAATACAAATTATTTCAATTCAGTTACAACCAATTTTTTTAATAGAGCTGTGTTTGACCTTACTGTACAACTTTATTTTCCAATATGAAGCTGGGACAACTTGAACTAATTCTCCTTTTTGTCTACTCTTTCTGTTGTGTTTTCTATCCATCACAGGTAGTAGGAGTGGCTCAGGCTATTAATAAGAAATGTGGGGAGGACAGTGCCTTCACTGAACAGGATGAAAAGGTTAGTAAAGTTCAACTGTGGCAGGATATTTTGCTAATGAAGAAGGTGTTGGGCAGTTAATCAGGGTTCCCACATGTCCTGGAAAACCTGGACATTTAGAAGAGTAGTTTTCTACAGACAAGACACAGAGAAAGGAGATGAGAGGACGGGGACGCCCGTCTACAGACCAGACACAGAGAGAGGAGACGAGAGGACGAGGACGCCCGTCTACAGACCAGAAACAGAGAGAGGAGACGAGAGGACGGGGACGCCTGTCTGCAGACCAGACACAGAGAGAGGAGACAAGAGGACGAGGACGCCCGTTTACAGACCAGACACAGAGAGAGGAGACGAGAGGACGGGGACGCTTGTCTACAGACCATGCACAGAGAGAGGAGACGAGAGGACGAGGTTGCCTGTCTACAGACAAGACACAGAGAGAGGAGACGAGAGGATGGGGACGCCCGTCTACAGACCAGACACAGAGAGAGGAGACGAGAGGACGAGGTTGCCTGTCTACAGACCAGACACAGAGAGAGGAGACGAGAGGATCGAGGACGCCCGTTTACAGACCAGACAGAGAGAGGAGACGAGAGGACGAGGGCGCCCGTCTACAGACCAGACACAGAGAAAGGAGACGAGAGGACGAGGACGCCCGTCTACAGACCAGACACAGACAGAGGAGACGAGAGGACGAGGTCGCCCGTCTACAGACCAGACACAGAGAGAGGAGACGAGAGGATGAGGACGCCCGTTTACAGACCAGACAGAGAGAGGAGACGAGAAGACGAGGACGCCCGTCTACAGACCAGATACAGAGAGAGGAGACGAGAGGACGGGGACGCCCGTCTACAGACCAGACACAGAGGGAGGATACGAGAGGACAGGGACGCCCGTCTACAGACCAGACACAGAGAGAGGAGACGAGAGGACGGGGACGCCCATCTACAGACGGGGACAAACATTGTTTACAAGTCCCCCACCTCAGGTCCTACCAGAGTCATCAGCTGTTCTACCCTAGACTGTTAATAGAACATGTCTTTGTCTAAAGGTCTCCCGGATACACTGAAAATAAAAATGTACAGTTCCTCAGTCCGTCTTTCTCCACCTGTGTGTGTCCTTTCTTATATAATCTGTCATTTTCCTTTGGCCTTACAGGACTTCTCAGCTTATTTGGCCTTTTCAGGCATTGTCCTGCACAACGCTCAGCTCTACGAGACATCGCAGCTGGAAAACAGACGCAATCAGGTGGGTGTCAAAGTGCGTCTCTGAAAATATGAGTATTAATAGACACAACTCTGAACATGATGAATTTTTCTGTGTGTGTGTGTGTGTGTGTGTGAAGGTTCTGTTGGACCTGGCCAGTCTAATCTTTGAGGAGCAGCAGTGTCTGGAGGTTTTACTGAGAAAGATCGCAGGGACAATGCTGTCCTTCATGCAGGCCCAGGCCTGTACAGTCTTCATCGCTGATGACGACTCCATGGTCAGTGCACACACACACACACACACACACACACACACACACACACACACACACACACACACACACACACACACACACACATAGTATAAGCATACCCCTCTGTTTTCATAGGTATATCCACTTATTATTTATTCATCATTCTCAATTTCAGAGCTGTTCATATTGTAATATAGTACTTATATAATAACTAATACAATTATTTATTCCAGCACCCTTTGCACTGTGCTATCATACTATCATAATTATAATTTACTCCTGCATACTTTGCACTCTTCGTTGCACTATTGTCTCAACCTGTGTTTATTCTTTCTGTTTATTGTGTGTATATTATTTGTTTTGTATAAATAAGCACACTGTGAGCAATAGATTAGATTAGACTCAATTTTATTGTCATTACACATTACAATTTGAAAAATATTCAAATGTATATAAATATGGTAACAACAGGCCGTCTCTCGTTAGCTCGCTGGATTTTTAGACACATTACCATGGATGTGTTAAAAGTTGTATGGACAGTTTCCTTAGATAGAATAGAGTGTAAATAAGGACGAGCTTTTCTGCAGCACGTGCAGACATTTCCCCAGCGGAGCTGACAGCCAATCAGAGAGAGACGAGGCCCTCACAGAGGTAACATTAAGTCAAACAGATTTCATGCATCTAGCGTTATTATTTAAGTAACCTAGTAACCTTCCTATTTAGTAAGAGATGGTGAACGCTGATGATGGCTTCTATCTATCTGTGTGTTATAATATATCTGTGAGTGATGTAGTTTTTAGATTTCTTTGATCCTGTCACTGCCGTGGAATTCATACACTGTCTAAGATGTGGCGCCTTGTCATTATATCTTTTATAATTCAAACAATGCTTGGCTGGTAGTTTTCCTTCTTTGATTTCCTTTTACTGCTGCTAGCGCATTTGCTGCTCATGATCCGACCAGAGTCCTGAAGCAACAATGTTATTATGAATACACAAAGGATATGTTTTCATGTATGATTGTGTCTGATGTGGGCTATTCTATGTCCTGCAGTATTTTCTGCTGTTTGGGTTCATGTTTGGTTTCCGCTTTGTGCCATAAAATGGTTATTTTTATAACGTGCAGAGCATTATTGCAGCTGTATTTTGGAAGGTTAAATTGTTGCTTTTTTGTTGTTGTTTTTGCTACTTCTACGTCTTTTTGAAAATGGCCCTTTCACTTTTGTACTGGCCCACCCAAAATACACTTTCTGCCTACGCCACTGCTCCAAGGAGAGCCAGTTTTATGCCTTATGCATATCTGAAGTGGTGTTACTTTATTAAAGGAGCATCTGTTTACATCTTTCACTATGTCTATGAACATTTGCTGTATGTCCTCTAGTAATTTGATGGACATACAGCTACCTGAACTGTTCATTGACATAGTAAATGCTGTATACACACACACACACACACACACACACACACACAACACACACAAATTCTCTACTTGATTCCAACAGTCTATGTTGAACATGTCCTGGCTGCTTACAGTGGAGTCAATATGTTGCTTTTGACATCTTATAGTTGCGTTTTCATTAGTTTAGATCATGTGATGGATTAACCAGTGGCCATACAAACACTTGGGCACAGGATGAATTTTAAAAAATGTATTCTACATCCCCGACCTTCCTCTTCTGGGATTGCTCAGGGCCGCCGGAAATTCCGCTGTCCGTCCCTGTACTATGGTTACAGTGCCTTGCGAAAGTATTCGGCCCCACTTGAAGTTTTCAACCTTTGGACACATTTCAGGCTTCAAACATAAAGATATAACATTTTTATTTTTTGTGAAGAATCACCAACAAGTGGGACACAATTGTGAAGTGGAACGAAATCTATTGGATATTTTAAACTTTTTTAGCAAATAAAAAACTGAAAAGTGGTGCGTGCAAAATGATTGGGCCCCCTTGCGTTATACCTTTGTAGAGCCACCTTTTGCTGCGATTACAGCTGCAGGTCGCTTGGGGTATGTCTCTATCAGTTTTGCACATCGAGAGACTGACATTCTTGCCCATTCTTCCTTGCAAAACAGCTGGAGCTCAGTGAGGTTGGATGGAGAGCGTTTGTGAACAGCAGTTTTCAGCTCTTCCCACAGATTCTCGATTGGATTCAGGTCTGGACTTTGACTTGGCCATTCTAACACCTGGATACGTTTATTTGTGAACCATTCCTTTGTAGATTTTGCTGTATGTTTGGGATCATTGTCTTGTTGGAAGATAAATCTCCGTCCCAGTTTCAGGTCTTTTGCAGACTCCAACAGGTTTTCATCCAGAATGGTCCTGTATTTGGCTGCATCCATCTTCCCCTCAATTTTAACCATCTTCCCTGGCTGGGTATTGTTCAAAAATTGGTACCTATAGAGTGACTTTGATTCCTAAACAATACTTTTTTCGATACCAAATGGAATTACACATTACACATTATGGCACAAATATCTTTATTTACTTTCCAGCCAAGTGAGGCCGTCTCTGTGTAACTTAGAGTTTTTCCTGTGTGTCTCTACGATGTGTAACATTAGACAGCCAATCACAGACATTATTAGATCTTGGTAGAAGCAAACTAATTGGCTCACTGAAGGTGATGAGGTTCACTCCTCCAGTGGATTTCTGAGGACTATGGCTACTTGGTCCTTAGATCTCTGCAGAGTAAATCCAGACAGCTAGCTAGACTATCTGTCCAATCTGAGGACTATGGTTACCTGGTCCTCAGATCTCTGCAGGGTAAATCCAGACAGCTAGCTAGACTATCTGTCCAATCGGAGGACTATGGTTACCTGGTCCTCAGATCTCTGCAGGGTAAATCCAGACAGCTAGCTAGACTATCTGTCCAATCTGAGGACTATGGTTACCTGGTCCTCAGATCTCTGCATGGTAAATCCAGACAGCTAGCTAGACTATCTGTCCAATCTGAGGACTATGGTTACCTGGTCCTCAGATCTCTGCAGGGTAAATCCAGACAGCTAGCTAGACTATCTGTCCAATCTGAGGACTATGGTTACCTGGTCCTCAGATCTCTGCAGGGGAAATCCAAACAGCTAGCCAGACTATCTGTCCAATCTGAGGACTATGGTTACCTGGTCCTCAGATCTCTGCAGGGTAAAGAGGCACCAATGGTCCGCCCAAGACGGTTGTGATTGGCTTAAAGAAATGCCAATAAACCAGTGCACGTTTTTCTCCCATCCCAGAAAGCTGAGTGGATTAGCCACTCAGCAAAGTGAGACTAGTGTCCAACATGAACCCATTACCTTTCCAGGCAGAATAATCATTCAACTCTGTGTCTCCGTGGAAGACGGGAGACGGAGCAGCTGTATGATAAGATGGCTGCTCACCCTGCATTGTGTCTATGCTGAGATATCTTTATTTACCTTAACTTAACGTCTCCAGCATGAGTTTAAATACTCCTTCAGGAGGACAGGAACTTTGGGGAGTTAGGTCCAAATGACACGAGAACACATCGTGGTTGAACTGTACTGCCTACCTAAATTCTTATTTTAGATTATTTTTTGGACATTTGAGGCCTTAATTTATATAGGACAGATGGAGACATGAAAGGGGAGAGAGAGGGGAATGACATGTAGCAAAGGGCCGCAGGTCGGAGTCGAATCTGCAGCTGTGTGTCCAGGAGTATACCTCTTTGGCCGCATGCTCTACCAAGTGAGCTACCCAGGCAGTGCCTTACTAAATTCTTTCATCAATTGAGTGTTCATTAATTGCTCCTGTATAATCCATCCACGTCTCCCGAACCTTCTTCACACATTTGAAAAGAAACTTAACCCTGTCCAGTCCAAATACATTTGATCATATTTTGACTCATTTTCCTACCTTTTCATGTGCTTTACAGTCAAACATTTGACAAGACATGAAGCCAATGTTACCAAGACAACCATCATCATGTTCAAATAAGCAACTGCTCAAAAAGCTTTGGAGCGGATGGGTCCAAGGCTTTTTTGTTTTCCTTGAAATTAAGTCTTATTCATTTAAAGTTTAGAAACTTTAAATGAATAGCTGCTTTTAAGAGCATAATTAAATATGTCAGACAGACCTCTGACACTTCTGACAGGAAGTGGAAATGTAGAGGTTCTGTTCTGCAAATCAAGACGTTTTATATATTGAGTGGCTAGAACAGTAGCGCACTGGGTTTTAATGTAAGTGAGGTCTCTTCCACTTTACTGAATCACACACACACACAAACCGAACAGAGTCCTCTGTGGGCTCCAACATTTGTTTTGGCTTGTCCTCTCAGGGGTGTCCAGTGCCTGAAAAACACACACTGACAGGCTTCACACTTGCATGCAGAAAACAAGCACCAGAGGAAAAGGAAGCAAATTAACTGTCATCCACGAGGGAGATTGTTAGACAAGCTTGGTTACAGTATTCCCACGTCCCAGCACAGCAACTGCAATCTACAGTTTATTTTAAGCCAGTATTTTGATCCAAACATTAGGACATTTCTAAACAGTATGTACCAATACACACACAGTACACATGTAGACAGAAATCATTTAAATACCACAGTGAATAAACATGGTTCTGTTAGTAAGCATTTCAAGACATATTGGGTTGCACTTTATTTGAAGGGGTGATCATAAGGCTGACATGACTCATTATTATGACATCTGTCATGAGCATGAAGAAGTCATTTTGAGTGTTCATGACTGTCGTTAAGTGTCATTCTGTAAATTATGATACTTTTAATGCAAAGCTAGCATTGTCCGAGATGTCTTTGTCATGACAACTTGACATTAACCTAGACAACATAACCTGTCATAAATGTCATGACAGACCCAATTATCAAACGTTAATTAATTCTTTAGCTATATGTGTTAACATTACATTAACCTGTCAGTAAGAGGTTGGTTTTACGTTGGCTGTCATGACAGCATTAGAATGGTGTCATGGATATTTTTCCTTGACCTCAAATGAATTGAAACTATTTGAACCTGTCATGAAGTTTGATTATATCATTGAATGCTTATATGACAATGTCATGAATAATATCCATAACCTCAAGTAAAGTGGAACCATTTGGACGTGTCATTAAGGTGTCTTAAAAGTTACCAGACCAGTTGGATTACAGTGAATGCAGCACCAAGGTGATTTTTTTTCGATTACTGGAATAACGTGTGCAAAACTCTAACTCCAGTCTTGGGTACCAGACTCTAGTTTGTTTTTCATTGCTAGAACATCTTCACACTTATCCCATGACTTTATCCCCAACCTGCACAACACTGTGGATTTACAGCACTTTGTTCAGAGGCTAACACCCTGCTGTCAGAATAGATTTTAGTCTGGTGCCACACAGAAACTGATCACACTGATTGTAATTTTAGCTGAAAGACATAGCAGGGGTCTTGTTTTAGACTAGTTAGTGAACATATCTACGGTATTTATATAGAGAAAGCTCAGAAAGCCAAATAAGAATGAAACGATTATACACTGAGAGATACAAGTAAAAGAGCAAAGATACCAACATGTCCAGGTCAGATGTCTGAGGTTATGTAAAAAAAAGGGAAAAACACTACCTTTACTATAGTAAAACTGTGGACTTCCTGTTTTTCAGAAAGTAATGGAGGTGAAAGCAATGGAAACACCCCATTCATTAGGATTTAGAGATGATTCAGACATCCAATGTGATGATTAAAACTTCAAATGCTGGAGAGAGGCAGGATTATCTTTTCTTTAAAGAAACTATTGAGTAGTGTGTAGTCACTTCAGTTGTTATGTAAAGATGAGAAAGTTAGTAATTTCTGTCTTAGTGTTTTTACTCTCAGTTGCTAAGTTTCCATCCACTTGTCAATCAAATTATCTGAAGTTTGGTAAAAAAAACTCCAAAAAAGCCAATAAAAACCTGTGGTGATGATATCACTGTTTTGCGATCAAATTGGTGTATTGGATTGATTTGAGACATTTTAAGGTGTTTCCATTCATTCCCACACTGAATCGCACAACCTTCAAGCAACAACAAAGTTTTTCTAGACAAAATGGATCCCGTCTACCAACACATGATCACTATTGGACAAGTTATAATAGTGCTTATGTTCCAGCTGATAGCGACATATCGAGCTATAATAAGAAAACAACAATGATATCAACACATCGCTATGACGATGCAGATGCAACTCGTCTTTTATTGCTGCGAGACTCTTTTTTGAGACATGTCTCGCTGTTTGAGCGTCTTCCATGGACTCTGCAGGACGTCCCATGGCTTGTCCTAACCTTTGTAGGCCATTTTTTTCACGAGTTCCTGATAACTTAAATTCAGAAAGCCTCTCGTCTCCTCGTCCGTCATGTGTGCAGACGGAGAGGAAATGCTGGGGGAAATGAACTACAACTTCTTCTTCTTCGTTTTGTGGTGGGTTGCAACCATAAAATGACCTAGAACTTAATCGCAATTCATTTTTTATTCAGCAAATAATGTTTCCATCATTATCGCATAAGCCTTATATCAATCAAGATAAAATCCGATGAGACTGAACGTATTTCCTTTGAGTCGATATTCATGAAATTCCATCAAATTTTCCTGTTTCCATAAGGCATTTTTCATTTGATATCACTTAATCTGGATAAAAATGTGTGGATGGAAACATACTGTAGCTAGTGTGTGTTATCTCAGTGAGGATTGTTCATAGTGTTTGTCTTCACGCCTACACTGTGGTCACTTTACTGAATCACACACACACACACACACACACACTATAAGAGTCCTCTGGGAGCTCCAACATTTGTTTTGGCTTGTCCTCTCAGGGGTGTCCACTGCCTGACAAACACACACCGACAGCCTTCACACTCACACACGGAAAACAAGCGCCAGAGGAAAAGGAAGCAAATTAAGCAACTCCAGTCTAAAAAGTATGTAACAATACACACACTGTACACATGTAGACAGAAAATAGCACAGCAAATAATCATGTTTCCTTCAGTAAGCATTTCAAGACTAAAGTGTATTGTAACAGTGTGTCTAAGGCAGCACCCTAGCTGTTTCTGGCTTATGTTGATCAATGATACAGCTCCTTATAGTTTTCAAAGCTCTCTGCTTTATATGCATACAACAGGCCACATGAGCATAACATCAGATTAGGATGGGAGCAGCAGATTTTCACTTCCTGCATTTTCTGAATGGGTTTAGGATGTGTATTTATAATCTTAGTCTTAAATTAGGTACCTACTAGAGCGAGTGAGTGTTGTGTTTTTTTTGTTTTTGGCCTATCTTGTTGCCAGATATTGTACATGCTCACCCATTTCTTTGTTTTACGGCAATTAATTGCTAACATTAGTCCTAAGGTGTATAACTGTTCTCAATTTTATGTTCACTTAAGCAGTAAATACAATGTTTTCTGATAATGAAGAGGCATGGTTTACTAAAAAACAACAGTTGTCTTTAGCGTTTGTTATTGACGCAAAAAGTCTCCATTAGCGTCAAATTATGACGGCTTGGTCTGGACTCTTGGCGTCACATGTTTTTTGTTGGGACAGTGAGGTTTAGGAAAAGATGGTGGGTGGGGTTACAAAGTGTACGTTTCAGTGACACGCAGGACAAGAACGGGACACGGACAGAGGTCTACTGTTGTCTCTCCTTATACTGCAGGAAGAGAGACAGAAGGATGACTAATGATCTTATAAATAAGTAATGATCCTATTATCAAAAAATGATGCAAGTGATGGTGTTTCATGCTCAAGTTACTGCCAATACTTTTAGTATAGATATGATTAGATATGGGACAGTAATACACGCATGATGAAATATACGTTTATTAGGATAACAGTTGAATTGATTTAGGAGTGCATCAGTTAAATAGTTAGGGCTTCCTGAAAGAAATTACGCTGAGCTACAGTAGTCATATTTTCCCATCAACATTTCAGATCATTTCCCACCAATCCCAACAATAGGGTTTCAGTATGATGCATTTTACTGGTTTACTGGCTAACTTTACTGAATGCCAAGTAATTCTAAATATTGTTTCACAAAGTCTTTCCTCTGGTTTTATTAACGGCAAGGTTATGATGGTGTGTGTCAATGTTTCTGTGTGTAGCTGACTGTGTGTGGTGTATTTGGCCTTCTGTATGACTCTTCTGCAAATATTAGCTCCTTTATGAGAGCTGGCATTTAAAAAATGTGTGGCTAATCAGCTGTGAGGCAAATCAGAGTTTCATGGTGGTGTTGTATCGGTAATCTCTCCCTCTCTTTTGCTTGCTCGGTTAGTGAACTGTGTATGTGCATGGGTGGAAACCTAGTGTTGCGGCAGTTTTGGTGTGTATACAACCCAATAGAATATTGCCGGCGTCACTGTGCATGTGTGTCTGTGTGTGTCCCTGTTATGACCTCAGAGATGCCAGACCTGCTGTCTCCCATTTCTTTTATATCCCTCCATCCTTCTCTCTCTTTCCTAACTAAACATTTACTCTAAGATTAAGGACTTTTACTGGCCTTATCTGCCAGACGGCCATCTGTATATATATAGGTGTCAGTGTCAGATTTTTGTAGTTTCTTAGACAGGACCCACAGCTCTTTGAATTTTACTGTAACCTGTCCTTTCAGAAAAGGAGCTGTCCTGTAGGATGTCCAATAAATTACGATGGTCTTGAACGCTCAACCATCCGAACAATAACAGGAGTTTTCGACTGTTGGCCTGAGTTGGCGCAATATATTTTAATGCAGTGTGTGGTAGGGGTGGAACGGTACACAGACATCACGGTTCGGTACGAGTTTGGTACAATGGAGGGAAAAGCAAAACCAAAATGCAGAAGGCATTTTTTTTAATTGTTTATGTCTCAAGCTGTACCTTGTAGTGTCATTTAGTCTCTCTCCTGATCTAGCTGCAACAGGTGGAAGTTTGTAAAGTAAGATGTAGAGCCCTATCTTGCACCCAGTGCAATTGACTTTGTACATCGACAAATGTACGTATCATTCCTATTTTGCACCCGATGCACAGCGGACTGTTTCCTCCAGTCTCATGTCGGTAAATTAGGGAACAAGCTTGCACTCCCGGGGGCGGTTCAGGAAAAAGAGGAGGCGTGTTCCCTTGTGCTATTTTGCAGTTTCAGAAAACAATTCTACCATGGACCAGACCGAGTCTAAAGTCAGTGGCGCGTTATTGAGATACTATTCTAAGGGCGCATGCTGGGCCGTAATGTAAAGTGTGCACACAGCGCATACACTTTGCTTCTCTCATCTCACGGACCCGGCAGTTCCCATTTTTCCAAACCATACACAAATACAAGGAAAAATATGGCCTCGTTTTACACAACATTTCCATGAGTTGTGGATGTGTTGATGACATAAATGAGGAACTATTAGAGGACTTAAGGCAATGTGATGTTGAACTGCATGTGTCGATGCCACTTAACCAAATGCTTGTGATTCAGTTAGAGTGATGCCAAAACATTAGAAAGTATGTTTTTGACATTTCTTTATTTACATTTTGTATAAAAGAAAAGTCGGTTTTCTCGGCTGGGAACCGCTCCTGGCGTACGCCCATGGATGTATTAAGAGCGTGCGCCTAGCAAATCCACCATTATAACAGGAATCCACCATTGAACAAGCATGCTTGCTTTTAAGGGAATGTGAAATAACGCTCCGATTGATTTATAGCACGTTATGCCCTAACCACACCTATGAGTAATATAGCTACTTCAGACCAACCCATTTTAGATTTGCATCGGGCGCCAGAGTCATTTATCCAACGGTATAATAGCAACAGTGCCAGAGATCCGCCCCCAAAGCTACTTGCATTTGGCGTTTGATAGTATCAGATCGTTAAAATAGGGGCCGTGAACGTAAACAATACGTAGCCACATCATCTCCAGACTCCATCTGTAAGTTGTAAATAAAGTAAGACAATCAGCTATAAAACTGAAAATACACCATCTCTGTTCATCTCTGTTCTCTGCAAAGACAAACTAAATTACCTGATTAATGCAACGTTATCACGACGTCTCCCGGCCATTTTTCACCGCAGAAAGCTGCTGCAAGACCCGTAGTGTTTGTCCAGGGTGGGCAGAGCAGGCAGGCCAGTCAGTCTGTCCCCTGGAAGTGTAAGGAGAGTAATACGGCCTATGGATGTGGTTCTCTGTCTCTTAGCAGACAGAACAACGCATTGGAGATGGCACAACTTACTTTTTGGAAAGAAGCTTATGGCCTTTTCGTTGGTTTTTGTTGTTAACATAATTGTATTATTGTGTCTTCATAGTCGTACCAATGTTTACATTCATGTGCCAACCCTGCAGCAGACATATCCTGAGAGTCCATGTTGTTGTGAAAAACATGATGTCCATAACTTGATTGTGGATAACAGTTATACATACATTATTACACGAGGAAACCAGGCAACCCAAAGATTGGGAAAAAATGGCTTAGATCCAAGACATAAAATCCCAAGTAAACCAATGGCTAGTTAGTTGGAGACATGATGCAAAATGGTTTCACATGTCAAAATCACAAGCTTTGTTGACCCACCTTTGAGCGTGAATGTGTCCTTTAAATCATTTTGCAATGGCGTAACACTGTCATGTTGTAGGGAAGGTTACTTTACAATGTAATAGTAGAGTAAGTATTTCAATTACTTTGTCAAAGTAGTGTAACTTATTACATTGAATTACTTTTTGATTGCTTTTCTAACTTCTTATCAATGGCGATTAAATATAAAGATATGGTGCTAAAATACGTCATTACAATACACATTATAAGTCTGGTGTGTCACACTGAAGGTAGGCATGTCTCCTCTACTTTATTTACTATGCCTGCTTGCAGTTACTGTAAGCTAACCTCACTTACATACCTGCAGATGTTTCCTGAGGTTGGACATTGACATTTGGAAAACATTCTTTGCATTGCACGCTTGTTCAAACCCTTCTCAGATTTTTGTATGAAATGTTTTATATACTTCCAGCACTGGAATGCGTTTTTAAAAAGACAGATATATATCTGTAGTCATAGTAGCCACTCTCAGACAGCTTGAGAGGCAATGTCACTGGCATACAGCTGCAAATTCAAACCAATTGAAAGCATCAGAATAACATCATACTTTACAAAAGGGCTGTGGCTGGAAATTGCAAAAGAAGACATTGTCCATCCATCCATCCATCCATCCATCCATGAAAAACATCCAAGCAACAAAATCAAAATCAACATATAGCCTTTTTACAGAAAATACTCAGATGTAACCCCCAATGTAATATGAACATTTTCATAGGTAACTGTAATTGAATCACACATTTTTCCTAGTAACTGTAACGGATTGCACTTACCTTATTTTGTAATTAAATCACATAACACTGATAAATGGAACTAGTTACTCGCCAACACTGCTATGTCATGCTACGTTGGCCTTTGCTACTTAGAGAGCTACTTCTACTTATCGTATTGGTCCAAATATAAGATGTTTTGTTTTCTCCAGGAAATACGTCTGAAAAAGTGGGGTCGTCTAATTATCAGGGTCTAGACTTTCAGCTGGTTCAGGCTGGTTTTAGAATAAGTGACGTCACCTGTTTCAACAACCAAAAGAGAAGTCAGCTGGTAAAGTCAATTATAAAATGATCTGTTATCCATTTTATTTTTATGTTTCAAACAGCTGGTTGAAATGGCAGACTTTTAGACGGGGCATCAACGACCGGCCGAAAGCACGGAAACGTTATTGGTCAAGCAAGCTAGAGAGTGACTGAAGAGAGGAAGCGCCCAGCGGCGTTAGAACCTAGCAATGACTCAGAGAAATAAAACGTATTTTCGCCAATTCATCACTAGAAACTGTAGCAAGCATCTCACTATCTCTAACGTTATCCACATTCATATTCAGACACAACGAATGATATATGCAGCTGCAAAAAAGCCTAAAAGTTGGAAGTTAATTAATGGAAGTACAGCAAAGCGTTGCCTTGGAGATGATACACTGTCTAAAAATGCAAACAGCCAGAGTATATCTTGCAAGAGATTGACAGGAGGGTGATTACGTAACCATAGGGATGCCCATTACCGGAGCAGTCATTCAGCTGAAGGCCTTGGAAAACATTTTTCATTTAAATGTGACATCTAAAAAGATATTGATAATATTATTTTATTTAAAAGATGTTAAAAACAACAGCCTACCTTGTCTTATTTAATGCGTTTTCATGTGTATATTGCAGAAGGTCACTTGCTCAGAAAGCAGTTGAACAACCAATGCTGTCAGTTTTCAGGTTAGGACAGTCTCACATTTCTCGCCTTTTGTTTTCTTTCTCCTCTATTAAACACATAAATCACACAGTGGCGTGTCGTGGTATGGATTGAGAAAGTGGCTGGAGGTCCATGCTATAACATGAGCATTTTAATTTTATTATTATTATTTTTTCTTCTGTAAAGGTCTGTATTGTGTTTATGGTAAATTGAGTTTTCGGTTGGTATATTATTTGTTGTATGGTTATTGTTATCGGGTTTGAGGTTCCCCATCACTGCATGCGAAAACCCTCACAGGCATTGAGGAACCATTCCTTTGACCTTCCTTGTCATGTAATTCTTTGACTGGTCCAAGAATAAAAGAGGACAAGCCTGATTTATTTCCATAGTCCTACATGTAGGGGAAAAAATCCATTGTCCTGTGTCATCCTGTTGTAAACGTCCCAGCTTGCAGTTCCAGAGTCCCCAGTAAATGTCATAACATAGCCAGGTCCTTTTTCTGTTTAAAACAGCTTTATTACCCTCACCTATACAGACCAGCATGAACTAATGCCATAGAGGAAGGTCTACACAGGGGTAGGGGGGGGCAGATTTTTCTGAAACCAAGAAGCCTTGTCTATCTTTAACATCCTGTCCCCACCTCTTAAAAATGGAAAAATGATCCTTTGCGAGGGTTTGGAGTGCAGGTTAAGTGAAAACAAGTCCCTATAAGGTGGGGAAAGGCGAAAGGAGCACTGGAATGTCAAAGTAAAATCTCCTCCTGGCAAGGCTGATGGGTAATAGATCAAAGTCACTTTTTCCTCCTCAGAGATGTTATTTGGATGTTGAGATTGAGCCGTAATGGCTTAATTGGAGGGATATGGCTAGAATACACACCTCTTTTAAGGTAAGAATCTAGACTAGACTAAAACTCTGTATGTATTTGTGTTGTCACCTGATCCTAATGACATGTAAAACACATGTCACCCCCCAGCCACATCACTCAGACAAATGTATCTTTATTCTTTTTGCAGAACTCCTTCTCCAGTGTCTTTCACATGGAATACGAAGAGCTGGCAGAAGTCCTAGACGCCCCCAAAAGGTAAGGTGATCACGCTCAACTGAAACTTGTTATTTTATTTAAAATCCTGCAGATTTGCCTTGAGGCTACTCCAGCTGTTTCCACCAGTTATTGGTGCTAATGTTTCCTTGAATTTGCAAACTACCCTTTTCCTCACCATAGAGGCCATGCTGTTTGTGTAACAGGCAGACATATACAGTATACAGAAAAATAGCGACGTTAAGGCAAGGATGTGGCAGAAATAAAAGTCTCATTGTGACAAATCACTTCCAAGAGAAAGAGAAAGAGACAAGACCGAGCAGCTTAGTCCAATAATCATAGGTTTGCAGAGCTGATTTCTGCCCCATGGGATCTTCTTAAGGTAATCTGCCATCTTCACCTGCCAAATACGCAGACATTTGTTCTCCAGATTCAGCTCAAAGCTCTTGTTCATTAGCCGGGCTCCTTTGGCCTGTCCTCAGGGTTGATTTGACAGCTCCTCAATTCCAACCAATCATGATAATGTGGGCCCCTTTACTGCCTTGGAAGCGGTCCAACACCTCCCAAGACCTCCCAAAATCAACAGTCACACAAACAGTCATATACACAAGTCAGCGGTTTTAAGGTTGACATGATATCTTATCGCATGTGACAGCTATAATAGTTGTATATATGGTGTAGTAGTTCTACTACAGTGGATGGAGATGTGGAGGAAAAACAAATGTTACGTGTTTTTATGTTTTCAAGAAAAGATAAGATAAGCCTGGGGTGGAAATTCAGTTGTTGCAGCAGCACAAGGACAGCAAAATGTACAGATCAATAGAGGAAGTAAAAGTAATAACTACTGTATATTTCAGCTGACAAAGCCAATTAAAGTTGCTATGTGAAGAATAAATGAAACATTGTCACATTGTAGTGCTACCTTTATGTCATGCCCATTAACAAATGAGACCATTGGGGCATTGGCGGTGCATTTTTCCAAATTAAGGCCACATTTCCAATAAACTCTCTTAAATCTTTCTTGTTCTGGAACCATACTTCTCCTCCCCCAGCTACG
This sequence comes from Etheostoma perlongum, assembly GCA_026937815.1. Taxonomy (NCBI): domain Eukaryota; kingdom Metazoa; phylum Chordata; class Actinopteri; order Perciformes; family Percidae; genus Etheostoma; species Etheostoma perlongum. Next base: position 751,176 of record CM049389.1, on the reverse strand, counting down.
TTTTTCATCTCTTTTCTTTAGTATTGTAACTATTTCAATTACTTTAATACAAGTATAAAGGTATTAAGGAATGTAAGTTATTACATTGAATTACTTTTAACTGTTGTGTTGTCTTCCAGTCAAAATTGAAAATCAACACATTTTAAGTTTTTGTCTCTTTTTTCATCACTTTTGATGCTTTTTTTCAATGTTTGTCACTTTTTGACGTTTTCAACACTTTTATTTTTTTTAATTTAGGGTCAGTAAACCTCATTTATAGTAAATTATACATAATGTTTGAGATAGAGAAGCAGAAATTAGGAATTATTTAGACTAAAATTCCTAATGTATGTTGATGGATAATCACAGACTGGAATATGTCAACTTCTACTCAATACTATTTTTTTTCAAGTACTATAAAGTTTAATAAGACACCCTAAAATGAATGAAAGTAGAGCTCTGTGTGGAATCAATGATGTTATTTTGGGTAATTGCAATTGGGTAGTTAAAAAGGAAATATAGGAAATACATAGCTAAAATATATAGATATAGTAAAACGGGTCAATTTGACCCGAGGACAACATGAGGGTTAAGTACTTTTTTCAATTTCAAGTGTTAACCAACTAACTGTAAACCTGACAGTGTTAACCTTACTGACTACAGTCAAACTTCTTTTTAAAGTCCTTCATCACATGAATTAAGACAGGACACGTTAAACCAGCTGAAGCCTTTCAGTTCAAATGATTCGCAGACTTTTTTTGAGATTGTTGCGACCCAAAAGTATGAAGGTAAATATGGTGCAAAAGTGAGAGCGCGTAGATGCGATGTGAGCACTTGTAAAATATGACTTGAGAGCTTGTAAAACAAATCTGTAGTTGTTGATGCGATGTGAGCACTTGTAAAATATTACTTGAGAGCTTGTAAAAAAAATCTGTACTCGTGTTTATTTTTATTTTTTTCACTTGAGTCACTTTTTCAGTACAACCACAACTCAGTGATTACAACCTCTCGAATCTGTCGCTGCAGCGTGCTCTCTCGCATCACACAGCGGCGAGTCTGCGCTCTCGACTTTTGCAACACTTCTTGCGGTACATTTGGTGCAAAACTAATTTGTACCTGTGGACTTAGTCTGTGGAGCTCTGAGCCAACAGAACGGCCGGGGACAGCAGGGTTTCTATCGCCAGATGAGGGACAACTCTGTCCGGCTTATATGTAGCAGGAAAGCTAGCGTTAGCTAACTAGCAGCCAGCCCGCTTCTAAATACTGTAAATACCTTTTAATTATCTCAACACTTTTTGCTCACATCGCATCTACGCGCTCTCACTTTTGCACCATATTTACCTTCATACCAAAAGGCCTGTCGTCGCAGAAGCTTTTGTAAAAAATTGCGATAAAAGTTACAATTTTTTTTGGATGTTTGTTGCAATGAAGTTACGGGAAACAGAGAAAGTTGCAAAAAAAGCTAGTAATAAAAGGTAAATAAAAAGGTTTTTGGGAGAATAAAGCTACTCAAGGCTGGGTTTTCCTAGGAACCTTAGCAATAAGGCTGAGGATGCTGCACATGTTGGACTAATATGAAAATGGCTTGTGGACTTAATATGTGAAAATAACAATTTATTGAATGAATCATATTTGAACATATGTGTCTGTGGGTTGTTGATCTTTACATTGTTAGTTAGTTTCTTATCCTGGGCTGAAACTCATTCATAAAGTTTGATAAAGGAATTGTTGGACTTTAACTTATTATTGCACTTATAATAACGAGCGTAGCTGTCCTCAATTTAGGTCATCCAGTACGTCTCATCTCCGTTTTTTCTTGCATTCCTTCAACAACTTTATAGTGAAAAATCATTACAGCCTGCATTGATATTCAAATGTAAACAGGTTGGCAGGGTGGTCTTTTGATGAACTTTTTGTTGGTAAAAGTGAGATGTTCGAGTCACACACGTCTCTTTAAACAAGGTAATGAATATGGCAACGTACGTGTGACGTCAACCCGTTCTCTCTTCTGCTTGGTCATTGGCTCTCAGAGTCACATGCTGATACAGAGTCTGGCACGTGGGACTGCTGGGATTGGTTGAAGTCGCGGGGAAACTCCGGTTATTGGTCCAAAGTCGCGTCGATTGGTTGAATTTGTTTGAATTGACGCAATTGCGACATCACGGAATCGTGGAAGGACTGAAATGTCATGGTCAACGGTGTCAAAGGCAGCAGTGATATCAAGCAGTATTCAAATTCTTTGTGAGTCCCTTTTGATCTAAAGATCATTAATTACTCTTATGAGAGCTGTTTCTGGGCTATACGTAGCCTATGAATCCAGAGGTATCATACATATTGTGAAATAAAACATATTCATCTAGTTTGTATACAATTTTTTAAGTATTTTGCTTGTAAAGTGGATATTTAAAATTGATCTGTAGTAGTAATTACTATATGGTGAGACAACAGGGAAAATACCAGTCCATTGTATTGATAAAGCAGATAAAAGACAGATTTGAAGTATTGGTAGTTTGGTAGGGAACAAGTGCGCTCAATTACTTCCTCCAGATCTATGGAGTTGGGGGAGAATGTCAAAAAAAGGACATGAAAATAGGAGCAAAATGAAAATAGAGCGACAGGATGATTAGATGGTCAGGATGAGAAGAAAATGATTGGAGGAGGCGACAGCTGCAGAGCTTCCTGACATCAACTCGCACTCCAGCCAGGAGGAGCGAATAAGATGTAATCTAATTTAAGATGCACCATCTCCAGGGTGGCCTGGCCTCCCCAGTTGCTACGCAGCATCTAAAATTCAATCTTAATCTCAGTCAAGCAACAGAACTGGACTGTGTGTGTGCACGTGTGTATGTGTACAGTGGTGTTTCCTGTATGCTGTAACTTGCCAATATATGGAGCCGGTATTAGTACAGTATTTTATATGGTTTTGGGCATCGGTATGGTCTACCTGACAGAATAGACAGACTTGACATTACATAACTATACTAGAAATAATGAAAAATATGTGTGCTACAACCCCTCAAATGATTTAATAGTCATAATGCCTGATCAGATTTCACTTTAGTTTGCATCAGCTACAGCTGCAATGTAGGTTTCTGAGACAATTAAAAGCTATCTTCAGGTTTCTAGTGGCGGCGCCCTCCAGTGACCATAGTAGTTGTGAAGGGAGCAAAGCACAAAGGAAGGTGAGGACGTTTAAGAGCACCAAATGGAGACAGGGGGGGTTGGGTCAAACAAACACAGGACTTTCACCCAGAAGACCGGTGTTCGTGTCCCAAAACATACTGAGCTGCGTCACATTCTACATCACTTGTGCACAAGTGAAGTAATTCAGTTACATTTTATTTATAGTAAAAAAAAAACATTTAAAGAGTTATCTGAAGACACTTTACAGATAGAGCAGGTCTAGACCACACTCTATAATTTACAAAGACCCAAAAATTCTAGTAATTCCCCCAAAAGAAAGCATTTAGTGCAACAGTGGGACAACCTGGGACAGACCCAGGCTCCTGGTAGGTGGAGTCTGACGGTGCCGCTCAAAAAGCTTTTAAGCGTTTCAGTGAATTATTTTAGTAAAATACGAGATTGTTTTCCTTATGAGTCGCCATTATGTTTTGAAATTCGGGGGCAGACAGCCCCACGTGATTCGTCCAATCATGCTGCACCCATAGCGGTTGTAGGAGGGTGTTGACTGTTGATGTACCTGTCAGTGGTCAGGGTTAGGGTTAGTATATGGACATGTACCATTATACTTAAAACAGGGTCACAAACATTCAGGTTTTATTGAAAGCACCACTACCTGCCCCTGGACAGAGATTCTCTGAAAATAAAGTACATAATTGTACTTTAAGGGGTACAATGGCTTGTCACTGGGGCTGTACCCTCCAGGGTACAGCTTCTGTATAGGGTACAAATTTGTACCATGGTGATTTGTACCTTTAACAGTACAAAAATGGACCCTTCAAAAAGGGTACACCATTGGCTTTGATAGGGTACAATCATTGACTATAATGAGATATAATTGTAATTACACACTATCTATATATATACAATATATAATGTATACAGTATATATATACCGTACATATATACTGTATATATACATACATATATGTATACATATACTCTACATATATACTGTATATATATATACATACTGTATACATATATACACATACACATACTGTATACATATAAATACACATATACATATATACATATATACACATACACATACAGTACATATACACATACACATACAGTACATATACACATATATATATACACATACACATATGTAAACATAAACATATATACATATATACACATACACATATACAGTATATATACACATAAACATTTATACATATATATACACATACAAACACACACATATATATATATATATATATGGTATACACACACGCTGAATTAAAATCCTTATCATTTGTTTCATTTCCCATTTTACAACATTTCACTGTAAACCCAATGTCTAACTGTGACATAGGAAGGACAGATACAGTCAATAAAACCTGATAGAAACACAGTTTGTAACTCTCTGGGTTAGCTTAACAGATAGACCTGCCACATCTTGCCAGCTTTCTGTTTTGAAATGGAGATTTAACACAGTTGGGTGAGTGCAAAGCGCTTATATCTGTGTGTGGAAACAGAGCTCAGTGTGTAGCTGATCAAGGAAAAGAACGGGAAAACGGCAGTGAAAATCCCAACACTGTCAGGGATGACACAAACCAGATGTTCCATCTCGTCTCGTCTTCCATAACGTCTCGTTTTTTGAGTTTTTTACAGGTTGCTCTCATGGCTGTCTCTCCACTGTTTGGATCTAATAACGGCCTTTAAATACGCCCGTGTGTTTGTGCTGGATTTCCTCTGGGAGCACTGTGATATTTCAAAACGGGGCAGCTCCAACTGGGCCAACGTGTTAGGGGAGGGGCCCTGCAGCTTTCCGTTGACCAGCTGGAACCAGAAGGCTTTTTATAGTGACATTAACCCTGGGCTGCGGCTTTACAGCGATACGGCGTCTGTTTGGCAGAAGAGGAAGTTCAGTTGAGCTGAACCCACGTGCACGATCTGCAGGCAGAGCATTATAAGTTGACAAAGTAGGGCAGTTGACTTTTTCTGGATCTAGACTGTAATTGAATGGAAAACCAACACAGTGCAGTTCATTTAAGTCAACCACAGAGAGAGAGAAAGGAAATGTGGATTTTAGTCTGTTTGGGTAATAAACTCGAGCACAGATGCACGAACTGTGCAGTATGGCATCTGAAGCATGTGTGTGTGAGAGAGCAAGAGAGAGAGAGAGAGAGAGAGATTTGAGGCCAGTCTGGACTCAACACATTGATATAATTAACCATTCATGAATAGGATGTGGGGAACCAAGCAAAACACAGACACACTAATTAATTATCTGCAGTGATAGAGGTATTCAGATTGTTTATTAAATAGTACCAAAGTCTAATAATTCAACATTAAAATGTTCTGCATTCAAGTATTCTCAGCGAAATGTACGTAATTGTAGCACAAATAAAAGTATTTATTATGCAGAAACATTCCTTTCATAGTGTTTGATATTGTTTATTAGGGCCCAAGCACCAACAGCGGTGAAGGCCCTATTGAAACTGAAGGAATTATTCCTTTCTTTTCTTTTCCTTTCTTCCGGCAAATGAATTGCCTTTTTGAGGAGCATAACATACTCATATCTCACCAAAATTGGCGGCCGCATCAAGTCTGGTGAAAAGTTACGTATTTTATGGGTATTTTAAGGGAATAGGCACAAAAAAACTGCTCGCTAGCGCCCCCTACACAATTAGAAAAATCCAGCCCCTGCAGTACGTTTAACGTAGACTCACGAAACTTGGTACACATATGTAGCATGGCAAGCCGTATAAAAAAGCTCATGGGAGCCATACTCTAAACCCAACAGGAAGTCCGCCATTTAGAATTAGTGTGATTTTCACATTTCCACATGTCGTACTTTCACGAACTCCTCCTAGAGATTTCATCCAACCGACTTCCAGTTTGGTCCGTGCCCTCTTAACATGTTAAAGATTAAAGTTATTAAAAGAAAAACTTTTCGTCATGGGGCATGGCCGTGGCGGGGTGGCCATTTTGTGCATTTTGCCATCAAAACAGGACTTGAGTGTACATTGTCTGATTGGCTTGAAGACATATACACGCCGATATTGGCTCAAAGTCATAACGCCCCCTAGTGGCAACAGGAAGTAGACCTAAAAGTCAAGATGCTTAACAAACTCCTCCTAGAGATTTCATCCGATGGACTTCGAATTCGGTCTGTACCATCTCAACACCTTAAAGTCAAATGGTGCGGGCGTGGCGGCCTTTTTGAGCATTTATTGATGAATGAAGAAGTTGTTGTAACTTTAGTGTACATTGTCACATCTGCCTGAAATTTGTTGAGTTTGACAAGATTCCAGCCCTGAGGACATCTACAGGCCAAAATGTACTTCTGGTTATAGCGCCCCCTGCTGGCAACAGGAAATCAGCCTTATGTGAAAAACATTATCCGATTTACATGAAACTTACAGTATGTGTGGTCTACATGTGATACTGAGCCACCCCCTATACTTTAACCACGCCCATGTACTTAGGCTACACCCCCTTTATGGCTTTTGAACAGTTTAAGGTAGGGTCTTGTGTGAGGTATCACTGAACTCAGCAGAGACTTCCTTATTCATTAGTGAGGGTTTGCCCCCCCCCCTTTTATAACTAATGACCCATTTGATGTACACTATTGTGTAAGGTATCATTGAACTCATCAGACAGTTCCATTTCATTGGTCATGGTTTGACCCGCTGCCTATATTGTAGCCACTCCCCCTTTCACAGCTGATGAACTGTATGATGTAGAGTCTTGTGTGAGGTATCATTGAACTCAGCACGGAATTCCTTTTTCATTGTTTTTTTTTGGATCAGATTTTATTTTACATTTTTTAATATTCAGAAATTAACAGATACAATTACAAACAATACACTGAGACAATGGAACGTATCCCAGAGCCAAAAAACTGAGAGGAAAGCTGTGAGGGAGGGAGACAAAACAACACATGCAGAAACAGACACACACAAACACATACATAGACACACACACACACAGACAAACAATGGACCAGTCCCGCTACAGCCTTGACCTCAAGAAGTCAGCAATGTTGTGCCAAGTGTCTAGGGTCTTTCCAGGCGCTCCATGGATGCACGCTGTTGAACGTTCCCTGTACATGACATCTAAAAAGGAAAGGGTCCATGTACAGATAGACAGGTCATGAGGTGGGTTCCAACAAGTTGCAAATCCTCTTAGCAGCTGTAAGTCCAACAAATACAGCACATTATTTTAGTTCCAGAGAGCTGAAAAGCTGACAGATTATTCAGTATTAAAACATTGACAGTAACAGGCACAGCAACATTAATGAAGGTGGAAATTTTGGATGCTGTATTGTTCCAGAACTAACCAACAGAAGAACACTCCCAGATCATGTGAAGATATGTACCTTGGGCTTTAATTGGGCAGAAAGTGCATAAAGGGCTGTTAATTATTGTCATGTAGTGCATTTTCACAGGGATGAGATATGTCCTATGAATGAAGTTGTTGTGAATCTGCTGATGATACTTCTGGAATGCTACACCATACATCATGCCAGTCGAGATCAATACCCAGCCCTGGACAATCATATGCCCAGATCCTCTCAATAGGAAGGCCAGAGCGGCCAGATATCACTAAGAACTGATAAAGCCTGGATACCATTCCAGAATTCCCTTTTTATTGGTGACGATTTGCGGTGTCTGAGTGCTGCGCAAACGCACCGTCGCAAGGAGTGGCGTCCGCCAGTAACCCTGACAAGGGTTTTCTGTTTGTTGACTATTCTGTCATCCACTAACACACTCTTAGATCCCCCCCTCCCGCTCTCTCTCTCTCTCTCTCTCTTTAACACACACACGCACACACACACACCCCGTCTCGCCATAGCACTGCAGCCAAAATCCACTGGCTTGTGCCTTAAACCTCATGTTATGTTTACATATCCATTTTCCATCATAACAATATCACAGTATTATAGCTGACTCTGTGGCTGAACTTGAAGCAACTAAAAATAACAAACAGGCTTATACAGCACTGACAGACATGGCTTCGACTTTCAGACCTGGGCCAGGGTGCGGGGTGGACTTATCAACCAGCATGTTTTATTAATCAGTGCTGTTAGCCTGTAGCTAAGGACGCAGGTTCAGGTTTAGGGTAAGAATGCTTGCTAGATTGATTCCAAAGAGCCACTGGTCAAAGTCTATCTATGACCAAAAAGAACATGGACATCGCCTGGCAGGCACACACTCTACCTCCAGAAAATGCTAAAGTGGTCATGGTGAGGGAAATGAAAGACCTGGATCCATACAGGCAATGACACCAACGCACACAGAACATAACATTGCTACATGGAAGAGTTATCAGTGACATCAGATTGGGTTGTGAATGGATCTGCACTACGACACCTGCTAAGGATCAGTCCTTTCCATTTAATTCCATGGAAGGTGACAACTTTGGTGAATTGAAAAAAAGCCTTTGAAACAATAAACCATAAACTATTAATGACCAAATTGGAAAAATTTGGCATTAGGGGAGTAGCACATTGATGGCTCAGTAGTTACCTGGAAAATTAGATACCAATAATTCCAATTAAACAACAGCAACATGTGGGGTCCCACAATCCAAAATGTCCAAAAGGTCCCAAAATGGTTTCTATTTTACATAAATGACTGAATTTGGTTGGTTTGCTGATGACACCAAGTGTTTTGTTATATTTTACAAATATATACACATATGTATATACTGTATATACGTATATAAACACATATATACAGTATGTATAGTATACATGTGTATTTATATACTGTACACACATTTGTACATATACTGTACATACACATATACACACATATATACTGTACATACACACATACAATAAATATTGAACACGTCACCATTTTTCTTAGTAAATATTTCCAAAGGTGCTATTGATATGACAATTTTCACCAGATGTTGGTAACAACCCAAGTAATCCATACATACAAAGAAACCAAAACACATACATTCAGAAATTAAGTTATGTGTAATAATGTGAGATGACACAGGGAAAAAGTATTGAACACTCTTACTGGTATTTATTTAATACTTTGTACAGAATCCTTTGTTGGTTATGACAGCTTTGAGACGTCTCCTGGGTGGAGAAACTATTCACATGCATTGCTCTGGTGGGATTTTGGCCCACTCTTCCACACAAACAGTCTTCAAATCTTGAAGGTTCTCTTCTATGAATCTTGATCTTCAATTCTTTTCATAGATTGTCAATGGGATTTAAGTCAGGTGATTGGCTGGGCCATTCAAGCAGCTGTAGTGAATATGACATACATAATTCGCCATGTTGCTAAGGGTGGTTCCACACACCTTTTGATTAAACATATAATTTACTGCCCTTAGTCACCGCAGGTAATGTTAACTGTTTGGGGAGCGCGGCCCCTTTAAATGTTGGGAATGCGTGATGTCGTGGGACGTTATGGGGTTGGCATTAGGCTCAGCGCCTTATTCTGTTATATGCTTTTTCCTGTGAAATAAACGGGCCACACATTCGTGTGCTCAACGGGAGAAATTGTCTCCTGCATCTTGCTGCAATTTCCACACTGGTGACCCCAACTTTAGTCTGCTGGACAGATCCAGAGACACGACACGATCATGGCCACAAACGCTGTCACCCTCAAACTCCCCGAATTCTGGGAATTTTTTTCTTTCTTTGAATTGAGTTTTTCCTTGGCTGTGTGTTTGGGATCATTGTCTTGCTTAAATGTCCACCTTCATCATCCTAGTAGATGGCAGCAGATTTTTTTTTGTCAAGAAGTTAAATTTGTCCATTCATCCTTTCTTCAATTATGTGAAGTTTGCCACTACCATTTGTTGATATCCCCCCCCTCCAAATTTCACTGTTGGTATGGGTTTTTAGGGTGATGTTCAGTGCCATTTCTCCTCCAGACATGGTGTGTATTATGGCATCCAATCTCATCTGACCACAGTATATTCTCCCAGTATTTCACTGGCTTTTCCAAATGTTGTGCAGCAAACTTTAAGCGAGCTTCAACATGCTTTATTTTCAGCAGTGGAGTCTTGCGTGATGAGCGTGCATACAGGCCATGGCGGTGGACTGCATTACTTACGGTTTTCTTTGAGACAACAGTACCTGCTAATTGCACGTCTTTTTGAAGCTCTCCACAAGTGGTTCTTGGCTCTTGGACAATGCTTCTGATTATTCTTTTCACTCCTCTGATGATTGTCTTTCCACTTCCGTATTATGGCCCCAGCATTGGAAAATTCAGAAGCTTAGAAATGCGCCTATACCCAATGCCATCATTATGTTTTGCAACAATTAGCCAACTGTCTTGACACAGCTCTTTGCTTTTACCCATCATGAGTGGGGTCTTGTGTGACACATTGACACCTTTTTGTAGGCCATTAGTTGGGACTGAACCAGCTGATATTAAATTGCACTGACACAGGGCTGGATTGCTTTTTAATTACTGATAGTTTTCAGATGTTGTTTTGGCTTTCCATGCCTTTTTGCACCTCCCTTTCTTCATGTGTTCAATACTTTTTCCCAGTGTCATTTCACATTATTACACATAACTTCATTTCTGAACTTATGTGTTTTGGTTTCTTTGTATGTATGGATTACTTGGGTTGTTACCAACATCTGGTGAAAAGTTCATGTCTAGCACCTTTGGAAATATATTAACTGAGAAAAATGGTGACGTGTTCAATACTGTTCAATACAATCGTACAAGTAGTACTTACTTGTTGATTTTTGGTTGTTTGTTTTCTTGTCTTTTAATTTTTCATTTTGTTTGTTTTAGTAAATGCAGCAATGTTATTTTTGTATGTCATCAGTGTATTGCTTAATTTTTCACTGAAAAAAAATGAAGGATTAGGCAAACTATTGGTGCTTTTCCACTGCGTGGTATCTACTCGACTCGCTTCGACTCTACTCACCTTTTTTGGTTTTCCATTACGAAAAAAAGTCCCTGGGACCTGCTACCAGGTACTTTTTTTAGTACTACCTCAGTCGAGGTTCCAAGCGAGCTGAGGCGATACCAAAAGGTGACGTGTAAACCTGCAGACTGCTGGTTGGTCGGATCACTGCGTTTTTAGCAAAACAAGAATGCGGAGTGTGTGTCCGGAACAAACGCGACATTTAAAAAATAAATCTAACCAGACACCGACAGATTATCTACTCTCTGCACTATTCTCACTTTTCAACTGTTCAATATTAAGGGCTATATATTAGGGGATTTATGTTGTTTCCAATATTGCACACTGTTACTTTAAAAAAAACAAGACAATATATCAAAGAAAAGTTTTTATTTAGCTATTCAAGTAGCGCATCAAACCTTCCCGTCCATCCCGGTCTTCTTCCCCTGCACCCTGTGACAGTGTCCCCCCCCGCCCCCCCGGCTCTGCTGGCCCAGATGCATCCCAGTCGTTGTCATAAGCCTCCCCATGACTCTCATAAAGATTATACAAGCAGGTCAGAACCAGAACCAGAACCAGAGATTTCACCCGTCGGACATCGCCCACCAGACGGTCTGCGGCGGCGCTTTTGCAAAGCGTGAATGCTCTGAAACACAAACAGTACACAGCAGACATATTTTGGTGTGTAATCATGGTTGCTAAAGTTCATGTACTTTATATAGCGTATAGTAAATACTGACTGTGACCCTAACACATGCCAATGTTAGCTAACGTTACCAGGAAACTTAACTTACCCTTTGGTGTCGGCAAACAATAGTCATGTCGACATCTGAGCACTGTCGGAATTCCCAAATTCCTGTTTTTTTAGTGGTGATTTTTGTTGCTTCCTTCAGCTTCTTTTGAAACAAAACATTTCTTCTGGCTGTGGCGAGTAGCCGACGTGCTGTTGTGAGTCACGCGTACCTATGGTGACCAGCCACGCTGAGGCGTTACTCAATCTGCAATGGAAAACGGGCGCAGAGTGCGTCGAGTTGAGTAGAGGCGAGTAGAGTCGAGGCAAGTCGAGCTGTTACCAGCAGTGGAAAAACGCCATATTAGTGCTTCCTCAGTAAAGATAAATAACATGTTGGTGTCATTAATCTTAACTCTTAAAGAAAGTCCTCCACGTGCTGTCAGTCTGGCTGTCCCAGTGATCGTGATATCTCAGATGCCCCTGAAAGAAAAGTTCTGCACATTTGGCACAAATGTCCACTTGGGTTCAAGGAAGATCTGATAAGATTTTGGAGGTCAAAGGTCAAGTCACTATGAGCTCACGTCCGTCCATCCCATTCCAACACCTTGGGGAAGTGTCTTCAAATATAAAATTTTTAAGCTAGTTATGAAAACATTTTACAGAAATGGCAAATAGCGTATAAGATGATGAAGTGATGACATTTTATATCCAAAAGGTTAAAGGTAAACTTCACTGAGACATCATAATGTAATGTAAAAACACTTTCTTTTGGCCATTATTCCACGTCATAACTATGGAGGGGAGACTTTTGGTTGGATATGGGAATTAGTGACACGGTATGTTGAAACTGTGGTGATTTTATAGATGTCTGTGAAGCATCCACGATTTGCCCCCAAAAAACACTTAATACTTTTTATTAATTTAGTGCTTGAAAGTCTTCACTACATATATTATATGAGTCTAGACAGACAATGATGTAAACTGCAACTTGACTGGTTGGTGGAGGCATGCAATCGCAAGGCATAATTTAGTTTGAAAAGATTTTGTGTTACCTGGCAACAGACGTATCAAGGTAAGTTAAGTTTAATGCTTTAAGGGGTCTTTCCAAAACCCTAAAAAAACTGCAGTATTCAAGCCACCAGCCACTAAAAAAGCTAATCAGGATGCTTCTGTACTAAAGCCCACATCCAACCTGCCATTTATTAGTAAAATTATTGAGAAAGTTGTCTTTAGGCAACTCAGCAAATTTCCTGGCATCAAATAACTACCTTGACATTTTACAGCCTGGATTTTGGACCCACCAGTACCCAACGGCTCTTGTCAAGGTTCTGAATGACATTAAACTCTGCATAGATTCTGGTAAAGTCTCTGTCCTCGTGTTATTAGAGCTTACTGCTGCTTTCGATATGGTTGGCTGTAATATATTAATAGAACAACTCCAACGCTGGTTTGGTCTCTCTAACACATTTCAGAATTTTTTCAAGTCCTAGTTTCAAGATAGACACTATTTTGTATCAATTGGTAGTTGCTACATCAGAGAATTTCCCAACAATGTGTGGAGTTCCGCAGGGATCGATTCTTGGGCCACTGTTATTTAATCTTTACATGCAAAATACAAAACCTTAAGGTCTTATACTACAAGTATGCATAATTTGTCCTTGAACAGTGTATTAAGCTACTTTCTGACCTACATTTTAGTAATCATTAAAAGGAGTGTGAATATTAGAAACCTTTTGGGGGTTCAAACAATACTTGGCCAGATATTACATAACATTCATTTGGCAATCGCTTTTGTCCAAAGTGACTTACAGTTCAGTGGTTTCAAATTCCATAGAAATATGATACATATTCTGATGCATGAGCTAGGTGCATCCCTCCAAACTAACGACTAAAGGTGTGTTCCAGTACAGTCCAAAGCCCCACTGGTCCTGCAGGGTTTAAGAGGTTAATGCAGGTGTGCTTGGTGCGTCATCTGAGCCTGGATTGTTATGAAGTTGTTTGTGCTGTTGTGTGTCTCCTCAGGGACTGTGATGTCAGCCAGATTAACTACATGTACGCCCAGTATGTTAAAAACACCATGCAGCCTCTCAACATTGCAGATGTCACCAAGGACCAACGGTTCCCTTGGACAGTCAGTATATTTTTTCTTTTATTTCTTTTATCTTTTTTTTTTTTTTCCAAAAGTGAGTAATTGTTCCTTTTTTCCTTTGACAGAGAGAAAACCCGGATCACACCAGCAAACAGATAAAGAGTTTGCTCTGCACTCCCATCAGAAATGGCAAGAAGGACAAAGTCATAGGTAGGATCACTCTGTCTCTCTCTCTCTCTCTCACTCTGGTGAAGCGCCCCTTGAAGTACTAAACCTTGGCTTAAACCACTTCTTTTTCACCTGTTAATGACAGTGGCTTAGCTGCAGTAAGATACGTCAGGAGAAAACTAGCATGATGCACTAAAAGATAAGACAACATTAAGATGTTAGGTGTAGACCACCAGCACAGACACACAAGTATGTGTAGTTAGTGGCGAAATGTTCCTTAGAGTGTATTGTCAAACACATATATCAGTCAAACCGAGAGAGAGGTGAGCACTGTAAATATATGGCTTCAGTACTTAAACTGTCTCTGGGGTTTTTACTTTTCAAGGCAGTGATGTAACACCTTTGCCAGGTAGATGCTTCAACAATCTCAAATCAAAGGCCTGAGAACACATTAAACCAGCATAGCATTATCACTTTAATTGTCCATCCATGAATAGTCCTGCCACTCCACCCATCACTGTGATTATCATCAGCATAATTAGCTCATAGCAGCTCCATTAGTTGGCTATAAAGATGACTAATGACCGTGGATGTCCCTCACTGATCAAATAAAATAGATCCACAGAGCCTCTCTCCAACCTTTAAGAGTCCTGGTGATGAGTAAGATCAAAACAGCTTTGTTTCTTACAATGAAATGTTCTGCGTCCTTCTCCTCTGACACATTAATTCAGACTAGCTCTTTTGCTTCATGAATACATAAATAGCATTAGAGATGCAGTAGTTTTTGTAGAAGGCATAGTTTTGTGTCCAGAATCAGAATCATATTTATTACCAAAGTAAGTTTTCACTTGCAAGGAATTTGCCTTGATGTATTTGGTGCATATAATAAAACAGGAAACACAACATGCAGACACTCAAGAGGAACACAAGACAGAAATAACACCACAAGACCGGGGAGAAAACTAAGGCACAAACACAAGGAGACAAGACAGGACCAAAAAACCAAAGAAGGAGGAACAGAAAACAAGCAATATACCAAAATCATAACAGTATATTATGCTAAAAGACACTTATAATTACTAATATTTGCAACAATGAAATTATTGGCACCCCTGGAACTTTTCCAGAAAATGCACTTTCTCCCAGAAAAGTGTTGCAATGACAAATGTTTTGGTATACACATGTTTATTACCTTAAAGTGCATTGGAACAGCACAAAAAGCAGAAGAAAAAAGGCAAATTTGACATAATTTTACTCAAAACTCAAATTAGGTCGGACAAAATTGTTGGCACCCTCAACTTAATATTTGGTTGCACACCCGTTGGAGAAAATAACTGAAACCAATCGCTTCCTATAACCATCAACGAGCTTCCTACACTTCTCAAATGGAATTTTGGACCATTCTTCTTCTGAAAACTGCTCCAGGTCTCTCAGATTTGAAGGGTGCCTTCTCACAACAGCAATTTTGAGATCTCTCCATAGGTGTTCAATGGGATTTAGATCCAGACTCATTGATGGCAACTTCAGAATTCTCCAGCGCTTTGGCTCCAACCATGTCTGGTGCTTTGTGAGTTACGTTCCGGGTCATTGTCCTGCTGAAACACCAATGACCTCTGACGCAGACCCATCTTTCTGACACTAGGCCCTACATTATGGACCAAAATCTTTTGATAGTCTCCAGATTTCATGATTCCTTGCTCACAGTCAATGCACCCAGTGCCAGAGGCAGCAAAACAACCCCAAAACATCCTTGAACCTCCACCATGTCTGACTGTAGGTCCGGTGTGGCCTCTTTCCATTTTCTGTAAACAGTAGAATGACGCGCTTTGCCAAAAAACTCTACCTTAGTCTCATTGGTCCACAAAACTTTCTCCCAGAAGGATTGAGGCTTACTCAGGTACATTTTACACTGCAGTCTGGCTTTTTTATGCCTCTGTGTCAGAAGTGGGGTTCTCCTCTGTCTCCTGCCATAGCACTTCTTCTCTTTCAGATGACAACGTATAGTTCGAGCTGACACTGATGGGCCCTGAGTCTGCAGGACAGCCTGAGTTTGCGTGGAAGTTGACTGAGGTTGTTTATCCACCACTCGAACTATCCTGTGTTGCATTCGTTTATCAATTTTTTTCTTTCCGTCCACGTCCAAGGAGACTTGCCACAGTTCCATGGGTTTTAAACTTCTGGATTATATTGCACACAGTGGACACAGGGAACTTTAAGATCTCTGGAGATTGACTTGTAACCTTGAGATTGTTAATATTTTTCCACAATTTTGCTTCTTAAGTCCTCAGACAATTCTCGGCTCTTCTTTCTCTTCTCCACGCTTGGTGTGGCACACACAGGCGCACAACACAAAGGTTGAGCCAACTGGCTTCAGTTTTTATTTCTTTATTGCCAGCACCTGTTGCGTGTCACAGGTGATTTTGAATGAACATCACATGCTTGAAATGAAATTATTTACCCACAGTTTTAATAGGGTGCCAATGATTTTGTCCAGTCCATTTTGGGAGTTTTGTGTAAAATTATGTCAAATTTGCCTTTTTTCTTCTGCTTTTTTGTGCTGTTCCAATGCACTTAAATTTAATAAACATGTGTATACCAAAACATTTGTCACTGCAACACTTTTCTGGGAGAAATGGTGCATTTTCTGGAAAAGTTCCAGGGGTGCCAATAATTTTGTCCATGACTGTAACAGTTTTAGAAAGGGTTGCACGGGTGTGCAAAGATATTGATCAGAGGTGGTTTCCTCCGGGTGCTCTGGTTTTCCTCCCATCATAAAGACATGCATGCTGGGTAACTAGGACTACAGTTGAAAATTAGCCGACTGGTTAACACTTGCACATTTACAGTAATGTTGATTAATGTGCATTGTCCTAATCAAATAAATCTTAAGATATGAAATAGAGGTGGAATGATATGTAGCAACATGCCGCTGGTTGGAGTTGAACCCAGGCCTGCTGCATTGAGGAGTTAACCTTTATATATGTGCACCCGCTCTACCAACTCAGCTACCTGGGCGCCCAACTTTGCAGATTTCCAACCCTTCTGAAGCCATTCTTCTAGTGGGGATTTAGCAGCATTAGTCTCGCATTGCCAGACCTTCCTCCATTGTGTTGCTGAAGAAGGTCTGGCTAGTCCACAAAGTATTCTGGGATGGGAGAAAAACGTGGTCTGGTTTATTGGCATTTCTTTAAACCAATCACAATCGTCTTGGTCGCCGGCCGAAAGGAGGTACCGTGCTTCTGCAAAACAGCCTCGTGAAGGAACTTGTTTTGGTGAAACGTGGAGCTCTGGAATTGAAATGGCTGCCTAGTGTACAATAAGAATGCACTCAGCATGCTCAACATGAGCATGCCTCATAGTTTTTTTAAAGCTCAGAGTTCATGATGTATGCTAACATTTTGAAAAAAAATATCCTTTTTGTTGTTTATCTGTAACTTTCATCTCTGTTATCAGTCACATGGCAACAGTGTTTTCACGTTAACCACTTGGACACCAAGCATAATGTGTACTGTGTACTGAACGCCCCATGTCAAAAATATTTGACCTATATGTCTGTTTCTGTGTGTGTCTATGCAGGTGTATGTCAGTTGGTGAACAAGATGGACGAAGCATCAGGCAGTGTGAAAGCCTTCAACAGGAACGATGAGCAGTTCCTGGAGGCATTCGCCATCTTCTGTGGTCTGGGCATCCAGAACACACAGATGTACGAAACAGTGGAGAGAGCCATGGCCAAGCAAGAAGTCACTCTGGAGGTCAGCCTTATACACACACACACACACACTAATTGAATTTTCTGTCCCGTGAGCACATTATAAGGGGAAATTGACTTATTTTTAAGGCATAACTTCAGCTGCAGTCCAAACACATTGGTCATCTTTTAAGAAACACTAAATGTAATAAGGAGACCAATCGCTTTATTGTGTTATAAAGGCGGGGGAAGCGTGGTGGACTAAGACCTAAGCTAAATGATGTCTCTGGTAAGACCAGAGGTGGTGGATTCAATTCAATTTTATTTATAGTATCAATTCATAACAAGAGTTATCTCAAGACACTTTACAAGGACCCAACAGTTCTAGTAGTTTCCTCCAGAGCAAGCAACAGTGCGACAGTGGCAAGGAAAAACTCCCCTTTGGGAAGAAACCTCGGACAGACCCAGGCTCTTGGTAGGCGGTGTCTGACGACCGGTTGGGGATAGAATGAAGAGTGGCAATAACAGTCCCAAAAAATAAATAAAAATAAAGTAGTTTGTAGTAGTTCTTTGTAGTAGATCATGGCATAGCAGGGCACTGTGCAGCATTACAAGGCACAGTAGGACGTAGGTGGGCACCGCGGATCGTGGCAGGGAAGGGAACGTGTAGCGGGACCATGGCGACAGCTGCAACCAGGATTTTGGGGCCTCCCTGATCCAAGGAAACACGCTGGGGGAAAAAGAACATAAGGACTCCGGGGAATGACTCCCCGGAGCTAGGTTAGTAACAAGCATTTCTGGGACATAGATGCACTCAAAATAGGAAGATAGAAAGATAGGAGAGAGGAGCTCAGTGTGTCGAAGGAAGTCCCCCAGCAGTCTAAAACTATTACAGCATAACTAAGAGAGACAGGTTAAAGAGAGGAGCCTGGAAAGGCTAGAACTCTCCCCAACCGGATCGGGCTGTATGCCAAGTCTCCCTTTAGTTTTATTATATTCTTGATTATATGATAGATAGATCTGACAACTATGACGAGAAGCAGGTGGGCCGGGTTAGGCGGACGCTGCAACTCCTCACTTCCTTAACAATATTCAATTCTATGCCCTAACTATAAGCTTTATCAAAAAAGAAAGTCTTAAGCCTACTCTTAAATGTGGAGACGGTGTCTGCCTCTTGAACCCAAACTGGAACCTGGTTCCACAGGAGAGGAGCCTGATAGCTGAACGCTCTGGCTCCCGTTCTACTTTTAGAGACTCTAGGAACCACAAGTAATCCTGCATTCTGGGAGCGTAGTGCTCTTGTAGGGTTGTAAGGTACTATGAGCTCTTTGGTGTGTCAGTGCACCATCGCTCTGGAACAAGCTTCCTCTTGTTATTCGTTCTGCCTCCTCTATTATTATCTTTAAAACCCAGCTAAAAACTTACCTCTTCACTGAGGCGTATGGAGTTTAATCTCTCCTGGCCACACACCCTCACCTCTTAAACCCCCCCCCTTGTTTGTTAAGCGTCCTTGGGTTTGTGAAAGGCGCTATAAAAGTCAAAGTTATTATTATTATTATTATTATTATTTAAGATAAGATGGTGCCTGACCATGAAGAGCTTTGTAGGTGAGAAGAAGGATTTTAAATTCTATTCTGGATTTTACAGGAAGCCAATGCAGAGAAGCTAAAACAGGAGAGATGTGGTCTCTTTTCTTGGTTCCTGTCAGAACACGTGCTGCAGCATTCTGGATCAGCTGAAGAGTCTTTATGGAGCAGCCTGATAATAAAGAATTGCAGTAATCCAGCCTAGAAGTAACAAATGCATGGACTAGTTTTTCTGCATCATTTTTAGACAGGATATTCCTGATTTTTGCAATATTACGTAGGTGAAAAAGGCGATCCTTGAAATTTGCTTTATGTGGGAATTAAAGGACATGTTCTGATCAAAGATAACTCCAAGATTCCTCACAGTGGTGCTGGAGGCCAGGGTGGTGCTGGAGGCCAGGGTGATGCCATCCAGAGTAACTATCTCTTTGGATAATGCGTCACGGAGGTACTTGGACCCCAGAACAATAACTTCAGTTTTATCTGAGTTTAACATTAGAAAGTTACAGGTCATCCAGGTTTTAATATCCTGAAGGCACATTTGAAGTTTAGCTAACTGATTAGTTTCATCCGGCTTGATTGATAGATATAATTGAGTATCATCTGCATAACAATGAAAGTTTATGGAGTGCTTCCTGATAATATTGCCTGAAGGAAGCATATATAAAGTGAACAGGATTGGACTGAGCACAGATCCTTGTGGGACTCCATGACTAACTTTGGCGTGCACAGAGGATTCATCGTTAACATGAACAAACTGAGATCGATCTGATAAATAAGACTTAAACCAGCTTAGAGCAGTCCCTTTAATGCCAATTAAATGTTCCAATCTCTGTAATAAAATATGATGGTCAATGTTATCAAATGCAGCACTAAGATCTAATAACACCAGTACAGAGATAAGTCCTTTGTCTGATGCAATTAGGTCATTAGTAATTTTCACAAGTGCTGTCTCTGTGCTATGATTAACTCTAAATCCTGACTGAAAATCCTCAAATAAGCTGTTGCTATGCAGAAAATCACATAGCTGTTTAGCGACTGCTTTCTCAAGAATCTTAGAGAGAAATGGAAGATTGGATATAGGTCTATAGTTGGCTAAAACTTCTGGATCAAGGTTGGGCTTTTTCAGAAGAGGTTTAATTACAGCTACTTTAAAGTGCTGTGGTACATAGCCTGTTAATAAAGACAGATTGGTTATATCTAGTAGAGAAGTGTTGACTAATGGTAAAACTTCTTTAAGTAGCCTAGTCGGGATGGGGTTTTACAACAGTTTCTAAGGTTCCTGAGTTTAGAGATAAGTCAGTGCCAGTTAAAAGCAGGTCTTGGTGAATTTTGCTTCTAATAGTGGTAATTTTATCATTGAAGAATCTCATGAAGTCGTTACTACTAAGAGCTATGGGAATACTTGGCTCAGTAGAGCTGTGACCTTCCGTTAGCCTGGCTACAGTACTGAAAAGAAACCTGGGGTTTTTCCTATTTTCCTCTATTAATGACGAGTAGTACGCTGCTCTGGCATTACGAAGGGCCTTCCTATACGTTTTAAAACTATCTTGCCAGATTAACCGAGAATTTTCCAATTTGGTGGAACGCCAAATCTTCTCAAGTTTCCGTGATGTTTGCTTTAATTTGTTTTATTATCTTCTTTTTTAGAGGGGCAACAGAGTCAAGTGTCATTCGCAGCGAGCCTGCTGCACTATCAACAAAGTGATCGATTTGGGAGGGACTGAAATTAGCATAGGAGTCCTCCGTTACTTTGTGACTTGATAATGAATTAAATGCTAATGGAATCACATCCTTAAATTTAGCTACAGCGCTATTATAAACCCACTCACTCCACCCCTGCAGCCACTGATGTCAACTTCCTGAACGAGCTGAATTGACTTTTATGCTCGCTTTGAAAGAGACAACAGAGAAACTGCCACCAAGCTCAAATCCTCAGCTGACCACCCACCAATCACACTCTCCTCCACAGATGTCTGCAAGGCACTGAGCAGGATCAGCACGCACAAGACTGCTGGACCAGATAACATCCCTGGACGCGTACTCAGGGCATGTGCGGAGCAGCTCGCTGGGGTTTTTACAGACATTTTCAACTTGTCTCTTGCCCAAGCAGCTGTACCAACATGCTTTAAATGCACTTCCATTGTGCCAGTGCCAAAACACTCCAGCCCAAAGTGCTTTAACGACTACTGCCCTGTAGCACTCACACCCATCGTAATGAAGTGCTTTGAGCGGCTGGTCCTGGCACACCTAAAAGACTCGCTACCATCCACATTGGACTAATACCTAATAGGAGCACCCGGTTTCCATGGCTCTGTGCTCACACTGGACAATACAAACACTTCTACACGAATGCTGTTTGTTGACTTCCTCAGCATTCACCTGTCATCCATTTAATGCCAAACTTATCTGTCCTGGGCATCAACACCTCCATGCAATGATTTTGGACTTTTTGACCAACAGACTGCTGAATGTTTATCAGGCTCCAATCCATAACTCAAACTGTTTATACAGGGCATCTTTTTTTACTCCCTCTTCACCTCCGACTGCAAGCCTTGACTGGTAATTCCATCATCAAGTTTGCAGACAACACTGATTGGTCTCATAAGCAACAACGATGAGACTGCCTATAGGGAGGAGATCAAGCACCTACCACATGGTGCACTGAAAATAACCAGCTCCTCAACACATAGGCACACACGACACCATATCAATGGAATGGCAATACCGTGTCTCCAGTTTAACTCTGGGGTAACATGCTGGTCAACCAACACCTCCTGCCTCCAAGAAGGCTCACCTGCGCCTTTTCTTCCTGAGGACACTGAGGATAGCTTTCTGCCCAAACTTTATTTGTATCCTGACCAACTGTGCAACAGTTGTTATACTGCTCTGTTTTTAGCACTAACTTATGGTATATATCTATCTGACTCCAACCTGCCTGTCCATAATAAGAGGCGCTGTCTGCATCGAGTACATATTTCCTGTAAACTTCTCTCACCCAACCATTGTTTCTCTCCTGCCTTCCGGCAGGCGGTTCAGGTGCCTCCGGACCAGGACCAGCAGACTAAAGAACAGTTTTTTCCCCAGAGCTGTCTCTTTATTGAACTCTATAGTAATATCCCCTGTATATCCAGCTGTAAATCTTCCTCACACCTGCCTCCATTTTGTTATCTGCAATACTATTATGTTCATGCAGCTGACTGTTACAAATAACAACTGTTTATATCTGCATCTTTTTTTTGCACTAACCTTGACTGGTATTTCAATTTGCAGTACTAGTGTTTATTTACAGTACCAATTGTTCCATGTCATCTGCACTTACTTTGCTGTATTGCACTTTCCACTGCACTTTATTCGGATAGCTTCTGCCCAAACTTTACTGCTATTAAATCATTGTTATACTGCTCATTTTAGCCTAACTTATTATATATATCTATCTGTAAAAATTCTGTCCATAATAATAGCCGTCTGATAGTACATATTTACCTGTAAACTCTGGAAACCATTAGTATATTATGTTCATTGTACATATCTGTCAAATTTCTACTTATAGTAATATCCACCTGTATATCCAGCTGTAAATCTTGCTCACAATACTTGTTATCTATATCTTATATTCATAGGACAAATCTATCCGTTTATTATTCAACTCTATCATATCCATGTCCTGCACCTGCTATTCTTCTGGTTGCCAAACTGCATTTTTGCCTTGTACCTGTGTAATGACAATAAAGTTGAATCTAAAATGTATTATCGTATTACTATAATGCAAAATAACGTAATTTATGTTACAGTAATCATCATTAGTGTTCTGGCAGTATGAATCTAGTGTTCTGGCATGCTTTGGTGGGCTTTCGCATTGTTCAATCTTTTAAAGTATTTCCACTGAAAGCTGGTGACAGATATTGTGTTAGCCTAATTTAGATGGTAGGGCCTGGATTAATCAGGTGGGCCAAAAGGAAAGTTAACCTTTATTTACCTCAAATGAAAATAAGAGAGCCTGTTTGTTGTCGATTTTGTCATACAGTATTTTAGGGAGAGGCTGTTCAGATAGATGCTTGATTTGAGCTAACAAAATCAGATGATCAGAAACTGATCACCCCAAAGACATTCGAGATGCATGTCACATATCAGGTTCTCTGTATTAACCCAAGTTTGCATGCCTTATCTATTTTATATGTGTTCCAGGTCTTGTCATATCACGCCTCCGCTGCAGACGAAGAATCGCAGGAACTCCAGGTAACCACGGTAAATTAAATTTTATTCACTTAACGATATACTCTTTCATGCCTACATGACCTTCAATTCAAGTGAATTTCAATTCAATTTTATTTAGAGTGTCAAATCCCAACTGGCGTTATCTCAGGACACTTTACAGAAAGAGAAGGTCTAGACCACACTTTATAATTTACAAAGACCCAACAATTTAACAATAGTAGTAGCAGTGCAGGGCGTAGCAGGGCGTTGAGCAGGACCACGGCAGCCGCTGCAAACACAATCCAGGTGCAACCACAATCCAAGGAAATCTAGGAGGCGAGAATACATGAGGACTCAGGGGAAGAAGTTCCCAGAGCTATTTAGTTCCCACTCATGCATGGAATATTCAATACACAGCCATAAACACACATAGTGACACACAGACACACAGTCATGTAACACAACACCACACACACACACCAATCACCTGACTTAAATCCCATTGAAAATCTATGGAAATAACTGAAGATCAAGATTCAGGAGACATCTTGAAGCTTGTATGTATGGATTACTTTGGATGTTACCAACATTTGGTGAACGTTCATGTCAATAGCACTTTTGGAATTATATTTACTGAGAAAAATGGTGACGTGTTAAATACTTATTTCACCCGCTATATATGTTAATGACATGTGAAATCCTAGAGTCAGATGGAGTTGCACTGGCATAATTTGGTCCACTCACACACATCCTATCTTTAACTGATGTTTGCAAAATCTCTAACCAAGTTAGTTACAAGTGGCCTCTGAGTTCAGAGGCCACTTGTAGGTGTTCTTTTGTTTCGCTTTCAAGTGTTTCAAAGCTCATGCACATTTTCCTGTGTAGTCATTTTAAAAGAATAGACAGCTGGTGGAGATATGGTAAATAGTTATATAAAGAGAGCCAGACTAACCAGGTCTTTGTAGCCAGCAGCCCAGTGATGTCGTGCTGCTGAGAAAACAGCGTGGTAGAGAACTGGTTAGTTACTAAGTAGATATTTTAGATGTTATTTTTGTCTAGCCATGTTTCAGTTACAGCTTTTTGATATATGCGTCCCCTAATTGTCCCTCAGGCAGTCTCTACAGGGTTGTCTCCTCAGCAATCCAGCAACTGTGACTCTATCGAGGCAAAACGACATCAACCTCCTTAGCTTAATTTATCCTTGGCTTTCTTCTTCATGTATTAAGGAAATGCATTCTAATACAGCCCATGTTCTACGCAAAACTGCAACCTAACTAATGTATCACTTTTCAAATTACAACTCTAAACAATAGTAACGCAGCTAACTGGTTTTCTGACACAACTTCAACTTGTTATGTCCATTGATTTAAACCTTTTTTTATATTGAGCTAGTTATTTTTAATTTATGCTAGTTATTATTTAATAACTTGGTGGAATAACATAAAACATAACATTGCCTTTTTTATAATTGAATTTCCTTGTTTTCGCACAAAAAATAAAAATGACCATATGATCATACATGTGATCTCACAGGGGTAAATGGCAAATATGAACCATAAATGATGTATATATCATTGGTAATTGAGCATTAGTAAACATTAAGTATTTTTACATAAATTGTTATGTCCATTGATTTAAAAGCCCAATAACGTGGTGGGTCCACCAAACCTGGGAACATTGGCTGTGTAACAACAATATGAACACACAAGGGTTAAACAATGACAGCACATGACCATCTCAAAAGGTCTGGTTCTGTTATCCCCCCTCGTGTAAAGGTGGCTGCATAGCCTAATTAAGTGGCCGGCCTCGGGTGCTAGGGACGGGGATGTATTTAGGACACATACTTGATTTTTTTGGGTGTCTACCCAAGAGAAATACAGTATGTGTTACACATCACAAGGTAAAACCCTCTCAAAATGATGCAGTTTAAGCTGCTACGCTAACTGCAGCAGCACCTTTATGTCAGTGTTGCCATATAAAATGAAATAACAACTTACAATTGTCAGGTATTAGTCCAATGAAATAATGCAAATGACACTTTTATATTCATGTGTGCATATCATTGAATCCACAGCCTCCATGAATTTCCCTAATATGTGATTGTGTGTGTATGTGTGTGTGTGTGTGTGTGTGTGTTTGAAGGTAGCCTCAGTGCCGTCAGCCCAGTCGTTGCGTCTCCTGGACTTCAGCTTCAGTGACTTTGACTTGTCCGACACAGAAACCACGCTGGGTACCATTCGTATGTTTGTCGACCTCAACCTGGTCCAAAACTTTCAGATGAAGTACACGGTAAGAACTGACCTGGGATGTTATTGAAGTAGATTGTAGGTACGCATTTTCCATTGATACTTTGGTCCACAGGAATATTCATTAAAATGAGTTGTGGTCCCCGCAGGATGAACCTAATGGTCCCTTCAACACGAGAAATACTAGAATGCAGGGCTGTAGTCAAGACCACCTTTGTCGAGTCCAAGACCAGGACTAGTTTAGTCCAAGTCAAGACCGAGTCCGAGTCAAGTCCGACAGAAAAAAGGTCTTATGCAAGACAGTATCAAGACAATCATTTTGGGTTTCACTTTCCCTCCAATATTATTATCAACATAATAAAGACACCTGGACTTGGTCGAGACCAAAAGCCCAAAATCTATATCTGACAAGACCAATGGCCAAGACCGAGACAAGTCCGAGTCCAAATACTAGCAAGTCCGAGACAAGTCCGAGACCACAGAAAAACGGTCTCGAGTCCGGACTCGAGTACTACAGCCCTGCTAGAATGCTGAAATTAAGTAAGCACTGTCATACTCCCCAGAGGATGAAACCTTTTTCACTTTGGGCATGTCACCCTCAGATCAAGATATTTAATTCCTCCTCTGCAAACGTTGTCGTTGGCGTTTTTTGCTGCCAAGTCACAGAAGGACTTACTAAATACTATATAAAACTAGCATCTTTTCACTGTTGTCGTTTGCTGTTGTAGGTCATTTATGATCATCAGATGGAATATTTCACAGTTTCAGAAATTTAAAAGTTACATATAGTCCCTTTAAGGAAGTGCAATACTTGTTATATACTGTATGTATTTAGTAAGTAAATGTCCAATGATGAACATGAACTATTATAAATATGTGGTGCATATGAGAAAAGTAATGTCAGACTGAGAGGAGAGAAGAAAGATAGTTAATGTCAGATAGGTTTTATGCATTGATATTTAGTGATGCATTACAAATCATGGAAGCCCATTAATTGTGTAAATAATGTTTCTAGTAAATGAAAAACCGAGGGCTTAGTTTTTAATTTTTATTGCTCTTCATTACTCATCACGTCCCATTCAGGATATTGTAGGGATGAAGAGTTTCTGAGGGATCTAGGACCATTGGTGCTGTGGACAGGTTAGCCATGCAGCGGTTGCCTCCCCATGTTAAAAGTCCCCAAAGATAGCTGAACATACTTTTCTGAGTTTGTGGTACAGGTCCATGTTTGCAAAAACTAAAATAAAAGCTACATTATTTCTTATATTATATCATTATACAGTATATAACCCTTTTGAGACTTGTGTGTTCTGTTAGTAGAGTATGATGTCATCTGCTTAATAAGCTTATTTTATGGCTAATCGTAGTGGACAGTACACCGGTGATGCAATTTTTCTGTGTGGTTGGATGCAGGTCTTCCTTTGATAAGACGTGTTTGATCAATGTGTTTTATAGATGGATAAGATACAATCTAGCTTAAGATAAATTATAAATAAAATGAGGTGAATGGTCATTTAATTATATGAAAACGTGACATATTACTACATAAACACAGGTAATATTTCCGAACACACATACCCAAAGTGGAGACATAGCCTGCATTACATTACAAAAAAAAATCAAGAGCTTTACTATATTGTACATTATAGCATATTATCATGGCAACCACAAAGGTAGAACAAGACAAGAGCAGTTTCCTGCATAGTATTCACAGAAAACATGCAAAAACAATAATCTGCTCATTATAATCAACAAGATAAGACCATTAGTGTTTGTGTGTGTTGATGTGTTGGATGATGAGTGAATGAATGATATATTAATTAAGTTAATATTAATATTTATGTATTTGCATGCCTTCTTAACTCAAAGACACCCCCCCCCCCACACACACACAGTGCCTCCATGTACCTAGTACACTTCCCGTCCCTCATCCCTCACACACCTCCTCTCCTGGTCCAGCTCCCCCTCTGCGCCAGCACTGCACCAAATCCCCCACCCACTGCTGGCTTTGGCTTACGTCTTCAGCACGCTCTCCACGTGAAGAGGTCCTTGTGTGTTGGTGGCTGACCTGTGGGGTGCCTGCGGCTAGAGGTCTCATAAAGAGAGCCTTTGATTGGAGGAGATTGGAGCCCTCCAGCAGAGCGGGCTGCCAGCTGACACACCGACCACCCCGAGCATCACAGCCTGGCTGGGGGTTGAATATCCCTCTAGAGAAAATGAAACTATTTGAGTTTAGTTTTGTGTAGCAAAGACGAATGAAGCACAGAGCATGTGCTGAGTCTTCACTTTCAGATAGCTCATGACATTTGCTTTCACATTGTAGTCACACATTGCATCTCAAAGCTAAAAATCAAATCCAAACAATTAAAAATCAAGGTTAGGTTCAATGATAGTACAGTAATAGAGACAATAACTCAATTCAAGGCTGGATTACCTCCAGGAAAAACATGGCTAACTGCCCTGGTTCTCCCAAAACTATGGCCAGATTAGCTGGCTCTACCATGTCGATGTACCATGCTACCTCCACGTTCTCCATCTCTTCTTGTAAACGAGCACTGAGTTAAATTTTTTTGTTTTTTGGCCTTTATTACAGTATATCAATAAATAGTGTGCTTGTGTGGTGCACATCCAGCTCTGGAAAAGTCACTCACAAGGGATGAATCAATCCTTTCGTGCTCTTTCACTTTTTGTCTTCTTTTGAATTTTTTAGAATTTACTCAAGTGGATTCTAAGTGTGAAGAAGAACTACAGGAAGAATGTGGTCTATCACAACTGGAGGCACGCCTTCAACACAGCCCAGAGCATGTTCGCCCTCCTCAAGTCAGGACGCTTACAGGTCAGTGTAGCCAATCACTGCCTAGGACCAGGGGAAAATCCTGTTAGGGTTGGTTTGCAAGTGGACCCACACGAAGAACAGAGACCTGAGGCCTGTACTATGAAGCAGGATTTGGGGTTAGCAAGGTAACTTGGTAAGGCTGGACCCCGGTGGTTCACTGCACCCAATCCAATAGTTCTGAATGGGATGATGCTGTGAATATTAGTTAATTAACAAGAGGACTGATGACTCCCTTATTTCCCAAATGGCTTCCCTAAATGCACTACCATTCTTGCTTACATCTACCCAGGAAATCCAGAGTTCTCTCAAGAACAATTTGAATTTGCTCAGCGAGTTCTCTGGCATCGAGTAATGCTGCTCATTAGCTATGCCCTTGTAGCCGAGCTGCACCAATCACATCGCTGTATCTGATGTAGGCGGAGCCAGCTGTGAGCTTGAGAGATTTGTGCAGTGAGATTTTCAGTTGCACACTTGGTGCTGGACCCTTAATCCTTCGGATTTGGGTCTGGATTTCCAGGCTAGCTTACATCTGCATTACCATGCAATGATAACTTTGAACAAAAAGTAAGAATAAATCTATAAAGTCATAAGTCTCTGCAGATTGTTTCTCATAGTGAAGTAACATTAATTCTGGCCTATAGTGTCTTTGGAGCCTATGGACAATGGATGGAACCTGGCAGTAATGTTGAATGGACATTTGACTTAGCCCATTAGCCCATTTAGCTAATGGGCTAAATTAAATAACACCTATGGGGGAACTGGTAAAAATTCAAATGGTCTCCTACACCAATAAGAATAAAACAAAGTTTGGAAAACCTGTAATACTAGTGGTTTCTGTGACACAAAATCAGTATTTTGTAAACCTGTATATACAGTATATATATATATATATATGTGTATATACTGTATGTGTATATACAGTACATAGTTTTCATTTCTATAGTTTTTTCTTAATTCTTTTCTTTTCTTCACATGTATGTATATGTATGGTACTGTATGAATATGTTTATGTATTGGTATACGTGTGTGTGTGTGTGTGTCTGTGTGTGTGTGCGCGCTTTCATCTGGGATTTCTTATGATATATATATATATATACAGTGAGGAAAATAAGTATTTGAACACCCTGCTATTTTGCAAGTTCTCCCACTTAGAAATCATGGAGGGGTCTGAAATTGTCATCGTAGGTGCATGTCCACTGTGAGAGACATAATCTAAAAAAAAAAATCCAGAAATCACAATGTATGATTTTTTTTACTATTTATTTGTATGATACAGCTGCAAATAAGTATTTGAACATCTGTCTATCAGCTACAATTCTGACCCTCAAAGACATGTTAGTCTGCCTTCAAAATGTCCACCTCCACTCCATTTATTATCCTAAATTAGATGCACCTGTTTGAGGTCAGTAGCTGCATAAAGACACCTGTCCACCCCATACAATCAGTAAGAATCCAACTACTAACATGGCCAAGACCAAAGAGCTGTCCAAAGACACTAGAGACAAAATTGTACACCTCCACAAGACTGGAAAGGGCTACGGGGACATGTCCAAGCAGCTTGGTGAAAAAAGGTCCACTGTTGGAGCAATCATTAGAAAATGGAAGAAGCTAAACATGACTGTCAATCTCCCTCGGACTGGGGCTCCATGCAAGATCTCACCTCGTGGGGTCTCAATGATCCTAAGATCAGACGTAGGGTGAGAAATCAGCCCAGAACTACACGGGAGGAGCTGGTCAATGACCTGAAAAGAGCTGGGACCACCGTTTCCAAGGTTACTGTTGGTAATACACAAAGACTTCATGGTTTGAAAACATGCATGGCATGGAAGGTTCCCCTGCTTAAACCAGCACATGTCAAGGCCCGTCTTAAGTTTGCCAATGACCATTTGGATGATCCAGAGGAGTCATGGGAGAAAGTCATGTGGTCAGGTGAGACCAAAATAGAACTTTTTGGTCATAATTCCACTAACCGTGTTTGGAGGAAGAAGAATGATGAGGACCATCCCAAGAACACCATCCCTACTGTGAAGCATGGGGGGGTAGCATCATGCTTTGGGGGTGTTTTTCTGCACATGGGACAGGGCGACTGCACTGTATTAAGGAGAGGATGACCGGGACCATGTATTGCGAGATTTTGGGGAACAACCTCCTTCCCTCAGTTAGAGCATTGAAGATGGGTCGAGGCTGGGTCTTCCAACATGACAATGACCCAAAGCACACAGCCAGGAGAACCAAGGAGTGGCTCTGTAAGAAGCAGATCAAGGTTCTGGCGTGGCCTAGCCAGTCTCCAGACCTAAACCCAATAGAGAATCTTTGGAGGGAGCTCAAACTCCGTGTTTCTCAGCGACAGCCCAGAAACCTGACTGATCTAGAGAAGATCTGTGTGGAGGAGTGGGCCAAAATCCCTTCTGCAGTGTGTCAAACCTGGTGAAGAACTACAGGAAACGTTTGACCTCTGGAACTGCAAACAAAGGCTACTGTACCAAATATTAACATTGATTTTCTCAGGTGTCCAAATACTTATTTGCAGCTGTATCATACTATAGTTAAAAAATCATACATTGTGATTTCTGGATTTTTTTTTAGATTATTTCTCTCACAGTGGACATGCACCTACGATGACAATTTCAGACCCCTCCATGATTTTTAAGTGGGAGAACTTGCAAAATAGCAGGGTGTTCAAATACTTATTTTCCTCACTGTATACTATATATATATATATATATATATATATATGTTTAACTTGTGCAGCAGTTGCATAAAATGTACACAGACATGAGGCTTTAGTTTGGTTTAATCGTGGAAAAAGATGTTCATCTGCCATTATGTGCATGTAGTTTGTGTGTGTGTGTGTGTGTGTGTGTGTGTTTGTCTTTTTACTCCCATCCTTTTCTCTGACTTTAACTTAAACTTCACTGGTCCATCCCCTGACAGAATTACCTGAGCGATCTGGAGGTCTTGGCTCTGATGATTGCTACTCTCTGCCACGATCTGGACCACAGAGGAGTCAACAACTCCTACATCCAGAGGTACAGTAGGAGAGCATCAGTCACAGGAGTGTATGTATGATATGTATGAATAGAGCTCAACAGTGTGGTTCTGGGAGTCAAAATCCTGTTTAGATTATCATCCATAATGTCTAAACCATCTGGGGTAGACTGACCGCGAGCTACGAGGTTGGGTAACAAAGGTTTCTGCTACTGATTGGTCCAAATCACTGTTACCATGGAAATGTTTACAGTACCCGCAAACCCAAGAACAGCAAGAGCAAGCTTCTACCATAGAAGTCTCTGAAGTCTCTGTTCACCGTCTTGTACCTTTGGCTTTTTTGTCATTTTCAAAATGTTGTTTGTGCCAAATCAAATGTTTTATGCTCATGATTTCTCTTGGTTCCAGACTTAAACACTCTTTAAATCAGCATTTAATGAAACTTCAATGGGAAAACACTACTAGAACCAGAACCGTTGAAAAAAGTGGACGGTCATTGTTGAGCTCTATATGCAAGTATAGGAGCACACTCTGTGTT
Organism: Etheostoma perlongum; assembly: GCA_026937815.1. NCBI lineage: Eukaryota > Metazoa > Chordata > Actinopteri > Perciformes > Percidae > Etheostoma > Etheostoma perlongum. Next base: position 719,097 of record CM049389.1, on the reverse strand, counting down.
TCTCACTTTGTGTATGTGTGTGTGTGTGTGTGTGTGTGTGTGTGTGTGTGTGTGTGTGTGTGTGTATGTGTCCAGGAGTGACCATCCACTGGCCCAGCTCTACTGCCACTCCACCATGGAGCATCACCACTTCGACCAGTGCCTCATGATCCTCAACAGCTCTGTAGGTGCACACCCTCACACACATATTCCTATATTGCACATAGGGAACACACACAGGGAAGCGCAGCAGCACACACACATGCAGAAGATTACAAATATTACAAATCCTCCATCATAACAGTGATGCTCCAAGGTCCAAACACGCCTGGCTGTTAAAGGGAATGGGAGATGACCTCTGATTGGTTGATTGCATGTTACACCCAGAACACATCTATGATTAATGAAGACACTAAGTACAAGCCTTTAGGACCAGGTGCATGGCAGGACCATGGGCATGGCTCTTTTGTCTCTTCATCCTTCTTTCCGCCGTCAAACTAGCAAAAGTGGATTCGGACACGCCCTAAACGCACCTGCGCCAGACGCTTCACGCTGTGCGCTTACATCATTAAAACAGGGCCCTAACAGTGAAACAACTAAAACTACTTCTGAACGTACACATGTTCCACCAAAACAACTTCCTTCCTGAGACTATTTAGCAGGGGCACCATAGCTCCGTCCGGCTCTTAGCCCCACCCAAGATGACTGTGATTGGTTTAAAAAAATACAAATAAACCAGAGCGCGTTCTCCTCCACAGCGCTGTGGAGGAAGGTCTGGCAACGTGAGACTAATATTAGGGTAAAGGTAGTAATCTCTGAGATTTATATCTCTAAACCTGGTAAGATAAAACCTGGTACACAGAGCCTTGAAACCCTAAAACAATGGATTTATAGCCTTTATATAAACAATGTGATCCTTGATGTGAATGTCACATAAAACTATAATCAGGCTGAAAGCACTTTGAATGGTCCTCCTCAAACTGGTCACTGCCAACGGGTTCTGCACAGGGAAAGGATGGCGTGCTAGTGGCTGTTCACAGGCCTTAGATGTATAATGACTATTGTGTTCATTTTCCAGCTGCTAGCCTACCCAGAATCCTCTGACAGCACGATAAAATCTAGTGACTTACAGCCTGCTCTGATCTTTACGGCCTCTAAACAAACTCAAAATGCAATCCACAGCACCACTTAACCCCATTGCTGCTGGACACACACACACACACACACACACACACACACACACACACACACACAGACACACAGTGCGTCTCACTATCTTTGTGGGGACCCGTCACTGACATAATGCACCTTAACCATCCCAACTAACCCTTATCCTAAAACCAAGTCTTAACCCTCTCTCTCTCTCACTCACTCACACACACACAGAGTCAAACCCTCATGTATGTACTGTATGTAAGTGTAAATCATTCAATAAAATACCGAGTTGTTTGTGCTGTTCTCTCTCTCTCTCTCTCTGTCTCTCTCTCTCCAGGGAAACCAGATCCTGAGCGGTCTCTCCCTGGACGAGTACAAAGCCACTCTGAAGATGATCGAGAGGGCTATTCTTGCCACTGACTTGGCCCTGTACATGAAGTAGGTACCAAATGTCAAGCCCAGATGGAAATCTTACTGGAGAGGGGTGAGAGAGAGGAAGAAAGGTCCATTTGGGCCGAGGAGAGTGACTACATGCAATCAACACTTCACAGAGCTGTCGTAATCTCGCTTTTTCATCTCCAGAATACAGCAAAGCATCTTGTCTCATCATTCCAGGATGCTGATATGTCTTTATTACTTGTCACATATTGCTATTATACAGAAATTCCCTTTCTTACTTAATATTTCAGCTTGTTTAAACTGTATGCTTTTGTAAGTGATATTGCTGTGTTAATCATAAATAAGCGAGTTAGCGTAGGGCAAATTTACATCCGGAGTCCCTTTGCAGCTCGCAATTAAAACCCAATCCTGATGTTCCTGAGTTCATTAACTACATATGATTAAGAAATGCACAGTATGTTAGACAATATGTATATGTAGGATTATAGACTGGATGTATATATAGATGGACATAGTCTCTTAGAGCCAAAGTATAGCTAACAGTGGGTGGGTCTGGGGCTTTAGGGCTGTGACAGTATAGATTTTTACTCAGCGCAGTATTAATGAGTGTTGTCAGTGCCTGGAGAGTGAATGGTGAGAGTAGCATTTAACAATAATTTATACTTTATTAATCACGCAAGGGAAATTACAATGGTCTTTTTTCACTTACAGTATTTCCATTCATCTAACTCAGTGATTTCAGCTCTGATCTAATCTCTATTTCAGTCTAGACAATGGGTGATAGAGGATGTAGATAATAAATACTGAATGAGGATAATTATTATGTGTGTGCGTGTGTGTGTGTGTGTGTGTGTGTGTGTGTGTGTGTTAGGAGGCGTGGTGAGTTCTTTGAGCTCACCAAGAACAGCCAGTTTGTTTGGGAGGACGAAAATCACAGAGAGTTACTCAGGTGAGTTACCCTGGAAACCCAGCGTTCTCTTGAGAGCTGCACCAATCACATCGCTGTATCGATATAGGAGGATGTAGGACTTGGCTCTATGAAGATCAATGTGTGTAATTATGTCTCTCTCTTCAGGTCAATGCTGATGACTGCATGTGACATCTCAGCCATCACCAAGCCCTGGCCAGTGCAAAAAAGGGTAAAACTTCCCATAATTATCTGTCTATCTATCTGTGTTGATCTGCAACGTTTAGTCTTCTCTCGTATGGAATTTCATTCCTCTTGACTTCTGGTTGCTGTAGTCCAGTAGTTTCAAACTTATTTTCACTAAGAGCCACACTGGAAAAAGAGAATCACATCTCAAAGGCCAGTGGTATTGACATGCTTTTATTTTGGAAAAAGTAAAATAGCTTTAACTGTATTATTGCGTGGGTGGGGGAAAAAAATTGACAACATAGTATTGCAATATTTTCAGTGGCAATACTGTATCGATTCATAGGCACCAAGTATGGATCTTATATTATATATGTGTTGGTCAGTTTGTCCCATTTTGCAGAAATAACATTGAAGTGAACAAACAGAGAAAAGTTTCTTTTTAGATAAAACAGTTTCCTCTTGGGGAAGTCATTGGAAATTGGGAAAAATCAGAAGTTGGAAAAAAGGTTATAAATTGCAATGTATTGCAGAATATTGTTTAAAATCGCAATATTATCGTAATCTGGCGTAAGAATTGTGATGATATCGTATCGGGAGGGATCATAGGAAATAAAATCCAAAAAAGGTTGAAAGAAGCCATTTAAAAATGACTAAAACAACCCTGTAGGCTACCTAAACTCAACTACACTGACTACTGTTTTCAGCCAATTGGCCCCAGATGTGTAACTCGCTGCACGGACTGCTGGGAAGACTGGCCGAGTGTGCAAACATCTGTAAGAGTCTTCATGTAAAAAACACAAGATTGCATTGTAAAAAACAGAAAGAGCGTTGATGACATGGAGAGGCAGACAGTCATGTCAGATAAGCGACAGTCGCGACAGTCACATTAAGAATGACACCAATGCAGTTCTGGTGGTACGTCAGTGTTCCTCATGGATGTTAGCGATTGTTGCCAGGCAGCCTGCTTTCCTTTACCTCGGCTCTCTACTTCTTCTCTACTACTTCTTGCTTTTAAAGCAACACTAGAGACCTTTCTCCGCTTCGGTCCCCCTACAGGTTGGAAGCGGAATTGTCCATTACATTACATTGTCCAGTTCATTGGACCTACACATCCGCTACCCGATCTGGTAAACCTGCATAATGTAATGTAATGGACAATTCCGCATCCAATTTATAGGGGGACCAAAGTGGGAAAACTTCTCAGGGTGTTGTTTTAACAAAGCATGTACAACATGTAATATTTCTGCATTAAAATGTCTAAAGACGACTATACCTTCGTTATATATTGTTGTTGAGTTCCCAGCAATGTTCAAACCCAGTGAACTCTGTCATTACTTCAATGACACGGGACGCGTGTTAGTCGCGTGTCAGTGGCGACATATAACCTTTGACCCCTCTAGTTACTCTTACTTCCGTCAAAACACGGCAAGATGATATGTTCTTTTTTTTCTTTTTAATAATCTTACAATGTCACAGAAAGAGCTATACTCAGTAACCGTAATGCTGCTTTTTCTTCTGCCACACGCATATATTCACTCATCCGTGCACATTCTAATCGGCGATTGAAATACAACTCCCATAATTCCATGCAATTTCCCAACGTCATCAAAAGTCTGTGATTACCATCCATTGTTGTGATTGAGAGACGCCTAGAGGCAGAACATTACGTAAGGTATTTTTGAGAGAAGCGCATCACTTCATATTGTTCACACACACACACACACACACACACACACACACACACACACACACACACACACACAACAAGGGAGTGCTCATTAATAGAAACAGCTGTGCCCCTGTCCTCAGATAACACCTCTTAAAATACATTCAGGGAGTAAACATGTTTTCTCGCTTAAACACACTCTCATCTGCCAAAACTGAAGGGAAATTTATTTCCTCTTTGTCCTCTGTATGGATCAACATTGGAGTTCCATTTTAGTTTTCGGATGAGATTTGAGCCCTTATTTTAAGGATGGTCTAAATCTAGGCTACCATAATCAGTAGCCATGTTTGTGTCAACGTGATAATGCTCTAATATTATCAACACATTCTCATGAACAGGCTCATATGATATTGAATAAAAAACCTATGCACTTTATATATAGTAACGTTACTATTTCCAAACTAGTAATCAGATTAAAGTTACTTATCCAAGTCACTGTGTGTTACTACAGTATTTTTGTCATTTTCCTTAGTAAAAATCTTTCTTCTTGCGTCTCAGGGAGTGAAGTCACGTATGCAACAAGTCCCGTTCTCAGCATGAGGACAGTTCACGTGCACCACGCAGCGACACAAACGTAAATAACAACAGACGGAGGAGAGAGACACACCTTTTTTAGCTGGAAATACAGACGCTATTTTGAGTTTGTGTCAGCTAAAGATGGCGACATGAAGATTGGTTGTACACTCGGTGCTGGTGGCGACAAAGTGCATCTAGCTCCAAAAACGCTACGTCAAATTTGAAGAAACATTTGGAGTCGCAGCACTGCCAGTAGGCTCCATTCATTTAAAATGAAGCATTGCAGTTGGTGCTAAGTGGAGCGTCTGTCATAGTGCGATTGGTCATGTCAGTCTGCTCCATATCCTATCCACCAATCACAGCGTCTCTTGGATGAAAATCTGTGAGAAGTGGCGCTGTCCTGACTTGGAAAGGGGTCAAATTTGACCCAAAGACAACAGGAGGATTAATGGGCGTGTGTGTGGATGTCGGCCGCTGTCTATTTCCTAAGGTTCTGAAACATTTTTTGACTATTTTTTTTTAAAGACCGTGCGCCAGTGAGCACCCATGGAGGACAACATAAATCAGCGCCAATGGGTGAAAGTCTTGTGTTTTCCCCTTAAAGAACAGCTATTATACTACTTTTCTGGTCTTAGATTTTGATTCAGGTCTCCTATAGATCAGCCCGACATGATTCACGGCACAATAAACTATGTAGATCGTCGGGAAACTATTACAGTTATCTGCAGCTCCTCTGAAAGCTTATTCCCCCCTGCTCTGGTGTTTCCCCCTCTCATTCCCTCTGATCCGGCATTTCCCCTCTCATTCCCCCTGCTCTGGCGTTTCCCCCTCTCATTCCCCCTGCTCTGGTGTTTCCCCTCTCATTCCCTCTGATCCGGCATTTCCCCTCTCATTCCCCCTGCTCTGGCGTTTCCCCCTCTCATTCCCCCTGCTCTGGCGTTTCCCCCTCTCATTCCCCCTGCTCTGGTGTTTCCCCCTCTCATTCCCCCTGCTCTGGTGTTCCCCCTCTCATTCCCCTGCTCTGGCGTTTCCCCTCTCATTCCCCCTGCTCTGGCGTTTCCCCTCTCATTCCCCCTGCTCTGGTGTTTCCCCCTCTCATTCCCCCTGCTCTGGTGTTTCCCCTCTCATTCCCCTGCTCTGGCGTTTCCCCCTCTCATTCCCCCTGCTCTGGTGTTTCCCCTCTCATTCCCCCTGCTCTGGTGTTCCCCCTCTCATTCCCCTGCTCTGGTGTTTCCCCTCTCATTCCCCCTGCTCCTGGTGACATTTTTCCCCCTCTCATTCCCCCTGCTCTGGTGTTCCCCCTCTCATTCCCTCTGCTCAATGGTGTTTCCCCCTCTCATTCCCCCTGCTCTGGACAAAGCTTTCCCCCCTCTCATGGCCCCCTGCTCTGGTGTTTCCCCCCCTCATTCCCCCTGCTCTGGTGTTCCCCCTCTCATTTGATTGCTCTGAGGTTTCCCCCTCTCATTCCCCCTGCTCTGGGAGATTGCTTTTCTCAAAACCCCTGCTCTGGTGTTCCCCTCTCATTCCCCTGCTCTGGGTTTCCCTCTCATCCCACGAAACATCCTTAACCTGAGCTTCCCCCTGCTCTGGCGTTTCCCCTCTCATTCCCCCTGCTTCCCCCTGCTCTGTTCCCCCTCTCATTTCTGCTCTGGCGTTTCCCCCCTCAGTCATTTTTACCCCCTGCAGATGGCGTTTCCCCTCTCATTCCCCTGCTCTGGTGTTTCCCCCTCTCATTCCCCCTGCTCTGGTGATTTCCCCTCTCACTTTCCCCTGCTCTGGTTTTTCCCCTCTCATTCCCCTGCTCTGGAAAAAACCAAAGATCTCATTCCCTCTGATCTGGCGATTCCATCTCATTCCCTCTGCTCTGGTGTTTCCCCCTCTCATTCCCCCTGCTCTGGTGTTCCCCCTCTCATTCCCTCTGATCTGGCGTTTCCCCCTCTCATTCCCCCTGATTGGCGTTTCCCCTCTCATTCCCTCTGCTCTGGTCCCCTCTCAGTTCCCCCTGCTCTGGCAATGTCCCCCCTCTCATTCCCTCTGCTCTGGTGTTCAGACCCCTCTCATTCCCTCTGCTCTGGTGTTCCCCTTCTCATTCCCCCTGCTCTGGTGTTTCCCCTCTCATTCCCTCTGCTCTGGCGTTCCCCTCTTTCCCCCTGCTCTGGTGTTCCCCCTCTCATTCCCTCTGCTCTGGCGTTTCCCCTCTCATTCCCCCTGCTCTGGTGTTTAGAAATTTTCTCATTCCCCCAAAACTGAAATATCCCTCTAAGTATTCCCCTGCTCTGGTATTTTCCCCTCTCATTTCTGCTCTAATTCCCCCAGCCTCATTCCCGTTTCTGGTGTCCCCCCTCTCATTCCCATCTGCTCTGGGTTCCCTGCCATTCCCCTGCTCTGGTCCTTCCAGTTCTCATTCCCTCTGCTCTGGTGTTTCCCAGTCATTTTCCCCCTGCTCTGGTGTTCCCCCTCTCATTCCCCCTGCTCTACTGGGCCATTCTCATTCCCCCTGCTCTGGTGTTTCCCCTCTCATTCCCCCTATTTTGGCGTTTCCCCTCTCATTCCCCCTGCTCTGGTAAACCCCCTCTCATTCCCTCTGATCTGGCGTTTCCCCCTCTCATTCCCCCTGCTCCTGGAGACATTTGGAAACACTTCTGACCCGTTTTGGTTTGAATCTGCGAAGTTGTGTTGCCGTCTCAACTTTGGCAACACCGATACTGACGGCAATGTTTCGCCACATGATCATGACGACTCGTTCTCTGAGACAAAGCTACTAACGTTACCATGGCAACTACTAGCAGCAGGTGGAGTCTCCACATTGCTTCCTATTTATGTCCAGTGTACCAGAATGTTGATTAGATATGAGGTTTGGGCGTGTTAGTTTAAACGGAGATTATTGGAGAGATTGCTTTTGGCTCAAAAACCAGAAGGTAGCGGTGTTAATGTAGCCTGAGATGGTGATCCAACATGGGTTATGGACCTTGCATCCCACGGGAGCTGAACATCCTTAACCTGAAGTTGCAGGGCAGCGTGTGAAAGTGTAAAAGACTGCTTCACAAAACCGAGATTGTGGAAAAGTCAGCTTTCTGCACATAAAAAACCTTCAGTCATTTTACAGCTTGCAGATGTCTTGTAGAGGAGGGCGCAGCATTCAGTGGTGATGAATACGCCTCTGCCATTGGGAACCTGCTGCAGGAAGTTGATTGTTTTGCTGTGGGACACTTTCCAGCTGTTAGTTTTTTAATTGTCTCGCACAATCAGCATACTTTAAAAAGAGAAAAAAAACACAAAGATAAAACATAATCATACAAATCATTCCGATTCCATCCCAGAACAAAGCAGGATGAGTTTGAGAAGAAGCAGGCTGAAGCATAATGCTTATGAAGTTCTGCCTCTACTTCATAATATCATAAATTTAAAGCGACACAGGGAAAAGCAGAAATGATTAGGCGATTTCCAAAAGAATTACAAATTACCTCTATTCTTCCCAGAGCAGTTCACAGTGTTCATTTGGGCAATGGACCTTTTTGGAAGCACATATTTATGAACTTTAATAAATGCCAGTACATCTATCTGTAAGCTGTTTCAGCCTCCATCACAGCAGCTGTGGCTCAGCTGTGTGCCAGGTGTCTGGCAAGAAATAGAATAAAGTACAAATGTATTCATGGATTGCATTTGTTAGTTCAGTGCAATATTTCAATGAGCTATTTAAGATGAAATAAAGTAAGGAAAAAGATTCAATTACACTCCATAAAATAAGTCTTCTGGCAGCTCGTTACCTGTAATTACAAAAAGGCAATTTTATGTGTAGCTACAGTTAAAAAAACAAAACATTTTCTGTTAGGCTTTTATAAAAATTCTCTCATACAAAGTTGCTTAGTTACTAAAAAGCAACAAAAACATTGTAGCAAAGCCCAAAATGTGTGGGGGAAAAAAGTGTGGAACATAAAAAAGTGACAAATGTAAAAAAAAAAAACGACAACGTGGATTTAATAATCTCCCAAAACCAACATCTGTGGCCGACAAAAGGTGTTGGAGCACAAAGTATGCAATTCCAAATGAAAACAAAAATACAACTGTGGATCAAGTTCTACAGAACAATTTCTGTTAAAACATACAGTCATACAACTGTTAATACACAGATATTTCTTAGAGTGTATCACTTGGTTTTGATTCAGGTTGCCTTAAATGACCTATGACCCTATGAACATATGGCTTATGTGTGCCAGCATCATCCTCCAAAATCAGCAGTTTAAATGCCTTCATACACCCAGGAGAAGGTCTTTCTTGCTGTTGTTGGAAGTCTAATGAAGCGGCCCCTGACCACTCAGTCACAAGTTATTTTCAGATGGAGCAAACTTGCTCTGCGGACAAGTTTTTTGCTGTTCTGACTGACATCGGTAACGTAAATAAAGACAGTTTCTTAGCCTTGCTGGTTAAAACGCGCCTCATGTTTTGTGTTGGTTTTAGTCAGCTCTAATGAGTTGTCTCCCTGACTGAGTCCACCTGCAGCTCCGTAGTACTGAGCCTTTATTACAGACCCATCAGTGAACTCCAGATGGCTTCAACACACACATACTCACACAGTGAAACTGATCTGAGCCCGAGGCTGCAGTCTGATCTCATTGACCTCTCTGTAAACAGAGGGAGACTATTAACTTAGAGTGACTACCTCTCTCTCTCTCTCTCTCTTACTCTATTTTACTTTGTTTTGTTCCTGACCTGCTGACGGTTCCACACACTCGCTACCGTACTAGAGGTGACCGATCTTTTCAGGCTGTTGCCTCTAGGTTGTGGAATAACCTTCCACCGTCTATGCGCTCTTCTGATTCTGTTGATGCCTTCAAATGCAGTCTAAAGACACATTTATTTGTTCAGGCTTTCAATTAGTTACTTGTGGGTTGATATGATCATGTATTGTCTATGCTTTTATTGTGTGTATTTTATGATATTGTTTTTGTTGTGAAGCACTTTGTGGCCCTATACCTGTGAAAGGTGCTATATAAATAAAATTTTACTTACTTACTTACTTACTTACTTACTTACTTGCCTTCATACATACCTACTTTTTTACTTCTTACCATCCTCTTGGTGTTTCTTTTCTTTTCCTTGTTTCTTTAAGTTGTTGCATTTGTTCTTTCTTGCTTTCCGTGTATATCTTGGTCTATCTGGTTCTTCTTAAAGTTTGACAGCAGGATAAGCATCATGTCTTCTCCATGGTAGAATGTCCCAACGTCATTCCTATAGTTGGCCTCCTAGGTGTTGATTAAAATGCCTCCACTGAAATTTAAACTGCCACAAATACACCAGTTTCCAAGGTAAAGTACAATAACAGAGCGGCAGTCTGAGTTACATAGCTACTCTGGATGGAGTCCCGTCCAAATCAAGAGACAGAAAAATAAAACAGCCGAGTTTGAAAAGTAGAATCCGTGTAACCTTAAATTGTAATTTTGCGGGGGGTTTTGTTGGACCCTATTTTTCCATGCAATGGTGTGACTTAACCAATATGAACAAAAATCGTATTGACTGAGAACGATATCCCCGGCAGCTGTGAATTCAATTTAACCCTATTTTGGCAAATGCGCATTGTCAATTTCCATCAACTAAAAGTTCAGTTTTTGACGCTGACCGGCTCAGATTATTATTCTGACAACATTATGGGATGGATCCCTACAGAGATAGACCTTTTAGTTAAAGAGTAAGATCCTTTTAGTTTAACATGAAACAGAAATCACCATCACCAAACCCACCAGACTCCATGTAAATAATCACTACTTTTAGCATGTATAGAGCAGCATATCTCCACCAGACTCCATGTAAATAATCACTACTTTTAGCGTGTATATAGAGCAGCATATATCCACCAGACTCCATGTAAATAAATCACTACTTTTATTATTTACTTTTGTGTATAGCATATTCCCCAGACTCCATGTAAATAATCACTACTTTTATTATTTATTGTGTATAGACCCAGCATATTTCCACATGTAAATTAGTAAATTAAGGGTTTATTTCAACCAAACCAGAGTGTGTATTCAGGGGCGTAGCATGGATCCCATGCTGGGCCCTGTAGAAAGGCATTTTCTAAGGGCCCCTCCCAGCATCCACAGCTATTTATTCTAGCATCTTTTTGGACCTTCTTCATATGACAGCCACAGTGAGTTGTTAAAAACCTTGGTCTCAATGCTTGAGATCGTGTGTAGAGGCCCTGTTGATAATTATTAAATTAGCAAGTTTCACGTTGTGTCGAGCCTTCTTAGTGTTTTAAAAATAGCTATTTTGATGCTATCATAGTAGCCCCTAGCTCTCCCATTCAAAAGGCCATTTGACCGAAAAACGAGAATATGGTAAATCTTAAAAGTGGCCTTTCCGTCCTAACTACGCTTTTAAACAAAAGTTTGACTGGGTACATTCACAAAAAGACCCTAGATTGACAGTTACGCTTTAATATGAGGATGAGGAAAGTGGTGGAATCAACTTTGACTCACCCAAAGTTGCATGGTGTCACGTTGTGTTTGTTCAGAGCCTTTTAAAAACGTGTATTGCAAAGTCTCCCCCCCCCCTCTGTTCCTCAAACATTAAAATGGATTTCCGTCATCATCTAACCATGAATCTCATGACCTTCCTTGACATGCATGCACATCTGGCTTATAAAGTCTCACACGCACACGCCCCCTAATGTCACATGTCAGTATTACCCTAACAACACCCCACGCAAAGAACATTAAAGTGATACCATATCAACAAAATCTCAGCCGTTGAACAGCTCACCCAGAGACTGAAGACAGAGGACATTCACAAACCGGATCTCACTCAAAACAGCATGGATGTGTGGAAGCGTGTGGAAGCACCAGATACACAAAATAACACTACGAAGCCAAGAAAAAGTGATTTTTTTCATGATATGGGCAGTTTAACAACCTGTGATGTCTTTTGCTTGTTGTGATATAATACATAATAGTTTGCTTCTGTTCTTTCCTTGGAAACTACTTTTACCAGTTTTTGCTTGTAGTAAAATACTATTGGAATGAAAATTGTTAATATTGTTAAAAGTGTAAATATAGAAGTTCTTGATGTGTTCTCTAAGTTTTTCATTACCTGAAAGTCCATTGAATTTTCAAATCAACAATGCTTTAGGTTAAAGATGTTATTTGAACTCATCAGTGTCTTCACTCTGCAGATTGCGGAGCTAGTAGCCACTGAGTTCTTCGAACAGGGGGACAAGGAGAGACGAGAGCTGAACATTGAGCCCAGTGTAAGTGCATTGTGTCCCCTCTGTATGACAAAAACCTCTGTAAGAAGTACACAAGCTGTGGTGTGCCTCAGGGATCCATTATTGGTCCACTTTTTAATTTATTTTTACAATAAACATTGATCAACTTTACTGAAGATGTTCCATTGTTGGACAAAATGCTAATTTTCAACTGTTGTCCATCAGTCTGAGCCAATTAGATTAGCCAATAGAAAAACACACACAACATGACAAGGCAGCATTCAAATTAGGACATATAGAAATTAAGTAAGTAGACAATCAGCACAGTCAGCACAAGTTAAAAAAGTTATATAACAGAAGACAGGTAAAACCTGAAGGGATATGATCTGACAACAAGCCAAGCCGAACAGACAGGGCAAGCACGCATGTGTGATGGCAGTTCATGTGTTTTTAAGCCAAGTTTTAACATTATGTTCAAGCAGGGATGTAACAAATTATTTTTATACTATTTTTTGGGACTGTTATTGCCACTCTTCATTTTAACCCAAACCGGTCATCAGACACCGCCTACCAAGAGCCTGGGTCTGGGTCTGTCCCAAGTTTCTGCCTAAAAGGAAGTTTTTTCCTCACCACTGTCGCCCTGTTGCTTGCTCTGGAGGAAACTACTAGAACTGTTCTTGTAAATTCTGGAGTGTGTTGTAGACCTCCTCTATCTGTAAAGTGTCTCAAGATAACTTGCTATGAATTGATACTATAAATAAAATTGAATTGAACTATTGCTGTTGTAACAGTAAACCAAGATAAAAATGTTGAAGATAACAATTAAAGTTAATAAAATCCCTCTTTGGTCAGATATGTCTGGGGGCGAGAGCAAGAAAGTAAATACAGGAAGAAGGTCCTGTGTTCTGGTCTAGTGGTCAAACCAGCTCATTTAATTAAAATGATCAGACATTGTTTTGCAAGAGACGTTACTACGTCTGCTCTGCTCTGCTCTGCTCTGCCGGTGTCTCTCCAACTTTAGTGGTAGCTGGTTTGACCACAGAGATACAAGTGACGAGTCTATTTCTATTTCTGTCTATTTCTCTGATAGAAACACTGCAAGCTGCTACAGTTTGCTGCTCTGCTGCATCACATACTGCTAAACACACCTGACTACAGGAGACATTAGCTCACACCTCTAAGCTACCTGACTACAGGAGACATTAGCTCACACCTCTAAGCTACCCGACTACAGGAGACATTAGCTCAGACCGCTAAGCTACCTGACTACAGGAGACATTAGCTCACACCTCTAAGCTACCTGACTACAGGAGACATTAGCTCACACCTCTAAGCTACCTGACTACAGGAGACATTAGCTCACACCTCTAAGCTACCTGACTACAGGAGACATCAGCTCAGACCGCTAAGCTACCTGACTACAGAAGACATCAGCTCAGACCTCTAAGCTACCCGACTACAGGAGACATCAGCTCAGACCGCTAAGCTACCTGACTACAGGAGACATTAGCTCAGACCTCTAAGCTACCTGACTACAGGAGACATTAGCTCAGACCACAAAGCTACCTGACTACAGAAGACATCAGCTCAGACCTCTAAGCTACCTGACTACAGGAGACATCAGCTCAGACCTCTAAGCTACCTGACTACAGGAGACATCAGCTCAGACCACTAAGCTACCTGACTACAGGAGACATCAGCTCAGACCACTATGCTACCTGACTACAGGAGACATCAGCTCAGACCGCTAAGCTACCTGACTACAGGAGACATCAGCTCAGACCTCTAAGCTACCTGACTACAGGAGACATCAGCTCAGACCTCTAAGCTACCTGACTACAGGAGACATCAGCTCAGACCTCTAAGCTACCTGACTACAGGAGACATCAGCTCAGACCTCTAAGCTACCTGACTACAGGAGACATCAGCTCCGACTGCTAAGCTACCTGACTACAGGAGACATTAGCTCAGACCGCTCCAGAGATGGACTGACAGTGTACCGAGACCACCTCTTCAAGCAGGTCTCGGTACGCTTGTTTGGTCTGCTGTTGGTGCGCACCAGAGTTTGATTGCCGCATTCTCACATGCCCAAACGAACCGCACCAGTGGGGCAAACAATCTCTAGTTCGATTCAACTGAACTAAAGGCTGCAGGTGTGAAAACGCCCTAAGATAGTTCTGCAGTTAATGCCTGTTGCAGCCCTATATCTTTGATCTGTTAATAAAGTCATGAATCTAAGGTCATGTGGGAGTGTCCTGCTTATCATATAGACACTTGGAAAATCTCCTCGAAATACCATCCAAAAGAATGTCATATACTGTCAAAAATACTGAAGAAAATAGAAAATGTTACCCTTTATATACACGAAAGGCGCTGAACACCAACACAGTTGGTTTGAGTTCATCTGGCTGATTAAACCTCTTCCCAGGACTGCATGGGTGTGTTCCGACTGATTAACATCTCCCTGATCCACTTGATAGGTTTGTTGCAACTGTTACGGCAGGACAAATGACACCTTTATCATTCTTATTGGTAGCTGAAGATTTGTGACCTAATAAATTCCAGTGAAAGCTCCAGCCCTTCTTCACGCTAAGCAGAAGTCTAACCAGCCAGGATAACTGAAATTCCCTTTGTGTGTGTTCAAAGGCTTTAAAGTGTCATCATTTTTGCACCTATTTCACACAATCATTTTTTTTTATCCCTTTACTTCAGGACCTGATGAATCGAGAGAAAAGAGATAAGATTCCCAGCATGCAGGTGTCCTTCATTGATGCCATCTGCATTCAGTTATATGAGGTAATCCAACCCATATGAGTTGCGGCGACTAGTTGTTTTCTGGAAACCACTGTATCAAATGAATAGCTGCCAATGGTGGACATTCATCTTGTTATTTCCCGCTTGCTGGAAAGATGAATGAATTTTGTATTTAAAAACAATTCTCATTGTTAATTAAAATAATTTCTTCTCTCTCACAGACACTGGCTGGCATGTCAGAGTATTGCTCCCCGCTGTTGGAAGGATGTCAGATAAACCGGCAGCAGTGGAAGCGTTTGGCTGAGGAGTGTGAGAAAGGTGCTGGTTAACAGCGTGGTGGGATCCCAACCAACACAAACGTCCTGGGTTCTCCCGGTCCAACCTGGTCTCTTAAAATTTGATGAAATTAGCATGATATCTAACAAGTAAGATTTGTGTACATATGGTGGCCCAAAAATAATTTCCCGACTAGGAAAAGATTTTCTGATGGAAAAAAACACTAGATTTGGTTTAACAGTAAAAGGCATCTTCACATTTATTTTACAACTTTGGTCTTATTTACATAGGTTTGTCTATCCTTACTAGGGCTTTGACTTTTGTCCAAAAATCTAATATTCAAATATATTAGATTAATAATATTTTGACCATTAAATGCCTAAAGTAAGACCTATATTGGTATCAACCTTAAGTTGAATATGTTCTGTCCACCTAAGGGCAGTGTATCAGTCAATAGGCAGGCAGTGATGTTTTCAGAAGAAAAACACAGTTTATTTTATTTTTTATTAAAAGTCAGACCTGGATTCAACACAAACAGTATGCTGTCGACAGGTTTTATCCTCCGTTCTTATCGTATCACGTTAATGGACCTCATATCGTTGCAAACGAACCGTGTCTGCAAATCTGTCGCTCTGTTTAGACGGGCATAGGGGATGAGATAGCATGGAGTTGATTCTGGCCTGCCTCTGTTTCTTTGGGAACCCAAAGTAGCGCCACACGTTGCTTTTCCAATGATCAGGAGTGTAGAGTTCAAAGTCCTCGCCAGGCGTGGTTGTTGTAGGTGTTGGCGCGGCCATTGTTTTGGTATACAACATAGGTGCTAACCAGGATGCTAACATCATGTACAGGAGCCCAGATGACCAATAATAGCCTTGCTAATGAGCTCGCGATTCACAACTTCACCAGGTGTGAAAAAGAATCTGAATAGAAGATATTTACATAAAGAAATGTCCATAACAGGTTTGAATATTTGTTTGAAAATCTTTATTTTCTAAATATTCAAATGATATTCGAATAATGAATTTCGGAGTCAAATGGCTAGTCCTTACTCTCTGTATTGTAATTAGGTTGGACAGACCTGGGAATGTGGCACCATCATTAAACAAGACTAAGAGCCATGCTAGCAGGTTCAGGGCACAGTGTTGAGGTACTGTATAACGTTTCCCATGTTCTTAGTTTAGCATGTTAGCATGCTAGCCACCTACAAGGTACCCCCAGGTTTCCACAAGTTAAATTTAAGTCTTTTTAAAATCTTTTTAACACAATTTAGAATGATATTTAATACCAACTCCATGAACATACTGGCGGAAGTATGTAGGATCTAATAGAATATCAGCAAGGATTTTAGGCTATAAAAATAATTCTTTACCAAATACTTAAACTTAATAAAACATTTTCTTGTAGTACTTGATGCTTTGTGACAAAACAATTAAGGAGTTATTTAATGTGATGAAAGGACAGTACACATGTTAGACCTTTATGAACAAAATGTAAGACTTCCTAAAGAAATGGAAGACTTTTTGAATATTACATTTAAGACATTTTTAAGACCCTGTAACTAGTACTAAACAAAAGTGCAGCTGATTATGATGGTAATGTCATTAGTTTTGCAAATATGTAGTCATTACCCAAAGTAGCTCAACAGGAAAGTGATCAACAAAGTAGTTTTGGTAAATCCTCCGGGTACCATGAATGTCTGTACAAGTTTTATGGCAATGAGTCAAGTAGTAGTTGAAATATTTCAGTCAAAAGGGTGGAGTGGCATTGGGTGGAGTGGCATTGGGTGGAGTGGCATTGGGTGGAGTGGCATTGGGGGGAGTGGCATTGGGGGAGTGGCATTGGGGGGAGTGGCATTGGGGGGAGTGGCATCTGCCATCCACAGAACCATCCATTCAGCATGGTTAAAAGGTTCCTGCCTGGCGCAAAAGTGGTGCCGTCAGTTGGCCGACTCGCAGACTGTGTTGCTAGCTAAGCTTAAAGGCTAGCAAAAATGCATATTAGTGACCCTGTTTTGGGAGAATATAACAAAGGTGAACAAATTATTAGCCAAAATGTAAACGCCAATCACAGTTAGACTTAGTTTGGCGCTATACGGGATTATATGTGATCACTTTTGGTTTTAGTTCTAATAAAGTGGTTTGGATAATCTGGCTTGTTCACAACCTTCCGGATCATCTAACAGCTCAGTTCTTGCCGGGCCGGACTTTGTCCTGGCAGTGTCACCAGATCTCATCAAGAACTGTAGTGAGTTTGTATCGACGCTAAACCTATTAAAACAAATAAGACCCAAATTGTCATATCCCTTAAAACCTTAAACAAATTGTAACATTATCTTATGTTAAAGAGAAATTTTGCAAAAATAAATCCAGCTCTGTGTCATGGCAGTGTGGGCAGTGCATGGCGCTGCCCGTGGAGCAGAGCTGCGAAGGTCTGCTGACCTTCAAAGCAAAGTATCTCTTTAACTGTTTGCTAACTCCCATGACAAACCGGTGAGAATGTTCAATTCTGTGCTCATGACACATTATCCTTGATTCAGAGGTCATGCTCATTTCCACAAACTTTGTGAGACTTCCTATCGTCACAGTTCTTTCATGGCTATCATTCGCCAGAGAAAATACCAATCAGCACTAAGCTATATTTATTACAATAGCCATTTTTATTTTTGCACAGAGGCACACTGGCTTTCTTAAAGTCTCACTTACAATTTCTCTCACAGGTAGTGAATTTTAGGGCAACACTGAATGGTGGGCCACATACAGTATCTCTGGGGATCAGCACCAGTATATATTATACAGATATATTGTACTTACTATAAACTTTACACAGAATCACAATAATTTGATAATAATAAGATGTTAAATATGTCTTCATCCACACACTAGTTTGAGTATTTTGTACCATTTTTCACTCATTGTCTTAACTATTGTATATTTATTTGTGATTTATGTATTTATTAGAGTCTCTATATTGTAAGGTCATCATTTTGTCAAGAGCACACAATTCTTTATAAAGGAAATGTAAATGTAGTTTTAATACTTAAAAAAAGCATACATCTGCTTTTATGAAGGACCTTTCTTAGGAACAACTTTCAGATGACATTTGGAAATGTACTGTTTTGTGTTGTATGAAATTTAGATTTTTTCCCAATATGTAAAAGAGCCAAAGAGTAGGCCTGCAATTTCATAGAGAACTAGGTCAACATTTTCCACTGCCTTGTTGTCATAAAATAGGACCAATTCACAATAAAAAGAAGAAAAAACATTTGAATGTGTCACGTCTCTGCATCTGTTCATAGTTTTCCAGTTTCACATTTTTCATAAATTGAATGACAAAGTAATGTTTGCATTAGATTGTGGGCAAATATTGTTATGATTTAGTACTCTGACGTCTCTCTTGCATTTCAGCCAAACATCATTTTTGCTAAAAACCAACCAACCAAATGATGGCACAGAGGTGTCGCATAGCTCTGGTACACTGTAATTTATTTATTTTTAAAAAACAACCTTATATCAATTTTAAAGCTCGTCAAATTGAATTGATTGAAGATATTTTCAGGGAAAAAGATGAATGGAAAGGCACTCGACTATCTATTCAAGGTCTCACAGCTGACAATGCATATCAGAGTAAAAACTGAGCCATGAGGTGGCATCAACTGCCTGAAGAGTTCAGAGACAGGCACATCCCAAGAGCACGGGGGGGGTAGAAGGGTGTTGGAAGGAGAGGTGACCAAGACCTTGATGGTCTCTAGCCGAGCTCATGTGATCCTGTGTGGAGATGCAAGAAACGTCCAGAAGGACAACCGTCACTGCAACACTCCACCACTCCGGGCTTTAAGACGTGGCTAGACGGATTCCTCTCCTCAGGGAAAGATACAGGGCCACCTCTGAAGGTCCTTAAATGGCCCAGACTTGAACCCATTCTAACATCTCTGAAGAGACCGGAAAATGACCCCAAAGGCCCCTGTCCAACCTGGGAGATCATGAAAGGATCTGTAGAGAGGACTGGCAGAAAATCCCCTAATCCAGGGGCCTCATGTGTTAAACCTGTTACGCAAGAAAAAGCTGGGTGAAGCAGAGTGAAATTTGCAGTTTTAATATTCCTCACAAAAGCTGGGATTTATAAAGAACTTCCATGCGTAAAAATGTGTCCACTTTCCTGTGACCTTTTGACCATGTGTGTGATGGTGCGTAACACTCCCAGGGCTTTGTAGACGCGCTTTAGTGACCTCCAACGGTAACAGGAAGTATCACATGGATAAAGTACTAGAGTACTAGAACACCTGCACCACCTGCCCCGTGTCTGGTGTTCATATTGTGGTTACACAGCCCATGTCCCCAGGTCTGGTGGACCCACCACGTTATTAAGCTTTTAAATCAATATATGTAAAATACTTAACAGATGTGTACTTTAGCTCAATTACCAATGCTATATAAGTCATTTATGGTTCATATTTGTGATTTCCCTCTTTGAGCTCAGATAGCATATAGACCTTATTGGCCCCCTAATAATGTATCTGAAGTCTCTTTTTTATAGACCTTAGTGGTCCCCTAATACTGTATCTGAAGTCTCTTTTATATAGACCTTAGTGGTCCCTAATACTGTATCTGAAGTCTCTTTATATAGACCTTAGTGGCCCCCTAATAATGTATCTGACGTCTCTTTTTTATAGACCTTAGTGGTCCCCTAATACTGTATCTGAAGTCTCTTTTATATAGACCTTAGTGGTCCCTAATACTGTATCTGAAGTCTCTTTATATAGACCTTAGTGGTCCCTAATACTGTATCTGAAGTCTCTTTTATATAGACCTTAGTGGTCCCCTAATACTGTATCTGAAGTCTCTTTATATAGACCTTAGTGGTCCCCTAATACTGGATCTGAAGTCTCTTTTATATAGACCTTAGTGGTCTCCTAATACTGTATCTGAAGTCTCTTTATATAGACCTTAGTGGTCCCTAATACTGTATCTGAAGTCTCGTTTATATAGACCTTAGTGGTCCCCTAATACTGTATCTGAAGTCTCTTATATAGACCTTAGTGGTCCCCTAATACTGTATCTGAAGTCTCTTTATATAGACCTTAGTGGTCCCTAATACTGTATCTGAAGTCTCTTTATATAGACCTTAGTGGTCCCCTAATACTGTATCTGAAGTCTCTTATATAGACCTTAGTGGTCCCTAATACTGTATCTGAAGTCTCTTTATATAGGCCTTAGTGGTCCCTAATACTGTATCTGAAGTCTCTTTTATATAGACCTTAGTGGTCCCCTAATACTGTATCTGAAGTCTCTTTTATATAGACCTTAGTGGTCCCTAATACTGTATCTGAAGTCTCTTCTATATAGACCTTAGTAGTCCCTATTACTGTATCTGAAGTCTCTTTTATATAGACCTTAGTGGTCCCTAATACTGTATCTGAAGTATCTTCTATATAGACCTTAGTGGTCCCCTAATACTGTATCTGAAGTCTCTTTATATAGACCTTAGTGGTCCCTAATACTGTATCTGAAGTCTCTTTATATAGACCTTAGTGGTCCCTAATACTGTATCTGAAGTCTCTTTTATATAGACCTTAGTGGTCCCCTAATACTGTATCTGAAGTCTCTTCTATATAGACCTTAGTAGTCCCTAATACTGTATCTGAAGTCTCTTTTATATAGACCTTAGTGGTCCCTAATACTGTATCTGAAGTCTCTTTATATAGACCTTAGTGGTCCCCTAATACTGTATCTGAAGTCTCTTATATAGACCTTAGTGGTCCCTAATACTGTATCTGAAGTCTCTTTATATAGGCCTTAGTGGTCCCTAATACTGTATCTGAAGTCTCTTTTTATATAGACGTTAGTGGTCCCCTAATACTGTATCTGAAGTCTCTTTTATATAGACCTTAGTAGTCCCTAATACTGTATCTGAAGTCTCTTCTATATAGACCTTAGTAGTCCCTATTACTGTATCTGAAGTCTCTTTTATATAGACCTTAGTGGTCCCTAATACTGTATCTGAAGTCTCTTTTATATAGACCTTAGTGGTCCCTAATACTGTATCTGAAGTATCTTCTATATAGACCTTAGTGGTCCCCTAATACTGTATCTGAAGTCTCTTTTATATAGACCTTAGTGGTCCCCTAATACTGTATCTGAAGTCTCTTTTATATAGACCTTAGTGGTCCCTAATACTGTATCTGAAGTCTCTTTATATAGACCTTAGTGGTCCCTAATACTGTATCTGAAGTCTCTTTTATATAGACCTTAGTGGTCCCCTAATACTGTATCTGAAGTCTCTTCTATATAGACCTTAGTAGTCCCTAATACTGTATCTGAAGTCTCTTTTATATAGACCTTAGTGGTCCCTAATACTGTATCTGAAGTCTCTTTTATATAGACCTTAGTGGTCTCCTAATACTGTATCTGAAGTCTCTTTATATAGACCTTAGTGGTCCCTAATACTGTATCTGAAGTCTCTTTTATATAGACCTTAGTGGTCCCCTAATACTGTATCTGAAGTCTCTTATATAGACCTTAGTGGTCCCCTAATACTGTATCTGAAGTCTCTTTATATAGACCTTAGTGGTCCCTAATACTGTATCTGAAGTCTCTTTATATAGACCTTAGTGATCCCCTAATACTGTATCTGAAGTCTCTTATATAGACCTTAGTGGTCCCTAATACTGTATCTGAAGTCTCTTTATATAGGCCTTAGTGGTCCCTAATACTGTATCTGAAGTCTCTTTTATATAGACCTTAGTGGTCCCCTAATACTGTATCTGAAGTCTCTTTTATATAGACCTTAGTGGTCCCTAATACTGTATCTGAAGTCTCTTCTATATAGACCTTAGTAGTCCCTATTACTGTATCTGAAGTCTCTTTTATATAGACCTTAGTGGTCCCTAATACTGTATCTGAAGTATCTTCTATATAGACCTTAGTGGTCCCCTAATACTGTATCTGAAGTCTCTTTTATATAGACCTTAGTGGTCCCTAATACTGTATCTGAAGTCTCTTTATATAGACCTTAGTGGTCCCTAATACTGTATCTGAAGTCTCTTATATAGACCTTAGTGGTCCCCTAATACTGTATCTGAAGTCTCTTCTATATAGACCTTAGTAGTCCCTAATACTGTATCTGAAGTCTCTTTTATATAGACCTTAGTGGTCCCTAATACTGTATCTGAAGTCTCTTTTATATAGACCTTAGTGGTCCCCTAATACAGTATCTGAAGTCTCTTTTATATAGACCTTAGTGGTCCCTAATACTGTATCTGAAGTATCTTCTATATAGACCTTAGTGGTCCCCTAATACTGTATCTGAAGTCTCTCTTTTATATAGACCTTAGTGGTCCCCTAATACTGTATCTGAAGTCTCTTTTATATAGACCTTAGTGGTCCCTAATACTGTATCTGAAGTCTCTTTATATAGACCTTAGTGGTCCCTAATACTGTATCTGAAGTCTTTTATATAGACCTTAGTGGTCCCCTAATACTGTATCTGAAGTCTCTTCTATATAGACCTTAGTAGTCCCTAATACTGTATCTGAAGTCTCTTTTATATAGACCTTAGTGGTCCCTAATACTGTATCTGAAGTCTCTTCTATATAGACCTTAGTAGTCCCTATTACTGTATCTGAAGTCTCTTTTATATAGACCTTAGTGGTCCCTAATACTGTATCTGAAGTATCTTCTATATAGACCTTAGTGGTCCCTAATACTGTATCTGAAGTCTCTTTTATATAGACCTTAGTGGTCCCCTAATACTGTATCTGAAGTCTCTTTTATATAGACCTTAGTGGTCCCCTAATACTGTATCTGAAGTCTCTTCTATATAGACCTTAGTAGTCCCTATTACTGTATCTGAAGTCTCTTTTATATAGACCTTAGTGGTCCCCTAATACTGTATCTGAAGTCTCTTTTATATAGACCTTAGTGGTCCCCTAATACTGTATCTGAAGTCTCTTTTATATAGACCTTAGTGGTCCCTAATACTGTATCTGAAGTCTCTTTTATATAGATCTTAGTGGTCCCTAATACTGTATCTGAAGTCTTTTATATAGACCTTAGTGGTCCCTAATACTGTATCTGAAGTATCTTCTATATAGACCTTAGTGGTCCCCTAATACTGTATCTGAAGTCTCTTCTATATAGACCTTAGTGGTAAGTAGCAAAGTCTTGGTTCCAGAGGAACCAGATTGATGTTCCGGAGCGGCCAGCCCAATCCCTGGACCTCAGTCCCATAGAACACTTGTGGGGTGAAATCATAAATGGTGTTTCTGAGGCCAAACCCAGTAATGCTGAGGAATTGTGGGATGTAGTCCAATGGTCCTGGGCTGGAATACCTGTTCACAGGTGACTCCATGCAACACAGATGTGAAGCAGTTCTCAGAAATAATGGTTATCCAACTAAATATTAGTGCAGTGATTCAAAGTAAAGCAAAACCTTCAGTTCATACAGTACATGTTTGAGTTTGTAAAGAAAAATGCAAGTACTGCTTTTTTTTTTTGAACAACCTAATACTCCTTTTTTCACTTTCTGTAAAGGTAGAACACAAACTTTTTTTGGAATTTGGAATTGAATGTGCAGTGTTCCCAATGCATTAATATTATTAAATTAAAGCTAGTCTAAGGATTTTGAGCATTATTCACTTTTTTTTTTATAAATATACTATTATTCTGAACACAACTGTATATAGTATTACAGCTAGCCTTACATGGACATAGGAAAATTAAGAAATTATTTAAGACCTAGATTTGAAATGATAGACTTGTTAAAACCTCGTGGAAACCCTGTATTATTAATATACAGTCTATGTTCAGAACCCAGTGCAAAGCATTGTTGCATGTACAACATGCTCAATTAATTGTTAGAAAATCACAATCCCAATTCACCCCGTTCATGATTTAATTTTTAAATAACTGATTTTTTTTAATGACTTGGATTCTCATTTAATTTTATGAGCAGACTGTATCAAAAACGCTACTTTCTTCTGGGAGTTTTAAACCGACTGTATGAAATAGGTTTTAAAGCCAGTTTCAATGCTCTCCCTTCTCTTCGAGTCCTCTGTGTTTCCAGGCTTGTGGTGATGCCTGAAGTGCACGAGGTGCCAAAAGAAATCTAAGTTTAGGCCTACATTACACCAGTGAGACAATTATAATCTTCTGTGTATTACATATACAACTGTCACTATACACGGTTAGCCAGGTAAATGCTTTGTCCCATTGAAGAATAATGCTTATTTTCTGTATTGTTCTATAACTTGACATACTGTGTACACACACACACACACACACACACACACACACACACACACACACACACAGAATTGTGTGCAAACAATCTGTGACTATGTAGTACTACCACCTTCTGGTCAAAAGCAGTTAAACCACAAGAACAAACTTAGTGAAAGACATTTATTTATGACATTTTATAAAAGTTTAACATATAAACCACTAGCTTCTAAAACAGAGGTTGACAACTTGAGAGAAAGGGGGAAAAATACTAAAGAAAACAGTTCTAATAGAGAAATCACTGCTTATGAGAAATATTTACATCAGTGTAGACAGAGCAGGTTGCTGCCACGTCCTCGTCAAAAAGACAAGTGAGACAAAGATCAGAATACTGGACAGAGACGCAGACAGTGAGGTAGGACAGGGCACTGTAAAACCTACTCTATAAAAAGGGACAGCGCTGGGTTGTATATACAGCTCATAGGTTGGGGGTGCATGATTTACATCTAAACCGAGTCGGTCTTCTTGTACGCCACCATGCTGTTCACCTTGTGGATGGAGGTGGTGAAGGAGCGTAAACGCACCTCCTCCGATTGGTCGATGATCTGCGGTCCAGACTCCTCCCACTTATCAGGAACCACCAGGTCTTTGTCTGTGTAGACAAGGAGGTCAAATGCACCTGGAGAGGGGGGGAGGGGGCAAAGGATGAGTCAACTGCCCATTATATAACAGTTTGTTGGTAGAAAGGGGTCTTGTTACTCACATGGCGTCTCCAGCAGCGGCAGGAAAGTAACGGTGGCTGTTATCTGTCTGATAACGGAGCGGATCTCGTCCTGAATGGTCTTGATGGACTTCTCTCTGGGAGCGCTGGGTCACAAGAGAACCCAGTTAACATGCATGATCTAAAGCACTGGGTGGTGAGGCAGCGTCCAAGTAAGAGCTCAACATGACCGCCGTCAACATGTGTACAGTGGTAGGTTATTGGATGTTACTCGTCAGCTGCTCAACTGATAAAAAGGAGAATTTACCGTACGTTCACACCGCCAGCGACTTGAACAATAAACACTGGACGCCCGCCAAGGACGCTTGTCAAAAAAGTACGGGGACGCTTTGACGCTACGGACGCTTTGGCCGTCTAAACACAAGAACGTTCTTATGAAAGACAATTGGTCAAATCGGTGTTGTGAGCAACTGAATTGCCTTCCCGCTTTCGTAAATATTTCGCGCTTGTCCTTTTATGTGTATCACTGGATAATTATGGATCATCGCGAAGTAGTTGTGTTTGGTGCTGCTGCTGTATTGCCATTTCCGGAGAAGACGTCAGAATACTGGACGGAGATTTTGGGTTCACGACACCCTCCAGGACCATTATCAACTCGGAGAGTATCACAGTCTGGTGCAGCAACTGCGGTCTTCTTGATGACCATGGTTCCAGCGGCACTTCAGGCTGGACACGGAGCAGTTTGACAGCGTGTTGTCCAAAGTAGGGCTCCTCCCATTATGATGAATAGCACCAATGCTTCTCCTCCATTTTTCCTCGGAACAAATGTTTTGGTAGGAACGAAAGGATGATTACATCGTCGGAATCAGTCAGCGTGAAGGACTTCTATATTCCATGATTGGTGGCTGGCGTTAGCAGTGGCTGTTATCTGTCTGAACCGCGGATCATAGTCCTCATTCAGATTGACTTCAACTCTCAAAACGCCCAAAACGCGACCCGACAGCATGATTGCACTGGGTGGTGGCAGCTGAGAGAGCTCAACACTTCCATTCAAAATGAATGACAGTGGTAGGTTTTGATGCTCAAGTCGCTGCTCAACTGATGATGGACTTCAATCTGAACTAAAGGCCGCACCATGGCTACAGCGACGTGGAGAAACTACACGTCGCTCAAGGAGAGGGTTAACTCTTCCTGCTACAGATGTCCCACCATGGTCAGAAAGAACAGCGGAGACACTTTGTTTTTCTCACTAGGACTCTAGAGTCACTACTCACTCTGAAGATAATCACCGGCAGTAACACACACACACACTATATAATACTATTAGGAGCACTAGAGTGGTGCAGACTAGATCGCCCGATATGGATTTTTTAATGCCGATTTCTTTTTCCCATCAGCCTTAGCCCATGATTGATACGGGCTGCCGATTGTCTTGAGTCGATATTTGGAGCCGATAATGCTTCTGCCATCATCTTCCATTCATATCACCCAAATGATGTGTGCAACGTGCATCATATGGATGGCTGCACTGCATATGGTTACCCTGGCATCAACATCTACAACGCAGCCTTGATGTGTTGCTTGCTGACATATTATAAGACTATTATATTCCTGTTATTATATTACTATTACATTATTATATGACAGATATAATCAGGTCATCACTAAATGTCTTATTTCAACACATTTAAATAATTTAAGAAAACAATAAACCTGAGAAGTAGCCATTGATTTGTAATTTAAGACTGCTGTGGTGCTAGTGGTGGTGGTGGTGGTGCTGGTGGTGCTGGTGGTGGTGGTGCTAGTGGTGGTGGTGGTGGTGGTGGTGCTGGTGGTGGTGGTGGTGGTGGTGGTGGCTGGTGGTGCTAGTGGTGGTGGTGCTGGTGGTGGTGGTGCTAGTGGTGGTGGTGGTGCTGGTGGTAGTGGATGGTTTCACTAGTGCAGAGGAACATGATTTCTTCAAAGATTATCTGTCTAATGTGCGTCTGCCTCAATGGATGTACACTGCTGAGATAAGGTACGGCTCCTGGTGGCCCCGCTGTGGGAGCTTGACGGCACCCGGTGCGGTTTTGATTGGTTTAAAGAAATATAAACGAGCCAGAGCATTTTCAAATGAAAAACTAGTCTGAAGATCCTATTAAACTATTTGAAAGAATGCTGCTAAATGAACTACTGTAACTGAGACGTTTCAGGAGCTGACCTGCTCTCTTTGGCTGATTTGTCACACTCGATGTCAAACTGCCATCTCTCCAGCACCTCGTTGGTCTCCAGACATGTGATCACCAACACCAGCTTCTGCACAGTGCACTCAAACAGCCACTCTGCAACACAGAACACACACATTTACTGACTCATTAGTGGGAGGGTACACCCTGGCACTGAAGAGTCTGAATGGGACCTAATACAATCCAACCCTGCATATTTATCTTCAGTAAACTTGGAAGAACTCAGAGACTGAGGAGGACTCAGTTTGGGTGGAGTATTAGTCAGCTTCCTGTTCTTTCAAATAGATTATGCTAATTAGTAATGTAACAAGAATTGAGCGACATTAAATGACCGGGGGGGAATCTCTGGCCACTTACGATTCAGAAGCCAACGATTCGATTCTAAACCGATTATCGATGCAACTATTTTTATGTACATGTCCATGTGTGATCTTTAAAAATATACATATAAATCTGAGTTTGTTAGATTGTGGCATATACAGTCACACATAAGTTTTAATGAAATATTTAGTCTACTATTTATTGTGTAGTCATTTCATGGCATGCCTGTGAAAGTCACCTTCTCTCAGTGATCTAGATGATTAGATCTAGGTAGAAGCACGCTGCGTGCTGATTGGCTCACCGACGCTGATGACATTTACTCCTCAGGTTTTAAATAATGACGAGGCATTTTTAGATACTTTAGAGGCAATTTGGTTGGTACCTAAAAATATTGAAAATCGGTCCCCGGCCCTAGTTATTTGTGGTAAAAACAATCATAACAATCATCAGCCACCAAGCATTAGTGTGAGCCACTTGTCGTCGTAGCACAACGTAAGCTAGATCGATGATAAAATATATCAATACATTAGGTCTCTACTGGATTTCTGTGTTGCTAAATGTTATGTATTTAATTGAAAAACAATGCTGTGTGGCAGAAAATGTTTTATATCACTGTTACGGAGTAGAATTCTGTGACACTGTGGTTTATAATTACTCCGAAGTGAAGTATCATCTAGTGTTTCCTGTGTATCGCCACAAGTTAGAGCAACTAGAGGGCTTAAGGTCAAAGGTTATGTGACGTCACTGTCAGATAGGGGACTCTTACAAAAGCCAACATAGCATATAACATATAGTTTTTAAATATAGTAATTTCAGTGTTTTTCTTAGCTTTGTGGGTGAGTGTATTTGGCGGAGAGGTTAGGCGTCCTTCCTCAAGAAAATGTGATGTTTCAATAAAACAAAAGTAATTTCTATACAGAATAATTTCTGGTACATTATGTGCCTCTTTGTAGTCGTGTTGGGTCTCTTTTTTTGGCAATTTTAGTTTTCTTCGGGGTTGTTTTGTCTCTTTGTGGTCATTTGGAGTCTTTTGTAGTTTTCTCTTTTTTTTTTTAAAACATCATTTTGGACCGGTATTATCACCATACGTGTCTAAAGCATTGGGAAAGCTAGAGCAGATAATGAATAACAGTCAAAAGGCTTGAAAAACAAAATGTCCGTCTACAATCATTAGGAAGGTGAAAAGTCTTTCAGTTACATTCATTTGGCTTAGGTGCTGCATGGAAACCTTATTATGGCCGGGAAAGCTTTCTTTAATGTGGTCATATTTCCACATTACAATCGTCTCTTTAACAGTGCACCAACAACACGAGGACCTTCTCCCATTGTTAAACATCGTGGAAGCCATCCTGGGAAAAAGGTCGCAGACAGCCAAAATGTGAATCATCAAGGTCTACAGAAGCAGCTACCTTTGAGTTGGGACACCACATTGGTCAGGTAGTTCTTCAGTTTGGGATCAGTGGTAAGTTGAAGACTCATGTCATAGTTGGTGACCCTGCTGAAGGTCTCTGGAGGATATATGCCCCTCTGGTACAGGATGCTGTTGATGCCAAATGCTGTGGTGGAAAGAGGGAAGCAAGATAGATGAAAACCAGGTAGTCATAATAAGGGTCAGCTAAACATGATTCAAAGTAGAAATCTGCTAACTTTACAGCACAGGCAAATATCAAAGTATGACTGGGAAGTAAAAAAGGCATTGGTTGATTAAAAATACAGTAAAATATGTGAACATCTATTAAATGTATTGGAATATATGTATTGAATGGACATATAGCCTACTGTAATTCACAAATACAGTACAGGCCAAAAGAGTTTCCTTTATCTTCATGACTATTTACATTGTAGATTATCACTGAAGGCATCAGAACTATGAATGAACACATGTGGAATTATGGAAACCAATCCAGATGGTTTGGGGAGAGCAGAGCGAAGGCAAAAGTGCTAAGCATCATGGGATGTGTGTTCAACGCAGTAATAAGAGCAAGGGGTCTTTACTCTGAAGAAACTAGAATATAAGACATGTTTTCAGTTATTATACACTCTTTTGTTAAGTACATAATTCCACATTCATAGTTTTGATGCCTTTAGTGATAATCTACAATGTAAATATTCATGAAAATAAAAGAAACGCATTGGATGAGGTGGCCTGTAGTAGAGTTAAAACTAGAGCTGCCATATAAAATGCACTCACTTCTGCTGATTTTAGCACTCTGCTTAACGAATTGAACATTAAATTGGATATCAAAGGCAGCATGTCAACGTGATGTGTTTATTCGCCCTTATTAATTTCATTACAGGTCTAGACGAGTATGAATAGATAACGCATACTGATAAATGTATATCAAGTTAAACGAACGTCAATTTGGCATTACGTTATGACGTTACAACACACTGTCCACTGTATAGCTAGCTAGCATTCTTTAGTTTCCAATACGTTAACTCCTATTCTTAAATTATTTCTACAGGCTAGGCCGTTAACTCTTGTGTTGCTTTATATGTCTGTACGTATGGATTTCTGTCTGAGTCATGGATGTAAGTATAATAAAAACAATAAGGTCTGAGCTGCAAAAAAACTAATTTCCCTTATCTGTTACGCTGACGGTAACGTTACGTTTGTTACGCTCGACATTTTCACCGTAACGTAAGCTACGTAAAGTCCAGAGTGGGCGGTGCACTTTAATTCGAACACGTTCGAGCATTTAAAATGAAAGAAAAAATCTAACTAATTGAGTTTAGTTGGAGCTCCAAACTCCATTTTGGGATATGTTAGTGGAGCTCGGACTACCGTGCTGAGTGGACTGAACCACACGCAGCCTATACTATGCTAAACGTTAGCATATTAGCACTGCGTGTATGCGTGTCGAAAGCTCTCAAAACGAGCTGAAAACAACCATAAATATAACTACTTACAGAAGAACTCGGCTACTAGCTCGGCGCTTCCCTTGAGAGTAATTCCTTTCAACGTGCTGGTCATTTTCTTACACTTTTGGCTATATTCGTGACAATGAACCTTTGTTTTTTTCGTTCTAGGCTTCAACTACCCGCCGTCCAGTTTGAAATTTGTTAGCCCCACACTTTGCGCATGCGTGAGCAATTTCGGCGCACGGTTGATGACGTGTCAAATTAAGCTGACATGTTCTGTGCACTAGATGGCAGAGCATAACAACTCACCCAGAAACTCCTTTTTCAATATTTCAGTATTACTTTCCTTCTACTTTACTGTCATTTCGTAAACACTGTAAAATCTCACAGACTTTCCCCTAATTTGGTAAACAACATTACATTTTACATGTTTATAGGCCTAGGGTAGGCTACATTTCAAATAATTGGTCTTAGTTTGTACTAGAAAGGTTCACTTTTATAACACAGTATCACCTCAGAAAAAACAGGATGTATAATATATATATATATATATATACACAGTATAGCCATTCAGCCAAATACATGTGAGTAGGAATTACGTGCTGTGTTTTTTTCTCTCACTTTGTTCATTTCCCAGAAATGTTTAGGGTTTGCTGAAATGTCAAATTTGAAACAGTTTTTCCACCACTGTGTCTATCACAGAAAGCCTACATTTTATTTCACTTTAAAATATATATTTTAAAGACAAAAACAACTCAAAGTGTTTGCCCAATTTATGGATTTAACTGGATGAGTAATGAGATGACTTTTCACAGAAATGAATGAACTTCAAGTCATTACTTGCAGGACACATGCAAACCTGTAATAAATGATGTGCTGAAGCTGTTGCAGGGTGTGTGTTTTTTCATGCTTCAGTGTTTCAGCAAAATGTGGGCCTAAACACTTTCTGATCCATATTGAATGCAAAGACGTGAAAATGGTTTTGATGTTGTCATCAACACTTGTTTCTACTTCTTTGTGATCATGGGGCTCACAAAGATGCTGCAAAGTTTCTGTTTTCGCCACGAGGAATGCATCCACATGATACAAGCCTTTGGTGGAGCTGTTAGTCTAAATTAGCTTGGTGTCAACTCATTTGGCAATGGCTTCAATGTAACGGGCGTTTATTAATATCAAAAAGCTACGCACTAATGCCTCCTGCACACCACCTGCGTCGTGAACGTGGCGTTTCTGTTGCATGGCGTTCTTTCTATTTACACACCAGAAACATGTCTGCCGTGGCGCTGCTGCTGTTAGCCTTTTTCTCGACACATGTATGTTTTCCATTCATAAAATGAAACAACAGCGTGTTCTTCAACTTTATTTTGTCAATGTTTGCATACATTTATATATTTATTTTTAAATTTCAATTCCCTTTCCTGAAATAATAAAGTCCATGTTATTGTTTTATCAGAATCCAATTGAAATACAATTTAAAAAGGATAGTTTAACAGAAAATGTGTATATATGTACAGTATTCATATGTGAACATGACATATAAACATATTTCGTACTCTTTGTTGACTGGAAACACTTCCAACACGCTTGTGTGAAAAATAGGTGTCGGTCTTATTTCTAGCATGCACGTGTTTTTGGCAACATCATATTGAACGCTGCGTGCTTAACAGGTACTATAGCAAAATGTTTGTAAGATTAATGTTATGAAACTTAACCTATAAGTTAAGTTCCTTATTTCCAATCATTGTTTTATTTGATGGCCTTGCTACCCTGGTATCTGGCCTTTGTACCCCTGAAACTTGTCAATGTCCTTGTCCCAAAAATAATGAAATTCCATGCCTGATATTAGCAATGAAAAAAAAATGCACATAGTAAATTTTACATACTTACATTCAAGGGTGTATGTTTAAAAGTGAGGAGACCTCAGTGCAAAGTGCAAACAAAGAATTTGCTTCTCATCAAATCTCAAGTGTGTTGAAGAGGCTTCACCGCTGACACTTACATAATACGGCTCATTGGATTCTGGGTCTGATATTAGTAGTGTTCCGCCTCTCTGAATACTCCAGTACACTAAATGTGTGCAGACTTGTCAGCTGGTCCAGCAGTTTCCAAGAGAGATATTGGTTTCATATGCATATTTGGCTCCACTCTCACACTATAATGTGCAAAAGGCTTCTTCAATCAGCACTCATAGCTTGGGTAGGTGTCTGTGTCATTGCTAAGTTCCAATCAACAGCACAGAATATGATTTGGTCCCTGTACGGTGCAATGGGGGGTCCCCCACACATTCCTGTTCTGTAGGTGCTTGTCCTACTTGGAGCTGCAGTGATGGGTGTCATCACTCAGCTGGCTGGACCCGGCGCTCCTATGCAACAGCTGGAGTTCTGCAGAAGGCTTTATGTCTTATTCACACGCAAGCACACACACACACACACATTCCTGCATTTTTATATATACATAAACCAAATGTGAGCATATTGTGTACACACACACAAATGCACAACTGTATTCAGGATGCTATTGTTAAAGATTTGACCTTTCCTTGGACTGGAAGTGTGTTTCTGTCTAGTGACAAATGGTTACACCAGTTTGTTATAATTAACGGAATTGAGGACCCAAATGCAGAGATGACAAGCAGGCAGGCGAGCTTTAAGTTGAGAGTTTATTTCACAAAAAGAGAATGTCCACACCAACACAGTGATCAAAAATGCAAAAAAACAAACGACTCCAGGAAGTCCACAGCCCAAAACGTCAAAAATCCAAAAAGACAGAAATCCAGAACGTCCAAAGAGAAAAAGGAAAACAAAAAGCTGGAACAAATAAACTGAGGAAAAACTCAAGGGGAATAATAAACACAGGGAAGAGTCCAAATGCAGAATACATCAACAGGGCCAAAGGGTCACAGGGCAACAGGGCAACAGGGCAACAGGGCAACAAACACACCAACTCACAAAAGGATCTGGCAAGAGACAAAGGGACCACAGAAGTAACAAGGAACAGATGATACAATAGGTGAATCACATCAGGGCGGGGACGACAATTACAAAGGCGGGAAACACAAGGCAGGTGGTAAAACTAAAGACAAGACAGCACAGGAAATCAGACTTTCAAAATAAAACAGGAAGCAAAACATACACACACTCACAAGGGAACACAAGACAGAAACTACAACACAAGACCGGGGAGGAAACACGGAGAAAAGAAGCAGGAACAAAACTGAAACCATAACATTTGTGTTGTCTTGATGAACAAATTATTTAGTCTTTCTTTAAAACCTCCCTGCCAAAGAAGATGCATTGCGTTAAGCATGTGTATTTATTGGGCAACTCACGTGGTCAACTCAAGTTCATCAGTTTGAACCTATAAAAAGACTCTCCTGGTAACGTCCCTGCTTGCGTTCATACAGACCCAGAGTTCCTTCCTTTTACTAGTGAGTTTATATGACGGCCTACAGCCCCGTTAGAGGCTATCTAAACATGCAGGCCCCAACCACAGACACATAGCCCTGCAGCGTAAACATGGTGGAATCGATGGTGGGAGGGATGAGAGCATATACAGTTACTCAGTCATTGTCAAGCCACCTGCACTATATCCCAATGTAATAACTCCACCCTGCACATGTCCAGATGTCTCCAAGGATTGTTGGAGTCCACAAAATGACTGCAAGCTATAGCATTACAGTACCAAACAGCACACATGGCAGTAGGGAAGGGAAATGGTTTTATTGTTTTCTGCAAGGACAGTGATTTGGTCTTAAAGGTGCACTATGAGTCCCTGTATGGTAAATCTCAGAAGACAACACAGGGGTCATAAATGTCAAACAAACACTAGGGGCACAGGATAGGACACAAAACACAAGAAAACACTCTGGCCAATCACTGACAAGATGGTTGGGGGACGGGGTGGGGGTTAGCGACAGTTGCCCTGATTTCCACCAGCTGAAGTCACGTATGATCGCACAATATAACAGGATGTAGTTTCTATAAACAGAACCACAAAACCCCAGACCTGCTTAGTTCAGGCCTGTCTCCACTCAT
This sequence comes from Etheostoma perlongum, assembly GCA_026937815.1. Taxonomy (NCBI): domain Eukaryota; kingdom Metazoa; phylum Chordata; class Actinopteri; order Perciformes; family Percidae; genus Etheostoma; species Etheostoma perlongum. Next base: position 684,614 of record CM049389.1, on the reverse strand, counting down.
TATGAAATTTTCAAGGTGTAGTGCAGGAAAAAATGATCCGCCGCGAGCACTGTGTATTTTATTTTGAAAATTAGCCGGATGTTTTATTTTGTTTCTGAGCTTGACTTCCTGTCCCGCATCTGCCCTGTGCAGAAGTGCAAATAATAGCAATCCCAAGACTCAGGGAGACATATTATCCTTTTCCCTATTTTCTGTCATAGCTTAAATGTTATAATGTCATACTTTTCAAGTAACTGTCATACTTAACTAACATGTTAGTTAACATTAACATAGGCACAGGCTAATTACTGCTAACTAACATGCTAGTTAACATTAACATAGACACAGGCTAATTACTGCTAACTAACATGCTAGTTAACATTAACATAGACACAGGCTAATTACTGCTAACTAACATGTTAGTTAACATTAACATAGGCACAGGCTAATTACAGCTAACTAACATGCTAGTTAACATTAACATAGGCACAGGCTAATTACTGCTAACTAACATGCTAGTTAACATTAACATAGACACAGGCTAATTACTGCTAACTAACATGCTAGTTAACATTAACATAGACACAGGCTAATTACTGCTAACTAACATGCTAGTTAAAATTAACATATGCACAGGCTAATTACAGCTAACTAATATGCTAGTTAACATTAACATAGGCACAAGCTAATTACTGCTAACTAACATGCTAGTTAATATTAACATAGACACAGGCTAATTACTGCTAACTAACATGCTAGTTAACATTAACATAGACACAGGCTAACAGAGCCTTTTATACATTGTTGTGTTTCTTTAGAAATAAACAACGGACAAATAGAGTCTTGAAACACTTCAGATGTAAAGATATTCACTGGCAAAATGAATGGGAGTCAATGGGATGCTAACAGCAGATGATGGCTTTGTAGCATTAGAATGGCGCCATGGGAGCTCCGCTTAGCGAAGAGAGAGGAAGTGATTCTGATTGGCTGACGTCTTGAGCTTCTCGTTACACTGCAGGTTTGACGTGCCCTTGACAGCATTGGCGGCATATATACACGGGTACGTGTAACCGAACACTTTTTACTGAAAACCGACGGCTGTGCACAATGTTATTTTTGAAAATGGAGAGGTTAAAATGTCTGTTTATGAAAATAACAACTCCAAGCCGGCCTTCTCCGGCCTTCTATGATTGGTCATCTGCTCAAGGCAGACAGGACTGGAGTGTTTTTTTGTAGCATGTAGCTACATGCTAACTGCAGAAAAATATGTCATTTTGGCTGCCAGTGTTGTTTAATTCCAAGTCACATTACTCCTGAAACATTACTGGTTATGGTATTTGGTTTAAAATCCTTTATCTGCAATTTTTCTGAAATTGCTGTTATATTCTATTATCCACTGCTAACTATTGTAGCTACATGCTAATGGCAGTGAAAGATGTCATCTTGACGGTAGAAAGTGCTGCTGCGTTCCACTAAAATCTAACGTTAGCATACTGCTAACTATTAAGTAGCTGCCTAGAATGATAAAAATGTTTGCCCTGGGTGAAACCAACTTTTAACTTCCACATTTTAACAGAATTTCTATAATTGTTATAGCAGGTCAGGGCAAAGGAAACATTAGATCTAAATGTTGGTTTTGCCCTAGGAAAACATTTTCTTTTATAATTTTTTACATTTTTACCATGTGTGGGATCAAAAAATGTATTTTGACCCACTGAGCATAGATGACTTTTCAGAAAAGACTTGATAAAAAAAGCACAACAGAGCCAGATAGAGAGACCACCTACACTGACGACACAACCATACAAGAATGTGCTATTGCACAATTCTGCAAAACCCCAGATTACATTCAAGATGAATTGCCAATGTTTTTAAAATTCTTTCTTTGTACAATATCTGTGATATAACTATTGTAACGGGAGATTTCCATGTCTTCTTTTTATAAAACAGGTTGAGGTTGTGTCTTCAGACACTGTGGCTTTAAATAGTCGTCAGTACTTATGTACGGTTGTGATGTCACAACTATACTATATATAGGTAGAAGTGCCGCCACAGTGCCGCTAAAGTCATTCCATGGCTGCAATGACAGTCCAGAGACTCCAAAGGCGTAGATGCAGAAGACTCAGATAAGCTGACCAATCAGAGCATAGCATGTTTTTTTCTGGTATGGGAGCTTAAAGAGGCAGGTGCTTTTTAGACAAAGGGCTATCTTGCACCCAGTGCAAAGCCCAACGCAAGTAAGACTGACACAGTTATAAACAGCCTTCTATTATTCTTTCTAATGTGAGCATTAGCACGGAGGATCAGAGTGAATAACAAACACTGATACAATACAATAATTGACCAGGGAAGCAAATTATGTAGACTTTAAATATGGCCAATACAGACAATACCAAAGTATTGTTTTCAACCATACATACATTATACAGGAAGTCAGCAGGGCATTATGTGTGCCTACGGACTTGAATGAAAACAATGAGTTTTGAATTTCCATGAGGTGGAGAGTATTGCAAGCCATGTATATAACAATGTCTCTATTATTTGGGAATATTAAGAAAGGCCACCCTCAAAGGCATGAAAAGCCGACTTTGTTTATGTGCATTTTTAATTGTGGTATAAAGTTATTTAAGAGTCTCAAAGGTATAATATCAAGGGCATTGTGGTCTACTGCAGCGAGAGGGTGATACTTCCTTTAGTTTTTCTTTACAAGCTCATCTCTCTATTGTCTAATTGTATATTTCTTGTAGTTTTTGCAGGAGAATCTGCTTTCTGATGTAGGAAGATTTTCCCCTTTAGATCTCCTTCTTTCTCCGTATAGAGCTATTCGTTTGTACATCTTGGCGTTGGAGGACTTTTCCACCAGCCCTGGTAGTCATATTTCCCATGCATGCTCGTGCTTTAATGTGTGCACCTTCCTGGGGCTAACAAAACTGATTTACGCATGCAGCCCTTGTTTCTGTTGACGACCCCGATAAATGTTTCATGACAAACACATCTGCTGAGCTCTGAGGTTATGGACGAACGGAAGGAAGGGGGCAGGGCTCGGGACTTTGGAGAACAGAGTTTTTCAGCTCATATTGGCACATCTGTCCTTCTTCTATCCCTGCAGTGCTGATGCAATCACGGGGGCAAAGAAACACATTCTCACGAAAACACGTCGCCTTTATATAATAACAGCTTTGGTGCAACATGACGAGATGTTTCTGTGGCTGAGCATCAGAAATGTGGTTCTTTAACAGAAATGGATGACATATTGAAAAATGTCAACATAAATAGCCATGTCATATTCAATACATAGGACTGTCAACCTACTATATCTACAAGAGAAATTTCATGTCCATAAAGCAACATTTTCTAAATCTCGGCCAGCTTTTACTCACTTCAGAATTAAATTTTGGAACCCTGAGCCATGGTTCTCTTAAAGGAAGTTTTTTCCTTGCCTCTGTCGCCTAGTGCTTGCTCTTGGTGTGAACTGTTGGGATAAATAACATTTCTGCTCTTTATGAAAACCTGGGAGATAAATAACATCCCAGAGTCCGGTCTAGACCTAACTCTTTATGAAAGACCTGGGAGATAAATAACATCCCCAGAGTCCAGTCCGGTCTAGACCTGCTCTTTATGAAAAGACCTGGGAGATAAATAACATCCCAGAGTCCGGTCTAGACCTGCTCTTTATGAAAGACCTCGGGGAGATAAATAACATCCCAGAGTCTGGTCTGAAAGACCTGGGAGATAAATAACATCCCCGGTCTAGACCTCTCTTTATGAAAGACCTGGGAGATAAATAACATCCCAGAGTCTGGTCTAGACCTGTGAAAGACCTGGGAGATAAATAACATAGACCTGGGAGATAAATAACATCCCAGAGTTTGAAAAAGACCTGACCTGCTTTTTATGAAAACCTGGGAGATAAACCTGGGAGATAAATAAATAACATCCCAGAGTCTGGTCTAGACCTGCTCTTTATGAAAGACCTGGGAGATAAATAACACCCCAGAGTCTGGTCTAGACCTGCTCTTTATGAAAGACCTGGGAGATAAATAACATCCCAGAGTCCGGTCTAGACCTGCTCTTTATGAAAGACCTGGGAGATAAATAACATCCCAGAGTCTGGTCTAGACCTGCTCTTTATGAAAAGCGCAAAGAGATAACTGTTGTTGTGATTTAGCGCTATATAAATAAAATTGAATTGAATTGAATTAAGGTTTTGACAGTGTGAGGATGACAACAGAGGCATATTGAGGTCTGTCCCCAGTTTTTACCACTACATCACTGGACATAATGCTCAACATCTGGTTCCACAACTGCACACAGAAGAATTAACCCACTAGCTCTTGCAGACCATTAAGGCCATCTGAGCAACAACTTTGTGTTTGTCTTGTTTTATTGAGCGTGTGTTCATGCAGTTTATCTCACATTCAGTTGTGGCTTCGCTCTGCAACTTAAGCCAAACATCTGTATCACAAAAATATGAGACTTTCCATTTTTATATTTGGAAATGATTCACCTGAGGCTTGGCATAGAATTCTTCTAGTCGACAGTCTCACGGCGACAATGTTGATCGGAACTACAAATTCATTCAAGTTATTTAAAGCTATAATGTGTAGTTTCTGAGGAATTCATAAGTAATGACAACAAAACTGTTGATGCGTCCACATGATACAAGCCTTCCGTGATGGAAAAACATGATGGACTCTTCAGAAGAGGTCATTAACTTCACTGGAGTTTCACCGGACGCCACAATCTTCTGAACATAGTCACGCTGAGAAATCCAGAGAAGATTGTGTAGAGCTGATAATCTTAATTAGCTTTGTAGCAACTCATTTGGCAATGAATTGAATGTAACAGACGCTGATGAAATGAAAAAGTTACGCATTAAAGCTTTAAATCAAATCAGGTTTTTTTGAAAGTGTTATATCAGAAATTTATGATCAGATTTCTGTTCTCCAGCTAGTCTCTTGCTGTGTCTGTCTACTGTTTGCTGCTGAGCTGCTCAATATGAAGCTTAAGATCAAATTATGTTACGTATGGAGATCTACATTTACTTTGAATTAATAGATTTTGAAAGTTTCCCATCATTAAATCTATTCAAAATTGCGTATCCAGAGTCATCTTGGCAAAATAAACCACAAGACACACACAACATGTAGTTTTATGATTGATAGACAACTTTACATGTGTTTGTTCACGTCCAGTGCTGTGTTTTTTCAGTGATATGTCAGACTAATGTCCACACACACACACACACACATGCACAGACACACAGAGCTATGTTATCATTGCAACGGTGAAAAAGCTCTTTTCAACACACTTCATGTATGGTGAAAGAAAGTCAGTGTGCCGCGCAGAACCACTGCTCATTTATTTGTGTCAGGTTAACCTGGCTGACCCACCCCCACACACACACACACACACACACACACACACACACACACACACACACACACACACACACACACAGCCTAAAGCCCACCTTACACACCTCAAACTTCAACCAGCATGCACCGGGGTGGCTAAAAATATCTCAGCAGCTGCACTGTGGAAGTCCTTTGTGTGAGGTTGGTTGGGACGTTATTAAAAAGAGGGGGGATGTAATCCCCCCCCCCCACCCTCCAACCTTGCACTCCCACATTATACATATACATATAAGGCAAGTTAGGCATATAGACAGATAAATACAGATGTTGACCTTAAAGGTGCCCTGGCACACGTATCTCATGACTTTGTGGTAATGTCTGACATTCTACCATGGATTTAGTAAGTTAGTTACCTTGTTTCAAGCCATTCTAGCGTGGTATAGAAAACCTGCAGGAAGACCCAGCTCAACATGTGCCAGTTCTCATTAATATTCAACGAGCTAAGCTGCTAGCCAATGAGAGCCTGGCTATCAGCATCCATGAATAATAATGAGCTCAGTCAACATGACATCAGACTGACCAGCTGTTGTGATTGGTCTGATTTCTCCTCTTATTTCTTTTCAGTGACTAGAGCTGACAGATCTTCACATTCACCACATAACACACACACACATATGGACCCAAAATATTTCAAACAATGCAACGTGAAAACGGTTTTGTGTGGCAGGGCACCTTTCATTTGGATTTCCTCAACCCACTGTTTTTTCATTCTGTATTCCATTATTTCCATTATTCCATTTGTTTTGTATTCAAGTCAAGGTATTTAATTTGTATTTATATAGCGCAATACATACATGACCATTCTCTTTTATCTCGAGCATCAGGGGCAGGGAAAGAAACGGTAAGAAATCTTGAGCACAACCAGAACTAGTCTCGCATTGTCAGTCCTTCCTCCACAGCACTGCGGAGGAAGGTCTGGCTAGTCCACACAGGTAACCATAGTCCTCAGATTGGACAGATAGTCTAGCTAGCTGTCTGGATTTACCCTGCAGAGATCTGAGGACCAGGTAACCATAGTCCTCAGATTGGACAGATAGTCTGGCTAGCTGTCTGGATTTACCCTGCAGAGATCTGAGGACCAGGTAACCATAGTCCTCAGATTGGACAGATAGTCTAGCTAGCTGTCTGGATTTACCCTGCAGAGATCTGAGGACCAGGTAACCATAGTCCTCAGAAATCCACCAGAGGTTAGAACGTCTACACAAAGGAAGAAGAAGGGGACAGACATCTGGCCAGCAAAACCTGAAAATCCTGGAAATAAAACATTGTCAATATAGACTACATAGTCTGTAAACAGCAGCTTTACTCTCCTCTCTTTACCCAGATTCAGCTCTATATGTATTTCTGTCCTCTCACCTTTCTGTTCCAGCTGGAACTGTTGCTGCGACACAACAGAGTCTCTGTGCAGCTCTGGCAGGAGTGGAGGAGGAGGGGGAAATGGATGCTTCCCATGGGAACAGGCCACGGCTCTGGACACCAGGATCTCTAATGTCAGCGCTGAGATGCACCACCACCTGAACAGTCCCAACCCACTCTGAATAAGCCAGCGAAACCGTTGGAGCAACAGATGCTGTGGAGTACAGTTTGTGTGGTTATTATAAACTTTAACCCTCAAACCTCTGTAATCAGTTTTCAGAGCAGTACAGCAGGAAATTATTGTAAAAATGCTGATTTGCATGCAAAACTTAAACTGCGGCACAATGGTATTAGTAGTTTGTAAATTATAGTAACAGGCCTGGCAAAGAAATAACAACTGAGAAGTGTAAGTCTTATGTTAATGTAAAGCAAAATAATCCTTTGGGATTTCCAAAATTCAGTCTACATATATAGGTAGAGTCTTGAGATGTTAGAAGCAGACGTAAAGGTGCAAATGTGCTCATGGCAGCACTAATTTGGGCAAAGAAGCACATGATTGGATTAAAAAAGAATCAGCTCAGGCAAGAAATATTAAGCTGCCTGTCATGTGTTGCAAAAATTCAAAGTCTTTGCATTTCACTTAGCTTTATGTGATAAAGGCTTCCAACACACAAGCAAAAAGGAGATGGCTCTAGAGGAAAATGAGGGAAACAACTGAGTGTGCATTGTCTCATACACACTTCTACACACAGGCTAACTCCACAGACAGATGTAAGTACATCTGCAGTCAAGGAACTCATCCACTGCCAGTTTGTGGCTATTTAACATCGTGTGCAAAACCACTCCACAGTCAATGTTGTACAAATACAACAAACTAAAGTCACAGCCTTGGCTGTATGAGATCACATTTTTTAGGAGCAGCTTTGGTGTGCAGGTGCCTTCTTGATATTGTTAACTGAATAATGAAATACACTTAGAGACTCCCCAAGCACAAGATTGTTTATCACCTTACTGCCTCCCTACACGCCTACTGGCTCTCTCTTGCCCTGTGGTGGCCATTGCTTTTGCAACTGTGTACACTAATCTGTGAGCAGCAGTCATACACATGAGAGAATGCACCCCTACAGTGTTTATACTGCAACTTGGGGTCCTAACTGTGGTCGACAAGATATATTTTTCACCAGTAAATATTTAAGTTACAACATTATGCAAGCAAAGCAGTTCTTTCCCAACTGCAATGGAGTCTGAGAAGTTTATTCAACATTTTGATATTGAAAGGCATCTTAGCCACTGGAGCACAGCTGTATGAAAGAGTTTCTCATGCAGTCCTAAAGATTCACATCCAACTCGTAAAATACGGACGCTTGGTCATTGGCTGTCAGCGTCAGATACCCACGCAAATAGCACCCCTATTTAGAGGGTAGAACGCACCGGGCAGAGCAGCAATTCCGCGGCGCTGTAAGATGACGTAGTACTGAGAGAGACAACGGTAGCAAACAGTATTAAACTCCGAAATTCACCGAAGGGAAGTTCAGCCTGTTCTCATGAAACATTTGTTCAAAAAGCTACGGAGAGTTGAACACTGTAATACGTAAGCTTTTTTTTTTGTTTTGTTGCTGTATTCACTACTTAGTGATGCTGTTGAAGAACGCAGCTGGCCGCGTAGGGAGGTGGTTGGGGGGGATTGGTGGGCGTTTACGTACAGACTTTCAAGACAGAGAGAAGAGTTCACTTCAATCCAACTTCTTTTCCTAAACTTAACTGGCTGTTTTGGTGCCTAATCTTAACTTTTTTTTAAACACTCCTATTTTGTGGACTAAATGGAACCGTACTATCCACTCACGGTGCTTTGTACCCAGCTCAAAGTCACCTATTTTTGGGTAACTGAACCACCAACTACTGATGACACAGCGGAGGTCTGTAGCCCGGGTCACGAAGCTCTGTAGCGGCTTAAACAACTAGCAACTGCCACTCGGCGTCACAGAGCTCAAAGCCAACCGTCCCGTTCTTCTTCTCCTAAACCCAACCGTCCCGTTCTTCTTTACCTAAACCCAACGTTCCCTTCTTTACCTAAACCCAACTGTCCGTTTTCTTCTTTCCTAAACCCAACCGTCCCTTTCTTCTTTACCTAAACCCAACCGTCCCTTTCTTCTTTACCTAAACCCAACCGTCCCTTTCTTCTTTACCTAAACCCAACTGTCCCTTTCTTCTTTACCTAAACCCAACCGTCCGTTCTTCTTCTCCCCAACTGTCCGTTCTTCTTTTCTTCTTTCTCCTAAACCCAACTGTCCTGTTCTTCTTTCTTTACCTAAACCCAACTGTCCCATTCTTCTTTACCTAAACCCAACTGTCCCTGTTCTTCTTCTTCCTAAACCCAACTGTCCCGTTCTTCTTCTTTTCCTAAACCCAACTGTCCCGTTCTTCTTCTCCTAAACCCAACTGTCCCGTTCTTCTTCTCCTAAACCCAACTGTCCCGTTCTTCTTCTCCTAAACCCAACTGTCCGTTCTTCTTCTCCTAAACCCAACTTCTTCTTTACCTAAACCCAACTGTCCGTCCTAAACCCAACTTCTTTTTACCTAAACCCAACTGTCCCGTTCTTCTTCTCCTAAACCCAACTGTGTAAACCCAACGTTCTTCTTCTCCTAAACCCAACTGTCCCGTTCTTCTTCTCCTAAACCCAACTGTCCCGTTGTTCTTCTCCTAAACCCAACTGTCCCGTTCTTCTTCTCCTAAACCCAACTGTCCCATTCTTCTTCTCCTAAACCCAACTGTCCTCTTCTTCTTCATCTCCTAAACCCAACTGTCCGTTCTTCTTCTCCTTCTTCTCTTCTTCTCCTAAACCCAACTGTCCTGTTCTTCTTTCTTCCTGTTCTTCTTTTCCTAAACCCAACTGTCCCGTTCTTCTTTTCCTAAACCCAACTGTCCTGTTCTTCTTTACCTAAACCCAACTGTCCTGTTCTTCTTTACCTCTGTCCCGTTCTTCTTCTCCTAAACCCAACTGTCCCGTTCTTCTTCTCCTAAACCCAACTGTCCCGTTCTTCATCTCCTAAACCCAACTGTCCGTTGTTCTTCTTCTTCTCCTAAACCCAACTGTCCCTTCTCCTAAACCCAACTGTCCCGTTCTTCTTCTCCTAAACCCAACTGTCCCGTTCTTCTTTTCCTAAACCCAACTGTCCCGTTCTTCTTTACCTAAACCCAACCCAACTGTCCCTGTTCTTCTTTCTCCTAAACCCAACTGTCCCGTTCTTCTTCTCCTAAACCCAACTGTCTTCTTTACCTAAACCCAACTGTCCCGTTCTTCTTTCTTCTTCTCCTAAACCCAACTGTCCGTTCTTCTTCTCCTAAACCCAACTGTCCTGTCCCTAAACCCAACTGTTCTTCTTCTTCTCCTAAACCCAACTGTCCGTTCTTCTTCTCCTAAACCCAACTTGTCTCCTAAACCCAACTGTCCCGTTCTTCTTCTCCTAAACCCAACTGTCCTGTTCTTCTTCTCCTAAACCCAACTGTCCTGTTCCTCTTTACCTAAACCCAACTGTCCCGTTCTTCTTTTCCTAAATTTTCCAACTCTCAATTTCCATCTGCAGTATGATCTAGTCCCCTGCTGTAAGACTGAGGCAATGTTTATGTTTGGGCTCACTGACTGCTGGGCGACGGGATGAAGCACAGCTCAGAAGGAATGTGTGTGTGTGATCGACATCTGTCCAGGGGTGTGACCTTTGATCCACAGAGGGCATTGTGGGTCACTGACAGGAAGTGCAAGGAGGTCAGCAGTGTGAACGTGGAATAAGTAGTAACACATATGTAGCGTTTGAAAATGACATGATGTATATTATACAAGTATTATTGTTATTTTTGGGATAAGATAAATTCCATAAGAAAAAATGGTCAACCAAGCCAGCTTTCCTGCACCATTAACACCCATTTATTTAATATTAAAAACAAAAAAGCCATTTGTCAAGCCAAAAGCCATGTTAATAAATGAATATAATATCAAATGTTTTACAATGACTTGGAAAAAAAACACATATGTAGCAAGCTGTGTTGAGGCTGAACAAACAGTCAAGTAAGTGCAATAGTAACACCCAAAACCCATCATATCATAAATCATAAGCGTGGAATGGAATGTAAAAAGGAAACAGAGATGAGAGGAAGAAAACATGAGGAGCTGTATTGAAAAGAAAATTAAAAAAAAAGTTGCACCATCTCAATGCTGTCAACAAGAGTGCCATCTGATGACAGGCTGGAAGTACCATGTGCAGCCATGCATTACGGTAGAGCTGCACAGCTTAGCGACTTCTCGCCGGGCCACAGGAATGATTCCCTTTTATAATGTGGTAACAACGTTTACACAAGCAAAAACCAATGGGCCTCTATTTTTGCAAGGTTGCAGACCAGCCCCCCCCCTGGCAGATCGCAGTTTTGGTCTTACAAACATTTCTCTCCAGCAGAACAGAAATAATCTAAATCCTCCATGGGCAAAGCCTCCCTCCCCTTCTACAGAAGGCAATGTCATCGTTAACTAATACAATCCGCATGACAAAGAATCATATGAGGACAAGACAATTCCATCTGAGACAAGATGGAATATATAGTATGTGTGCATATGGGTATGTGTGGGATATGAGTATATACACGCGCATCTCTACATTTCTCTTACATTTTTTAAAATGCTAGCTATCTTTTTTATATATCGTATTTTAACATTATTTATGATTGCATTTTTTTGCTGTTGATCGGTTTCTATGTTTGTTTTCATGGTGGTCCGATGCAACGTAATTTTGTTCTACCCTGCACTTCCCAAAGCGTTTTAGGAATGACAGTAAAAAAAATAATCTTGAATCTTCTTGAGGTTAAGGTTAGATTGTTCCAAATGATACATTTTACAAGTTTGCTGCTTAACAGAAGAAAATGCAATTTGAGGATGACTTAAGCATGATTTACAGTGTGGAGAGTGTCGCTGTAGCCGACATAAGTGGCCTGAGGGCCGACACGTGTGTGGGTGTGTGTGTTTGTGTGTGTATGTGTGTGTGTGTAGATTTAACGCAGAAGCATAAATCACACTTATGGGGTCTTTCAAACCTTTCTTGTTTGGTCCGGACCTTCAGACTTTTCAATTTGATCCAAACCAAAATTCCATCCAGGTCGCGGGGGCAGCAGCTCCAGCAGGGGACCCAGGACTTCCATTAACCGTGGCTGGAGGGACCTGTTGGGGGGGGGGGGGGGGGGTCATGCTAACTAAAAGTGTGCCGAGTGAAAACAGGTCTTGTTGATACAGTCATCTGAGCCAACTGGATAACACATTAAGCAGCGGCTACACTAGCCGGGGGCTGCACTGGGCAGCAGCTGTGCACGTGGCCAACAGAAACCACAGTGGAATAACAACAGAAGCTAACGCTAATAGATATTACATTGGCTCAATGGAAGTGATTTACCTGACCGGGGTACCAACTTATTTGTGATCCAGTCATCTCGGTTTAAAATGATTTGCGCTCTGCTGCGAGGTCAATGGTTCAGGCTGGTGTTGAGTTGCAGCTGCTTGGTTCTGACATAATGTAGCCATGAGAAGTTATTTGGTAAGAATGTTAGCTCACCTGTGTTTATCTTTGACACAAGAGCACTATTTTCCGTCAATGTCTGGGCAGATATATTGGGGTCAAAGGTTAGTTTTAGGTTGGTTCCTGAATCAGACCGCTGTTGTCTTCTCCTCGTGATAATCCACAGACCTTGTTATTAACAGGTTTTCATTTCAGACCCGAATAATTTTGGATGACATCTTTTTTGATAGATCACATAGTTCATTTTGTGTCTTTGACTGAGCTACTGGAATAAAAGCATCTTGAAGAACCTTCTTAAAGTCTCCCTTATTTTATTTATGATATCAAAGGATCAAATGTCTGTCTGTAAGGTGAAAAGTGTGGCTTGTAGTACTGAGAATTTCCCCCACCTATGCAGTTCCTATCCACAGCTTTTTAGCGTCTTCAAGTTTTTTTACTATTGTACATTGTATATTCTTCAGCAGCAGCAGCAGCTGTTTTTGGGGAAAATGCTCTGATAAAGCCACTGTACACTACCTAGACAGAAGGTCTCCTGGACTGACATCTGGCAGGCTGAATCCCAGTGCATCAGGGTTCACCAGGGTCCCAGTGCCCGTTCAAGACCTACCTGTTCGGAGCGGGGCAGTTGCTTCTCCAGTGTTGCTGCTTGCCCAATCCAGAACAATTGTACCCCAAAATAACTTACAGAAGGCCCCCAAAGCACTTGATATGCAACCCTCCTTCTCCCATGGGAACCCTTTCCTGAAAGATGATTGCCCCCCCCAATCCATTGGGCCTAGAGTGCTGTCAATCTGACAGATTTGATTTCCATTGGACCAGGCCACTATGCTGCCTTTCCATTTGGTCATTGTGTACGGGATAATTGGGATTATGTACTTCAAACACATATTGTATGACAACTGTGTGCTTTGTTGACATTGTGAGGCCGGTTTAGAAGTAGAAACATATTGAGCACTTGTTGCTGTAAGAAATTAATTGTGTATTGCACTTTATTCCTGTTCTGTTTCCTATTTTCTGAAACTGTGTACAGCAAGGTTTTCTTTGTTGAAGTTTGAGTCAAGTTTATTTTAAATGTATTGAACTTTATTTTTATATGGCTCTGTGAGAAAAAAAAATCTTCCCAGCCCTTGTCACATGACCAATTATTGCTTCCATGATGACTATCCAAATGTCTTAAGAGCCCATAGAAAATGTGTATTGTACTTGGATACACATTTGTTATTTGTTATTAGCAACATTTCTTTATGTTGTGTTAGATTTACTAGGCTGCATTCTGATAAAGTGTAGTGGCTCTTTATTATGAAAAAAGTCAGGGCATTGACAGCCTTCAAAAGACATGGGAAAGGGTATTACACTGGATGATTAGGAGTGGGACAGAATCTGTAGGAATATTAAAACTATGTCTGTTTCAGTTCAAGATTGTTTAGTATCAGTCAGAGGACAGACAATTACTTCATGTCCTATGGTCCTGTGATAAGGTCCAGAAATTCTGGACCATGTATGTTCATGTTGCAAGTTGTGTTTAAGTGGAACGTCTACAAGGCTCCAGCTAAATATGCTTAGATAAAGGATTTCTTCTGCTCTTTGGCTGGCAATAGTCAGCCATGCTCAATCCATCCAATCGATGATGATGCCTTTTTAAAATGCTTTATCTCAATCTGGCTCTTATCACAGTCTGTATGGTCCTTTGGCCTGATTGGCCTGTGTTCCAGCTGTGTTGTGTATTGGAACGTTATGGAAGAAACAAGAGTGTCCAGCACGCATACCTTTGTTTCAACACTTGCATCAGCAGGGGCCAACCAGTTCCTCTGGATTTTGCTTTTCTCAACACTTTTACCTTATCTTCCCCTCATCTGTACTCAGGGTGTCAAGGCTGCCATCACAGCTATCATCGTGCTCATCTCTTTATTTTTAAGGTTTTTAAGGTAGCGGTGCAGGAAGTCAAGGCCACAGGTCCTAAGTCCTGCTTCTGATGGCACTGATTGGACTTAGGTTTGAGACTGTATGGAAATTATTGGTTTGATGAGGGGCCCAAAACCCGCATGTAAAATTACCATGAACGAACACTTATTATTACTCCCTGAATTAACACAACACAGGCATCATCTCTGAGGCTGCTGAGAGGTTATAGCCCTGCAATTATTGTCACCCCACCCAATTTTAAAAAATGAAGAAATTATATATACAGTATATATATATATATATATATATATATATATATATATATTTCTCAGATGACATTTTAAAAGGCCCTTCCAACTAATTGTGACTACTCTCCCTACAGCAAACAATTTAATACAAAATATTTCCTCTATTCTGACCCCTTAATCATTTTCATACAGTCCCTTGAACTTGCACTTTGCTCCATGAAAGCCTTTCCACTGTGTCTGCATTGTGTCTATTGAAGCTGTCCAAAATCCTGCTTTTTGTTAAGTATCAACTGTGTGGCGACAGGTGTGAATGCTTGTTCTTGTTCACCTCCGCAGCACAATCGAAGCCAAGCAGACAGTGATTTCATCTGGAGAGAACAGCATGCTTGAACTCAGCCCAGCAGGAACAAACAGGGCCTTTTCTCTCAGCAGGTGAAGTCTCTGTGCCAGGGCATGTCTGAAATGTAGACAAAGCATTTGGCTGCCCGGTGATGGTAGACGATAAAGTGTACTATCATTCCAAGAATGTATTACAGCATTCCGAATCAAGCATCAGCCGCTTACTTGCTTTCTTCACTCTATCAAGTTAATTTAAATATTACATTCAAGACGTGTAAAAAACTCTCCTAACAATACTTTGCTTTGTCTAAAAGTGTGCAAGTTGCATGACTGCTAGACATGAAATGTTTCTGCCCAGTCAGGCCTGTAAAACCCAGGAGCTGGCTGCTAATTTGTTGTGAAGTGCTTTGCTGTTGTTTTTCCTAATCACTCTACACTGGGAGGGCCTCCTGCTCACTATTACTTTTAACACCCACCAGACATTTTATTTGGAGCACATCTGCTAAAAGGTCAAAAGATCACATAGCCTTCAGTGGGGAGATCAGCTGACTCACTTGATTGGTATAAGGGTGGAATAAGTTGTTTCCAGATGGTCTGCCTGACTGGATGTGATTGTTGATGAGGTGGTGTTCTAGAGCAGATCCGTTAGAATGACCAGTGTTGTAAAAAAATCCTAGCTGAGAAACATGTATATAGATTCCTCACATTTTACAGCACACCATTCTGGTCGGTTGTTGCAGGAGGCTAGCCTGGATGCTAGCCGAACTTAGCCCCGCCCACAACATTTGAGGTTGGGAAGTTCGGTCTGGACTTGATCCGAAACAAAGATGGCTGCTGCTGGAGAGATGAGATGTGTAGATATGTCTGTTATAGAAGATATGAACAGTGCATTGATTTTAAAAGAAGAACAGAGAACAGAAAGATGTTTTTGCCATCAGCTGGCACCGATGGTCGCTAAGAAAAACTTCTGTGGGATATACCAGGATGTACTAAAACAATGCTCCCATGCATTAGAGCATGTTTTTGTCTAACTTCTGTGGGATATACCAGGATGTACTAAAACAATGCTCTAACACTGTGTATGTGATTATTGCAACTCAAAATGAATGAATTTGCAGCAGGTAAGGTCACTGGCTAGGTAAATGTAAAACTACAATTATTAGCTAGGAAGTTCTGTTATATTTATGTCCCTGAGCAAAGTCAATTTTTTATGCGAACAATGGAAAATAATTAATATGTCTAATATGAAAGGAGTTTCTTTTAGTGTAAAATTAACGGAAAACCTGACAGACAGGCTCATGATGGGCTTTTTTTAGTGAAAAGCTCTGATAAACCAACTGCCGAAGAGAAAAGACCAGGGTGGTGTTCTAAGGCATGGGTGGAGACCAATATGGAGCAAAAAGGGTTATGGAGTGATTATTGTTGCTGCATGCCTACTGAATGTGTAAATAGGCTAGTGTTTGCTAACACGTTCACTCTACCTTTTTACTTTCTGTGGTGCTAATAAGTCATTGTTATTGGCCCTAAGGTTACATAAAAATGTGAATTGTGCAGTAAATAGGGCTGCTTGGTTCTTTGGGTGAATGATTGTACTAATTTACACACATTTGTTTTGGGCATTTGGAGGTTTTGGGACTGACTGATTTTCAACTTTACACATGCACACAACTGTAACACCATGAATGCATTCAAGAAGGCTATCTCTCCTACATCATGCTAACTAGTTTGTTTCAGGCATGCTGAACCCTTTAGTGCTTCCTGCCATGCCATGTAGTTCAGCCCGATAACTCCAAAAACAGATTAAGTACGGTTTTAGATTAGAGATGGTTTAGTCTTCAAAAATCTAAAAAATATCAACTGGATGATCTTGATCAGAGTGATAAAAAAGCAGGGCAATCGCTTAAAAAGTTCTAGACAATGTATAAGTTGTCTGCAATAGAAACAAATTTAGAAGATTACTGCAGGCTAAAAATCTTGTTGAGACTAATATATCTCAACAATCAAATTTCAACATCACTGCCATTCTCTGTCAATCCCCTGATCAAATGTTATATAAAGTTTCTATAGACGGAGTGACAAGGAACTGTACTGCAGCTATGCAGGCTCCACCTGCCCCACCGTCAACTCCTCTTGGAATGTCTGACACAGTAATAGAGCCCAGGCGAGGGCCACAGATCATGGGGGGAGTCTTTAATCTCCATGTCAACACTCCGAGTTACAGCTTTTACACTGAGACAAAGTGTTTGCTGTTGTTCTTAAAGTGATGGTTCGGAGTAATTTATCCTAGGGTCCTCTGCACCATGACCTTGAGCCAAAACACTCCCCCCCCCCCAAAGCTTTTTCCCTTGGTCTAACATTGGGTGAGTTAGCTTTATCAGCCAAATGCCTTAGTGCAGGCGCTAATGGAACCAAGTGTGTATCTCGTAAATTACCCCACTAATAATGCCCAGAATGGTACCAAACTTCTACAGTAGTACAAATATGTGATATACTCATAAAATGAGCCATTGTAAAGTTTGTAAGTTAAGATGACCAGATTTCTCAGACAAAATCCGGGGACATTTTCAGCTCAGAAGCGTAAATACCTCCAAAACAGGTCATGTTTTTATCTTTGTAAAACTTAAAACAAGGACACAGCCCCAGGGGCATCACAAGACCTAGAGCTGCACTGGGACACAGCCCCAGGGGCATCACAAGACCTAGAGCTGCACTGGGACACAGCCCCAGGGGCATCACAAGACCTAGAGCTGCACTGGGACACAGCCCCAGGGGCATCACAAGACCTAGAGCTGCACAGGGACACAGCCCCAGGGGCATCACAAGACCTAGAGCTGCACTGGGACACAGCCCCAGGGGCATCACAAGACCTAGAGCTGCACTGGGACACAGCCCCAGGGGCATCACAAGACCTAGAGCTGCACTGGGTCACAGCCCCAGGGGCATCACAAGACCTAGAGCTGCACTGGGGCACAAGGGGGTCCATGGGCCTGGCTATTTTAAAGGTGCTCTAAGCGATGTTGGGTGACATTACTTCTTGTTGACATTTGACGTTGAGTATTTTCAAACCAAACGAGACTAGCTCCCCCCCTCAGCCCCTCCCTCTGTTCGCTGATTGGACCGCAATTTATTTGGCCGGAGAAAGCCTGCAAATATACCGCCAACCCAGACGGTGTGCTGAAGGAAAAGGAAAACTGAGCAAAAGTACGTAGGAGGGCGGAGCCAGCTATCAATCTGGTGCACTTGGAAAAGAAATCCAGAGGTTAGACTTGATTGTTCTTATCTATGGACCGAGATGTTTGTGCTGTAGCCTGAACTAGTTTGGACTTCAGAATTTTAACCATGCACACACAGGTGGAATTGGTTTTTCTTTATATTGTTGCATTAATGTCACTAGGAAGCATACCAGTAGAAATATATATTCATATTTGTAAGTGGGATATATAAGTAAGTGGGATTGTCTGGAATCTGGCAATATAATAACCATTATGGAGGGATACACTGGCTAAGCCATTTACTAAATTGTCTGTGCTGACATAAATAGTTTACATGAGAATACATTATAATATGCATAATGTAAACATGATAACATTTTATGTAGGCCCCATTCTCATTAGGGACTGAGCCCCCTAAAGGTCTGATCCTAGACTACCCCTGCTGCTACTTCACACCCCTCAGAGGGAATGTTGTAATGTTACTGAACTCCATTTATCTGACAGCTTTTGCTTTATTGCTTCAGGCTTGTTTCTGCAACAGCTCATTGAGTATCAGATACAATATAAACTATTGAGGAAGTATTTTCCTTTGACATTGATGCAGTATGAAACGAGATCGCTGCAGTAGGCAGCAGAGAAACAAGCTACAATGGAAGTTAATGGGAGAATTGTCCAGCTTGTATTTACGTTCATAAAGTGCTCGTTTTGCTGCTGACAGACTCAGATTAATATTCTAAGTGTTCTAAGTTCTAAATTCTAATTATGGAAAGGATTTCTAAGGATGTCGACCTTTCTGTTAAAGATTAAGATCCTTTTTTTAAACATAAAAAGTCCGCTAAACCCACCAGACTCCATGTAAATAATCAGTGATTTTAGCATGGTAAAATACGGCTTTCTAAAACATCTCTGAGCTCTGAGCAGCGCTGGCTCTGGCTGTCTTGAGGCTGCGGGTGTATGGTGTGCGACTATCGGCTCCGTTTGGTCAGAGTTTTCTTTCTTTCATTCCAATATCGGTCTGTCAGTCACAGTGAAAACCGGGGACATTTCTGGGGACAGATCCAGCCAGGGACAGGTCACCAAAACCGGGGACTGTCCCCGGAAACCGGGGACTGTCCCCAGAAACCCGGACGTCTGGTCACCCTAACCAAGAGACCAGAGCATTACTTCTCAAAAGTGTATTGCCAATGTGTCAAGTGTGGGTAAAGGGTGGTGGTTTGTCAGCAGTCTGTGTGGCCATTTTTTCGCTTTTTTATGCAACCATCCAAAAACTAAGAATTTCTTGGTAACAGGAGGCCCGGCATCTATTGGGTCCTAGCGCCTGATGGCAAAAAATCCTGGCCCAGCTCTCATATCCTGTGCTACTGCATCGTAATAGTGAGCTGTTGCAATGAGTAGTGACTTAGGATGAGATCATGCTGCTCCTTAAGGATGTCAGAGAGCTTGAGGTCATGTCTTGGAGTGGGGCCGAATTGTTGCTGAATGACATCCTCCCTCATGTATTAGCATGACTAAGGAATTGTACTTCTCATACAATGCTGATTAGTTTTGACTCAATTACCGTGCCAGAAAAGTAGGAGGCACTGGATACGTTTCATTCCAACATGCACTGCACTGATTCCTAAATGTATGCTCATACTGGTAAAATGTGTAGACATGCTGGAGACACTCTTCTGATTGCTGTTTGCTCTCCAATCTGTCAGCTTTTGTTTTTCAACCAGAAAATGTATTCATTTTCCAATACCACTGGAATACTGGGTGTGTTTGTGCATATGTGTTGCGCATGCATGCATTTCCAGAACCTCAGAGTTGTAGCATGTGAAGGTCTTTCAGAGGTGTACTGTACAGGCCCCCGGACACCTCCTGCCCTCCTACTAATATTGGCAGTTACAGAGCAGCACCAGGTAGAGCTGTGAGTCAACAAACACATTAAATACGATACAGCTTTCAGAGTCTGTTTCATACACCTTATGCCTGTTCATTAGGCTACATTTACCTTAAACTAAGAGGAAATGTCTCAAAAGTTGGTGTATGCTTGCAGAATGATTGCCTTAGCAACTTGACTTCTGTATATTACTTTTCTCCGGTGTACCTGTATTTCAACAGGGCCGATGTGAAATATATCTCTCTTGCTCTGTTTTTGTAATTGATGTGCCTTTTCTCCTGGGCCAACACATAAATCAAACACCCAGTTCCACAAGTGTAAATCCAGAAAAGAAAAACAAATTGCTGTACTCACCAAGGAGCTACAATGAAAACAGATCGATTCTGTGGAGAGACAGGAGTGATCTGGGCTGCCCACTTGCACGCATGTTGGAAAACAATTACATAAAAAAACTAGCATGGTAAATACATGTTATACACCTGCAGTCTAACATGTATTTACCATGCTAGTTTTGCTATAATTGCATTAGTTTTCTGAAAATCTCTTTCATATCCAAGCAAAATTGGTAATGTAATGAATATCTGAATGAATATCAAACGGGGACCTTGTAAATTAAATTTATTTTGGCCTATTTGCTACATCTGTGTTGCGCATTTAATTTAATCTAATCTGTTTTATTGATCCCCAATGGGGAATTAACAATTTACACTCTGTGTCAACACTTTGTTAGTTTCACACACAGTCCTACACACACACACACACACTCAGGATCTATACATGCACTAATGGAGAGATGTGAGTGGGCTGCCAGCCGAACCAGCACCCTGAGCACGGTGCCTTGCTCCACACAGTGCCCTGAAGTGGATCTCCCTACAGACTGAGCTACTGCCTAATGTTAGAGTTAGAAAAGCAGAAATTAGGAATTATTGAGACTAAAATTAAAGGAATGGATGTTGATGATAATCACAGACTGGAATATGTCAAACCACTTTCACCAATGCTATAAAATTGAATAAGAGCGGTTGTGGGGATTTGTATAGCGTTGTGTGGAATCAATCATGTTATTTTGGGGAATTAAAAAGAACACTGATATAGGACAACATGAAGACAACATGAGGACAACATGCCTCCAACTTAGACTGATATAGATTTTTTAGGAGGTCCTTTTCAGGTAGCTCAAATACTTTTTGCTGCAGCCCCAAACCAAAGCAGCACATTGCCCGTCTGCTGCTCCAAACTGGGGGCATGCAACCGCCATCTACTCTAGATAACACACCGACTATAGATGAGTACCTTGACATCATGACTTTGCGTAAACATACACGCCAACTTTCTTAAGCCAAGTGGCGTGTCAACTGTACGCATGTTGAGCTATCTGCATGTATGTCTACGCTGTATACAGTGGACGTAAACATACACGCCTATTGGTGTGTTATGACAAGAAGAAAGCGACGGACTTTAGGAAACGTGATGCGCGGGTTGGGTTTTGGAAAATAAGAATGTGATTTCGCCCTTTCATACTACTCACTACCTACTCGCAATAAAGGCATACGAATTGGCATGTCATGCAGTACATTTGATATTTCATGAGATCAGTCTGGTACCTCATACAACCCCACGTCAAAAGATCCAAACTATTCTTTTAAACCAGTCAATCAAGGAGCACTGGTAACTGAGGTGAGCCATTGATTTTCTGACATGGCCCATGAGTGAAGTGCAGTGAGTAACATGACAGACCTATGGCATCAGGATTATGTCATATCTCACGAGCGCAATAAAACCTGCTCACAAGCAAGTTATATCCCTTCACACATGCAGATATTACTCTTTGTGAAAACCAATTCAACGATCTAGAGTTGTTCAGGCAGCTGTGAGTAATACTGTATCTGAAGTCTCTTTTAAATAGACCTTAGTGGTCCCCTAATACTGTATCTGAAGTCTCTTTATATAGACCTTAGTGGTCCCTAATACTGTATCTGAAGTCTCTTTTATATAGACCTTAGTGGTCCCTAATACTGTAAAGTCCTTTTATATAGACCTTAGTGGTCCCTAATACTGTATCTGAAGTCTCTTTTAAATAGACCTTTGGTCCCCTAATACTGTATCTGAAGTCTCTTTATATAGACCTTAGTGGTCCCCTAATACTGTATCTGAAGTCTTTTTATATAGACCTTAGTGGTTACTGTATCTGAAGTCTCTCTTTATATAGACCTTAGTGGTCCCCTAATAATGTATCTGAAGTCTCTTTTATATAGACCTTAGTGGTCCCCTAATACTGTATCTGAAGTCTCTTTTATATAGACCTTAGTGGTCCCTAATACTGTATCTGAAGTCTCTTTATATAGACCTTAGTGGTCCCCTAATAATGTATCTGAAGTCTCTTTTATATAGACCTTAGTGGTCCCTAATACTGTATCTGAAGTCTCTTTTATATAGACCTTAGTGGTCCCCTAATACTGTATCTGAAGTCTCTTTTATATAGACCTTAGTGGTCCCTAATACTGTATCTGAAGTCTCTTTTATATAGTGGTCCCTAATACTGTATCTGAAGTCTCTTTTATATGGTCCCCTGTATCTGAAGTCTCTTTTAAATAGACCTTAGTGGTCCCCTAATACTGTATCTGAAGTCTCTTTTATATAGACCTTAGTGGTCCCCTAATACTGTATCTTTTTATATAGACCTTAGTGGTCCCTAATACTGTATCTGAAGTCTCTTTTTAGACCTTATGGTCCCCTAATAATGTATAGTCTCTTTTATATAGACCTTAGTGGTCCCCTAATACTGTATCTGAAGTCTCTTTTATATAGACCTTAGTGGTCCCTAATACTGTATCTGAAGTCTCTTTTAATAATGTATCTGAAGTCTCTTTTTATATAGACCTTAGTGGTCCCCTAATACTGTATCTGAAGTCTCTTTTATATAGACCTTAGTGGTCCCCTAATACTGTGAATCTTTTATATAGAAATCTGTATCTGAAGTCTCTTTTATATAGACCTTAGTGGTCCCTAATACTGTATACTGTATCTGAAGTCTCTTTTATATAGACCTTAGTGGTCCCTAATACTGTATCTGAAGTCTCTTTTATATAGACCTTAGTGGTCCCCTTTTATATAGACTGTATCCCCTAAACTGTATCTGAAGTCTTTTATATAGACCTTAGTGGTCCCTAATACTGTATCTGAAGTCTCTTTTATATAGACCTTAGTGGTCCCCTAATACTGTATCTGAAGTCTCTTTTTATATAGACCTTAGTGTCCCTAATACTGTATCCCTTTATATAGAATATAATGTATCTGAAGTCTCTTTTATATAGACCTTAGTGGTCCCTAATACTGTATCTGAAGTCTCTTTTATATAGACCTTAGTGGTCCCTAATACTGTATCTGAAGTCTCTTTTATATAGACCTTAGTGGTCCCCTAATACTGTATCTGAAGTCTCTTTTATATAGACCTTAGTGGTCCCCTAATACTGTATCTGAAGTCTCTTTTATATAGACCTTAGTATATGGTCTCTTTTATATAGACCCTAATACTGTATCTGAAGTCTCTTTTATATAGACCTTAGTGGTCCCCTAATACTGTATCTGAAGTCTCTTTATATAGACCTTAGTGGTCCCTAATACTGTATCTGAAGTCTCTTTTAAATAGACCTTAGTGGTCCCTAATACTGTATCTGAAGTCTCTTTTATATAGACCTTAGTGGTCCCCTAATACTGTATCTGAAGTCTCTTTATATAGACCTTAGTGGTCCCCTAATACTGTATCTGAAGTCTCTTTTATATAGACCTTAGTGGTCCCCTAATACTGTATCTGAAGTCTCTTTTATATAGACCTTAGTGGTCCCCTAATACTGTATCTGAAGTCTCTTTTATATAGACCTTAGTGGTACCCTAATACTGTATCTGAAGTCTCTTTCCCAAAATGTCCTTAGTATGTGCCATTTCTGAGTCTGTAGCTTTTAGGAGGAGAGAGGGGGGAGGAAGGTGGAGGTGATGTTTCTCTCTCACGGGTGGGTCAAATTCTCTGGGCGGGCAAAGCAGAGAAAGGGGAGGTAACCTTGCCCCTTATGACCTCATAAGGGGCAAGATTCCAGGAAAGTTTCCTGTCTTGCATTGAGCTCCCAGACCCCAATAATCAGGTTTGTGAGCCGCTTGCCCTGAGAGTTTTCTTTGTGTCATTTCCCCTCAGTCTCTCTGAATGGACCAGCAAATGAATAGAGCAAAAGTTCTATTTTCAAAATATTGCCATTCGTTCTGTGAACTATACTAAAAGTAGTTTTCTATAATAATAATGATGTATACGCCAAATTCCTTCCCTATATATACTATGGTAACATCAGTCATCCTCGACATTGGTTATCTTTTGGTTTCAGAATGATGACGACAGATGGAGAGGAGTTGGATACAAAACAGGACGTATTCGGTCTCTTAAACTATCATGGGCAATGTTTGGGGGCAACACTCATGTTTTTTACCCCAAATGTACAGATTTTTAGGCATTCCATTACTACTACTACTGTACTTATATTGTATAAAATGATGTTGCATGTTGGGCCAGATGGATGAAAATGTGATGGACATTAATATATTATTGATTTAACATTTTCAATGTCTCAAATACATTTTTTTTCCCAGATAGGCTATAGGCTTATTTATCTTTGGTATTACCTAATGTTGGATTCATACTATTGTTTATTTTCAGACATATTTTAATTTTTGAAAAAACTAACATTTTTCACCTAATTTGGGCGTCCCGCCTACACTTTCTCTGAGGACCCGCTAAGGGTCAAGGACCTACTGTTGTACATCGCTGCAATAGGGGGGCACGGGCTGACCCCCCCCAAACCATTGTGCTAGAGTGCTGTCAATCTGACAATTGTGATTTCCATTGGATCAGAGTACTGTCACTCGGCTAACCTCGTCACATGAACAATTAGCCTAATGTTTCCATGACGACTAGACTTCTTTAGAAATAAACAACGGACAAATAGAGTCTTTAAACCATTCGAGGAGAGGCTGACCCCCTTAGAACCAGCACTAGAGTTGTTTTGTGTGGCAGACTGAGACCATAGAAAATATGTACTGTTTTTAGATATACAATTTGCTTAAAATGAAAACAAGTGATATTTTTTTCATTTTCAGTATTTTTTTCATTCTGTGCCACCCTACTAGAGTGCGGATTGGGCCGGATTTTTCTGTCCGAGCCCGGCCCACGTCCGACAGAGCAGTAACCGAGCCCGACCCGAGCCCGACATTCATTAAGATATTTCTGTCCGAGCCCGACCCGAGCCCGACAGTTAAAATCGCATTTGTTTCTCATACTAATGACACATGTACGTTTGTTTGTGTGAAAGCTTTTATTAAGCATGTAGGAAGGCATTGGGAAATGTCAACAGATGAGCGCATCAATGCACAGCTGACTTTCCTTCGTTTTCAATAGTTTTAAAATCTCCTGCGGCCAACTTCTTTTTAACATCTTCCATCGTTGCGCTGCCACATGGAGCTTAATACGCACGTCTTTCGTTGTCACAGCACACAGGAAGACGGATGTTAGGGTAATATTTGACATTTATTTTAAGCTGTTTTAAATTCAAAATGTTCAATGCCTTATCGCGCTGATGTGACCGAGCCCGACCCGAACCCGAGCATCCTTTCTAAAAATCTGTCCGAACCCGGCCCGACCCGTCGGGTCCCGTCGGGTCCCGTCGGGTCCCGTCGGGTCCAGTCGGGCTCGGGTCGGGTATCCATCCTCTACACCCTACCTGTCACTGCCCAATGTGAGTCGAGTGCAGATGTGAGTCGCGCATGCGTCACTTTGCAACAAGTAGCATAGAAAATGCTAATGAGAAACTTCTGTAATGTCAATACAGTAAAAATGGACCTAGGCCTACTTAACAAAGTTGCTTCACTGCTGCTACAAGTTAGCATCAAACACAGGCTGTCAGTTGAATCATCATGAATCATAGCTAAAACGTTTTTGAAATGATTCCCATCTTCTGTAATTGTTTGCAACGAGAAAGGTTTATTATTTCATGGATTTCACAAATTTCAGTATGACAGTTATGTTGTAAATTAAATCTCATATCTGCACTCTCCTCACATTGGTCACCTCCAACTAAACCCAGGAGTTGAAGCTTTTCGAGCTGCTCGTGAACGCATCGTGCCGTAATGTACTGGGCGCTGCAGTCAGCCGTCCACACGGACCTGCCTCTTCAGACAGATATCCACGCTCGGTGTGCTCTCAGACCCGGAGGACCCTACGGGAGGACCCTACGGGAGGACCCTATGGGAGGACCCTATGGGAGGACCGCTGTGTGACAGGATGGAGGACGTCCGCTGTCAGCTCAGTCCGCCGGCTGCTTCACTGTCAGCGCTGACACGGGAATGCTAGACAAACCGTGTTGTTTCGTACACATCTAGTTTGGAGACTTATGAGTGTGACTAACAACTAACCACAAACCGCGAAGCTGTGGAGAAACGGAGCGAGCACGATGCGCGCGAGCTGCTGCCCCCCCCGAACATGTGCAACAAGTTACCGCGTTCACACTCCGGCCCACTGACCGACACTAGCCGCGCCTGGAGGTCTCAATCGGCCTGAGACATGTTTCTCTTGTGGGTGCCGGTTAGCTTATTCCTCAGCTTCATCATTTCTCAGACGTGGAGCGTTCAGATGTCGTGGGATAAATGGGACGCCGAGCTGCGCAACCGAGGGAATGAGTTCGATAAGCCGAGCTCTCAGCCGCACATCGTGTTCATCCTGGTGGATGACCAAGGCTTCCGGGATGTTGGGTACCACGGCTCGGAGATCAAAACCCCGACTCTGGACCGGCTGGCCGCGCAGGGAGTCAAACTGGAGAATTACTACGTGCAGCCGCTGTGCAGCCCGTCCCGGAGCCAGCTCATGACCGGCAGGTACGATGTTAATGCATAGGTCCCTAACTGGGGTCCTCATGGAGTTTACTGGATGACATATCTGGTAAATGGAGTCCAGGCAGACTGCCATGCATGTGTCAGAGGGTCTTCATAGTCGTCATGGTCTACAGGTTATCATCCCTCTTACTGGGCCCATTTGATGTGATAATCAGGATTAAAGCATAGCCTGCACACGAAGTATTTTAATAATTGTCAAAGATAGATAGATGGATATTGATCCCAATAAAATGGGAAATTACAGAGTTACAGCAGCAAAATCAGTCACACAGCCCAGAATATAAATATAAATTAAATTCTAGTTATGGTATAGTAGTTATAGTTATGGCATTGATTGATCAGATCTCTCTGCTGATGATGCAAATTGGCCATGCAAAGATGAATTGGTTAACCGATTAGTTGTCAACTATTACATTAATCAGCAGCTATTTTGATAATAAAGAAAAAAGAAAGTAAAATGAAAAGTGATTGCAGCTTGTTAAACGGGAATGTTTTCTAGTGTCTTCACTCCTCTGACAGTGACAGTAAATCTAGGGCTTTGGCAAACGCTGATCTTTTGTCTCCATTTTCTGACATTTTATAGACCAAACAACTAATTGATTAATCGAGAAAATGATTGGCGGTGTAATCCACAATGAAAGTAATCGTTAGTTGCAATCCTCAACAAATCCAAGTGAAGTCAGTGAAATGTGAAATGAGTCTGAGATGACCATTACATCTTCATTTTTTAAGGCTTTCACCTTTTTAAAGGTGCCCTGCCACCCGTACTTCATGACTTTGTGGTAATGTCTGACGTCCTACCATGGACTCTGTAACTTGGTTACCGTGGTTACCTTGTTTCCAGCCATTCTAGAGTGGTATAGAAAGCCTGCAGGAAGACTCAGCTCCATTTGGGCCAGTTCTCATTAATATTCAACAAACTAACCTGCTTGACTGTGATGATGAATGAATGAAATTACTATGGAGCGTAGATAGAAGTTACCCCCCCCCGACTTAGGATTTAGGATTCGGCATCGAGAACTGGTTCCAACTTTGAATCATCTTAAAAATTACTATTCCAAGGGGAATCATTTAAAAAAAAATCCTTTATTGGAATCGTTTGGAAAATTTAGATTTTGAATCCGATCATTAGTTCCAAATTAAGCACACTCACGTTTTGGTTTCTGTAGCAACCGCGGCTCTTCCAGATGCTTGTTGTGTTGAGCCCCGGAGCACAGTAAGCCGCGCTCCAAAGTGAATGTAAACTTTATTTTAAGTTGAAAAAGCCCGTTAAAAGTGTAAATCACCATTGAATCCAAAGAAAATGTTCCTCTTGTCTGTGAAATAAGCATGAGACCCGTTGAGCTCCACCCCACATCCAACTTTTTCAGTCCCAGTACCGATACCTGGGCTTTGGGTGTCGGCCTGTACTGAGTACCAGTCCCCTATCCCTGTTTAATTGATAAGCTGCATGCCTCACTGTGTGGTAGTGACCAGAGTCATTCATGTATGGCAACATCAGACTTGACTTAACAACTTTCCTAACTTTGTAAAGCAAAATGTAACAAATAAATACATAGATATTGTTGCAGAGGCTCAATAATTACAGGCCGGCTGCCCTCTACATCTGTTAAATGCCCTCCCTGCAGCTGGATGGAGGAAATCAACTATCAGGATATTCTTGACCAAATACATCAATGTCCATATTGCAATGAGGTTGTAGGGTTGACATTTTGGTGCTTTCACAAAAAAATTTTACATGAAATTTTTGATGAATTATCTTCAACAATGTCAACATTTTCAAGGAAATTTATACCCAAAAAAAATAAAAAAAAATTTTCTAGCTAAATACTGATGTTGTTTACGTTCCTGCAGGAGCTCAGCCTGTAGGGGGTTGGGTTGGGAACCTGGAGGGTCGCTTTTTCATGTCCCAGTCTGGACCAAAGTACGGAGTGTGGACTGGTAGCTGGAGAGATGTCAGTTCACCTCCGGGAGACTGCCAAGATGCTCTTGAGCAAGGCACCGAACCCCCCTCAACCGCTCAGGGTGCCTGTTCATCAGCAGCCCCCCCACTCTGACATCTCTCCATTAGTGCATGTATAGAACCTGAGCATGTGTGTGTAGTTCAGGCCTGTGTGTAGTGTGTAATAACAACAGAGTGTAAATTGTAATTTTCCCATCATGATATGATTCCATTGAAAGACAATAAATTATCATACTGTCGGCCAGCCCTACCCCAAATCTTGATGTTGAAAATGCATCCTGAGACCGTTGGGATGTATTTACTGCACTTTAATGTGTGTGTGGTTTTGAAAGGAATAATACCATGTAGCTATTACAACAACTCATTCATAATAAATGCAAAAGCATCTCCACCGCTAGCCATTCACCCAGAATCATAACAATGTATCCAGTAAATAAATGGGACAATGCACATTCCTCTGGACACACACCAAACCTGAACAGACAAATTCAAATGGTTTTGCTCCCATAGTAGTTAGGATTAGCTTAACCCTAACCCTAACCCTAACCCTGTCCTGCTGGATAATCCTCTCTACAGATACATTTACTTAGTAATAAATCCTCCAAGCAGCTGATGTGTTTGTTGTTAGCCACCTAAGCTACCGGTCATTGCATTGTAGAACTCACACGTGTGACAACATAGAATTGAGTTGAATAGATTGGCCCTGTTGTCACGATAGCAGATCCAGCTGTTTGAGTCAGTATAGGCTAGGACAGTCAAAATATCTATTTGTGCACATTATGTCCGTTAGAGAGGCAAATCAATACAACAGTAGACATAACTACTTGAATAGGTATATTTATTTCTATATACCGCAAAACTGAATTTAATTAATTCATTAATTTGCTCGACTCTTTGGACAGTTCTCTGGCTGGGCTCAATCTAGGACAGGGCAATATTTTGATATTATATTGATATACACTACCGGTCAAAAGTTTGGGGTCACTTCTACATTTCCATACCACTCCATTATAGACTGAATACCTGCTAATTTGGGTGGGGGGGCTGATCTTTAATGCAATATCTACATTGCCCATTACCAGCAACCATTCATCCAATGTTCCAAAGGCTCATTCTGTGTACTAATCTATCATTTAAAAATAAAAAACTAGAAAAACATTGGAGAACCATTTTACTATTATGTAAGCACATAATGTAATCTGATTACTGCCCTGGTTAAAAAAACAATGCAACTGATCTCAGCTGGCATTCTGTCTACAATGGAGTGCAATGGGAATTTCTATGTGACCCCAAACTTTGGACCGGTAGTGTATTTATTTTAGGCTAGATACAGCAGCTGCAGAGTATTTCTCAAATACACATTTCGGTGAACCATTTACATAAAATATGAGAAAATTTTTCTGTTTTCTTTGCTTGTCAATGGTCATTGAAGAGAAATTGATAGTTGCAAGCACATGAAGCATCCAATGCTGGGAAGAAGAGGGGGGGTCCCTGCCTCCGACAAATCACCACGTACTGTGTCCACAGGGGCGATTATGTAGTGCAGTTGTCCCGATTTTATCTGAAGGGGGCTCACTGTGTCACACTTAAAAAAAAAGCCTCCACAAAAAATTGGTACATGGGCTGCTCATTTCAGTGGGCAACTCATTTTTAAGTGGTTCCAAATGAAGGAGCAGCAGTGTTGCCTTAGCAACCCCTTAGTGACCCAGCGGGCAGCAGCAAGTTGTAAAGAGATATCAGAGAGCAACCTGGTTTACGGGTGCAGTATACAGAACTGTGGTCTGGTTTTGTACTGTAGTTTGCTTACAGTGTGTTCCCCATCAGCAGTTTTCCCAACATGCAGCTCTGCAGGGCCTCTCGTCCCATGCCTCCACCATCTGTTCACTCCTTAGAAGAAAAGAGGAGTCTTGCCGGGCACCGCGTTTTTTTGGCAGGTGTCCAAGAAAATAATGAGAAAAGTGCAGCCACCTGTCTGACTGGAGCTCCAGCTAACATCCATGTGGACTGTAGATACACTTATGTTTCCAGGCTTGTGTTCCTGAATGAATGGATGCAGAGGAGTGTGTGAAAAGACACCATCCGACCATGTGCTAACATGAAAGCATCAGCTGTCTGTCAGCTGGACGCTCTCCAAAGCTCTGTGCCTAATTCAGTGGTCTTGCAGTGATTGTGCAGTTGTGGAACCAGGATAGTCTCCAAGGTATGATTTGTGATTTGCATCTTTAGGTTCAAAACATCTATATTTGGCTCAAACGTGAACCAAAGTCACAGGTTGCAGTGGTCAACCAAAGCGTGATGTTCCCTTTGAAGGGTTTTTAGAAGCCTGAAAAGAGAAGAAGCAACAGACAGTTCCAGGTTATTTAAAATCTCAACACTGCCTCCTCCCATTCCCTGTTAAATCATAAAAGACTAAGGCTATCTGAAGTTTTTTTTTTGTTAGATAATTCGTCTTTTAAAGTGTTTAAATCTGTGTTTTGGGGATCGTAAGCACACTATTTTGTATTCATTAAGATCTCATCTGAAGATTTCTAAACAACTCTGAGTTGTAGTTTAAAACCTTTACATCCAACTTAATAAAATCTCCGGTTTTATTTGGGCTCAAGTCCGTAAATATAGTGAATGGATTCAGGCGCGGAGAACGAGACCTGAAGGCGCAGTTAGCAGCGAAGTTATTGTACAGTTAGGGCTGTACAATATGAGCTGAACGATACTGTGTTTTAGCCTCGACATCGCGATGTGTATCGACTGTGCCAGTGTGAAGGCGGCGTGAGCCTGAAGTGAAACGTTGATGCTGTCATGCACGCGGGGCGCGACTTCCTTAGGGGGAGGGGATGGGAGGGACTGTAAAAAATACATTGTTGATTGGGAGAAAATGTCATTCGGTTGTTATGGACCTGGTCGGGTCTCAATCTACCTGGGCTGTGTGCCCAAGTACAACCTATGTATGGGAAACACTGTATCAATAACTAGTACGCAGTTGCTTACTTTTACCTTTTTATTTCATGTCAGGATGTTGTAATGTTGGCAGTGGGTTTACTTGCTGTGACAGCACTCCCTGGGAAGCAGCAGGACATTTTGTATAGTCAGTCTACAAGTCCTGAAGAAGTTGATAAGACTTATATAGACCGATATATCTGCGGGCCGATGTCATCGGCGGGCCGATATCATTGGCCGATATTAGGCATTTCCCAAACTATGGGTTTTGGCATTTATAATGGCCGATTAAAATATATATATATATATATATATATATATATATATATATATATATAATATAACATATTAAAAAATATTCATTCATGGACGGCTAACCATTTTATGAGTGTTGGCGTTGCATAGTCTGTCCACCAGAGGGCGCTCTACAGCGTCCTTGTTGGCAACACTGATTTTTTTTTTTTTTTTTTTTCAAAAGACTTTTAAGTTTCATATCTTAAGTTTGTTTGTTTATTAAGTTTGAAATTAATGAGCGTCCGTTACATTCAAGCCATTGGCAAATGAGTTGCTACAACGTAGAATGTTGTTAGGTATTTCCCGAACTATTGGTATCAGCATATATAATAACAGTTAAAAAAAATGTATATATATTTATAATTATAAATATAAATATTAATTCATCTAAATCCAAATAAATGATTCTAAAATAATAAAATAAAAACAGACGGTAAACAATGCGCTCTACAACGTCCCTGTTGGCAACACTGATTTTTTTTTTTGTTATTGTGTTTTTGTTCAAAGGAGTTTAAGTTTCATATCTTAATTTTGTATTTTTATACATTTTATTTAGCAGAACTTTAATATATTTGATGTTCCTCTCTTCTGTTGTGACAATAATACAAATGATCATCATATTATTTTAGTGAGAACTCATAAATAACTACAAATAACTAATGTTAGGGAAATCTGTTTATGTTTTGTAACACGTTTCTGGATATTTTTTTAAATATATAATGTACATCGGCCGATATGATAACCAAATATTTGTATCGGGATCGGCCTTAAAAATCCTTTATGGCTCGGGCTCTAATTTGGTCAGAAGTCCATGTTAAAATGGAGTAATAGAGAATATAGAGTACTTTTTTGGTAATTTATGAAAATATGAACTTAATTAATTGATAAAACGGACCTGGCAGAAAAAAGAGAAGCAGTTGTGTACAGCTGCTGTTGGAACCGTAGCAAAGCACTTTAACCTAACAGGCGCTTAGAAAGGTTTTCCATGCTGCCCCCCCCCCCCTGGGAAACACATCATCAGACAATATTCAACCTGTCTGGTTTTCTTTAAGCTGCCCTGATGAGATTAGAGGCTTACAGTCAGAGCTTTCCATCAATCTAGAGTTCTTGTGCTTTTCAGCCCCATCCCACTCCCACTGATCTTTACTGATACGAGGCTTGCTCCTCAGGGCAGCCCGTACACCTCAAAAAAATGTTAAAAATGTTTGAGGAATGTACACACAACATGGTGAAGCAATATTTCTGAAACCCTTTCCACTTTTTTCAGTCCTTTGTAATTTAGTCAACACGCTTCAGGAGTGTCAAATGTTCCAGAGTTGGAGAGCCATGTCAACGTACCTGTCGAGACAAATCAAGCATGTGGACTTTCTGGCACGTTCCATACATCATAAATACACCTTTTACCTCTTGTATCAGTCGCCAGATCTCTAGCCCTGTGCACTTCTTTTCTTGACTCTTCAAGTACACACCTGCAGGTAAGAGTGCAGTAAATACTGCACTCTATTTTTTCTTAGTTGAGTAAGAAAAGTAAGAAAAAAACTAAGCTGCTTAAAAACATTATGAATATTTCACAGTTGCCAAGGTGCTGGAACACCGACCCATCATTTTTTCTTTTTAGTTTGTATTGCTCAGAACATAATGTCATAATATCTGAAATCCAAAGGGGAAAAAACTGAGAGCGTTTGAGAATGTAGGTACAACTCGGCATGCCTAGCACTTCACTTCCTCCGAACACATCACCAATAACAGACTGGAGGAAGCAAAGTGCAGTTAGTAACTGCAGGACAACAGTTTGGCGTTTTTTGCCCCCAACGTGGCCTTCCAGGGAGAGCGGCGATGGTTATGTTTAGGGTTAGCTGCCTGGAAGGCGACGTTGGGGGCAAAAAACACCATCGAGCTACAGCTGCGCTGTGTTGGGTGCTTCGCATCCTGGGCGAGTTTTTTAGCCGACGATTAAATCTATAATCTCGCAGCCGCTTCTTCTTAGTGTGTCCATAGGTTTGTTCCTGCTCCAAAACACTTTTTAAGAAGAATATATTCAGCCAAAACATAGGGGTGGGGCGAAAACATTGATACACCATAGTATCGCAATATTTTCAGTGGCACATTTGAAATTGGGAAAAAAAGTTTGAAAAAAGATTATAAAGACAGATAGAACCTTTTGGCCCCATGACGAGGTTTTAGCAGGGCCAATAACCAGGGCCAAAATGTCTTGGACTTCCAGCCCCCATCTCCCCTCTCATCCACAGGCAATATATCTTAACCATGCAGCTGGCGCTGATAAGCTGCACGCTGAGAGAAAGATGAAGGTGATATGAGGGACATCCAGTGGAATTTCTGTCCGCACCTGAACAATCCTGGAAATGAAAGGTTGTTGATATATAGTAGGCCAGGCTGTACCGGGGCGGTAACCATGGTGACCATGCTGCCCCAGGGAGCGGTGGCACAGCGACGAGCCACTGCTGTCCGTAACAACAGTATTAAATTGAGACAGTTTCATAACCAGTTAAAAATTTCTCGGAATCGCGCTATATAGTAGTCCAATTCCGTGTTTTGGAACAGTTTTCAAACCTGATGCGAAAAGACAGGAAAAGACACCACTTATGCCATGTCACGATATCCAAAATCTAAGACAATATCTAGTCTCATATCAAGATATAATATTGATATATTGCCCAGCTCTACTTTGAACAGTTATGTAAAGTTAAGCACTGTAATGATTTAAAACACAGGACTTTCAAGCCAAGGAGCGGAGTTCGCTACCTGGGGAAAACAAAAGATTTCACCTTTCACCCAATGTGTGTTCCTTGGGAGTGTTTTAATGCAAACCACCATCTTTATCCTAAACTTAACTAGTCGTTTCGGAGCCTAAACTTAACTTTTCGTTGCAGTATATCACTCACTTTTCCTCGCCTTACCTTACCTGTAGTCTCTGCCGAAAGGACCAGCAGCTCTGTACCCGGTCACCTATTCTCGGGTAACTGAACCATCTCCTACCACTGACCTGATGGAGCACTACTAACTACCGCTTATATGACCGAGCTGGGACGGTGTGCGTGTGACTAGCTGGTCAGTTTTCACCAATTGAAATTAAATTGGTGTATAAAAATGTATTAGAATGCAGAAAATGAAGTCGTTGACGCTCAAAATGTCCCAACATTTGTATGAAAACCTAAGTATTCAAGGAATTCCTTGAATACTTAGGTGGATATGAGATTAGATAAGATTCAGGAGCTTCATGGAACCGGCCATAGTAAGTTGTAGCTGGTTTAACATCTCTATTGCAGACAAGGCAACCTGAACCGTACAGAATGTCCTAATCATGTCCTGATAGTCACCCTGCCCACCTTCTCTTTTGGCCACAGGTGATTTAAGATGCTTGTCAAGCAAAGAAAAACATATTTGGAACAAAATTCAATTTCATTATCAGTCTCCTACATGCCTGAATGAGGATCAGCAAAGTGAAGATGAAGAATGCACTCTGGCGTCCCTGGGCAATAAGTAGCAGGCCTCATGCAAGGACTGCGGCTTGATTCCAAAAAGCTCTTCTGTCATCCTTGAACACCGTGCTCTTATATTATAGCCCACTGGACTGGAATCTGGTCTAAACCACAAGGAAAATGGGGTTGCGTATTTACTCAAAGCTGCTCTTTTTCACTCGCTACAACTTGTTCACACACTTCCCATCTGTCCACACTTATCTCAAACTCCTCTTAGCCTCCCACTCAACCCTTCTCTTGTTGTGTCAGTGATGTGTCTCTCTCTCCCTTCCCTTCCTTGCCCCACACCAGTCTGTCCTGGAACTCTGTGTCAAGTTGTGCAAAGATGTCCCGAGCAAGTGAATGTTTGCGGTGACGAATAATCAAGGTTTCTCAAGAAGTTCAGATTTGCATTTATTTATCATGTTGTCCCCGGGTCAAATTGACCTGTTGTCCTATATCAATGTTCTCTTTTTAACGACCCAAAATAACATGATTGATTCCACACAACGCTCTTTGCCAAGTACAAATCTCTACTTTCATTAATTTTGGGGCGTCTTATTCAAGTTTATAGCATTGGAAAAACAAATTGAAGTGGTTTTGAAATACTATTAATTAGAAGTTGACATACATATTCCAGTCTGTGATTATCCATCAACATCCATTCCTTTAATTTTAGTATAACTAATTCCTAATTTCTGCTTTTCTAACTCAAACATTGGGTATAATTTCCTATAAATGAGGTTTATTGAGTATAAATTCCCCAAAAAACTGTCAAACTAAAGTTAATAAATTTGTGTTGAAAATGTAAAAAAAGTGACAAACATTGAAAAACACTGCACTGTTAAGCGTTAAAGTGTTGAGAAAAAGTTAAAAACATCTATAAAAAGCATTGATTTTCAATTTAGACGGGAAGACAACGCAAGGGTTTTCTAGGGTGTCCTGAAAAAAGAGAACACAAAGCCAAGGCAGGAGGAAAATGCACAGAGATCCTCAGAGATAGCAAGGAAGTGAATGAAGAGCTTGCTGAAAAGAAGAGCAAAGTAAGACAAACTACTCCGGGGCTGACGTTGATTAAATGCAGAGCGCCGAGTCGAGCCTGCTTATTTGAACCACATGTAAGGAGGATGTGGACCAGGAATACAGGATAAGGCCCCAGCCTGGGCAGCCAGCCGGTCTGCTCGGGAACCTCCACAACCTCAGCGGCTGGATTGGTGGCCAATGTACTTGTCTTGTGGGACTGTCTTGTGATTGGACATTTGAATTTAACCTTGTGGCTCAACTTGTGTAAATAAACCTCAGCGTGGACTATAATTTAGCCTTTACTCAAGGAATGCAACAGGACCCTTTGGCATGATAAGATAGGGAAAAAATATTCCCTTGCTTGTACGTGGCTTGAATCCATCCTGGACAAAGGATGCAGATATGATGCAGCTTTCTATTCATTCATGCCCCGCTTGGTTTTAAAAGAACCCATACATCAGTCACATTGGGCATGTGGAAGGACTGCTGGGCAGGAGGGAAGCTCCCCAGAGGGCAGTAGTTACTGCACTCATTTTAAGGCCTCATAAATACTTAAAACCTAGAACTATCCACCAGGTGCCCCAAACCCTGCAAAGTCAAGACCTAGTTCCCTTGTGAACCCCCTCATATGTCAAAGAGAAACAACTTAGGGATACTGTTAAAGTCTTTGCACTCCACCTAATACCCTTCTCCTTCAAGACCTTGGGCTGGTTTGATGGATTTGTGGAGGAATCGCAGGCGGCACTTAGCATGACATTCTCATTACACGGCTGTAACCATTTGGTATGCGAACACCACCAAACCTGCAGGAGCTGCAAAAGTAGGGGCTGGGGCTCTAAGTGGTTGAGTCTTACACACACACACACACACACACACTTACATCTTAATGAATTTGCACATGTGGTCTCCATGTTTTTAATCCTGTCTGGGTCCCATCATGTGTTCTTTTCACTTTGAGTTCTACAAGACCTCCTTTTCTCAATCCCTTTGCTCTCCTGGCATTGATGCAAAATGATTTGACAAATAAAAATAAATGAAGTGAAGGGCAAAAGTGGAAAAACAATCCATGTAGAAATGGACTGAATACAAAAGTAGATTGAACATAATGGAGCATATTCCGTCCAAAAGTCATTTTATAGACATTTATTGGCTAGTTACAAGAGTTGGTTCAACATGTACTATGCTTGTGGAAAATCTGGAGAGATTACAGGGAACAAGGTTTTAGTAGTAAAAGTTCTCACTTTTCATCAAGATAATTATATATTATGTGGATCTTTTCAACACAAAGTGGAGTAAACAAACTTATTGTTCCTAAAGAAACACATTCCCATGCCAGGCTTGGTTGACTTGTTGTTGTCTTACCCTCAAAAACATGTTGCCCTCATTTCACTTTTTCATTACCATCCCTTTCTTAGTTGCATTGAAATCTCATCGTCTAATGACAGACCAACAATGCCTCCTCTATCCCCCAGTGTGCATGTCTCCCCCAGCCTAGACCACCAAGTGACAAGACATTCTTCTCATCGCCATCTGAAACCAAGACTCTATCTCGGTTCCCACCAGGGCCAGTGTGGTCTCGTTTTGAATTCACCGACCTGACCTTAAAGACCTGCATGAATAGAGGTATCAAATTCGCAATTATGGCATATTATTATCCTGGGGAGTTAGTGGCTAAATATTTAAAAGTTCCTGGGAACCAGCTTTTAAAATCTGTTGGAATTATTGTTGCCAAGTTGTAAACATTAAAGTTTCCAAACTTGATTTCCAAAAGATTTGGAGGCATCAAATCCAGGTGCCATTTAGTTTTTAGCAGTGCAGTATCATTCTCCCTAGAGAACAAACAGTTCTGCCACCAAGTTCCTCCAGGAACAGCAGTGCTGAGGGGGGTCAGTGGTCAGGGTTTCCCCAAAGACATTTGGTAGTTGATGAGGTACGGCCTGAGCTGTGACTCGATGACATACACAGACACACACGACGCAGTGTATTGCTACCTAGCCACGGCTAACATGTACAGTCAGTACACTGGCTGTTAAAGCTATAGTGCGTACTTTCTGTTGTCCCCATGAGGAATTTTAAGTAATGACAAGAAAACTGTTGGCGCGTCCATGTGACACAAGCCTTCCGTGATCGCGCACCACCCCCACCGATCCGATATTCCGATATATCGGCCAATATATATTTTTAAAAACAATCCAGAAATGCGTAACAAAACATAAACACATTTCCCTAACATTAGTTATTTGTAGTTATTTATGAGTTCTCACTAAAATAAAATAATAATTTGTGTTATTGTAACAACAGAACATCAAAATATATTAAAAGTCTGATAAATAAAATGTATAAAAATACAAACTTAAGATATGAAACTTAAAGTCCTTTGAACAAAAACACACTAACAAATAAAATAATCAGTGTTGTAGAGTGTCCTCTTGTGGACAGACTATGCAACGCCAACACTCATAACATGGTTGCCCGTCCGTTTTTATTTTATTTTTTAAACATTCATTTATCAGAATCATTTATTTGTATTCGGATGAATGAATATTAAATTTTTTTTATTGGCCATTATAAATGCAGATACAGATAGCTCGGGAAAAACCTAATATCGGCCGATAATATCGTCCGCCGACATTGGTCGGGTTCTATGTTGTAGCAACTCATTTGGCAATGGCTTGAATATAACCGACGCTCATTAACCCTTGTGTTGTCTTTGGGTCAAATTTGACCCGTTTTCAAAATTTCTATATCAGAAATATGCGTTTCTTTTTAACTACCTATTTATGATCAAAATAACATGGACAGTACACTACAGTACAACAAAAGATCTTTGGGTGTTTTGTTCAATTTTTTATTTTTTTTATTTAATATAAAAAAAAAAAGAAATGTTTCAAAACTGAACCCAACTGAACATTGACATATACCCTTATACCTAAATTCCAAAAAAAAGAAAATGTCAAAAAAAGAGACAAATATGCCAAAAAAAAGTGTTGATTTTCTGGGAAGATGATTCATAGTCGAGCCTCACCAAACTGAAACAGAAGCATCTCTGAGCTGTTAGCCTAGCCTGCTGGACTACATGCAGGGTAGTGTGCATGTGTTTGCAGTTGCAGTGTGTGCTTTTATGTGGATATTTGGAGGGTTTACTGCGTTGTTTCGGTTGAGTAGGATTTGAGTTGTAAATGCCATGTTTGCTATGTTTGGAACGTTGCACATACCACACGCTGGTGGAACCCCTGACGCCTTTTGCATTCTCAACGGGCAACGGAGGTTTGCCAGGCCTGACCACCTTCTGGGTTTTCATCCAACTAAATCCTCCTCTCTGGAAACCCTGAATTAGAAACTGATCTTCACTCCCTTTCTCTGGTGACAGCTTAACTGCACACCACTAACCTCAGGGGAAAGCAAGGAGGGCCAAAGGAGTGTAGAAGGAGAAGATCTGGCTACATCCGTTCCTTGTGTCCTGGGTGTCTCGCTTTCTCAGTCTCACTGATGACAACGTTGACTTTTAAAGTCCGACCACCTACCCCACAGCTCATCGTTGTAATTGATTTCATTTGAAGTTGCAGCAAGAAGTCTAATCAGTACAATAGCCAAATATTATTTGAAGACAAATGAGCCAATGAGACGTAGTCTGCACAGTTCCAACATTTTTTTATCTAAAATGGATCCAAAAGCTGTGAAAAAACCTACCTCCTCAACCTGTAAGTGTTAGTAGTTTAAATGTAGTTTGAACTAGTAATTGTACAATTTGTGTGTGTCTACAGAACAAATTGTATATTTATAAAATTATTTAGAGTCACCGTGATTCATGTTATACTGCATGAGATAAATTATTTTATAAATTGTGAATATTTTGTTGGTCATTAGGTAATGCACCATATTATTACATTTTCATTATATATGTTACTTTAAATCTTATGTTATGATATTACAGACAACAAAATTAAAATACACTTATATACACTGAACAAAATTATAAACGCAACACTTTTGTTTTGCCCCCATTTTCCATGAGCTGAACTCAGATATCTAAAACTTTTTCTACAAATCTGTCTAAATCTGTTTGTGAGCACTTCTCCATTGCCAAGATAATCCATCCACCTCACAGGTGTGGCATATCAAGATTCTGATTAGACAGCAGGATTATTGCACAGGTGTATCTTAGGCTGGCCACTCTAACATGCGTTTTTACTGTATTGGTGAGGTCTGGGGGGGTCCAAAAACCAGTCAGTATCTGGCAAATTCTGCATAACTTGACTTATTGTGGCAATAACATTTTCTGATTCTTATATGTACTTCAGAGGTACATTTTACAATATTTAACAATGAAATACGATTTGCTTTTGTCAGGCTAAAAATGTCATCCAGAGCTGGTCATTCGTGACATTCCCACCCATTGAGTAATTGTTGATGTGGTGATGTAGTACAAATTTTTGCAAAGTGGTAATAAAACATACATCACCCCAACTTTCTGTGCCAAAAGAGTTTGCATTTGCATTGAAAGGAGTTATCAGAATTCTGAAATCTGTCCTTCACATATCAATAGTGTTGTAGAAGCTTACAGCCAAGATGGCTGCCACAGCATCAGTAGCTCTAGGTCACATGCAAGCTCATGCTGCATGTCATTCCCCCCCTCTCTTTCCCCTATGATGTCTTAAGCTGTCCTATAAAAATCTAGGCCTCAAATGCCCCCAAAAAAAGTCTTAAAAAAGAAAGAAAAACTAATATGGGAATTTGTTATGTTTTCTGAAATGTTGTGTTTTACCCTTTTTGCCATTGTGGTTTGTTCCCTGTATGGTCTTGAGTAATATCCCCCCCCCTTTCCTAATCACCATTACCCATCATCCTCCTTTCACTGCAAATGATTTGACCTAACAGCCTATAAGCCCTTGTGTGTTTGCGTGGGACTGGGTCAGTTATATAAACTTATATTGGCAGCAATTCCACTTTAGATCATTTTATTAAAATGCCATACAGTAGTGAACATTAGGGCCTATTACCCCATCTGGACCAGTTTGTGAGGTAATTGTACAACTCTTGACATATAGAGGAAGGATTTTCAGGCATAATCAGCTGTAATGTCATGGCCGACGTACCACAAATTAGTAGATCCAGCCTTTTTCAGGCGTTTCTTACATGATGACCAGCGTTTGTCAATTTTTTCTTTGTAATGGTTAATGTCTCTGACGTGCTTTTCTGTTTTTATTTTTGTAGGTATCAGATCCACACAGGCCTTCAGCACTCAATCATCCGAGCCACCCAGCCCAACTGCCTGCCCCTAGAAAACGTCACCCTGCCCCAGAAGCTCAAGCAGGCGGGCTACTCCACCCACATGGTGGGCAAGTGGCACCTGGGCTTCTACAAGCGGGGCTGCCTGCCCACGCAGCGCGGCTTCGACACTTTCTTTGGCTCCCTGCTTGGAAGTGGCGACTACTACAGTCACTATAAATGCGAAGGGCCCGGTATGTGTGGCTACGATTTGTACGAAGGGGAGGAGGCAGCGTGGGA
Organism: Etheostoma perlongum; assembly: GCA_026937815.1. Taxonomy (NCBI): domain Eukaryota; kingdom Metazoa; phylum Chordata; class Actinopteri; order Perciformes; family Percidae; genus Etheostoma; species Etheostoma perlongum. The sequence goes on along the minus strand of CM049389.1, from coordinate 642,592 downwards.
ACAGGACCGCGGCTTGTACTCGACCGTGATGTTAACGCGAAAGGCTATCAGCATCTTAGCCAATCACAACCCTCGCAGACAACCCTTGTTTCTTTACTTAGCCTATCAGGCGGTTCATTCCCCGCTTCAGGTCCCGGCCCGCTACCTCGAGCGCTACAAAGGCATTCCAAACTTGCATCGTCGTAAATATGCCGCCATGGTGTCCTGCCTGGACGAAGCTATCCACAACCTCACTTTGGCTCTAAAGCGCTACGGTTATTATAACAACACAGTCATAGTGTACTCCTCAGATAACGGAGGCCAGCCCTTAGCAGGTGGAAGCAACTGGCCTTTGAGGGGGAGTAAAGCCACTTACTGGGAAGGGGGGATTCGCGCGGTGGGCTTTGTCCACAGTCCCCTGTTGGTGAACAAAGGGACAAAATGCCGATCTTTGGTCCACATCACTGACTGGTTCCCGACGCTGGTGACGCTGGGCGAGGGGACTTTAGATGAAGATCTAAGTCTGGACGGGTACGATGTCTGGGAGGCTATCAGTGAAGGCCGTCCGTCCCCTCGCAAGGACATTCTTCACAACATCGACCCAATCTACATCAAAGCCAAGAATGGTTCGTGGAAGGCCGGGTACGGCTTATGGAACACAGCGATCCGGGCTGCGCTCCGGGTGGGCCACTGGAAGCTTCTGACGGGTGTCCCGGGCTACAGCGACTGGGTACCCCCGCAGACCTTCTCCAACCAGCGGCTAACCAATCGCTGGCATAATGAGCGCGTCTACTGGGACCGGGGGAATTCCATCTGGCTGTTCAACATCACAGCCGACCCTTATGAGAGAGTGGACCTGTCCCAGCGCTACCCTCACATAGTCAAGAAGATGCTAATAAGGCTAGCGCAGTACAACAAGACTGCGGTGCCTGTACGCTACCCAGCCAAAGACCTGCGCTCTAACCCTCAGTACAATGGGGGTGTGTGGGGACCCTGGTACAAAGACGAGAGGGAGGAGCAAGAGGAGGACGAGAAATACAATAACTTGTTCACCAACCATCTTCTAAAAAGAAGGTGGAAAAAGAAATCAAAGAACAGAAAGTTGAAAAGGAAGGTAGAAGAGTAGCCGACCCTATTTGTGAAAGACTAACTGACTTTTCTCAGGGATTGACATTTCCTGTTTCAGGATTGTCCTCTTCAGACGTTCTATCTCCAGCTAGTTTCAACTTGACTCCACTATGTACTGTATGAAAAACAATGCGGATGGACCTTTTGAAATGCCTCAAAGGAATAAGAAAACATCCTCTCATTCAAACACTGTTGTCATGCATACCAACTTAGACCTCATGTTAAAGTTAGGGGCAATTAAAGAATGTTACTTTTTCTAGATTGTGTTGCATGTTTAACTGTTGTCACCTTTGGATTGCTCTGTAGACTGATATCTCAGTAGCAAATGACAGTTGCCATGAATTTTGGTGACAAAGAAAAAAAGACGTAGTTGTGTCATAAAGACATAGTTCTATTATGTTGTTGATTGCAACGATACAGTATCTTGGAAACTGACGTGTGAGCTGGTGTACAATGGATTTATAAGCTCTGTCTGTCTGAACTAGAATAATAGATATTGTTCCCTCTTTTAGATGATGTCTGGTCTGGCACCAGGCCACCCCGAATGTAAAACAAGCTAACAAAATAAAAGCCCCCAGACACAAAGGTCTTTGTTTCCAGCAATCTTTCAAGCTCTGTCTGGTTTGCATTTATTACAGCCACATTTCCTTTATTCTGATGACAATAAGCGCTCTGGTAACTGGAAAGTTTTAACATATTTAGAAGCTGACACGTGGCCACTAAGTACATTTATTCATGGAAAATACTGTGAAGTGGGATTTAACTGGTGATATAGATCTAATTGCTTTCTTAGAGTCCTCATCTGTGGCTGCCTCATCAATCATGGTGTACTGTACAAGAAGAAAAGAAATGGAACTATTCACACAGAGTGAACTTACAATCTGTAAAACTATCTTTCTTAATAAGTTCTGTTGCTTAGCAGCCATCGAAAGTCCCCAAACTCTGACTGGAGCTGTGTTGCAAGTAGATGCTTTGGTGTACTTTACAGGCCAATTAGCTATTTCAATGACACTAAATGACTTCTAAATGTACCGTACCCAATAAGGATTTATAGTTGCCTAAAATGGAACATGTTCTGTTTTCATTAGCTTCCCTAGCTTGTCTATTTGTCTTTTTAATTAGCTAACCAAGCAGCTTTTGAGAGCAATTCACGTCTGTGGCTCGGGTACAACCTGAGAGCTTGAAATGATTTTCAACACATGAAACAAGAGGAGCGCCAGAGAGAGGGGCTTTCCCGTGGCTGCACATCCCTCCCATTCACACTACAGCATCTTGGATCCCCCTGCCTCTGCACTGTACTCAGAGCCAAGTTATGACCTCAGTCCGTTCAGGCACTGACTCAACTTTCACAGTGGCATTTGTGGTAACAGTTTGACGTGAAGATGGGTCTTTCCATCCTTTACTGCTGTAAATCTGAAGCAGGTGAGGTCTATTTGGGTTAATCATACTAATTTCCCTCAGCTCCTTTAAATTACGTTGTGTCTACAGGCCAGATTGGAGCCATGGGAACCAGAATTCACCTGGCTCTTGACCATAAAACATGAGGGATGACCTCCATGCATATTATGAGCTGCAGCGGAGAATTATAGAAGATCAGATTCTTATGTCGTTGCGTCGTGCTGAATCTCTTCTCCCATGGGCCATAGGAACAGTTAAACCCTGAATTCTCTGGGAATTCACATTTGCTTTCAGTTATGGGCATTAGCATCCCTCTTGTGGGAACAGGGGAGGGTATTTTTTTCCTGTCCCGAGCTGTAATGCAATACACCAACCTCTCATGCTGCCTCACCTTAAGAATGCCCATTTGTGCTCATTGGGAATGATATGAGAAAATAAACCTGATGGATGGCCGAGGAACAGAGCTTTGATCATAGTGAAGTGTGGCAGTACGATTTTGCCGGATTATGTTGGTGTTCTTTCCGCTGTGTGAAACGTAAAGTTCAGGTTCTTGCATGATCAAGGTGCAAATTAGCCGAATTATGTGTGGCCAATTGGAAAGAGTTGACCACCTGGCTTCCAAGAGCTACATGTGAAACACCATGACTCAGCTAGTCTTGGGCTTTAAAGTATATCCCCCAAAGTCAAGTGATGAAAAACAAGACAAATATCAGCAGCTGTTGACCAAAAAAAAATCTGAATTAATACCGAGTCCACACCCAACACATTTAACGCTTGCTGTGCATGCATTCAGAGTGTTACACACTCCGGGGCTGTGCTTTCCAGCTACTTGGCAAACATGTGACATTCCAATCGTAAGAGGTAGTTGAGATTTTGTTCAAGTGGTTTTACAAGCATAAGAAGCTGCTCTCATGTTTGACACTGACGTCATAGGAAGTCCTGCTCGGGAAGTGGCCTAAAAAGTCTGCAAATAAGGTGTCAAAATGATAAAGATGATACTTCCCCTTTCCTGCAGGAAGCATAGGAGTTGCCATGTGCACAAAGCAAGCTGTGTCTGCCGGAAAATACATACTGTAATTACAGATCCACCTACATGAGTTAGAGCCACTCTGACATTTATTAAAGCCCATGAGAAGATTGTAGCTGTGTGAGAGAAGACAGACCAGTGAATTAGCTTGATGGACACTGTTGGCTGATGCTCTCTCCCCCGACATGTTGATTTCCTGTAACGTGCACCCATACAAAACTGTCCTCGGCCTTCAACATAGGTCCAGCACTCCCACTTTATCTAATTTATGAACTTTTGTACTTCCCCAGGACCACTCCCTTGATATCTTTATATTTCGTCTTCCTTTATTTAATCTTGTTAGGTCTATGCCTTTATTTGTCTTTCTTCTCTTTTCCCTTTCAGCCATTCAGACCATTTGTTCCCTTTCCTTTTTTATCCCTGTCATTCTTCTAAAATAATCCATGCACTCTTCATCCTCTGTCTCTCTTAGTGGAGGTCCTCAAAGGTTTTCCTCATGTTCAGACCTGTGGGGTTTTCCCCCAGTGAGCCAGCTGTGTTGCAGGAAGGCCTGGATATTATCCACAAACACAGTGTCGTCCATCTCTCAGCGACAGTAAGCCCCCAGGCCTGTTGTCCCTTTGCCACTACCTCCACCTACCAAACCTCTTGTCCTCCGCCACTCTTCATTCTCATTTCTCCTGCAAAGCACGTCGAGACAATTTTCCCTCTCAGTCAGTCAATCAGCCGCAGAGGATAATCGGTGCTGTTCTACAGCCAAAACGTGCCACCACGTAACTTGTCGACACTTCCAAATCCAATAGGTTTGAAACTGGAGTGGAACCTTTCTCCATGCTGCACGGAACTTTAATGCATGCACAAAATTGAGATGTTATCAGCATGTTGCAGCTAACACGTTAGCATACAGTGACCCATATTAACCTGGCATAGAGCAACATAAGCATTCATTTGGTGTTGTGTTTCTGGTCACCTGACGGCTATAAGTGTAATATTAACTCTCTTTTAATTAGCTCTGATTTGGTCTCTCCTGAGAAAAAATATCTGGCTCAAATAACAGCTAATTAAACTGTAAATGTGCGAAACATTTAGCTAAGAAATGCAAGTGCAAGGATGTATCATGCATGACTTATTACAGGAACAATGTGTTAATTCATGCATCGTTGAAGGTTTTTGAATCATCATGACTTATGATTTATTTATGATGTTCATGTCCATCCATCCATCTTCATCTGCTTATCCGGTCGCGGGGGCAGCAGCTCCAGTAGGGGACCCCAAACTTCCCTTTCCTGAGCCACATCAACCAGCTCCGACTGGGGGATCCCGAGGCGTTCCCAGGCCAGGTTGGAGATATAATCTCTCCACCTAGTCCTGGGTCTTCCCCGAGGCCTCCTCCCAGCTGGACGTGCCTGGAACACCTCCCTAAGTAGGACCCCAGGAGGCATCCTTACCAGATGCCCGAACCACCTCAACTGGCTCCTTTCAAAGCAAAGGAATTTTTTTCTTTAAAAAACTGAACTCTACGTTTCTCAACGTCAAGGATCTGTCCTTAGTGGGACTGGCCCTTCAGAGGCTAGACCTGGCTCCTCCTTAGCATTCAGAGAACACAGAAATGGAACAGGCTAGCACGTGAACGTCATTGCGCACTTGCGTTATTGAAAATGTTTTGCCTTCACTTGTGCTGGATGAAATGGATGTGGATCTGTGAACTGTGCTGTTCAACTTCTTTTCTGAGGGGGAGAAGGGGGAGTCAGTGTTACTACTCATAGATTTTAGCTTTTATTTAACGTTGCTAGGGAAGTTAACAAGGTGCAGCTTTGCCTCCCATCCTGCAGCTACAACTGATAAACACATTTCTAAATCTCTACATGAATTCATGCTTGTCAATGCATGAAGTCATACATCATGTCACATTATTATATGTTCTCCTAGTGATCTGACTCAGGATTATGGCCACATCCATGACAGTGACAGACCAGTCAAATCAGCACAGTTACCCACAATTACCTTGAGTTTAGTTTAGTTTATGAGATCCCAGCTTTTTTTCCTAGGGTCCAACTCTAGAACTCTAAAAGTAAAGAGAGAACTTTGTTTTCTTACTAATTTAGCGCTGATGTAATGTTCAGCTCATCTCTTCCTCATTATTCAAATCAATCACACAATCACATCCTTGTTTGATTAATGCTTATCTAATGAGCATGAGAGCGGAGACATGGGCTCATACACCACCTGCTGAGTTGATTGTGTTGTATTGAATTCACAAACTTGCTGTTTTGCTCTATTGCTTAAATATAATTCCTAAATGCTAAATGAGGTGTTGGATACCCATGGCATTAATGGACAGCTGATGCAGTCCTTGTGTTTCCATTTTGTAAAGTCAATCATTAAACTCTCCCCTCTGTCATTTCCAGATTCTCCTGGGCCCACCACTCTCCACTCTCCACAGCTGTTGGCCTATGTGGCCTTTAGATCGACCTGTCTGTTGTTGGTTGTCAAGGGGGTCAGGACCAACCCCATCTGAGGGTTGTCCCCCCCAGCATATAATTAAAGCCACACAGTGTATTGTAAATAATATGTACTTCAAATAATTGTGTAAGATGTAAAACAATACAAAAACAAAAATGCGTTTTAAGTTTAGAAACATTTTAAGTCACCCCTCTCTTGCTTCACAGTGGTTTGATCCAGTGCTTGCCAGCCTACTAGCTGGACTTCCACAACTAACGTTACACATATCCTATACAAGTACCCTTCAATAATTGCTTAAGAAATGTTATGTCTATTGCCCCCCCCCCAACTGTTAGATGAAATTTACACCCATGGTGGTGTGTTAGGCCATTACACTTTATAAAGCAACTGTTATATGTATCACTTAAATTATTTTCTTCATGTCTTCTCATGTGTAGGCATGCAAGAGTTTAAAGGATAATTGTGGTTAGTTACTTAATAATAAGGTTTTGCTAATAAAAGTAGATGTGCATGATGACATCACTACAACGGGGGGGGGCTATGAACCTGTCCCATCTGACACCAAAGTCAGATGGGGCAAGAGGCAAAACTGCCAGACGTGGACAGGTTCACTGCCCCCCCGTCAGTGACTGCGTGCAGCAGAGTTGTCATAACAGTGAGGTTGCCAGGTTTGATGCTATTGTGCCAGTACAGAACCCAAGACCTGTGGTCAGTGGCTGTATCTGGCAACCTGCACTAAGGCAGTGCCCAGAGGCAAGCCCTAATTACCCAATGGGCATTATGGGCACGGGCCCAGGGGCCCATGCGCACTTGGGGCCCAAGCAAAGTCTTGATAATTATCCAATCAGAATAAAAAAAAGTTGTTCACAAAAAAGTCTTGTGATTGTTTTATATGTCAGTTGGATGACTGGACAGGTAATGATTGGGAGAAGGGTGGCTTGTTTACATGGTACTGATTCAAGATCAGTTTTCTGAGAATGAGTTGAGATTGAAAGAGTGGAATTCATTTGTAACAGATCCTGGGTCAGATTGGGTTGTATCAGCGACTGAAAGTGTGGAAAAGGAAGTGAAAGAAGTGGCTGCTATAAAAAATGTCCCGTGACAAAATAGCTTTTTTAAAAGAGCTGGAAATGATGAAGAGGAGGATGTCGAGGACATAGGCATTTATTTCGGTGGGGACGGCGGGACGCTTACCTTTCATTTTGTACCCACCACTTTTTTTGAAAACCTCGAGCTCATTTAGTCCAAAAAAAATAAAGTTTGTTCGTTGAATAAACCATACATCTGATACAGGGGATATGTCCATTTGAATATTTAGAAGATGTAGATTGTCCTCTTTAAAATATATGAAAGACACCCCACAAAAGAATAACTGTTCAGGGGGCTCAAAACATGTACGGGTAAAAAAGAATTGTGTCTACTTTGGGGAGTGGGGTCAAAGAACACACCAAGAGGTTTCATGTCTTTAGATTTAGAGTTCATGGCAACAGATTGCTACTGAGATGTACATGATTCCTAAAAAAACATCCCAAAACACATGGGATGTTTTGAATATGCAGAAAGTTTTGGAGGAGAATGAGAAGAATACTTTCCTTTTTGCATTCGCACCATAAACTGTTGCATAAAAATTCACCAGATTGCAGGAAATTGATGATGAAACAAATCCTAAGCCCTTGCATAACACCCAAGTTGTTGTCATTTTGGATTGAGTTTAGCCTCCCTCGGGGCATCCGCAGGTCAGCAGACCTTGACCCACTCCCTCTCCTTAGTGTATCTGCTGTGGGGGGCTTGGAGGCCCGCATGTCAGACCCAGTTGGAGTTGACGTAGCACAGCTGGACCCTTTACCTCCTCTTCAGCCTGGTTGAAACCATCACCGCAGCATTATTGACCCATGTGTAAACTATAATGCCTTTTCAATACACTGTACAATTAAAGCAACACAGAGAAAAGCACACGTAGCTCAAGGCGGACAGGCAGGAAAAAGAACAATATACAGCACACTCAGACATGTGTTTCAATGGCAGATGCAATCAGGTTTATTTATACTGTCATTATCTAAAATCTGAGTTTAAGAAATGCTTTACAACATGAAAAACATAGCACAAAGGAAGAAGAATTAAAGATCCCATCCAGACAGGACCCAACTGAGGTCAAAAAACAGCCCTGGACAGCCCACCACAATCAGACGGACACCGTGAACCGTCCTTGAACTCAACACATAAACATCACTATTCCAGCCCCTCATTCTGCCACATGGCTGAGTGGTAAGTACGACAGGGTGGAGCATGGCTCCATCAAGATGTTTGTATAGTTATTAAGTGATAAGTCTGTAAGTTAGACTAAAGCTGCATTTTGTAAACAGTATGTAACTTGTGTTGGAATGTAGACAAATCAGAAAGCTATAGTATTATGGTTGCATTATTAACATAGCTTACTAACAGCTAACTTGTCCTCTTTGGTAGTCAAAGTGTGCTAAAATAATCCTTTAACATGCTTAAATCTCGTGTTTCTAGCTAGCTACAGGCACTTTGTGGAGTTGTTTTCCCGGCCAGTGGGGGCGGGACTTAAATGTGCTCTGTCGCTGTGGTTGGATGGAGGTGGGCTGTAGTAGGATATGAATGGCCAGTGTTCACATGAAAGACTGGCCAATCATATTATCTATCTTATCTCTGATAGCTGATCAAAGAAAAAGAAAAAAACATTTATTTGCGTTTCCCGGTAATCACAATGGCCAATCCATGCATCCTCCAGACAAAAATACTGTGCTTTGATTGGTTTTTGTGTCTCAGTGTTTTTTAAATATTCAGAGAATAACACCTATAACCTATTCCCTCCCTCCCTCCTTCATTGAAAGATCCATAATCTGTCAAATATGCTGAGTCCACATGGACTCATAAGACATTTCCAACACATTCTCACTCCCATTGTGTAAAATACGGACGCTTGGTAAGGAGCCTTTGGCTAAAAGTCTCCTTAGCGTCATATCGCAACGCGCTTGACATTTAGGTTCAGGAAAATATGGTGGGTGGGCTTATGTTTCCATGACAAGACCGGGAGGGTTGGGTTTGGTAAAAGAAGAAAGCGATGGTTGGGTTTAGGAAACATGACACGCGGGACAAGATCCCCGGTCTCCTGGGTGGAAGTCCTGTCTCGTTTGACCCGTCCACCCCCCCAACAAACCTCCCTGTGCGGATTTCGGGCAACTAGGGGTGGGGGAAAAAATCGATACAGCATAGTATCACAATATTTTCAGTGCCAATACTGTATCGATACACAGGCGCCAAGTATGGATCTTTTATTATATATATTATATTATATATATGTGTTGGTCAGTTTGTCCCATTTTGCAGCAAAACATTGAAGTGATATGAACAAACAGGGAAATGTTTCTTTTTAGATAAAACAGACAAAGTTTCCTTATCCATCATTTAAAATTGGAAAAATTAGAAGTTGGAAAAAAGGTTATAAATTGCAATATATCGCAGAATATGTTTAAAATCACAATAATATCGTATTGTGACATATTGTGTCACTCGCTACCATAGTCGTTCTTTGTGCTACGTCATCTTCAAACTCAGTGTAGCTGCTGCTCTCCCTGTTGCGTTACACATGTATGTATTGTATTAATATAAACGTGCTTTTGATATCTGAAAGGGATTCATATACTTTTGATACCAAAGAGAAGACATTTTAGAATGGTTGTACAAGTGAATAGACATTTAGATCTTTTGTGTTAAGAAGGTAATTTGGTGTGCGATGTTTTATCCTTCATGATATCTTAATGACAAATCAAAATGGTACCACTTTACTTGACTTGTCTAAAAATCTGTCCATTACACTGTCATAATACACAGTGTCATGACAAAGACATCCTCTGGTAATGTCATCCTGTAATGTCAAGTTGTCTTAATAAGGACACCAAGAAATGTAATGTCAAGTTGTCATGACAACAACATCCCAAACTCATTTAATGTCAACTTGTCGTGACCAAGACAACTTCTGTTAATGTCACTTTGATTAATTAATCAAGACAACCCAAACAATGTCAACTTGTCATTAAAAAAACAAATGACACTTAATGACAGAAGTCATGAATGTTTATGACACGTTCTCCAGGCAGCAGACGAGGCGCGCCTGCTTCCACTCCCCTTATCAACCTGCTCCATGTAAGCTGCATCTCACTTTCCTTAAATTGCATCCCCAGCTCCTCCACCTGCCTCCCTTCATGGAAATCATGGAAGGAGAGTGGAACCAAGGAAATGTGTTTTAGAGGGATGAGACGTCCTTTCCTCTGAATCATCACATGAATTTGTCAGCTGTTTGGGCGGAGCTAGTAACTTCTTCAGCTGTACGGCTTCCAGGAAGGCTGCTCTCGTGTTTCCCACCTATAGCTCCAGCATTATCCATTATCTCGGCCCTCGGCGATCCCTCCTCGGCCCTCGGCGATCCCTCCTCGATACTTGCTCCTCGGTCCACGATGATCCCTCCTCGGTCCTCTGTGATCCCTCCTCAATACTCGCACCTCGGTCCTCAATGATCCCTCCTCGGTCCTTGTGATCCCTCCTCGGCCCTCGTGATCCCTCCTCGGTCCTTGTTGATCCCTCCTTGTTACTCTCTCCTGTGGGATCCCTCCTCGATGCTCGCCTCTCGGTCCTTCTTCCGGTTCAGCCGAGGAGCGAGGAGCTATCAAATAAGGGACGTGGGATGCAAGGGCATAAGTTTAGATTCAACATTGGGGGGATTGAGATCTCCACTTTTGAGCAAAATTGAAATTTTAACACTTGATTTCCTGCATTCTGGTAAATTTTTCTGCAACAATTTGTGCCTCTTCTGAATCAATTTATGGTGCAAATGTTTTAATTTATACAGAGAAAATTATAATAGGTTTTGGGGTGGGTTGCGTTGGTCAGTTTTGATTATTGGGAGGATTGGAACCCCATCCCCCCTGTGACTCACGCCAATGTAATAGAAATACAAAAAAAAGGTAGAAGAAGATAAAAGAAGAAAAAAATGGAAATGAAGTAATAGGAAAAGAAGGAGGGGAAATGGAAGCTGTCCAGAGATCCTGACTGTGAGTGCAGGATAAGGGAATATGAGTGATTCCTCCCATATGGCATCACAGCACACCACTCAGCTGTTCACTGCTGGAATGAAGCCAGTCCTCTTCATTCACTGCCAGTAATGGAGAAACATGTCAGGGTGTGGGAGAGAAATCAGAGGCAGTGGAAGGTTGGACAGTACTGGACTAGAGTTTAAAGACTTCAGCCTCAGGATCACCTTTCCCTTGATTTCCTCCTGCAGGAATGTGGAGGTGTGTCTGTGTGTCTGAAAATATTCAATTTCAATTATATTTATAGTGTTAAATCATAACAAGAGTTATCTCAAGAAACTTTACAGAGTAGGTCTAGAACACAGTCAAACATCTGTGTATACATACAGTTGTATGACGTTATACAACATGAGTCACAGTTGTATTTTAAATTTGGAATTTATAATAATTTGTGCTCCGACAACTTTGTCACGCATGTTTTAGGCTACATTTGTAGCTGCCTGTCCCCTGAACACACTGTAAAAAACATCTCCTCACTATCTGCTAGCTGTCTGTCCCCTGAACACACTGTAAAAAACATCTCCTCACTATCTGCTAGCTGCCGGTCCCCTGAACACACTGTAAAAAACATCTCCTCACTATCTGCTAGCTGCCGGTCCCCTGAACACACTGTAAAAACATCTCCTCACTATCTGCTAGCTGCCGGTCCCCTGAACACACTGTAAAAAACATCTCCTCACTATCTGCTAGCTGCCGGTCCCCTGAACACACTGTAAAAAACATCTCCTCACTATCTGCTACCTGCCTGTCCCCTGAATACACTTTAAAAACATCTCCTCACTATCTGCTAGCTGCCGGTCCCCTGAACACACTGTAAAAAACATCTCCTCACTATCTGTTAGCTGCCTGTCCCCTGAACACACTGTAAAAAACATCTCCTCACTATCTGGTAGCTGTCTGTCCCCTGAATACACTTTAAAAACATCTCCTCACTATCTGCTAGCTGCCGGTCCCCTGAACACACTGTAAAAAACATCTCCTCACTATCTGCTAGCTGCCTGTCCCCTGAACACACTTTAAAAACATCTCCTCACTATCTGCTAGCTGCCTGTGTCCGAGATATTGGCAGATATGGGCGTGGTTTTTGTGTTTAGGTCTTAAGGTTTGTTTAGGTTTTATTGTACTTACCATGGTTTCACTGTAAAGTGTATTAGAGTACTTTAAAAAATGATATATAAGGCAACTAAAATATGTTATTTACTATTATTAATAATGCATGCCTTCCTCCACAGTGCTGTCAATGAGAGAAAAGCATGCTCTGGTTTATTGGCATTTCTTTAAACTCATCACAATCGTCTTGGGCGGGGCTAAGCTCCGGACGGAGCCGCGATGCCTCTGCTAAATAGTGTCAGGAAGGAAGTTGTTTTGGTGGAACATGTGTACGTTCAGAAGTAGTTTTAGTCGTCAACAGAAAACTCCGATTGGACAAATAGTCTAGCTAACTGTCTGGATTTACCCTGCAGAGATCTGAGGACCAGGTAACCATAGTCCTCAGATTGGACAGATAGTCTAGCTAGCAGTCTGGATTTACCCTGCAGAGATCTGAGGACCAGGTAACCAGAGTCCTCAGATTGGACAGATAGTCTAGCTAGCTGTCTGGATTTACCCTGCAGAGATCTGAGGACCAGGCAACCATAGTCCTCAGATTGGACCGATAGTCTAGCTAGCTGTCTGGATTTACCCTGCAGAGATCTGAGGACCAGGTAACCATAGTCCTCAGATTGGACAGATAGTCTAGCTAGCTGTCTGGATTTACCCTGCAGAGATCTGAGGACCAGGTAACCAGAGTCCTCAGATTGGACAGATAGTCTAGCTAGCTGTCTGGATTTACCCTGCAGAGATCTGAGGACCAGGTAACCATAGTCCTCAGATTGGACCGATAGTCTAGCTAGCTGTCTGGATTTACCCTGCAGAGATCTGAGGACCAGGTAACCATAGTCCTCAGATTGGACCGATAGTCTAGCTAGCTGTCTGGATTTACCCTGCAGAGATCTGAGGACCAGGTAACCATAGTCCTCAGATTGGACAGATAGTCTAGCTAGCTGTTTGGATTTACCCTCCAGAGATCTGAGGACCAGGTAACCATAGTCCTCAGATTGGACAGATAGTCTAGCTAGCTGTCTGGATTTACCCTGCAGAGATCTGAGGACCAGGTAACCATAGTCCTCAGATTGGACAGATAGTCTAGCTAGCTGTCTGGATTTACCCTGCAGAGATCTGAGGACCAGGTAACCATAGTCCTTAGATTGGACAGATAGTCTAGCTAGCTGTCTGGATTTACCCTGCAGAGATCTGAGGACCAGGTAACCAGAGTCCTCAGATTGGACAGATAGTCTAGCTAGCTGTCTGGATTTACCCTGCAGAGATCTGAGGACCAGGTAACCATAGTCCTCAGATTGGACCGATAGTCTAGCTAGCTGTCTGGATTTACCCTGCAGAGATCTGAGGACCAGGTAACCATAGTCCTCAGATTGGACAGATAGTCTAGCTAGCTGTCTGGATTTACCCTGCAGAGATCTGAGGACCAGGTAACCATAGTCCTCAGATTGGACAGATAGTCTAGCTAGCTGTCTGGATTTACCCTGCAGAGATCTGAGGACCAGGTAACCATAGTCCTCAGATTGGACAGATAATCTAGCTAGCTGTCTGGATTTACCCCTGCAGAGATCTGAGGACCAGGTAACCATAGTCCTCAGATTGGACCGATAGTCTAGCTAGCTGTCTGGATTTACCCTGCAGAGATCTGAGGACCAGGTAACCATAGTCCTCAGATTGGACAGATAGTCTAGCTAGCTGTCTGGATTTACCCTGCAGAGATCTGAGGACCAGGTAACCATAGTCCTCAGATTGGACAGATAGTCTAGCTAGCTGTTTGGATTTACCCTCCAGAGATCTGAGGACCAGGTAACCATAGTCCTCAGATTGGACAGATAGTCTAGCTAGCTGTCTGGATTTACCCTGCAGAGATCTGAGGACCAGGTAACCATAGTCCTCAGATTGGACAGATAGTCTAGCTAGCTGTCTGGATTTACCCTGCAGAGATCTGAGGACCAGGTAACCATAGTCCTCAGATTGGACAGATAGTCTAGCTAGCTGTCTGGATTTACCCTGCAGAGATCTGAGGACCAGGTAACCAGAGTCCTCAGATTGGACAGATAGTCTAGCTAGCTGTCTGGATTTACCCTGCAGAGATCTGAGGACCAGGTAACCATAGTCCTCAGATTGGACCGATAGTCTAGCTAGCTGTCTGGATTTACCCTGCAGAGATCTGAGGACCAGGTAACCATAGTCCTCAGATTGGACAGATAGTCTAGCTAGCTGTCTGGATTTACCCTGCAGAGATCTGAGGACCAGGTAACCATAGTCCTCAGATTGGACAGATAGTCTAGCTAGCTGTCTGGATTTACCCTGCAGAGATCTGAGGACCAGGTAACCATAGTCCTCAGATTGGACAGATAATCTAGCTAGCTGTCTGGATTTACCCTGCAGAGATCTGAGGACCAGGTAACCATAGTCCTCAGATTGGACAGATAATCTAGCTAGCTGTCTGGATTTACCCTGCAGAGATCTGAGGACCAGATAACCATAGTCCTCAGAAATCCACTGGAGGTTAGAAAGAGGAAGGGGACGGACATATGGCCGAAAATTAGAGACATCCATCGGAATTTCGGAAGTGAAACGTCGTCGATATAGACTAAAGTGTGTCTGTGTGGCGTTCGTTCAAAGCAACGTGATAGACAGATGGTTCATCCAATCGTCTGCCAGGTATTTTTTTGCACGTGCCTGCTCTCCCCAAACAGTATCCAATGACGGCTTCTCAAACGGTCCTGTGTTAACAAACCATCTGGCGTGTCAGGTTATTGGTAACCATAGCTGTCTGTGGAAAATGTCTTTCTTTTATTTTAAACCGTGTGGGGACAAAACAGCTATAAAGAGCATTTTGGGGACAAAATGTACAGAAATAAAGAATATAAAACACAGAGGTTAGCAGCAGTTTTCTAGTATTGTATTTAATTAACTAACATCAATATTGCTGTTGTTATTGGCCTTCAAAACCCCCGGCATGTGTCAAACTCTAGCAGTGTGTTATATAACTCGTACATGTGTGAGAAGAGTTATACCGCAGCAGTAAAGCCTCCTCTCCTCCTCCCACAGCGCCACATGGGACGGTCCCATCCTCTCAGCTCAGCTGAGGAAAAAGGTATAGCTGTACTGTGTGTTACAAATTAAATCTCTGTGTTTAATGACGCTGAGTAATATGAGAGCACCTGCGATGCCTGGGAGGCTGAAGGAGGGGAAGTTCATGTTGCCAAAGTGTCAATCACTGCGTATACTTTGCTTTTTTTGTGTTGGATGGATAGCATGTAGTATATATGTACTATATCTCGGTCATTTCTTAGAAAACATGGAAGGGATGTTTATGGTCTGAAAACATGTGAATTAGGACTGTAGGGTTGGGGCTGTATGTATTTATGACTTGCAATGCACATTATGGTGCTGACATTTAAAGTGTCTAAATTGAGTCATAAAACTTTTTTAAAAGAAAATGAGACCAAGACTGCCATAGCACGAATACTACAATCATTATTATATATATTACAATATTACAAGTGACAGCCTCAGAGAAAAAACAAGTTGCTGCTCTATAAGACTCCATTAAAGAGAAAAATGACTTACATAAATGGAGTTTTTCTGTGGCTCATAGGTGTTCTCAAATTTGAGTAAATTCATGTTTTATTTCTATCCTTTCCTGCAGGGCAGTGCCCATCATCTAATTACCATGTACACAGCTTATGATGCAGCATTTAATAAAGCATCAGTACGTGGGCCGCGTGATTAGATGTTTTCCCAATTTACCAATGCCATATCATTTCTGTATTGAAAAGGGACATCACACATTTATCAACATGAGAACAGTGTTAAAAAAACACGCAGAAATTGCCAGATTTTCCGACTTTGATACTCTAAAATCCCCCCCAGAAGCAGGGAGTTTTCACATTCAGACTGTGAAACAGGTTGTTAAAAATCATTGTTTTACTTGATTTGCTAAATTCTATGATGGCTATGGAACTCTTTGGCTGACTTTTGGCGACAAATTTGAAAAAAAGGTGACAAAAACGTCAGAGAAAGCCACAACAAAAGTAAAAAAACAAAATGCAACAAAAATGACAAAAAGCTACATTCAGTAATACAGTCAACTCTCTAACCACCACTTGTGTGATGCACGGCAGCCCTACGATGCCAGACGCTCACCACACATCATATATTGTGCTTTGATTTTCTATCACCAGCTATTTATCTCCTTCCATCATCTTCCATGGTCACCTGACGTGGAAGCACAGTGCCCTCTGGCTGTTGTGTACGGTGGCCCACAGGGCGCACTGCAACTTCATGAAACACAAGTAAATAGACCAAAAACATGAGCTACAAATACAGAAACAATGCAAAAAGAAAAGCACAAAATTCCCAAAACAAATGCAACAAAACAGTTGTATTTGTTTTAGAGATGGATTAGAAGTCATTTTATTTCAGTTTGTTTACATGATGCTGGCTGCGCCAAATGGGGGTGTAAATCTTCACTGGTCTCCCGATTTAATTAAATTACAATTATCCTGTCAACGATTCAAAATTGATTCAATATCACGATATTATATTATGATATATTGCTACACACGTTGTTTGTAGACCATGGAGCAGGAGATTGGTCGGAGAATCGGAGCAGCGGGTGCGGTATTCTATTTATCGCACCGTTGTGATGAAAAGGGAGCTGAGCCAGAAGTCTGGAAGTGGGAGCAGTTTGGATGGTACGGAGCCCCGGAGGTGACCTGGAGGGAAAGAATCAAAAACACGTACTGGGGACGACCATGAAACTGGAGATCTCGACTTTATGGAGGAAAAAATAAACATGTAGCCTACAGGGGACAAACTCAAGATCTCGACTTTAGTGTTTGTCCCCAGTACATGTTTCATTTTTCCCCCTCCATGTCACCTCCGGGGCTCCGCCGGACAGCATTGGATATTGGATATTAATAACCTGCGAATTAAACTAAACAACTGCACACTAAAGGCTGAGGGGAAAAAGCTTGAGAGTGTAATCCATGCAAATGTCTGTGACAACGCCACATTTTATTTGTCAGATCTTGTGAGTAAATTCTGAATCTGCAATGTTCTCTGTCAGGTAAATGTAGTACAATGTTTTGTTGTACTAATTAAGTATTATGCTATACAGTGGGGTTGCAAACTCATTGCTTTGGGTCCTTCTGTAAGTCATTTTGGGGTACCGTGGTTCTGGAGACGGCCCAGCAATCGGGCTGTTCCTCAAAAGCTGTGGGCAGAGACAGGGGACACCAGAGGGCAGCCGAGGGCAGGATAATCCATGCCTTGGACTCACTACAACTCCTTCTATAAATAGCTCGTTGTCATGGTGATGATGCTGATGCAGATATATTTAGCTCTTTATATTCCATAATACCATGTTCCTCATCTTTAATGCTCAGTGAGCAGAGTGAACTGCACTGTTCACAGACAGATGAGCATTTCTCAATCTCTCTCTATCTGGGAACTAATGATGGTGTGGATGGTCACACACACACACACACACACACACACACACACACACACACACCGTGGATGGTTCCCAACAACGCTCCTCACAAGTTAAATGAATAATCAGTTCACTACTTTCATTGAATTTGGGTGTTTTTTGTCCATTTCATAGCATTTGTAAAAAAAATAAAAGTGACTAAAATGTGAACAAATGTCAAAAAAGTGACAACTTAAAAAAAAAGCTTTAAAAATTTTGGGGAAAAAGTCACAAAAATTTCAAAAGGCTCAGAAAGAGTCGCCAAACATTGAAAAAGTGACTAAATCATCGGAGGAAAGCCACAAAAGGGTCGAAAAAGACAGGCATAACCTCGATAAAAGGGTTTTCATTTTAAATGGCTCAGAAAAACCAAAATTTCCAGGTCGGGGAGGACTAATGGGCTTAATGGAGATCTAGTTAACAGTAGCTGCCATGATGTTTTTTACCTGCTTCTGTAATGTAAACCTTGTAGATTTGGAGGGCTTCTTTGTCTTTAGTTGTAATTTTTTTGGGATGGTTTGGGTGGTTGCTTTGGTTTCTTTTTCTCCTTCTTTGGTTTGTGGTCCTGTCTTGTCTCCTTGTGTTTGTTCTGCTTCCTGTTTTGTTTTGATAGTATGGTTTCCTGTCTTGTCTAGTCTTGTCTAGTTTCGCTTTGTGCCTGTTTGATTGTGCCGCCCCGCCCTAATGTGAGTCACCTGACGTATCACCTGTTCCTCATCCATCCATGCATCTTCATCCGCTTATCCGGTATCGGGTCGCGGGGGGGGGGGGGCAGCTCCAGCAGGTGACCCCAAACTTCCCTTTCCCGATCAACCAGCTCCGACTGGGGGATCCCGAGGCGTTCCCAAGCCATGTTGGAGATATAATCCCTCCACCTAGTCCTGGGTCTTCCGCGAGGCCTCGTCCCAGCTGGACATGTCTGGACCACTTCCCTAGGGACCCCCCCAGGAGGCATCCTTACCAGATGCCCGAACCACCTCAACTGGCTCCTTTCGACGTGAAGGAGCAGCGGCTCTACTCCGAGCTCCTCTCGGATGACTGAGCTTCTCACCCTATCTCTAAGGGAGACCCAGCCCCCCCTTCTGGGGAAACCCATTTCGGCCGCTTGTACCCTGGATCTCGTCCTTTGGGTCACGACCCACCCTTCATGACCATAGGTGAGGGTAGGAAAGAACATTGGCCGTTCCTACCCACCTGTTCCTCGTTACCTCTTGTATTTAACCTCTGTGTTCCCTTTGTCTCTATTAAGATCGTTTTGTCCAGTCTGCGTGGTCCAGTTGATGTTCCCGATCGTCCCTGTGAGTGTTCTTCGTGTAGTTTTTTTTTTGCCTTTCCTTTTTCCTCCCTGTGACTCTTTTGGATTTTGGGACCTTTTGTTGCATCCTGAGTTTTTGCCTTTTGAAGCTCCCTCCTGCCTGCTACTACTCTGCTTTGGGTCCTCCTTCCTTCCATGTAACACTTTTTTCAAAGGGTTTATTTGCTCGGTTAAAGCTATGGTGTGTCGTTTCTGTCTCCCCCAGGAGGAAATGTAAGCAAGGACAACCAAACTGGGTCCTCGGTTTTATAAACGTGAGCTAAGTTAGAAAGATATTCACCGGTTCGAACTTCTGGGATCAATGACTCTATAGTGACGTAGTAACATTAACCCTTGTGTTGTCCTCCCGGGTTAAAATAAAAAAAATGAGTTGTTTTTTTTAGTTTCCACTACCACCACCTTACTAGTTTTACTACTTTTTGGAATGCATGGTCAATAACCCTCATTTATATAGAATTATACCTAATATTTGAGTTAAAAAAACTGGAATTATTAATTATTTTCACCAATGATCAGTTGTATTTGCAAAGAGCGTTGTAAGGAATCCAATCCATTTTTTGTGGTACTTTGGTTGAAAAGAAACCCATATTTCAGATATAGACATTTTACATTTTTTAAAGGGTCAAATTTGATCCGAAGACAACAGGTCAACATTTGGACTAAAGTACAGTACTTGAGTAAATGTACTATATGTACTATATATTCCACCACTGCATATAGACAATACATATTGCCTTATAATGCCCATATGTCTTTTTTAAGCGTTATCCTGGCACTGCTATAGTTTCTATACTACTATGTCTACATTATTCTCTATATTGTCCATATTTAATAATTTGCACGACCACCATGACACACACTTTCATAGTATCTTTAGTTTAATTTCTTTTATTGTACATATTATTGATGTGGATTTGTTTTGTTTGTTATTTGTTATTTTATCATCCTGTGTATTATGTATGTGCATGTTGTGTGTGATGTCTTTAAGCTACTGGGACCTTGACTTTCCCCTTGAAGATCAGAATAAATATCTATCTCTATCTATTTTGTAGCCTATAGTTTACATTTAAGCATACACCCCCTATGTTAAAATACAGGGGGCATAAGTATACACGCCCCTATGTTAAAATACAGGGGGCATAAGTATAGCCCCCTATGTTAAAATACAGGGGGCATAAGTATACACCCCCTATGTTAAAATACAGGGGCATATACTGTGTATACTTATGCCCCCTGTATTTTAACATAGGGGGGGTGTATGTATACTTATGCCCCCCCTGTATTTAACATAGGGGGTATATGTATTTTATGCCCCCTGTATTTTAACATAGGGGTGTATACTTATGCCCCCTGTATTTTAACATGGTATTTTAACATGTATACTTATGCCCCCTGTATTTTAACATAGGGGGGGTGTATACTTATGCGCCTGTATTTTAACATAGGGGGGTGTATACTTATGCCCCTGTATTTTAACATAGGGGGTGTATACTTATGCCCCCTGTATTTTTTTAACTGTATTTTAACATAGGGGGGTGTATACTTATGCCCCTGTATTTTAACCCCTGTGTTTTTAACATAGGGGGTGTATATATGCCCCCTGGGGGTGTATACTTATGCCCCCTGTATTTTAACATAGGGGGTGTATACTTATGCCCCCTGTATTTTAACATAGGGGGGTGTATACTTATGCCCCTGTATTTTAACATAAGGGGTGTATACTTATGCCCCCTGTATTTTAACATAGGGGGTGTATACTTATGCCCCCTGTATTTTTAACATAGGGGGGTGTATACTTATGCCTCCTGTATTTTAACATAGGGGGGTGTATACTTATGCCCCCTGTATTTTAACATAGGGGGTGTATACTTATGCCCCCTGTATTTTAACATAGGGGGTGTATACTTATGCCCCCTGTATTTTAACATAGGGGGTGTATACTTATCCCCCTGTATTTTAACATAGGGGGGGTGTATACTTATGCCCCCTGTATTTTAACATAGGGGGGTGTATACTTATGCCCCTGTATTTTAACATAGGGGTGTATACTTATGCCCCCTGTATTTTAACATAGGGGGTGTATACTTATGCCCCCTGTATATTAACATAGGGGGTGTATACTTATGCCCCCTGTATTTTAACATAGGGGGTGTATACTTATGCCCCCTGTATTTTAACATAGGGGGGTGTATACTTATGCCCCCTGTATTTTAACATAGGGGGTGTATACTTATGCCCCCCTGTATTTTAACATAGGGGGGTGTATACTTATGCCCCCTGTATTTTAACATAGGGGGTGTATACTTATGCCCCTGTATTTTAACATAGGGGGTGTATACTTATGCCCCCTGTATTTTAACATACTTATGCCCCTGGGGGTGTATACTTATGCCCCTGTATTTTAACATTGGGGGTGTATACTTATGCCCCCCTGTATTTTCAACATAGGGGGGTGTATACTTATCCCCCCCTGTATTTTAACATAGGGGGTGTATACTTATGCCCCTGTATTTTAACATAGGGGGTGTATACTTATGCCCCCTGTATTTTATACTTATACTTATGCCCCCCTGTATTTTAACATAAGGGGGTGTATACTTATGCCCCTGTATTTTAACATAGGGGGTGTATACTTATGCCCCTGTATTTTAACATAGGGGGTGTATACTTATGCCTCCTGTATTTTAACATAGGGGGTGTATACTTATGCCCCCTGTATTTTAACATAGGGGGTGTATACTTATGCCCCCTGTATTTTAACATAGGGGGTGTATACTTATGCCCCCTGTATTTTAACATAGGGGGGGTGTATACTTATGCCCCCTGTATTTTAACATAGGGGGTGTATACTTATGCCCCTGTATTTTAACATAGGGGGGTGTATACTTATGCCCCTGTATTTTAACATAAGGGGGGTGTATACTTATGCCCCTGTATTTTAACATAGGGGGGTGTATACTTATGCCTCCTGTATTTTAACATAGGGGGTGTATACTTATGCCCCCTGTATTTTAACATAGGGGGGGTGTATACTTATGCCCCTGTATTTTTAACATAGGGGGTGTATACTTATGCCCCTGTATTTTAACATAGGGGTGTATACTTATGTGTATTTTAACATAGGGGGTGTATACTTATGCCCCCCTGTATTTTAACATAGGGGGTGTATACTTATGCCCCCTGTATTTTAACATAGGGGGGTGTATACTTATGCCCCCCTGTATTTTAACATAGGGGGTGTATACTTATGCCCCCTGTATTTTAACATAGGGGGGTGTATACTTATGCCCCCTGTATTTTAACATAGGGGTGTATACTTATGCCCCCCTTATGCCCCCTGTATTTTAACATAGGGGGGTGTATACTAATGCCCCCTGTATTTTAAAGAAAAATATTTATTTATTTACAATACATTATTCATTCACAAAGAAAATTGGTGTCCTTAAAAGGTTGGATTTTCCAATTTTTTATAAATTAAGGCATTAATATCAATATCCAAAAGATGTTTTTTATTCCTCTTTTTAATCACCTATAGCATGGGGGGGGTAAACTTGTTGAAGCCCTGTATGGCCCCCTGCAGCCTCTAGATGGAGCCCTTATGTAGTATTTTTAACGAGGAAGCGCTGAGACGGAATTCAGCTTTATCAAGCTGGACACCGCACACAAGACATAAAACGGATGTTGAGTTATTCTACTTCCAAAATAAAACAAAAGATTAAAGTTTGCCACATTGAAGAAATAGTTTGCTATAACATTCATCGACCACCTCCCATTAAAATAACATGCTTTTTTCAAGTCAAGTTGTTTTCTTTAGACTGAATACAATGTAAATGTACATGTTGTGTAGGGTAAGGTCCAGGTAGCCTAGTGGTAGCCTACACTTTAATTAAAAAGGGTATTTTGACTAAAGTGCAAAGGTATTTTCCGCCTGCCCTTTTACAGTTTGTGAACTAACATTTTCACCTTGACAGATTTAAAAAAAAAAAGAATAATTTATTTCGTTTGAATAAAATATCTTGTAGCCTACTTATCACGGTGGAACACACATTTTTGTAGTTGGATCATAATAAATACTGAAGTGCTGATCATAAAGCCACTAGCCTGTTGGAAGCTGTTGCTAACATTAGGCACACAAGTTGGTTTACAATTCCCAAGTCCATGCACGTGAAAAAGACACAAGAAACCACAAAGAAAGAAAAAAAAAAACAAATTACATAGGAGAGGGAAAATTATGTTAAAGTATTTGGTTTACAATGAGCGAAAAACAGGACCAAAAATGTAATTAACAATTCAATGTTTCCCTTATTGGCAATAGAGAGCATCAGAATTAAAACGCTATAATTGGAGTTTTACTTTGAAATGACACCACCGGATACGTGATATTGTAAAGTCTGTCTTGACTGTGATCACTAATCCAGTGTCAGGCAAAGCCAACAGCAGGTCGCGACTTCCCTGTGAGCTCCAGAAGGAACCGGGGTGTGCGAACAGGAGCCCGAGGAGCGCCGCCGAGCTGTTAACACCGTCCACGAGTCGTTAGGCGACTAAGTCGTTCCTACCGTTGCTTTTATTTGACAGGTGGCTCGCCGGGACCCGCAGGAGGAAGGCTGTGCGCTGTGGTTTTAAAGCGACTCAGTGGACAAAGTTGCTCCGTGCTCACCTTAACATGGCTGCAACGACATGCACCAGGTTTACCGACGAGTACCAGCTGTACGAGGAGCTGGGGAAGTAAGTTCTCTTCATTTTACAAATGTTTTCTTCCAAAGTTCGAGAGAACCTTAACTGGCATGTGCTTTTACTACCGTCGATACCTCCGCGAGACACCTCCGCCTAGCCTACCTGTTCGGTTCTGTTAGCGCGGGGCGAACTCCCTTCTATTTATCTTATTATTTTTTTATTTCGCCTACTTGTACATTTGTTTACTATAAGAGCGTGGAACTATATTAAAGACTCGGTTGTCCCTGCTGGTTAACGCCCATTCTACTATCAACGTGTATTTTGGAGGAGTAATGCTTCGCTAATGGACAATTGAAAAAGTTGAATTAAAATAAAATAAGAAAAGAGAACGTGACTGAGTGCCATGGAATGCATGCCGAATATAATAGGGCACATCATAATGTCTGCCAATAATCTTCTGCGATGCTTTAACAGCCTGTACCCTGTCTGCTGGCGAGGCATGTGCAAACAAGCAGGAATGTGGATGGAATTCGGTGTAGCACCGCAGCCAGCGGGGACATGTCGCCTGTGTCGCTCTCAGTCCGCTGTGTGAAATAAAGGCCAAGACGGCATGTTTACATATATCAGAATATTATGTGTCTCTCAGTCATTTGGTTTGTGTTTTGAGAAGTTTCCGCCCTTTAGCGTTGGAACTCCTCAGGTGTGCCCATTCAGACTTACTCCTACAACGTACAACAACTAGGCTAGGTTTTCTGCAATAAATATATAAAGTAGGCCTATAGCCTACTATTACACCTAGACTATCCTACGCAATGTTAAATAGTGGTGATGGCGCAGTGCATATGACACCTTTGGTGTGGGAGCTCTGGGTTCGATTCCCATGTGTCCCTGAGCAAGACACTTCTCTCCTGGTTGCTCCAGAGGTATGTGGCCTCTGACATATATTGTAATAAATGAACACAGGTTAACACAGCCTTTAGCTAGCTCTGGGGAGTGTTGCTCACCAGTTTGAGCGGGCTTTGTCTTTGTGGTACAGAGCAAAGATCAATATGATGATATGTCAATCATTTCTCACATGGACTAAATACCTGGCAGCTATTACATCAATTATTGCTCGGCTCTGTCTTCAGGAATGTTTGGGTAGCAAATCATGGATAGGAATACTACTTCTGTAGTCTGGGGGGGGGTTTGAATGTGCACCTCAAAGGAAAATTCTTGCAATGGCACTATGCTCATACTCACTTGTGTTCCAACTGCATACCTTTAGAAATGAACACCTATTGAAAGTAAGCCCTTAGGTGGGGGTGTGTAGCAAGGTGAGCTGAATTGCTGTGACTCCAGAAGACGAGTGTAGTGTTGAAATGTGCCCTGTCCACTAAGAGTTCACCAGAGGGCTTTGATGCACATTATAACAGAGCCTGGTATGCAAGAAATACACAAACTGTTAAGAAGCAGACCAAAACGAAATGCATCAAGAGGAGCGATTGGCATGACCTGTTGGCTACATTAAAGGTCCCAAGGCATGAACATTTCACTTTTCATTTCATGAGGTTTTTAACATTAATATGCGTTCCCCCAGCCTGCCTATGGCCCCCCAGTGGCTAGAAATGGTGATAGGTGTAAACCAAGCCCTGGGTATCCTGCTCTGCCTTTGAGAAAATGAAAGCTCAGATGGGCCGATCTGGAGTTTTCCCCTCATGAGGTCATAAGGGGCAAGGTTACCTCCCCTTTCTCTGCTTTGCCCCCCCCCATGAGAGAGAGACCCCCCCCTTCTCCTCCTCAAAAGCTACAGACTCAGAAATGGCACATACTAGGGTCTATATAAAAGAGACTTCAGATACAGTATTAGGGACCACTAAGGTCTATATAAAAGAGACTTCAGATACAGTATTAGGGGACCACTAAGGTTTATATAAAAGAGACTTCAGATACAGTATTAGGGGACCACTAAGGTCTATATAAAAGAGACCTCAGATACAGTATTAGGGACCACTAAGGTCTATATAAAAGAGACTTCAGATACAGTATTAGGGGACCACTAAGGTCTATATAAAAGAGACTTCAGATACAGTATTAGGGACCACTAAGGTCTATATAAAAGAGACTTCAGATACAGTATTAGGGGACCACTAAGGTCTATATAAAAGAGACTTCAGATACAGTATTAGGGACCACTAAGGTCTATATAAAAGAGACTTCAGATACAGTATTAGGGGACCACTAAGGTCTATATAAAGAGACTTCAGATACAGTATTAGGGGACCACTAATGTCTATATAAAGAGACTTCAGATACAGTATTAGGGACCACTAAGGTCTATATAAAGAGACTTCAGATCCAGTATTAGGGGACCACTAAGGTCTATATAAAAGAGACCTCAGATACAGTATTAGGGACCACTAAGGTCTATATAAAAGAGACTTCAGATACAGTATTAGGGGACCACTAAGGTCTATATAAAAGAGACTTCAGATACAGTATTAGGGGACCACTAAGGTCTATATAAAAGAGACTGCAGATACAGTATTAGGGGACCACTAAGGTCTATATAAAAGAGACTTAAGATACAGTATTAGGAACCACTAAGGTCTATATAAAAGAGACCTCAGATACAGTATCAGGGGACCACTGAGGTCTATATAAAAGAGACCTCAGATACAGTATCAGGGGACCACTAAGGTCTATATAAAAGAGACTTCAGATACAGTATTAGGGACCACGAAGGTCTATATAAAAGAGAGATCAGATACAGTATTAGGGACCACTAAGGTCTATATAAAAGAGACTTCAGATACATTATTAGGGACCACTAAGGTCTATATAAAAGAGACTTCAGATACAGTATTAGGGGACCACTAAGGTCTATA
Organism: Etheostoma perlongum; assembly: GCA_026937815.1. Taxonomy (NCBI): domain Eukaryota; kingdom Metazoa; phylum Chordata; class Actinopteri; order Perciformes; family Percidae; genus Etheostoma; species Etheostoma perlongum. The sequence continues at coordinate 616,047 of CM049389.1, read as the reverse complement.
TAAAGAGACTTCAGATACAGTATTAGGGGACCACTAAGGTCTATATAAAGAGACTTCAGATACAGTATTAAGGACCACTAAGGTCTATATAAAGAGACTTCAGATCCAGTATTAGGGGACCACTAAGGTCTATATAAAAGAGACCTCAGATACAGTATTAGGGACCACTAAGGTCTATATAAAAGAGACTTCAGATACAGTATTAGGGGACCACTAAGGTCTATATAAAAGAGACTTCAGATACAGTATTAGGGGACCACTAAGGTCTATATAAAAGAGACTTCAGATACAGTATTAGGGGACCACTAAGGTCTATATAAAAGAGACTTCAGATACAGTATTAGGGACCACTAAGGTCTATATAAAAGAGACTTCAGATACAGTATTAGGGGACCACTAAGGTCTATATAAAAGAGACTGCAGATACAGTATTAGGGGACCACTAAGGTCTATATAAAAGAGACTTAAGATACAGTATTAGGAACCACTAAGGTCTATATAAAAGAGACCTCAGATACAGTATCAGGGGACCACTGAGGTCTATATAAAAGAGACCTCAGATACAGTATCAGGGGACCACTAAGGTCTATATAAAAGAGACTTCAGATACAGTATTAGGGACCACGAAGGTCTATATAAAAGAGAGATCAGATACAGTATTAGGGGACAACAAAGGTCTATATAAAAGAGAGATCAGATACAGTATTAGGGACCACTAAGGTCTATATAAAAGAGACTTCAGATACAGTATTAGGGGACCACTAAGGTCTATATAAAAGAGACCTCAGATACAGTATTAGGGACCACTAAGGTCTATATAAAAGAGACTTCAGATACAGTATTAGGGGACCACTAAGGTCTATATAAAAGAGACTTCAGATACAGTATCAGGGGACCACTAAGGTCTATATAAAAGAGACCTCAGATACAGTATTAGGGACCACTAAGGTCTATATAAAAGAGACTTCAGATACAGTATTAGGGGGGACCACTAAGGTCTATATAAAAGAGACTTCAGATACAGTATTAGGGACCACTAAGGTCTATATAAAAGAGACTTCAGATACAGTATTAGGGGACCACTAAGGTCTATATAAAAGAGACTTCAGATACATTATTAGGGACCACTAAGGTCTATATAAAAGAGACTTCAGATACAGTATTAGGGGACCACTAAGGTCTATATAAAGAGACTTCAGATACAGTATTAGGGGACCACTAAGGTCTATATAAAGAGACTTCAGATACAGTATTAGGGACCACTAAGGTCTATATAAAGAGACTTCAGATCCAGTATTAGGGGACCACTAAGGTCTATATAAAAGAGACCTCAGATACAGTATTAGGGACCACTAAGGTCTATATAAAAGAGACTTCAGATACAGTATTAGGGGACCACTAAGGTCTATATAAAAGAGACTTCAGATACAGTATTAGGGGACCACTAAGGTCTATATAAAAGAGACTCCAGATACAGTATTAGGGACCACTAAGGTCTATATAAAAGAGACTTAAGATACAGTATTAGGAACCACTAAGGTCTATATAAAAGAGACCTCAGATACAGTATCAGGGGACCACTGAGGTCTATATAAAAGAGACCTCAGATACAGTATCAGGGGACCACTAAGGTCTATATAAAAGAGACTTCAGATACAGTATTAGGGACCACGAAGGTCTATATAAAAGAGAGATCAGATACAGTATTAGGGGACAACAAAGGTCTATATAAAAGAGAGATCAGATACAGTATTAGGGGACCACTAAGGTCTATATAAAAGAGACTTCAGATACAGTATTAGGGGACCACTAAGGTCTATATAAAAGAGAATTCAGATACAGTATCAGGGGACCACTAAGGTCTATATAAAAGAGACCTCAGATACAGTATCAGGGGACCACTAAGGTCTATATAAAAGAGACCTCAGATACAGTATTAGGGACCACTAAGGTCTATATAAAAGAGACTTCAGATACAGTATTAGGGGACCACTAAGGTCTATATAAAAGAGACTTCAGATACAGTATTAGGGGACCACTAAGGTCTATATAAAAGAGACTTCAGATACAGTATTAGGGGACCACTAAGGTCTAAAAGAGACTTCAGATACAGTATTAGGGGACCACTAAGGTCTATATAAAAGAGACTTCAGATACAGTATTAGGGACCACTAAGGTCTATATAAAAGAGACTTCAGATACAGTATTAGGGACCACTAAGGTCTATATAAAAGAGACTTCAGATACAGTATTAGGGACCACTAAGGTCTATATAAAAGAGACTTCAGATACAGTATTAGGGAACACTAAGGTCTATATAAAAGAGACTTCAGATACAGTATTAGGGGACCACTAAGGTCTATATAAAAGAGACCTCAGATACAGTATTAGGGACCACTAAGGTCTATATGAAAGAGACTTCAGATACAGTATTAGGGACCTAAGGTCTATATAAAAGAGACTTCAGATACAGTATTAGGGGACCACTAAGGTCTATATAAAAGAGACTTCAGATACAGTATTAGGGGACCACTAAGGTCTATATAAAAGAGACTTCAGATACAGTATTAGGGGCCCACTAAGGTCTATATAAAAGAGACTTCAGATACAGTATTAGGGGACCACTAAGGTCTATATAAAAGAGACTTCAGATACAGTATTAGGGGACCACTAAGGTCTATATAAAGAGACTTCAGATACAATATTAGGGGACCACTAAGGTCTATATAGAAGATACTTCAGATACAGTATTAGGGACCACTAAGGTCTATATAAAAGCTTCCAAAGAGCACCATGTCATGGGACCTTTAAACTGTCATCACTACAAGAGTCTTTGAGGAGTGTCTGAGAATGTAAAACATGGCTCCTGTAATTCAAGAATTTAAAATTCAATGTTATTCTGTCTGTTAAAGCTAACGTTGTTAGCCTATTCTTCTGTGTTTTAGCGTCTAAGTGACTGACGGAGACAAAAACCTTTGAACTTGGTCCAGTAGCAAGTAAGACCGCTGCAGTGCTCCCGCTTAAATGTAGCTGCGCAAAACCCGTTTACCAGCGGCGGCGGACTTTTTGGACCCTGCACCGTGGAGCGTCCCCACTTTCATTCCTTCAACCAGCTTCTTAAAACGGTTGCCGTAGCGATATGTGTGCATATCCAAAAAACCTGTTGATATCCAAGCCTTTGATGTTTATAAGTAGCTGTGTTTCTCCTCCTTATTGGGTCTGCAGCCGCGCAAACTGTCATCTGGTTGGTTTGATTAGCCCAACATTCTTTTATTGAAAAAAATCAAACATTGAGTTAAAACATAGTGACATGTCTTTCCTCATATGTGTATTGTGTCAGTTAATATTGCAACAACGATTTAAAAAAAGAAAAAGAATTGTGCGGCCCTAATTATAGGTAGGGTACAGCTTGGGTTGAGAGCAGCATTGGTGTGACTCCTCAGGGTGCAGCCTCCACTTTGATTGGGTCCTGGCTGTAAAACACGTCAGATTCCCTCAAGAAACAAACCGTGTTAACAGTAGTTGTGGCCTTGCTTGCACACTGACTGCGTTACTTCTGTCAAACTTAGGTGTATTCTGAATGAACTGGTGGAGTTGGAAGTAGGCATGCACAATTAGGGCTGTGCAATTAATTGAATTTCGGTTTCGATTTCGATTTCGGCTCCCAACGATTACCAAAATAGTACAATCGAGTAAAAACAATTATTTTGCCATGTTCTGTTTTGTAATTTCCTCGTGTGTTCTGAATCTTGTGGGTCTGCAGGCGCGCAAACTGTCGTCTGGTTGGTTTGTGTACAGAAACCATAGCAACGCACATAAGCCTGCCGTAATTGAGGGATCCTTTCCATAATGATGTCAGACCCTTAGAATAATAGTCTGAGCTTGTCAGTGGCAACAACAGAACTTTTATTGGATGAAACTGGCGCTGTGCCCTTTAGGTTCCATTGCTGCATGCCCGGGTCCAGGCTGCTGGTTACAGCGGTGTCCCTCTATACTGGACCAACTGTTCACATTAGTTACTTAAACACCAATGCATGGGGTACTAGGATCCTGGCTGAAAAATACAGAAATGAACCTTTTTAAAAAGTGTTACTAGAATGTATGATGATGATGGCTGTACTAGAAATGTTTTTCTTGGAAAATCTTGCCAAACGGTGCCTGATGCCAAACTCTTCTGTAGGGGGGCTTTCTCTGTGGTGAGACGGTGCATGAAGATTTCCATAGGGCAGGAGTACGCTGCCAAGATAATCAACACCAAGAAGTTGTCTGCCAGGGGTGAGTACATGCCCTGTAATGTGGCGTTAATCTCATGCTGCTTTACAACATGTTGCGGTGTGCACTCTGTTGGGTACACGGTGTGATCTTTGTTTAGCTCTGTCACCCCTCAAACCTACTTCCTCTATTTTTGGCCATACATGCTTTCTCACGCCGTCATTTGTCTCCAAGTTCTGTCTGTGAAAGCAGGACGTGGTCAGGTTTCAAATGGTGGCTAACCAAATCGTCCTCCTGCACCCTTTACATTCATTTTTGCTTCCCATTGCTTTCCATTTTTGTGAATCCACTCATCAAAGTGACACCAGCATGATGGAGGGAGCTACTTTTGTGACTCATCCGCTTCTGACGAGCTGTATATGACTCACAGCGCTGTCGTTTCACGTGGAAACACAAGCCAGTGGTGGCAGAACTGAGAATCTATTTTATTTCTCCTCCCAAGTATCTCTATTTTTTAAATAGATCATCCATCCAGGAAGTGAAAGCATGAATTCTTTTATTTTCTCCTATCTGTGCAGTGTGGGTCTAGGCCCCTCTGTCTGGATGTTGCATCGCACAACACACTCAAACAAAAGGAGATAGGCTTGAAAAGGCACACAGTGATGATGAGTGATTGCACAGCGGCAGCAGATGTGGCCTCCCACGGGGAGGCAGGGGCTTTCCTCGCAGCATTAACCGCTGCATGAGGAAAAGCAACACGGCGGAGTACATGTGGTTTTATAAGAAAAGACTAGAGACTGTAAGAAGGAGGAAACAACTAGTAAAAAGATAATATCCTAACTCTTCTCTCGCTGGTTCATTCATAGCAGTCCTCCAATATGGCGAGACATTGGAAGCTTGAATGAGAAAGCTAATGGTTCCAGAGGTGAGGGAAGAACGTGAGGGATGAAGGGAAGGAGAGTAGAAAGAGAGACGTGTAGAAGTTTATAGAAAGGGAGTCCATGATTGATTCCATGCTAAGATTGCTTTAGCCAAATGCCCGAGCTACACACACACACACACACACACACAGATGTGTGAAATGTAATTAGCGCTTTATTTTTGTGTTTTATCCAGTGGGACTGTTAACTTCTCAAACCAGAGACATTCAGAGACTCATCCTGATTTATTATGTTGTTGATGTGGATCCTAGTACACTCACATTGATGTTAACACTAGTTACTACAGCTCTGCGCGTATTTGGTATTACCTTGAGATTAGGGATAGATTTATCGGGACGTTTTTGGCAGTTTGCACATTATCTGTTATGAAGTTAATCTGGATAAAGTGAATGAATTAAAAAGCGCGATACTTTGGCTCGGCTCCAGCTCTGTGTCTGTCCCTGTGCTTGGGTTTCACTCAGTACTTTCACATCACTTTGGGCTATATTAATATTATCGTATCTGTGTCTAAAATGTTAAAAGCTAGTGCGTAACTTTTTGATTTTTAATGAACGTCTGTTGCCAAATGAGTTGATACAAAGCTAATTAGGACTATCAGGAAGGTCTGGCTAGTCCACACGGCATTCAGGGTTGGAAGGAAATCATTCTCTGGTTTATTGGCATTTCTTTTAACCAATCAGAATCATCATGGACAGAGCTAAACTCCATGGGAGAGAAAGCTCAGATTGGACAGATAGTCTAGCTGTCTGAGGAGCAGTTAACCACAGTCCTCATCAAGCCACCAAATTTAAAATTCCAACACAAAGAAAGTGGAAGGAAACAGAAAATACATGCGTCCGGCGGAATTTCCTGCAGCAATCCCGGAACTGTAACGCAAAGGATGTAGCCTAGGGCTACAGAAACTACGCACTATAGTCTCAAAGACAAAACTTGCAAAATGAGTCCACCAGGGACCAACTATTAGCCATTAGATCTGTGAAAAGTCATTTAGTTAGTATTGTTGGCACATAGATTTTGACATTCATTCGACTTAGATGGTGCCCGACTTGGCTGCTGAACCTTAGCCTTTTAGCCCTGAGATTGATAACCACATGGCCACTAGCAGGTCACAGTTGGTTATGACAGACCAATATAGTTAAGGATCACACATTACTGTCAGTGAAAAACCAAATTCAGGCAAACAGATGAACTATAAGATTTATATCATACACGTGTTGGTTTATTTAATGCAAAAAAATGAAACCACCATCATGTGGTTTACAGGGCTTTCACATGACAGTGTTCAGAAGAGAGAGATCTAAGCGCTGTACGTTAGACCGGCTGAGAGATACTGAAGCAGGCAGGCGGAGCTGAAGGTCAAGTTCAGCGAGGGGAAACCCCGGGCATATTGCCAACGCTGCCGCGGCCGAGGCTGTGTGATGAGAAATCCTAAACGGGAGAGGCTTTATGTGGATGTAAACCTTGGCCTCACACCAAAGGCAGTGCCTTCCGCTGCGGGGCCTTTCCAAGAAACAATGGGACTGTACTACAGCTGGACATTTAAGTTTAAGTAAACCATCAGGAAGACTGTTTGACAGAATTTATCTTGGAAACCTCATCTGTTTATGGGCATCTATGCTGCAAGTGTGTCTGCTGTGAGAATACATTGGAATACATCTTAGTGTCTGAGTGTGTCTGTCTGTTCAATATTTACATATAGGGGGGCCTATAGCATTGCATTATTGCATCCTGTATTTGTGCAATCCCTTCAAAGTATACGGTCATAATATTATACCCTATGCTTTCAGTATTCTGCTAAAATACAACAAACTGCTTGTTGAATTTAAAAAAAAATATGAAAGGAAATCCTTTCCAACATTCTTTTATTGAAAAAAATCAAACATTGAGTTAAAACATAGTGACATGTCTTTCCTCATATGTGTATTGTGCCAGTTAATATCGCAACAACGATTTAAAAAAAGAAAAAGAATTGTGCGGCCCTAATTATAGGTAGGGTACAGCTTGGGTTGAGAGCAGCATTGGTGTGACTCCTCAGGGTGCAGCCTCCACTTTGATTGGGTCCTGGCTGTAAAACACGTCAGATTCCCTCAAGAAACAAACCGTGTTAACAGTAGTTGTGGCCTTGCTTGCACACTGACTGCGTTACTTCTGTCAAACTTAGGTGTATTCTGAATGAACTGGTGGAGTTGGAAGTAGGCATGCACAATTAGGGCTGTGCAATTAATTGAATTTCGGTTTCGATTTCGATTTCGGCTCCCAACGATTACCAAAATAGTACAATCGAGTAAAAACAATTATTTTGCCATGTTCTGTTTTGTAATTTCCTCGTGTGTTCTGAATGGCGCGCACGCACACACGTCATGCGCACATCCGCCCCTCCCGAAGCCAAACGCTTTCAGCCTTCACTGTCAGGGAGGCAGGTCGCGTGCATGTTACCCGCTGGAATTTAAAAACTTAGCGAGAGTAAAGATGGCAGAAGGAGGGCAGCCACAGCAGCGTTTGGTAAGCAAAAAAGGCAAAACCAACTCCATTGTCTGGGAACAGTTTGGCTTCGAGGAATCCGACGACGAGCAGAAACATGCTTCGTGCAAGATTTGCTACATGGTAGTGGCTGCAAGTAAAGGGAACACCACGAATTTGTTTAACCACTTGAAAATTAAACACAGAGTGACCTATGACAATTTAATAAAGAAACAGAAACGGCAATCCACTCCCTCAACATCCTCCGTAACCCAGACATCCATAACAAACACACTGTACAGCGCAACTCCTTACCTAATATATAATCCTTTATATAATAACCGAGTCTGTTGCCTATTATTTAGCTAAAGACATGCGCCCCACTAGCACAGTTGACAACTCTGGGTTCAAGAAAATGATCAGACGTTGGATAAACGTTATGCTTTGCCATCTCGACACCATTTCTCGAGAGTTGCTCTGCCAGATTTGTTCAACAAATGCCATGCAGAAGTGGCTAACGAGGTGACCAAAGCAGAATACTTTGCAATCACAACGGATACTAACATGGTGACTTAAATCATTTTGTTGTCTTTAGTTAACTTATTGGCTGTTAATGCTGGGGCCTGATGATGGGCCAGCCTTTTATAGTCGTGGATTGAGTTGCTGGAATTTGTTTATATTTTGCCAAAATGTTGCCTACTTGTTTTAAAGAGATTGTGGAAGTAAATACAGGGAATAAATACTTTTATACTTTGATTTGAAATTTATATTTATTTTAATAGTTCAAAAAGTACAATAAATGTTCAATGTTTTAAGAATTGTTGAAAGGTGTCTTTTTAATAAATGCAACACGTTTCCAAAATCATGTGAAATAATCGTGTTACATAATCGTGATTTCAATATTGACCAAAATAATCGTGATTATGATTTTCCCAAAATCGAGCAGCCCTATGTACAATGTTGGATTTTTGCCCATATCTGATATGCTGATATTTTCCAACTCATTTTGGCTGATTACTGATGCATGCACATTTCTTCCACCTAATTGAAGTCTCTCCTGTAGTGGAATTAAAAGTATGCAGGGCTCCAGACTTACATTTTTTAAATTTTTTTTTTACATGGACTATTGTACCTCCTAACTAAAAACGTTTAGGGGCACAGGCAGAAAATTTAGGGGAGGAAATTTAGTTATTTCCTCATACAGGCTCTCTCTCTCTCTCTCTCTCTCTCTCTCTCTCTCTCTCTCTCTCTCTCTCTCTCTCTCTCTCTCTCTCTCTCTCTCTCTCTCTCTCTCTCTCTTTTTAACACTGAAATGATCATATCCAAGGTGTTTAAACTACCATGGAACGGGGTAGGGCTATAACGATATGCAAAATAAAACCGAAATCGCAACACTCAGATCCACAAACCTGTGTGAGAAGGCAGAATTGCGACACCCCCCTTCCAACTCCAGAGTTATCCTTCCCGTCCAGAGCCGATGCTGCCTCATCTTTAAATTAGTATTAGTCCTCTTGGTGCCTTATCCCTGCTATGTCTGGTAAGTTTAGCTAACTGTAAAGCCGTCTAAAAGCGAAAGGGGGGAACCGGTAACGCTAACGGAGGTTTAACGTTACGAATGGCCGCTGTTTGACTCGGGTGTCTGGGTCTGTTTCCCGACGGTTCAGTAAACTGCCATTAGCGTCCTTAGCACCGGAGTTAAGTGCTGACTAGGCTGGTTGCTAGCTGGCTGGGGGCTGACTGTGGATGTGTCCCCGGGGCTGTAATGATAGTGGATGGTTGCTAGCTGGCTGGGGGCTGACTGTGGATGTGTCCCCAGGGCTGTAATGATAGTGGATGGTTTCTAGCTGGCTGGGGGCTGACTGTGGATGTGTCCCCTGGCCTGTGCTGTAATGATAGTGGATGGTTGCTAGCTGGCTGGGGACTGACTGTTGATGTGTCCCCTGGCCGGGACTGTTAGCAGCTCTAATCCCGACTGAAGCCTTGCAGTTTCCATTGCTGAAGCAGTGGTCTTAGGGTCTTAGGTGCCTCAAGGGGCGGTAACCCACAAGCACCCTGGTGGACACCGGTGGTCAGGGAAGCCGTCCGGCTGAAGGAGCCTTCTAGAAGGCTCCAGAGGCAGTTGCAAGGTACCGACGGGCCCAACGGGCTGCAGCCTCTGCCATAACAGAGGCAAAGCAGCGGGTGTGGGAGAAGTTCGGAGAAGACATGGAGAAGGACTTTCGGTCTGCACCAAGGTACTTCTGAAAAACCGTTTGCCACCTCAGGAGGGGGAAGCGAGGATTCATCTAAGCTGTGTACAGTAAGGATGGGACGTTGTTGACCTCAACTGGGGAGGTAATAGAGCGGTGGAAGGAGCACTTTGAGGAACTCCTAAATCCAGCTGACACATCCTCTGTGGTGGAGGCAGAGCTGGAGGATGATGGGGGATTGTCGTCAATTTCCCTGGTGGAAGTTGATGAGGTAGTCAAACAACTCCACAGGGGCAAAGCCCCAGGGATTGGGGCTGTCTTGGTGTCACACTTCTCAGCCTCCCTGGTAAAGTCTACTCCAAGGTGCTGGAAAGGAGGGTTCGGCCGATAGTCGGATTGAAGAGGAACAATGCGGATTCTGTCCTCGTCGTGGAACAACGGATCAGATCTTCACTCTCGCAAGGATCTTGGAGGGGGCCTGGGAGTATGCCAACCAGTCTACATGTGTTTTGTGGATCTGGAGAAGGCGGATGACTGGGTCCCCCGGGAGAAACTGTGGGAGTGCTGCGGGAGTATGGGGTGAGGGGGTCCCTTCTCAGGGCCATCCAATCTCTGTAGGACCAAAGTGAGAGCTGTGTCCGGGTTCTCGGCAGTAAGTCGGACTCGTTCCAGGTGAGGGTTGGCCTCCGCCAGGGCTGCGCTTTGTCACCAATCCTGTTTGTAATATTTATGGACAGGCTATCTAGGCTTGGTCGGGGTGGGGAGGGGTTGCAGATCGGTGGGCTCGGGATCTCATCGCTGCTTTTTGCAGATGATGTGGTCCTGATGGCGTCATCGGTCTGTGATCTTCAGCACTCACTGGATCGGGTCGCAGCCGAGTGTGAAGCGGCTGGGATGAGGATCAGCACCTCTAAATCTGAGGCCATGGTTCTCAGCAGGAAACCGATGGAGTGCCCTCTTAAAGTAGTGAATGAGTCCTTACCCTAAGTGAAGGAGTTTAAATACCTTGGGGGCTCGTTTGCGAGTGAGGGGACCATGGTGCGGGAGATTGGTCGGAGAAGTGGGTGCGGTATTGCATTCAATTTATCACACCGTTGTGACGAAAATAGTTCTGAGCCATGATGCAGACATAAAATACAATGCTTTTCAAAATAGACACAATCACAGGGCAACATAAGAAAACTACTTCAAGTTAGGTTCCATTTTTATATTTACATTTCAAACAAAAGGGTAAAATTTACCCGCACCTGGGTAGCTCAGTTGGTAGAGCGGGTGCCCATATATAGAGGTTTAGTCCTCGATGCAGCGGGCCTGGGTTTGACTCCGACATGCGGCCCTTTGTCATTCCCCCCTCTCTGTCCCCTTTATGTCTTAAGCTGTCCTGTCAATAAAGGCCAAAAATTCCCAAGAAATATACTTGAATATCAATAAAGTGTACTACTGTTGGCTAAATCAGCCTATATCAGTACACATAAACACTGCTGCTTAAACTCAATATTAACTGAAATATTAAATCAAAAATAGGAGCCCATTATGTGGCTATACAATCCTTCAAATTTTAAAAACAAACATGAAAACTAGGCTCAGTCTGCGCTGCTGTAATGCATGGTAAAGTTCACAACATACATGCAGCTTCAGTCCTCGTAGCACAAAATGTTCACTCATGTTTTGAATTTAAACAATAACACAAGTCTGTAGAAAGCTAATTCTAATTAATTTTAATAAAATTCCTAAACCCCTCTCTTCAAAATAGAATCCCTAATACTGAGACAGGCATGGAACATGTAACTGAAACGTTATCCAGATGTAGCGAACTGAAAGGCTGTCTTCACTGATGGAACAGGCTTGTATAGAGGGAAAACTGGGGCAGTGGTTAAACACAGACCTAGTGTTGCTTGGACTCAGCCGAGTGGAAATGATCACTTGACAAACCCACCAGGCTGTGGAAACGCTAGCTATGGTTCAGGAGCCAACCATTCTGTCATTTTGCTTCTGGAAAACACCCCAAGCCCCTGTCGCTCACTGTGAACTCTTCATTCCCATGGAAACAAAAGAAATGGCGAGCTAAATATAGTGTGTGGGATAATATAAGCGTGTAAGTATATTACAGGCTTTGTGCTGTTAATTGTGCTAGTGCATGATGCTGTCACTGTCCTATGAATCATATGGCTCAGTCACATTTAGCTGAACAATGAACAATCATGTAATAGACTGAATTTGAAATGAGCCATTTTTCATGTAGCTTCATGTAACCACATTGATCCCTGTAAGTTCTTCTTAAGCCATACACGCGCACACACACACACACACACACACACACACTGTAGTTTAGCATGCTGGAGCCAACTGCGTTTAATGTCAGCTGTAAGCCTGGCAACATGGGTGATGACCCGAGCCCTCTGAGCTTTCTATCCAGACTTGGTCTAAAGCCTTCCTGCCACACTCTCCGGAACCTGCAGGGACATACACACACACATTCTAAATAAAGTGCTCTATTAGAGCACACACCACTGGTTGGTGTATGTGCAGTGCCAGCGGTTGGCTTAGCAGCTAATGTCAGGGGCTCAGCATGCCATTTACACAGCACCCTGCTATGACCAGACATGAAAGGAAGTGTGTGTGTGTGTGTGTCTTATGTACGACCTGAATGTTATTTGAGTGTGTCTTGTTGGTATAAAATGCGTGATTATTTGCAAAAAAGAATAAAGTTCACCAGTTTGAACATTTTGATATCTAGTTTTGTAGTGTATTCAATTGAATATAGGTTGAAAACCATTTGCAAATCCTTAAATTGTTTTATTTACGTTTTAATCAACGTCCTAAATTTAAAACAACAATGCCGTGTTTCCTCTATGTAACCCCTCTGCAGGAGATGCTGAACAACGTGTGTGGTGTATGTCTTGCGTGTACCCAGTGTATTTTGTGAAAGAGACTTCAGATACAGTATTAGGGGACCACTAAGGTCTATATAAAAGAGACTTCAGATACAGTATTAGGGGACCACTAAGGTCTATATAAAGAGACTTCAGATACAGGATTAGGGGACCACTAAGGTCTATATAAAAGAGACTTCAGATACAGTATTAGGGACCACTACGGTCTATATAAAAGAGACTTCAGATACAGTATTAGGGACCACTAAGGTCTATATAAAGAGACTTCAGATACAGTATTAGGGACCACTAAGGTCTATATAAAGAGACTTCAGATACAGTATTAGGGGACCACTAAGGTCTATATAAAAGAGATGTCAGATACAGTATTAGGGACCACTAAGGTCTATATAAAGAGACTTCAGATACAGTATTAGGGACCACTAAGGTCTATATAAAGAGACTTCAGATACAGTATTAGGGGACCACTAAGGTCTATATAAAAGAGATGTCAGATACAGTATTAGGGACCACTAAGGTCTATATAAAAGAGACTTCAGATACAGTATTAGGGGACCACTAAGGTCTATATAAAGAGACTTCAGATACAGGATTAGGGGACCACTAAGGTCTATATAAAAGAGACGTCAGATACAGTATTAGGGACCACTAAGGTCTATATAAAAGAGACTTCAGATACAGTATTAGGGACCACTAAGGTCTACATAAAAGAGACTTCAGCTACAGTATTAGGGGACCACTAAGGTCTATATAAAAGAGACCTCAGATACAGGATTATGGACCACTAAGGTCTATATAAAGAGACTTCAGATACAGTATTAGGGGACCACTAAGGTCTATATAAAGAGACTTCAGATACAGGATTAGGGGACCACTAAGGTCTATATAAAAGAGACTTCAGATACAGTATTAGGGACCACTAAGGTCTATATAAAGAGACTTCAGATACAGTATTAGGGACCACTAAGGTCTATATAAAGAGACTTCAGATACAGTATTAGGGGACCACTAAGGTCTATATAAAGAGACTTCAGATACAGGATTAGGGGACCACTAAGGTCTATATAAAAGAGACGTCAGATACAGTATTAGGGACCACTAAGGTCTATATAAAGAGACTTCAGATACAGTATTAGGGGACCACTAAGGCCTATATACAGTAAAAGCATCCAAAGAACAGCATGTCATGAGACCTTTAAATCAGAATTGTAGGTTTTTTATTTAGGTATATCAACTTGGGCTAGGACAACATTTAACATTTGAAAACGTTTTTTGTAGAAGATAAAGTTGATAAGATATCATTACTGGAACTCTGATATCGTATTGTATTATTACATTTTTTTTTTTTTTTTTTTTTAAACCTAGCCTCTGTACTGCTACCGCTGTTCAGCTAAGTGGATTTCTTTCAACATTCATGACACTGCTGAGAACCTCTTGTTTTCTCTGTCTGCTGTTTCACCAGGTCAACAGCGAAGGTTTTTTACATGAAGCATAAAACTTCATTGTGAATAATCTCATTATTGATTTATCAAAGACAAAAGGCCCTTTACTGTCTTTTTACAGTATACTTTTATCTAGACTCAGAATTCAGTTCATTCCAGCAACGGGGGAAACGGTGAGATTAAAGTTGAAATGAGGCTCAACCGTAGTGCAATGACAGAAGTGTGTGTTTATTTGTAATAATTCACCCCAGACTCACTCGTCTTCTGATGCACAGCTGCTCATGGCAGGCTAAAAATATCTCACCAGAACGACGCGAGGGAGCATGAAAAGCAGAAATCAGGCTGCCATGTTATAGAGCAGCTGTCAGCGGGAGTGGAGGACTCCACAGTGCGTGGAAAAAGGTATTTTCATCTCTGCCTGTCTCATTTCCCCTCCTATCCACTGGCAAGAGAAGGACTTATCATTCATATCGGCCTTTATTTTTTAAACTGGTAATTATTGTTATTACAGCCTTAGCTCGAGTGCTCAAGCTGAAGAGGAGGTAAAAATGTCACGCTGTCTCACTAAAGCCTATCAGAGCTAAGATTCTCCTGAAGTTGAATCAGTCTGTGGGCGGTGAAATTCACAGACCTTTGTGGGCCTTTGGGTGTTGCTGTTGAGACATCAAAGCTCTTAAATCTTCTGTCAGATATGAGAAGATTGTGCAAATCTGGTTGGCACATAAAGGAGTTGAAGTGTCATGGGTCTTGTTCCTGTTAGTGTAATTGTACTTCCCTTTATAGCTGTACAGACCCAACAGGAACCCCCACCAGGCCGGAATAAAAGAAAGTTGAATGCCAACATGATTGGAGTAGGTAGGTAGGTAGGTAGGTTCTGCTGCGGTGCACCGCCCTGAGTCAATGAACGAGGCAACGCTCTGTGGTTAGTTGACGTCTGGAACACGACTGTTACCTACAATGCTAAAGTCGGTAGCCTGATGGTTCCAGACGTGCTCGTAATGAGCGACACGCTGACATGCTGTCTCAACATAGCATCATGACTTCGGATAAACATACACGCCAGCTTTCTTAAGCCAAGTGGTGTGTTATCATACACATTTTGAGCTATCCGCGTGTATGTCGATGCTATATACAGCGGACATAAACATACACGCCGCGTTATCGCGAGAAGAAAGCGACTGTTGAGGTTAGGAAACGTGACGCACTGGACACAATCCCCCGGTCTCCTGGGTGAACGTCCTGTTATACCCATCCACCCCCTCTCCCCCCCCCCCAACCCCTCCGTACGCGGATTTTTGCCCTTTCATATTACTCGTTACACTGTAACTTCACACGCCATCGCAAGGCAATGTAAGTCAATGGAGGCCAAACGGTGTAGATAAACACGCTAAAAAGCGGGTATGTGTCTTGATAACATGCCAATAATGGTGTACAAATTGGCGTGTCATACACACGCCATTTCACGAGATGTGTTTTTAGCTGAGCTGGACTCAGAGAAAATTTGGTTAAACGGATCAGTGATGGGGTTTTTCCCTCGTTGATGTCTGTGGTTTGCAGGAAGTGATGTAATGTAGCGCCTTAGTGAGCCCTGCGTGGGGCTGGGATTTTCCTGCATAGAGGAATTTTTGGTACCCTCCCCAAAGAGGTATTAAAATAATTGACTAAAATAGTCAATTACTTAGAATACTCCAAATGCATTTAGAAGCAATTTACCAAACTTGTTGAACATGCAAAACACAAAGTTGAATAAGAGAGCTAATCTCAGTTTTATCTCCAGAGTCTGGCCAGACCGGACTCTCCCAATGATTTATTTAAATATTCATATTTTTAAACCAGTTTTTGTTAATTGAGATTTCATTTACTCAAGCATACATTTTTGTTGATCCAATTGCCAGAAATCAAAGGTAAATGCACATATTTCTGTCAAATAAGGTAAAACAGACTCATAGTCTTCACAGTACGCGGACCGATTATTCTTCCTGCCGTGTAGTCTCACACACCACCCCCCCACCCCTAGGCCCATTCTGAACCAGGAATCACTCCGAAAAGAAATGGGCTTTTTAATGCAACATTGCTTGTCAGAACATAACAGCAATAACAGGCAACGCAACTTTATAAGTGACATATTGTTTTTGTAAATCAGTGCTGTGTTGCGGATCCAACTCATGTCAATGTGACGCAGTCCACCTGGGGGGGTTCATTTGTGACTGCCTCAGTAACTAAGCCTGAGGCCCCTCCCAACGTGGCTTTCATTGGTGTCATCCACTTAGGTGCTGCCTCTCCCTTTTTGAAACATGGAGATAAAGTGGAGTATTCCCTCTGGGCTTTATCCTAAGACCTCATTTACCTAAGTAGAGCAGCCTCTTGAGGGACAGGCTGCCTGCTTTAATTAGGGCTTCTTTGTCTGTCAGACAGAGACTGGCTGCTCCATCTGTAGACGCCATCTTCTAGCGGTGCTCTCCTCCGCCTTAATAAACCACTGCGCTGACTCTGAGAGAGCACAAGGTCCGTCCCTCTGAAGCCTTTCCCTCTGTCTGTGTCCCTGTCTCATCTCCGCCCTCTGCCTGCACCTGTCATTACGAAGAGCGAGGCCATTGTTCATGTCATTGACCCCTCAACTGTGTTTTATCTTTTTTTTGTTCGCTACTTGTTCTCTGTAGAGATGAGTAGAGCAACCCTTATGTTCCATGCTGTGTCTAATTCCTCGAAACGATGTATTGGGAATATTGAGAATCACTTCCTGAAGGCAGGGTGTCGACAACAGTGATGATGGGATTGCATTCTGTTGTACTGGACTATTGTCTTCAATGTTTTTATGGTGTCATACTTGCCATGTTAGATCAGCCTTCTCTTGTACACTCAGGGGGTTTCCTTGAGCTCCCCCAAAGAGGTTTTATCAGCACCAATATAAGGTTTGAGAAAAGAAGTAGCACTTCAAATCCTCTCTGAATGTGTTTTAGAGCAATTTACCTAGCAACCAGTTTTAGCTCCCGAGTCAGGCTGTACTCTCCTGGTGATTTCTTTCAATATTAATCATTTTTTTGATTGATGGGTTTTGATTTACTCATCATAATAATTTTTGTGTATTCGCGATTCGCGGGTTCAAACCTTTTTTCTCAATAGCAACTTCAAAGCAATGTCACGCCTGTGGTCCAACGTCATTATAAAACATATCCTGCAAGCTTTGTAACAATTGGACAAACGGGGCACTTTTAAAATGCCTACAACTGATGTGTCAAAAACTTTTATTTTCAATTCAGTGTGATGTGTAGCTCAGTCCAGCTCTCAGTGATTTGAGAAAAGATTACCAACACAAAAACTATTGCTAATAAAGCCGCAAGCTGCAATTCCAAGCTCAAACCTTGATTTGCGTCATTCCACGTCCAGTTATTCGGCATTTAAAGCGCCCCCTAGTGGCCATTTTGAAAGAGACTTGCAGTGTATGTGTGAGGTCATTATGTAGACATTTCCTGGAAGTTTTGTGTTGATTGGACAAACATTTAGTCATTTATAGCCTGAAATCAGGAATTACATCATTTACTGGAGCTGACGGGACATGATACACGATCAGTCTGTCTAGCAAAGCGCTGTGAGAAGAATGTGGCTCGCTCTGAAACGGTTTGTAGTGGAAACCAACCAGTCAGAGCCATTAAAAAGGAGTTCCACAGTATTGCAGGTGAATGAAATAAAGGATTATGAATTATAATTCTGTTAATGATGGTGCTGCAGCCTCAGAAAGGGATTAGTAGGCCTGACTTTTTCACCCGCAGGATTATTGGTTCAATACCATTTCACCAGTAATATTACACTTAGGATTAAACATGATATTAATACGCTATATTATATTATATTTAACTTGCACATTTATTCAAGCAGCAGTTTCCTCCCATGTAATTCTCTCTTTTACAGCAGTTGCTATCTCCAGATACTCATAACTTGATTGGTCTGTAGTCGGGCTTTTTGTTTTGTTGCAATGTTGAGAAGCGGCTGACTATTATGAATTGTATGATCTTAAAATTCTTTTTTTTTTAGCATCACACTAAACGGTGCTTGACTATAGTTTAATTTACCCTAAATTTCATACTAATATTTGTATGTCACGCTACACCAGGTGGGGAAAAAAATGGTAAAAGCTAATTAAAAATATATCACTGTTAATGGATTCTTGTACTAAATGCAGCAAGTTTCTTTCCATAAGAATTTTACAGCTGCAGTGAATTACAGTTGTGGCACACAGCTGTCCCCATTAAACACCCCCACTTGGTGAGTCACTTCTATAAACGGACTCAATAAGCTACAGGAGAGCAACACTGTGTCCATGTTCTCCTGTGTGTTGTGTTTCTGTGTACATGATTGTAACAGGTATGCTAACATTTGTTTCCCAGTGTTGATTGTCCCCTTGTTGTGTCCAGGCTGCTATTAATGGAATGCAAATGGCTGCCACAGGTGACACCCCGTTAAACAAATGATACAAATGAAGAGCTGTTACGGAGGCACTTGCACACCGCAGTGAATTGAACAAGCCCATTCACGCTTGTTGTCACTCTGACAGTACACAAGTATAATGAGTTTTGTTCTGGAATAAAACTGCCACTACCTAAAAGTGCTTTCAAATAGTCTGCTGGAACAAAATTAAGTTTTTTTTAAACTAAACATCATGCATGCTAATGAAACATACAGTGAGGAAAATAAGTATTTGAACACCCTGCTATTTTAAGTTCTCCCACTTAGAAATCATGGAGGGGTCTGAAATTGTCATTGTAGGTGCATGTCCACTGTGAGAGACATAATCTAAAAAAAAATATACAGAAATCACAATGTATGATTTTTTTTACTATTTATTTGTATGATACAGCTGCAAATAAGTATTTGAACACCTGTCTATCAGCTACAATTCTGACCTTCAAAGACCTGTTAGTCTGCCTTCAAAATGTCCACCTCCACTCCATTTATTATCCTAAATTAGATGTACCTGTTTGAGGTCGTTAGCTGCATAAAGACACCTGTCCACCCCATACAATCAGTAAGAATCCAACTACTAACATGGCCAAGACCAAAGAGCTGTCCAAAGACACTAGAGAGAAAATTGTCCACCTCCACAAGGCTGGAAAGGGCTACGGGGACATGTCCAAGCAGCTTGGTGAAAAAAGGTCCACTGTTGGAGCAATCATTAGAAAATGGAAGAAGCTAAACATGACTGTCAATCTCCCTCCGAAGCACACAGCCAGGAGAACCAAGGAGTGGCTCTGGAAGAAGCAGATCAAGGTTCTGGGGGGGCCTAGCCAGTCTCCAGACCTAAACCCAATAGAGAATCTTTGGAGGGAGCTCAAACTCCGTGTTTCTCAGCGACAGCCCAGAAACCTGACTGATCTAGAGAAGATCTGTGTGGAGGAGTGGGCCAAAATCCCTTCTGCAGTGTGTCAAACCTGGTGAAGAACTACAGGAAACGTTTGACCTCTGGAACTGCAAACAAAGGCTACTGGACCAAATATTAACATTGATTTTCTCAGGTGTTCAACTACTTATTTGCAGCTGTATCATACAAATAAATAGTTAAAAAATCATACATTGTGATTTCTGGATATTTTGTTTTAGATTATGTCTCTCACAGTGGACATGCACCTACGATGACAATTTCAGACCCCTCCATGATTTCCAAGTGGAAGAACTTGCAAAATAGCAGGGTGTTAAAATACTTATTTTCCTCACTGTATCCCTTTAAAAAAATAAAAAAAAAAAGTCTGATCACCTCAGTACCTGCTTATACAGTGAACAATAAATGGCATTTTGATTAAATAGTAAGTTGAAAGGAAGTTGCAGTTACAACTTAGTTTTATTTTCCTAGTTTTGACCTACTATCTGAGTGTAGGTGCTAAACCTCACGTTCTAACATCACAGTACATCCCTCCTCATTGGTCAGCTGCTTCTACCCATAGACTGTAATAGTGGACGTAGCATCTGTTACTTCACCCGTGCCATGATGGTCAGCCAACCTTAAGTGAACCTTAAGGTGGATTAAGGAAAGCATGACACAGAAACTTAAATACTACAACTCATCAAGACCAAAATCCCCCTTAATAATACTTTTCATTGGCCACTGTCACCTCTTCAATCGGTACTAGGTGTTAGGTATTTACTGCAATGGTGTGGGTGTCTTAAATGCTGCCAGGGCAGAAATGTCTTTTTATTTTGGTGATTTAAAATGGTCCAACTCCACTGGCAATAGATTGTCCAGATAGCTGTAAATGATTGTATTTTCTCACGCAGACCAAGCTGTCATCATATATGGCGTAATGATATGGAGTTATGATAAAATGCTGATATGTTGATCCTCTGCGCGCAGGATGTTTTAGGACAAATTGAGAGTAAGCAGGACTCGAGCCAAATCCAACAGTGGATTTGTGTTTGTGTGTACATAATTCAAGGTTTTCTAATCCCTGTCTTGTGCTGCCGTCATTGCATCATAGCCAGCGCCTCAGACACCTCCTCCATGCTCTCAGCCACTCTGGATTAGGTCCTTTCCTGCCTTTGTTTTCTCACAGTCATACATCTGTCAAAAAGCCCTCCAGGAAAAGAGTGGCTTTGGACAAATGACAGCTGGGAGTTGGGAGGAGGAAGTAGTAGTCTCTCCGTCGGTGTTTAGATCACATTGCAAACTCTTCCATCATTAAAGTTCCTGTGCAGGGCTTCAGAGTTTTCCATTCATTTGTAGTGGGTAAGACAGACTAAGGTGTATTTCACGTGAGGGATAGAATTTCAGATATGTATATTAACGCAAAAATAATGTAAATCTTGGTTGTTTTGATTCTGTGTGTAAGTCTGCTGAGCTCCGAGTGCTCTGGTTAAACATACCAGCATGGTCCCAGTACAGTTTACTCAACCTCCGTGCACATATACAGTATTCTTGACTCATTGTTTTTCATGCCCACAATTACAAAAAATAGGGTTGTCCTTACACGTACACACTTTCCCTCAGGCTGATAATGTGATAACTTTCCACTTTAATCCCACAGACTGAATCAGATTAGAGTGCTAATGTAAGTTTGGCATCAGACCATGTTTCCTGCTGTGTGTGCTCTGCAGCCTGTGGCAAACATGAACACACACTCTGAGGAAAGAGCCTTAACTTTCTTGACTCTGTATGTCTCTGTTAAAGCTTTAAAAAGCTTTGATAAAATGAATTTAGTTGTTAAGAAAATGTGCATGTGTTTGCATTATGTAGAAAATTGTATAATACATTTACAATTAGTTTGTGTCTCTACATACCCAGTAATGACCTGTAAGCCTTGGACAATTTAAGGAAGGTTAGACGGGGGTTAAATTAAATGGAACCTGTAACATAGTCCCCAGTTGTGTGCATCAGGGAGTGCAAGCCAACAAGTTGACTCATTAAGCAAATTCTCGCCCTTGGTGACACATGCACCGGAGCTGATCCGTATGTGCCTGGGTTTGACAGACCAGTCATGTGCTGCAGTGTGTTTTCCCTGTATGCCCAGCACACTCAATCTTGAGACTGAAAGTATGCGTGCCAACCCTAACGGACTGAAGGGCAACACGGGTAGGAACTGCCACCATGAGGTGGAAACGTGAGCATTTATTACACATGTAAATGGGGAAAAGAGTAGTAATGCCTGTAGAGCTCTACTAGAGGGGGAATTCTTGTGCTTCCCTTTTGGTGGCAACCTTAAATCCTTACAGCCTGTTTGAGTGCATTTGATAATTAGTAAAAAAAAAAAAAAGAACTTCAGTTGATCATTAAAATACGTGATTTTTTTTTTGTCGATCTAGTCACCAATTGATTAACTCAACTTCACCATCATTGTGACAGTAAAATTATTAGTCAATTGTTCTGCTTCTCTGTGGCATTGTCAGAATTGTTAAAGATGAATTACATGTCAAAACACTGCTCATGAATTTGTGGCAGAAATCCACTGTACGGTGTAAAGTGTGTACTGTATTCCAGCAGCGAGACGTCCAACAGTCTGCAGCTGCCGCTGTCGGACAGACAGTGTATGTCCGCCACGCTTTTCTCATCTGGCAATTTACTGGTAGATAAGTTATTGTTACATTTTTAATAAATCATTTAATTTTGAACATACGGCTTTAGTGATAAACAAGCTGTCCTTAAATGTCGCCCATTTTCGTTTTTGGCTCTTTTTCTATTTTTAATCTTTCTAAAAGTATCAGTTCAGGCACCGGTGTTGAAAAAAACCCAAACGATACCGAACCCTACTGACAACTGTCATTTATGTTTTCAAACTCTGTTTTTAGCCCTCCTATTGTCCTCGGGTCAAATGTGACCCGTTTTCAAAGTTGGTTAGAAGCCTAGGTATAACACAGAATTGGGTAATAATTTATACTTTATGCTTTACAAATAGGCAAACCATAGGACAGCATGTGAGTGCGTCAAAATTGTCAAAGAAAGCTTCCAAAGCGTTAAAACCGTCCAAAAAAGGGTAAAAAAAAAACACCACAATTGTGAAAGAAAAGCTTAAAAACATCCCGAAAAGTCGAAAAAACGACAAAAAACATCAATAAATTGTTTATTTGTCAAAATACGGCCGACGGAAAGACAATATGGGGTTTAAACAGACGGTGTGATGTGACTGCCATATTTGTTTCACACTAAGGCATCTGGTCAAATATAAATGTAATAAAATGTTTCCATGCGTTTGCCACTGCTTGCTTGACTCGTTGCCAGACTCAATTCTGCACTTTGGTGCCAGAAGTGGAACCTTTTGAATTTGCTTCTTATCTTATTTTTTTTTTTTATCTGAGAGCCAGGGCACTCGCCCTTTTCCAGACCCAGATTAGAGGAAGGACAGGGGATTTAAAGGTTGACCCTTTCAGTAAGCACTCAGCCTGAGAGGACGGAGCGCCATTTTTATGCTCCACTATATTCACAACAAACTGCAAACACCCTGACAATGAATTGACCTTCTCATGCAGATGTTTTGTTGTTCAACACAGCAAAGGTTTAATTTAAAAGTCATGCAAAAAAATTACAAAAAACTGCTAAAAATAGGCCAGGTTTTCATATACGATGTAGTAGGGCTGGGCAATATGGCCTAAAAAGTTTTGACTTTTATTTTGTTTTGACTCATACACATACATGGGGCTTGTAATGCACAATATTATATCTAAAGTGTCACAATAAGTGTGCAATATTTAGTTTGTGGAGCGCTGTGTCCCGTCCGTGGCTTAGTTTTATGATTTAGAGCCCACTTTAAACACTTTAATGATCCCGTTTCCTTGGCCACTTACGTGCAACCTGCTCATGTTAGTGCACGGGTCCACCACGTGACAAACCCAATGGAGCCTACTACGTGATGTGTGTGCATATTCCGACAGAGTGACAGTGGAACTGAAGAAATAGAGACTACAAAACAAATCATGAGTGCATGATACTATCAAAAAAAAGCTGTTGCAGTTAATACGCCCGAGCTAGCCAAACAAGCCTCGTTAGCGAGTGTTTTTGCTAGGTAAAGTACGCCAAGAACTCGAAGAGACATACCAAAATCACCAATGCTGTATGCATTGGTGTGTGCAATGCAACACATTATTTGGCCAAGCTAGTCAAATGGTACCAAATGCCTTCCTGCACCTGTTCCTCCCAGGTAGCTTACCCCCCAACTTCATGAAAAGTGGTGGTGCAGGCACAGTTTGCAGTCGGATGGATGAATATTTCTCTACTCTCACTGTGCACTATATTGTTATGAATCTATGAATATTGATATGATGCATTTTCCTGTAACTTTTGTACTTTTACATAGGCCTATGTTTAAAAAATTTAAATTAATATTGATCGCAATATTCATAATTGATATTGAAATATTGTGCAACCCTATTTGTAAGCTCTGTAACACAGGCAAGCCACACCCACCGCAGCCTGCCAGTAGGCAGAACAGCCAATAGGAATGCAACAGCATGTTAGACATCACTGAACAGAAGCTAAAGATACCTCAACTTATGTTTCACTGGGACTTTAAATGTCACAAGCATGTTTTTCATTTAATTTGACACATTGTATAAATACAAATAATGTATGTATAATACTTATTATAATACACATCTAAAATCTTCCATTCTGCAGTTAATAACGTTTGTCCTAACTGGATCTACATTTTGCACTGCACTGTTTTATTAATGTTGTAACCAATGTTGAACAGAAACCAAACTGCCTGTGTAGCAGACTTCCACTCCCCAACACAGAATCATGGGCCACATCAGAGCTCGACTCCTCTGAGCAGAGATGACTGAGATGTGCTGTAAACCACCCAGAGGTGAAAGAAGAGCTGTTAAAACGGTTTGACACCTCATCTCCATCTCAGTTGAAGGCAGTCTGTCTGTCTGCCGGCTGGCCCTGGAAGAGGAATTGTCTGTTACTCTTACCATTACCATTATTCTTATGTCTTACAGTGTGTTTGGTGTTGGATGGATTGATATTAAAAATCCTTCAACATCAATAATTAAGGTCTTTGTTGTATGTTGCAAAGTGGCATATAATCACTGACAAAACAATGCCTTGTTGGCAGAAAATAAATGCTCCTCCAACCCCCAGGTATCGGGGGTGTGTTGTTACAGCCCTATGACGCACAGGCAGCCTTATAGTCTATTTTGGTTTCACTATTAACAACGGTAGGCTATGACTGTGTGTTGACATAAAATCATGCAATTAAAATAGTCAACTTATAACTTCACTATGAAATATTATTAATTTATAGGTGTAGCTAATCTTAATGCCTATGCCATGCTGTTTGCATCTTGTTGTACATTAAAAACCAGTTGGGCGCAATCGCAAAAGGGGTGCTATCTGTAAAGGTAGATGTGAACAGCTTGGCCTGAAAAAGCTTCAGTCCAAAGATTTTTTTCCACTTTAATCCCTGTAGCTGTCGTCAGAGTTTAGTGTGTGGGTTGGACTTGTGGTGTGGTCTCTGAGCTGATGCAGTGGCTCTGGCTGGAATATCCTCTGTGGCTTAAAGTGGGCCAGAGAGATCGGGCTGCAAACAGCCATGGTTACTCTATGCGTGAGGAAGTGTGCGTGTGAGCACATTAATTGCTGTACAGCAGGATTTGGCTGGGGAAGCCCAGACTGAGATGGTGAAGCAGAATGTGATCTGAATTAGAAGCAGGACAGACAGACACTGGGGATGGACAGGAGCTCTGGGTTGATAAAGACCTAGACAATAATTGGACAGACGGGTGACTACAGCACATATCAATGAAATTGTGCATTATATATGCCTACATCTGGCTAGTCCACACAGCATCCCCGGGATAGGAGAAAAACGTGCTCTGGTTTATTGGTATTTCTCGTCATTTAATTTAAATGTCATAGAAAGGATAGCCCCTTGAGACGTAGACAGTCTTTATATTTTATATTCTTATATTTCATGTCGACACTGTAAAGGGGTTGCTTCAATCTCGTTGCACAGGTACTGCACTTGTGTATAATGACGATCACTGAATGGTGGAAGTATTTTGGATTTCCAGTGAGTTATGTTGACAACGTTGGACTTCAAACACCAAACTCTGTGTAGTATGAAGCGTCTGCCCTCAGGACGTCGTTAAACTTTTTTTTTCTTTTTACTTTGACAAATAATTGTCTTGTTTCCAATTGACTGAAGATATGTTATTCTTACATTATGTTTTAAATTTGACAATGTAGTGTAGTACATTGCGAACAAGTGTCAGACATTATATTACATACAAGTCTAGTCACAAAGTGGCATAGCAACCTGTGCTTTTAAAAAAAGGAAGTAAAAATCGGGAATCGAATAGTGACCTTAGAACCAAAAATGTAGTCGAATCGAGGATTTAGAGAATCGTGACACCCTACTCTTTACACATGATCCGTGAGATTTGATCAGAGCAGCGTGTCGAAGCAAATATGAACAAAGGGTTATTTGGCCGACAGTAGCTATTTAGCAGGAAAATACATTTAAACAGGATCAGGTCACCTCAGACAGCTGTTCACCTCGTTTGTTGCACATTTAAAGATTAGGACAAACAATGTTGAAACTGCTTGAACTTTGTATGCTTTGCATCACCCAAGATAAGGCTTCAAAGCTGCTTCTTCCAGCGCCCGTTTGGAATTGAGACCCTGTCCTACATTTCAAGCATTCTTATGTTTGTAGCACTGCTGCTCTTTGCTTTCCCAAAAAATCTATGGCAGCTCACTCCAACACAAAGCTATTCCGCCACTGACCATGTGATGAGTCATATGAGTCAGGTCATAACTAGGCCTGTGAGAATTATTACATAATTGTCTAATTGTCAATCTTTTTACATAATTGCAGTTTCTTTGTTTAGTGATTGCTGTCATTAGCTTTGGTCTTAAGGGGTATGACTGGTAATTGTTTGTGTTTTGTATGCCAAATTGTAATTATATGAGTGATTATTGCTTGAATTATATATTTTTAACATTATTTCAATTGTTAGTTGTTGGCATCTAAATAGTGTAGAGGACGATTGACAGCTCTACTAGTGAGTGTTTCGCTCCTTTCAACCTCATCTTGACTCCTTCTCTCCCACTCTTCATCAGCGTATGCACAGGCAGCACACACACACACACACACACGAAGGCACATGCACGCATAAAGAATCCTCGATAGCTCCAGCTAATGGCGTTTTGACAGGGCCCTCTTATTACAGGGCCTCCAATTACACACACACCTGAGAGTCTCCAGTGCAGCTGCTGCTCTACCAGTTAATCGAGCCATGATGATGATTGCTAATGATCATTGGCAGCTCGAGCATCAGAATGGAACTGTGAAACAGAGCCGCTACCCTCTGTGGGACTACATAATGAAGATGGGCACATCGCCAGTGAAAAGCTTGTTTACATCTCTCCAGTTATTCTTCATGAGGCGGTGTGCTCAGGTTTGTGTGCGTGGTGGGGCTGCCTGCCAGTCTTAGAGGAAATAAGGATCAGTAGAGCGATTCTGGAAAGAAGGGCTGCATGTTATGTTGTTTCAGCTTTGACATTGCAATGTTCGCATGCACAATAGTCACATTGCAGGACATGGAACCTCAGGAGACCTCATAGTATGTGGACCAAAGACAAAACATCAACAGAACAAAGGAAAGGTGTGTGTGTGTGTGTGTGTACACACAGTATATTAAATAAATGCATGCAGAAGGACGGAAATAGTTGTAACATGACTTTAAAATTGACATCCACCGAGCCGATATGCTGATGTCATTATTAGTTA
Source organism: Etheostoma perlongum (assembly GCA_026937815.1). NCBI lineage: Eukaryota > Metazoa > Chordata > Actinopteri > Perciformes > Percidae > Etheostoma > Etheostoma perlongum. Next base: position 588,695 of record CM049389.1, on the reverse strand, counting down.
GCTCGTTGTTGTTTCCTAACTGCGTCGCCAGGTATCCGAGCTTATTAGGGAGCTTCATGGAGACGGCTGTAGTTCATGTCAGCTGCCCTAGAGCTTCACAGTTAGCTTTGACTTCATACATTACCTTCTGACAGCTGTATTCTCAGCAACGGGACCATCTGCAAGAAACAGGTTGCTACTAAAAGTAGTAGTAGTAGTAGTAGTAGTAGTAGCAGTAGTAGTAGTAGTGACAGCACCATTTGGCATAGCTAGTTAGCCTCGTGGCTAACACCATTGTTACTTAGTTCATGAGTTTAAAGTTGTTTTGGCTGTGCTGTCTAACATGTCATTGTGCTAACTGAGCACCGTTAGCATTTACAACAGAGCAGCTTCACTACACTTGTTGTGTGTGTGTGTGTGTGTGTGTGTGTGTGTGTCGTGGAAAATAATGTAAACATAGCGGCGTGCCAGAAATGCTATGCACCATGAAGTCGGTCCTCTAGGCCAGGCTGATGTTGGAAGTCCCTCTAGTGGACAGAATGTGTACCAACAACCACAGGTTGATAGTGGCATTGACGATGCATAAGCCCGAGTAATGTCGTACATATTAATAACAGGCAATATTTAAAAAATAACAGATGAAATTTGAATTATAGAGGGAGACTGACAGCTCTAATATACACACACATAATAATTATAATAATAATTGAACCTGCAGGAAGTGGATGTGGACCCAGATAGTAGTGTGCAGGCAGGTCATTTGATCAGTCGGCTGCTTTGGAAATAGCTGCTGTCCTCAATTTTCTGGTCCTGATGGCGATGTTCTGGAGCTCATCTGGGCTTTGTAAATGGGCCAGCTCCAGTGTGAATCACACAAAGGACTTATTTTATGATTTATGATTGAGAAACATCAAGGCAACCCCAACCAGAAAGTGTTGTGATGTACTGTATGTTACAAACCCCCTTGCAATTTAAGTATTTTGGCCGGTTAAAAATATCCTTGGCCGGTGTTTTTTTAATCTACCTGCAATGGTGAATAGTACAATAAGCAATTAAATGTTCAACAGTCTTTTGAGAAACTTTGTCTCCATTATTTCTGCATTTTTAAAGCTTCTTCAGTTGAATAGCAAATGAGCTGCATTGCAGATAACCCCAGTGACTCCTCTGCTCCGGTTTGTACTCCTTTGTTTCCTGTTAATCATTTCTTTCTTATCTTCCGCTGTAACCTCGATGCTCTTAAGGGTTGGAGCTAGGGCTGCAGCTATCCATTATTTTAGTAATCAAGACATCAATTAATTACTACGATAAGAACTACTTTTGTTTTATTAAAGAGCAAGAATATACTAGTTAATACTATATTACAATAGAGTTTGGTTTAATTTTCGGAAAACACAACATTTTTATTGCTTACAATAATATCTCTCCAAAAGAACTAAACATTAAGTGCATTTAAGTGCCATATTCCATTGTTTTTAAAGGAAACATTTTCTAAAATGAAATAACCTCATACTAAGACACACATTAAACATACATAAACATGACAACGATGGCCAGGATGGAATCAGAAACTCTTCTTTTAACTAGGGGAACAAGTTGCGTTAAGAAACCTGTAATGGAAACGTGATGAATATCAAGTAGTCGAGACATTTTCACTCTTGACAGACAGACAGACGCGAGTATTTGAACATTCTCTTTGAGCGTCATAAATAAGCTGAAAAAAGTTTTAAAAAGTATAAAAGGTTGAAACAAAAGAGATTGTACAAATGTCCTTTTAATAGCCTGAACATGTTGATATTTGAATGGTTTCTGTGTGGACCATTGTCCTAATGAGCTTTGACTTGCTGTTTTTCTTTCTCAGCACTTTGTCTTTGTTTCATTGAATATTCACTCAGTCTGTGGATATGTTTGTGATCCTTTGAATACTTTCAACTTGGAAAACAAACTACCACTCATCACATGTGTGACTTCCTTTTTAAAAGAGCATATTGCCACCACGCTGTACATGTTAGAAAAGCTAACACGTACAGTACTGTAGTACCAGTTATACCCGGCTTTTCTCAAACTCATCTCCTGACTACAGTGCACACTGTGACTTTTGACTGTTTGCAGAGACACAGTGGAGGGAGAGGTGGGCGGTGTTTGTGTGGCGTGTCTGTAGAGGGAGAGACACTGTCGAGAGATTTCAGCAGGGCTCAGCAGACGTGTGACAAATATGTTGTCTTTTTGTCTCTACAGATCACCAGAAGTTGGAGAGAGAGGCCAGGATCTGCCGCCTGCTCAAGCATCCCAACATTGGTAACTACTGCTCCCCTTCTATTTACTGTATCTCACGATGTCAGGGGGTGAGTTATGTTTAATAACCATGTATTTAAAGGGTTAGTCCTGAAGATGGGTTTGTCAATGTATAGAGCATCCGTGAAATATTTAAGCAGTACGCTGGGTACACATATTCTTCTAAGTGCTTTTGAAGATGGACTGTATCTGCAAGGCAGCCACAGTGTATCTTCCTCAATCCATTTCTTCCATCCATCTTCATCACACAAAGAAGTTCTGTCTAGTTAAATGATCCTATACTCTGGCTTGTGCAATGTCTACAAATAAAGTGCGTCCACATGGCTCCCTTGCTCTCATTTCCATCCTTTCTTCGTGAAAGGCCAAGAAACTGTAATTACCACCTTTTAGTACAACTCTGACACACAGTGAAAACTGGCATTTATCGGTTGTTTGGTCCCTTTTGTTTATTTGTACTGAAAATAAGGGGGTGGGGGGGGTGGGGGTGGGCGCGACAGACAAATGGGTAGGTGGGCTATTGGGTTTGCAGCTCTGTTGTCAAGGTGTCAGCCATTTGCAAAATGCAACCTAGGGTCTTTTTGTGAGTCAAACTTTCGTTTAAATGCATAATTAGGAAATCCCAAACTTACCATATTTATCATAAACATGTCGATCTCTGAATGCAAATGGCCGGACTCCATAGGAGGAAATGTCATTCTATATGAGGCTCCTTTTTACAAGGTCAATATATTTTCACTAAAACAAAACAACAAAATATCTGTTCATTTCTATGGAACTGAGCTTTAGGAGCTCTCCATCTTTACTCTCCTCCCTGTTACGTTGCGTTCAGAGATCAACGCTTTTTGACTGGCGAGATAGCCGCGACCGGAAACACCAACAGCTAAAGTGAGTTGTCCAAAAAAATGTTCTCAACGCTGAGTACATGTGTAGAGCCCCTGATGAAAGGCTCACGTTGTGTCGAGCCTTCCTGGTGGTTTAAAAATGTTGATTTTGATGCTATCGTAGTAGCGGCCCTAGCTCTCCCATTCTAAAGGCCATTTGTCTGAAAAACAAGAATACCTTTCCGTCCTGCTTACGCTTTTAAACAAAGCTTGACTTGGGTACATTCATTTTGAACACTAACGTTATTCAGTGAAAAATCAGTGAAAACCCAATTGGCCTTATTTGCCCCGCAGATGTATCCATTTCCAAGATTTTTATAGTAAAACTACTTCTTCTTAACTGGCCGTTAACCTTATTGGATTCTATTTTTAGCAATGTTGTGTTCCCACACGAGATCTCAACAGTTGCCCGTTTGCTAAGCCCTGATTAAATATAATATGAAATATTCTCTCACTATGGCTTTAATGGCTACATATAGGGCTGCACAATATGAGTAAAATATGTAATTGCAAATATTTTGGATCAATATTGCGATATGATTCACGATACTGGAGGGAATAAGCATTTTTGTATCATTCTCATTTAAAAAAAACATTGAAATTAAAAAAAATTGAAAGGATTATTGCAAGAATCTGTACCAAACGATGTTTTTTTCCTTTACTCTGTAAGATATGATTTGTAGTCCGGGATGTCCCTGCAGCACCGTAATACTTCCTTCAGACTGGTTTGACACATATTTGCGGCCCTTCTGTGATTTGGATATTGCTGTAGTCCATATTGTGATTTTAAAACTGCGATTAATTGTGCAGCCCTAGTTACATAGGTGATATTGTACTAAAGCGAACGGGTCCCAGATTAAGTTATCCTTGCCAGTTGATGACGAGGAAAAAAGAAACAGCATAGTTCTCATACAGCAGTAAAGGCTTACGTTTAGGCCTGCGGCTAACAACTATTTCCATTGTCCATATTGTGTTATTATTACTTATTATTGTCTCGATTAATCAATTAGTTGTTTGGTCTATAACAGTTAAACTGGTCGATCGGTGTCTGCCAAAGCCCAAGATGACGTCTTCAAATGTCTTGTTCTGTCCACAACTCAAAGATATTCAGTTTACTATCCCAGAGGAGAGAAGAAACTAGAAAATGTTCACATTTAAACTGGAATCTGATTTGATTTTTTTTTTATTGATTTTTTTTTTTTTTTTTTTTACTTTTTTCATATTAAATGACTCAACTTGATTATCAAAATAGTTGGCAATTGATTAACTAGCTAACAACTCATCGCTTTGATCTTTGCAGCTATGGTTACGTAGGGCTATTACTGTAGGTAACAATAATTAGCTGGACCTGCTTGTGTGTGCAGCATTGTATTTTCTGTAAAGGAAAACACACCGCTGCCCAAACTCACATTTCCAACATGTACAGACCTTTGTCTACTACAGCCCCATGCACACGGCTCCAATGTGCAGAAATCCGATCCCTGGTCTGGGGAAGGGTTCAGCAATCAGTCAATTACTTTGGTTAGTATAATGTTATTATTAAATATAGAATTAGTGATCAGAGCTACAAAAAAGTAGAATTTAAACATGAGATAATGATGGAACAATAATGCAAAAAGAAATAAATTGTGTGTGGTTTTACACTATGGGCCCTTTCCTAAAATCCGAAGTGTCTTTGCTATTTTAAGACAGACGCAGTTGTTAATTTCCCGTCCAGCACCCACATCGTTTAAATAGCAAATTAACAGGGAGGTCTTACAGGGAGGTGTGTTCAGGTGCATTCTGGGCGTGCTGGTCTTACAGGGAGGTGTGTTCAGGTGCATTCTGGGCGTGCTGGTCTTACAGGGAGGTGTGTCCAGGTGCATTCTGGGCATGCTGGTCTTACAGGGAGGTGTGTTCAGGTGCATTCTGGGCGTGCTGGTCTTACAGGGAGGTGTGTTCAGGTGCATTCTGGGCGTGCTGGTCTTACAGGGAGGTGTGTTCAGGTGCATTCTGGGCGTGCTGGTCTTACAGGGAGGTGTGTTCAGGTGCATTCTGGGCGTGCTGGTCTTACAGGGAGGTGTGTTCAGGTGCATTCTGGGCGTGCAGGTCTTACAGGGAGGTGTGTTCAGGTGCATTCTGGGCGTGCTGGTCTTACAGGGAGGTGTGTTCAGGTGCATTCTGGGCGTGCTGGTCTTACAGGGAGGTGTGTTCTTACAGGTCTTACAGGGAGGTGTGTTCAGGTGCATTCTGGGCGTGCTGGTCTTACAGGGAGGGTGTGTTCAGGTGGATTCTGGGCGTGCTGGTCTTACAGGGAGGTGTGTTCAGGTGCATTCTGGGTGTGCTGGTCTTACAGGGAGGTGTGTTCAGGTGTATTCTGGGCATGCTGGTCTTACAGGGAGGTGTGTTCAGGTGCATTCTGGGCGTGCTGGTCTTACAGGGAGGTGTGTTCAGGTGCATTCTGGGCGTGCTGGTCTTACAGGGAGGTGTGTTCAGGTGCATTCTGGGCGTGCTGGTCTTACAGGGAGGTGTGTTCAGGTGCATTCTGGGCGTGCAGGTCTTACAGGGAGGTGTGTTCAGGTGGATTCTGGGCGTGCTGGTCTTACAGGGAGGTGTGTTCAGGTGCATTCTGGGTGTGCTGGTCTTACAGGGAGGTGTGTTCAGGTGTATTCTGGGCATGCTGGTCTTACAGGGAGGTGTGTTCAGGTGCATTCTGGGCGTGCTGGTCTTACAGGGAGGTGTGTTCAGGTTTATTCTGGGCGTATTGCTATCTTGCGGCAGCAGAAAGTGATCGCACAAAAACCTGGTCTAAAGTCAGTAGGGCAGCATTTCATTGTTATTTTAACAGTGCATTAGTAAAATGCGCTTTGGCTCATGCACAGTGGGTGTATAAGATGCTTGTTACACACATACAGGGACGCACACACATGCAAAAGATTTAAAAAAAAGACATAATAGCAGTGCACTAAGGTCCAAACGCGCCTGTCTTTTAAAGGGAATGAGAGAGGACACTCTGCACTGAACGCTTCACGGTGTGTGCTTAGATTGTTAAAACATTTGTTTTGAGTGCATGTTTTAAAAAGAGATAATACTGAATGATTCCTGGTTTGACTCGGTCACTGGAGAGTCTCAGTATTTGCCCGCTCACATATGAGCACACACACCTCCCCCCTCCCCCCCACGTTTGAGACCAGCTTGTCTCCCATCAGTTAGGGATTTTCTGGTAGCGATGGTCTCATTACTATTCCATTCACCAGCCCAGGGAAAGCCCTCTGTCCTTTACGGTCGTCGTGGTGATGGATGTCTTGGATGTCAATCAGGAGATGAGCTAACTGAGATGTCAGAGAATCTCTACAGGGGAATCTTTGGCCTGTTTGAGCTTTTCCCAGAAGCACCCTCACATTTGTACAGTCTCGCACATTCTCAGTACAATCAGTCTCTCGCTGTTGGTTGAATTACCATGGGAGTCTGGAATGATGTGTTCCATGCTGACATGACAAGAAGCCAAATCAAAGTCATTGTTATTAAAACATACTGTATATCAGTGTTTCCTCTATGGTGATATGTTGATGGCGGCCCGCCAAGGTAAAATTTCTGCCTCCATGGTATCAGAAATAGGGCAGACGCACATCAGGCTTTCTCTTTCTCGTAGGTTTTAGTTTATGACTATCACCAATAAATGAAACCCAAATTAGCATGTTTCAAAGTTGTCTAGATCACAGATCTTCAACAGGGGGTCTGGGACCCCTAGGGGTTCCTCAGAATTTTTTTTTTTTTTTTAATATGTCTGGAAATATACATGAATGTGGATCCAACGTAATAAACTTAGCACAAAAAGTAATAACATTTTAAGTTAGTAAGATTATTTCTCTGTGGTAACAATGCTTTTTGGCAATACATCTTGGAAAGCCTGTTTAGTTCCCTTTCAAATGGCGCCACATTGTGAGGAACATGCATTTGTGGGATGAGCAGCACCACTGAGTATGTGGGTTGCGCCCATGAAAAACAAATGTAAATGGACTGTTCTTATATAGCGCTTTTCCAGTCTTACCAACTACTCAGAGCACTTTTACATAGTACAGGAACCATTCACACACATTCATACACTGTGGCCAAGGCTGCTGTACAAGGTGCCACCTGCTCATCAGATACACACTCACACATATTTACACTCCGATGGCGCAGCATCAGGTAACTTGGGGTTCAGTGTCTTGGCCAAGGACACTTCGACATGGGACTGCAGAGCCGGGATCAAACCACCAACCTTCCGATTGGCAGGCAACTGCTACTGCTGAGCCACAACTGCCAAATATTGCCTGCCATTGCCAAACAGGTTATTTTGCTGTTGTTATTGACACTTGTTTAAGCTTTTGGTACCCCCAATAAGGTGCCTGATTGGCACCTGTTTGTGACAGAGTGACCAACACAACCACGTTGGCTGACATGCGACAAATGCTGGGTGAAGAATGGGATGCCATCCCACAGCAGTGTGTGACCAGGCTGGTGACCAGCATGATGAGGAGGTCCCGGGCTGTGTATGGTTGTTCTACACGCTACTGAGGCTCCTGTTTGGGAAATTAATACATTGTTAAATTGCCAATATGTCTTGTTTCTTCAAACGTAATCATCCAATCCACCAAACACCAAACGAGTCAATAGCAGAATAAGCTGTTTGGCATTGGAAGAGATGATTTGGCAAGTTTTTTATGGGCGCAACCCACAGACTCAGCGCTGCCGCTCATCCCACAAATGCATGTTCCTCACAAATGTGCCACCATTTGAAAGGGAACTAAACAGTATACGAGTTATTGCCAAAAAGCATTGTTACCACAGAGAAATAATCTACAAACCACAAATTTACTTACTTTTTGTGCCGAGTTTAATAAAGAGAATTCTTTTTTTAATTTACACACCATGGATGATAGGCTTACTGGCCTATAAGCCATCCACTGATACAGTTAAGCTTAAGGATTTACTGTGCCACATTAACTAGGGCTGCACAATATGAGGACAATACCTAATTGCAATTACTTTGACTGATATTGCAATTCACAACATTTGAATAAAATGATCAATTTTGTGTCTTTCTTATTTTCATTGAAAAATATTAAAATGAAATTGATTATAGCGTGATTTTTGCGAGGACTAATTCTGTGGGATAGTCGGCTCAGACGTCTCTGCATCACAATACTTAATTCAGAATGGTTTGACAAATATTTTGCCTTTTACAAATATCACCTGAGATTTGGATATTGCATTAGGCCATATTGCAATTTTGATACAATTGCAATTCCCTAATTGTAACAATAAAACAGGATGTATAACCATTTTTTTTAAAAAGCGTAGTATTGTATGCACCATAAAAAGGTATGTGTAAAGGCTTTAGCCTGCCACGTTATTGTAGGTCCACTTTAATGCAACTCATTTTTAGACAATATATGCAGTAAAAGGTCCTGCTCCTTCTCTTTTATCAGCTAAGGGGTCCTTGGCCTAAAAAACCCTGTTGACGACCCCGATCTAAAGATTAGAACAGGCTATCTTGCTTTACCAAAGCCTCTGTAACCCCTGAGCGTAAGCTCCTGTACTCCAGGAGTAGTCAGCAACATCGTGTCAGTCTTAGTTCCACACCATGTCATGCATGACCATTAGGCAGCTACGGTGTAGCTACAGTAATTGGCTCAGTGAAAGCTCACCGGTGGAAGAGTTCTTACCTCTGCTGCCTTCATCTTCCTCTTCCTCATTAAAGTGAAAGAGACAGCCTCGCTCAGAGGAGCTGAGCATCAGTGCCATGTCTGCCAGCAGATGCATCTGATAATCATGGTTTGAGACTGTCCAGTGTGCACATTTAAAACAGTGAAACATTTTTAGTGATGTAATGTCAATAACTCCAGAGTATTATCTTATGATATCAATGGTTATTTTAGGGTTTTATTGGCATTTTTAAGCCACACTGCACTGGGAGACACTTAAAGAAATCTTTGCTTTTTGAGGCTGATACATTAAAAAAGAAGAAGCATACAATTTAATAACTAACATAGAGCTTCATTTATTCCCATCCCCACATTGTGTTACTTGCATTTTTTATGTTAAATACAAATTTTGTTGGGTCTAGTCTATGCAAATCGGAAAAGCTGAAATGTCTACTATAATATTTACTCCAAATTCACATTACTGAATTCATTCAAAACTATTTTCTTTATTAGTCAAAGGAGAAGCTGCAAACCTGGGCTCTAAGCTATAGCAAGCTTTTACGATGACCATAAGAACTCTGTAGCGGAATATAGGCTCACATTATTATTATTATTTCAGAAGTGTGGATGTCCACTCATGAACCTCCATGCAGCATGTTTTATCCACAGCTGGATCTCTAGCATGATAGAGAATCAAAGTGAATATTGTTAATAATGTATCTTTTGTAGGAGTATATAAGCTCTGAGGATGCATTTATGTAGATGCATCTATTTTTAAATATGATGAACATGATATATTTGGACCATTAGCTAACTGTGCCACCATTTAGTAGCTTATTATGCCAAATGCCCTACAAGGCTATGCAGAAGACCAACGATTTAAGAAAATAATCCAATTGCGATATTTCTGACAGATTTCGCAATTATGATTCGATTTGTGATTATTATTAAAGTTTAGCTGAAGTTTTGTCTGTGTAACAGATGAAACATGTCATAAAACATAACATGAGTCCTCATCATAACCGCTCTAATGTTACACCAAACATTCCACTAAATATTGCATATTAAATGAATCGAGGCCTTCTCGATTAGCTAATCGCATTCTTTTAAATTTCGATCCGAAAACGATTAATCGTTCAGCCCTCAATTTTTTGCAAATTCAATCTATAAAAACTGATTTATTTCAAGATTCATACAAATGTCAGACGTGCAGGATCTACTTTGAAACGGATCTATTGAAAGACCCAGACTAACTGATACCTGAGTTTTAATCAAAGACTGGTATTGGTCGTATTGGCGTACACCCAGTGTGTTGTCAGGGGCCATTGAAATGGACTGGACAGCATGCTTGTACTGATGAGTGTGTGTCTATACTAGGGCTGAACAATATTGTGTTTTAGCATCGACATCGCGATGTGCGCATTGCGCGATATTCACATCGCAGGACGTTACGATGTTGAGGCTAAAACCTTTTTGTTGCTTGATAGAAAAGTAAATTCTCACTGTTCTCCTTTTACATAATTTTTACCGGCCGACCCTTCCCCTTTAAGACAGGTAGCCATGTGGGCAGCGTGTGTATGTGACGTTAGTCCGACGGGGTTTGTTATGGGAAGTGAGTCTCTCCGTGTGTAGTAAAGTCCCGTAGGCAGCAGCTGCCGCTGACACTGTGATGTCATAGTTTAGATGGGTAGTCAGTGAAGCTACAGTAGTCAGTGTTTTATGTTCGCTGCAAATACAAACAAAATCACCTGATTAATGCAACATAATCACGTCTCCCGGCCATTTCCCCCCCCAGAAAGCTGCTACCAGCCAGGCTAAAGCTAATATAGTTAGCCTAAAGAAACAAGCAGAACGCTGCTACCAGCCAGGCTAAAGCTAATATAGTTAGCCTAAAGAAACAAGCAGAACGCTGCTACCAGCCAGGCTAAAGCTAATATAGTTAGCCTAAAGAAACAAGCAGAACGCTGCTACCAGCCAGGCTAAAGCTAATATAGTTAGCCTAAAGAAACAAGCAGAACGCTGCTACCAGCCAGGCTAAAGCTAATATAGTTAGCCTAAAGAAACAAGCAGAACGCTGCTACCAGCCAGGCTAAAGCTAATATAGTTAGCCTAAAGAAACAAGCAGAACGCTGCTACCAGCCAGGCTAAAGCTAATATAGTTAGCCTAAAGAAACAAGCAGAACGCTGCTACCAGCCAGGCTAAAGCTAATATAGTTAGCCTAAAGAAACAAGCAGAACGCTGCTACCAGCCAGGCTAAAGCTAATATAGTTAGCCTAAAGAAACAAGCAGAACGCTGCTACCAGCCAGGCTAAAGCTAATATAGTTAGCCTAAAGAAACAAGCAGAACGCTGCTACCAGCCAGGCTAAAGCTAATATAGTTAGCCTAAAGAAACAAGCAGAACGCTGCTACCAGCCAGGCTAAAGCTAATATAGTTAGCCTAAAGAAACAAGCAGAACGCTGCTACCAGCCAGGCTAAAGCTAATATAGTTAGCCTAAAGAATCAAGCAGAACGCTGCTACCAGCCAGGCTAAAGCTAATATAGTTAGGCTAAAGAAACAAGCAGAAAGCTGCTACCAGCCAGGCTAAAGCTAATATAGTTAGCCTAAAGAAACAAGCAGAACGCTGCTACCAGCCAGGCTAAAGCTAATATAGCTAGCCTAAAGAAACAAGCAGAACGCTGCTACCAGCCAGGCTAAAGCTAATATAGTTAGCCTAAAGAAACAAGCAGAACGCTGCTACCAGCCAGGCTAAAGCTAATATAGTTAGCCTAAAGAATCAAGCAGAACGCTGCTACCAGCCAGGCTAAAGCTAATATAGTTAGCCTAAAGAAACAAGCAGAAAGCTGCTACCAGCCAGGCTAAAGCTAATATAGTTAGCCTAAAGAAACAAGCAGAACGCTGCTACCAGCCAGGCTAAAGCTAATATAGCTAGCCTAAAGAAACAAGCAGAACGCTGCTACCAGCCAGGCTAAAGCTAATATAGCTAGCCTAAAGAAACAAGCAGAACGCTGCTACCAGCCAGGCTAAAGCTAATATAGTTAGCCTAAAGAATCAAGCAGAACGCTGCTACCAGCCAGGCTAAAGCTAATATAGTTAGCCTAAAGAAACAAGCAGAAAGCTGCTACCAGCCAGGCTAAAGCTAATATAGTTAGCCTAAAGAAACAAGCAGAAAGCTGCTACCAGCCAGGCTAAAGCTAATATAGTTAGCCTAAAGAAACAAGGGGTCCGTCTGTCCCAACGTTACGGTTCAGAGCTGCGACGCTGGAAATGTAACAATGATCTACTACAGAAGTCTGTGTCTGGTCTAACGTCATTTCCACTGATTTAACTGTTCTTGGGTATACAGTGTGTTGGTAGTGCGTGTGACATGCAGCTCTGATCCATTAATCAAACTAACGACCCCCGCTAGTCGACCGCAACCTGACATTTAGAGGAAGCAACATGCAGTCACTGTCATACACGTTAGCCTGGATTGATTATTATATGAATACAATGGTGTCATGCTAGTCCACCAGCGTAATTCTACCTGATGTCCCTCTCCAAAACCACTTCAGAAGAGTAACATTGGTAATGTCGTCTTTTAAAAATAGTTTTTTCTTTTTTCATATTGCAATATATATCGCGGGGAAAAAAAAATATCGCAATGTAAGATTTTTCCAATATCGTGCAGGCCTATTCTATACGCTTGTTCTTTGGGTGCTGTCTGACTATAATCATTGAAACACTTGGGTTTAGTTGGAGGACATGCATTCGTCTATGAAAGCAAGATAAAAAGTGAGTTTTAAAGGTCCCATGGCATGTAAATGTCACTTTATGGGTTTTTTAAATATTAATGAGTTCCCCCAGCCTGCCTATGGTACCCCAGTGGCTAGAAATGGAGATAGGTGTAAACCGAGCCCTGGGTATCCTGCTCTGCCTTTGAGAAAATGAAAGCTCAGATGGGCAAATCTGGAATCTTGCCCCTTGTGAGGTCATAAGGGGCAAGGTTACCTCCCTTTTCTCTGCTTTGCCCACCCAGAGAATTTGGCCCCCCCATGAGAGAGCGACATCATGGCCTTCAAACAAGAAAAGTGGCAGTTGGTCAAGGCCACACCCCCACTCCAACTTATTTAAGTGTTTGGTAAATTATTAAATACAGTCGAAGAGGGTTTGACATGCCATTTCAATTCTTATCCTTTTGCTACTAGTGAAATTTCCTTTAGGGGCTGGCTAAAACCTCCTTTGGGGGGCGTCAAAAATCCCTCTATGCAGGAAAACCCCTGGTCAGACTTTACAGTGTAGGGGAGAGCCGGGACGATTGAAACGCGGGACGGATGAAACATTCCAGTTTTCTCCGAGTACAATGATGATAGACAGACTTCCTTAGGTCTGAACATAGAGCATGTTACCCTCCTCCTATCAGCCAAATATCTCCCTGTTATTTCCTTTTATCGCGGAGTTACAGCCGATAAACGAGTTTTGATGGTCAAAAGTAAACTTCATTAGCGGTCACATTTTTTCGATTATTAACGAGGGTTTTTCATTTAAAGGTTTGACTACATGCTCATTCAGTAGACCAGTTAGTGTTCTCCACAATCCCAGACTTTCGTATTGCATGCTTGTTTACATGAGAAGCAAAACAGGTTGTAATGACATGTGTCTATGTCGGGACGGATGAAACAGCTGTTTCAACTGTCCCCGACCTGGCTGGAACTCCATGGATTTTAAGTAAATGCACAAATATCTGTGTTTATACAATTATTTATGGAGGTGAGACATGGAAAAGCAGTTTTAGAAAGATGAAAATATATTTCAGCCCACCAGGTAGGGGGGGTCTAGTTTTCCCATGTTATCCTATGGAGACTGACGGGCTGGGGCGCGTTATTTTTATGTCCAGTGGTCTAACCCACGTAAAAACCTAGTGAAACGATATATTCCACAATAGAAACATGATATAAATGGAAAAACCAACTGTTCTAGCTATAAAAATGTCATAATCATCCACAGTGCATGATATTTCAATAACCGCTTCATACGCGCTGCAGGATGACGGCAATGAGTTGTTAACAGACATTCACAAAGACGTATAGCCCTGCAACAATCTATCTAAATTAACACCTTTTGGAAGTGCCATCCATCATATACAGTAAAATATTAAAGTTGTTGGAAGTTTATATGGATTAAACTGTATGTTTCATTCGTCCCCGCATGCTGTTTCATCCGTCCCGTCCAGGAGGGACGGATGAAACATTACGCACGTCCCACTTTTGCGGTAATAACTCCTCAACGGTTTTGTTCAAAGCTGAAAATGCAACTGTATTTGACAGATGACACGTGTAGGTCGCTAGTGACAAAATATCAGCTTTCAGTGTGATACGACCGCTTTGTAAATTACGTTTAATTAAAAAGTGTTTCAACTGTCCCGGCTCTCCCCTACACCTTCAAAAGTAGTATTGAGTACTGATGGAGGAGGTAAAATGCTGCCCTCAGTGTATTTGGAGCATGTGGCCAAGCATTACACATTGCACCTGTAACTAGGGTTGGGTACTGAACCACTACCAACCGAATCAGATCAGTACTATCGAATATTGGTTCACGTAAAATCAAACGGTGCCAAATATCGGTACCTGAGAGTAAGCGTAAATCTCATGTCACACACACGGTTCTGCAGTTTTGTTAGCGTCCCAGAGAGTCCCGGCAGTGACGTTAACCTACTGTATTTTCAAGTGCGGTTGCAGTTTTCAGATATTAACGGCGAGACGAAAGCAGTTGTGGTGCTGTGGACATTACACATCCTGTGAGACAAGCAGGCACAACAGTGGTTTCTATGCCCTGGGGACTGACTTACAGGCTGAGATTGGAAGACAAGGCAGCTTTATTTCTACAGCACCTTTCAGCAACAAGACAACTCAGAGTGCTTTACATGAAACATTAAAGAGCAATTAATATAGTCACGATGAAAATAAAACAGGCTAAAAAAGACCAATGTACAAATACTATAATGAAAGTTGAATAATTATTTAATTTAACAGGTTAAGGGACAGGTTTGGGAAGAGAGAGGGTATTTTTATTTAATCTGTCTAAATTTTAAATTATTCTAAATAAATACTAATCTAAGTAAAAAGGAAGAATAGGTTTGGAATTATTTTTACAACTGAAATATCGGTACTGATATTGGCTCAGATGTGAAAGGTACCCAACGCTACCAGTAACCACACTGAGAGGGAACTACCGTTCACTGTGTTCAGAACTCACACAGCTACCTGCTGCTGCCCATGTGGAGTAGTATTTTACATAACCAAATAATGTCTCTCCTTCCCTCTCTCACAGTGCGGCTCCATGACAGCATATCTGAGGAAGGATTCCACTATCTGGTCTTTGACTTGTAAGTGCGGGATTTTTATTTTGCATATCACATGCACATTCACTCCCCACGGTTAGACACGTGCTGGACACACAGGATCACACGTTGACATGATAAAGGTAGCCGACAGCTGCCAATCACATGAGCTGTCACTGAGGCACTATGGGAGATGGGGTAGTTCACCTCCTGCGTTGGTTTGCCGCGTCTTTGCTCCTTCTGTTTCTGCAACACCATGTGCTCAGCCATCACACACACACACACACTCACGCACATACACACACACACACACACACGCTGAGACAGTTCAAGCAAGCTTGATTCTCGAGGGTAGATTACTTTATTCACTCATCTTTTTATTTTATTGACATTAGTTCTTTTCCTCGTGACAACTTAAAAAAGCCCTTCAAAAGCTTTAAATAAGAAATCGCATAAAATTTCTTGTTTTTTTCCCGCTATGTCATACAGATGTGTTCTGTTAAAACAAATCTGTAGAAATATAGATGGAATACATTTTATTATTTTTACATTTGATGTATTATTTTGTTATCCTTTTGATCTGAGGGATTGAGTGTTTAGGACAGCCTACAGGTAGGGAAGCAACATCATTTAGTCCTTTTTTTCTTCTTCTTTTTAAATAGTATGAGCATTAAGATCAGGAATAATGCTTTGGTGCTAATGATTTCAGCATCAACATCGTGTCAGTCTTTGTTCCACACCATGTCATGCATGACCATTAGGCAGCTACGGTGTAGCTACAGTAATTGGCTCAGTGAAAGCTCACCGGTGGAAGAGTTCTTACCTCTGCTGCCTTCATCTTCCTCTTCCTCATTAAAGTGAAAGAGACAGCCTCGCTCAGAGGAGCTGAGCATCAGTACCATATCTGCCAGCAGATGCATCTGATAATCATGGTTTGAGACTGTCCAGTGTGCACATTTAAAACAGTGAAACGAGCATTTTTTATGTTAAATACAAATTTTGTTGGGTCTCCAAATTCACATTACTGAATTCATTCAAAACTATTTTCTTTATTAGTCAAAGGAGAAGCTGCAAACCTGGGCTCTAAGCTATAGCAAGCTTTTATGATGACCATAAGAACTCTGTAGCGGAATATAGGCTCACATTATTATTATTATTTCAGAAGTGTGGATGTCCACTTATGAACCTCCATGCAGCATGTTTTATCCACAGCTGGATCTCTAGCATGCTAGAGAATCAAAGTGAATATTGTTAATAATGTATCTTTTGTAGGAGTATATAAGCTCTGAGGATGCATTTATGTAGATGCATCTATTTTTAAATATAATATATTTGGGCTGAACGATTTAATGACTCAATGGCGGCAAGTACTTTGTCAGCTGGGACACTAACAATCCTCCGTCCTCCGGCGTGCTCGCTAAGGGAGCCACTGGCGCCAACTGGGCCTCCCCCCGTCGATGTGTTTTTTGTCGTTTTGGGCTTCACCATCATTGATAGTTGATTTGGGTCACATAGCGTGATATTTATAAAATATGCAATGAAGTTACAAGGTGAACTGCATTTGACTTGTTTGTGACAGTTTTGACATAAAACTGAGTAGCTAGCAGAAAATTGCGACTAAATATTGGTATGTTGGTATTTTTCTTCAGTCTCTTATTAGTTTTCATGTATGCCTACAATGAGTCCCAAAAGTCCCAGCAGTGAATGTGCTTTGTATTCATCAACCGTTTCTTTTGCTGTCTTTCTCCATTATGGTACATCCACATTTTCTAAATGTGTTGATGAAGCAATCCCTATAATTTCCTCATTGTAACCCTAATATCCTGGGCCTTCTCTGTCGCTTGCCTTCTTCTCTCCCTCCTTCCCGTCACTCTCCCCCATTCCTCCTCTCTCCTGTGTACTGTCAGCTGTTGTTTGCCATCTAGCGTGGCAGCCAGGAAGAAAATGGCAACAAATTAGACTTGGGCGATATATATTGTCTATGATAATATCATCATTGGTGTGTTAACAATGTGCAAATTGACATTATCTAGTATTTCAAACCCTTCAAAACATGCATTACTGTAGAAGGGGCAACAAAGATGGCGGCACATGATTGTGCAGCGGCTCCTAGCTCTCCGGTCTCCCATGTCGAGTACAGCCACTGAACTAATATAGGACTATGATACAACACAGCTGTTCTGACAGCCTTCCAGGCAGCTCATAACATCTCGAATGACATAGCCAGACCACCGGGCACTCGGTGGGTTGGACTGAGCATAGCAACAAACAACTGCTGAATGATTATCACCGAAACCTGGCTGAAGCCCCTCATCCCGGGCGCCGTGCAGCTAGCAGGCCGAGTTAGCTACCGACAGGATCGACACATGAACTCTGTCAAGACATGAGGAGGAGGACTGTGCATTTTTGTGCATAATAATGGAGTACCATCAACAGGATCGTTGCCCAGCACTCCTCACTTGACCTGGAAGCCTTGTTGGCCATATGCAGACCATTTTATTTACCAAGAGATCACACTGTAGTGACTGTTACTGCTGTTGACATAGCCCCCAATGCTAACGTTAGCACAAGTTTGGCTAACCTACTAACCATAGTCAACAAAGTGCAGCGCGATCATCCGGAGGGGATACATATTGTAGCACGGGACTTTACCAAGGCGTCCTTACAGTCTGTACTCCCCAGCTTTTTCCAACATGTTCATTGTGCTGCTAGAGGAAAGAATACACTCGGGACTATTGGACCTGAGGGTAAATTTGTCTTGGACATAGTGCTTCAATCTGTTGCTTCACAACATAAACATGTAACCGAAAAAAGCATTCTGAAATCCACTAAAAATAAAATGAACATGAGATCAACAAAACGTAAAAGAACACGTTGCAGCACAGACAACACAACATCCTAAGAATTGACTGTAATAATTAAAGTGCGAAGTGCAGGTGTATTTATTGCACCCCTGCTCTGCTGTTCTAAGATGTAGTGTTGGAGTTAAGCAGCTTACCCACTGCACAGGAGGTCGAGTTACTCCCGTCCCGTCATTCGTTCCATTCGTTTCCACGGTAAGAACGCGCTGGATCAGAGAAAATCCTAATCCATGTTTGATTCCCGTCGCTGCTGAATGAAGGCCACCGAGACTCTGCACACCTTCCAGCTGGATCTGTCACAACCCCAAAGTGATTCAAAGTTGCATGAAACTTTAATATGGAAACCCCTGAAGACTCAGAGTGGTAATGGAAAAGGTTTTGCCTTTAACTAGCCTTCAAGTCATTCCCCATGTTTTGAGCACATTGACCCGCTGGCCCACTTTAAAGTCTTCAAATTTCCTCCATTGTTACACACGAAGATCAGTTTGCTCTACATGGTTAGTATGGCTAGGGAACTTAACTAACAGAAGTGAAACATTAAGAGATATCCTGGCTTTCCATTCTTCTGGATCATACACTTATTAGGGCCGGGACATTAAGATTTTGTCCCGATTTGAATCTTTCCCGATACATTACTACTTTAACCAAAATAAAATAATACCCTTCTAGTGACAATATGTCATGAGACATTTCTAAAAAGAGTGTTTTCTAAGAAGAATGCACATCACAAGTCTGACGTTTGATTCCTTTTTAAAGAAGATAACATGGATTTTCTGCTTTTTCTGCTGGAAACGGGTATGATGTAGTCGCCGTCGGCCGTACCGTATAAACACAAACTATTTAGGTCAGTTGGTAAAAATAAAAAATTCTAGTATTGATTCTAGGGGAAAGAATTGTTTCTATAAATGGTCCCAAAAAAATCACGATACATACAATTTTCGAGTAACTTTCTTTATTTTTATGTAACTAAGTACTTCAGTCCAAATGTTGAGGTACTTGTACTTCACTTGAGTCTTTTCTTTCCATGCCACTTTCTACTTCTACTCCGCTACATTTCAGAAAGAAATATTCTACGTTTTACTCCTCTACATTAATCTGACAGCTTTAGTTACTAGTTACTTTAGTTACTCCACTACATTCATCTGACAGCTTTAGTTACTAGTTACTTTAGTTACTAGTTACTTTAGTTACTAGTTACTTTAGTTACTCCTCTACATTCATCTGACAGCTTTAGTTACTAGTTACTTTAGTTACTCCACTACATTCATCTGACAGCTTTAGTTACTAGTTACTTTAGTTACTCCACTACATTCATCTGACAGCTTTAGTTACTAGTTACTTTAGTTACTAGTTACTTCAGTTACTCCTCTACATTAATCTGACAGCTTTAGTTACTAGTTACTTTAGTTACTCCACTACATTCATCTGACAGCTTTAGTTACTAGTTACTTTAGTTACTAGTTACTTTAGTTACTAGTTACTTTAGTTACTCCTCTACATTCATCTGACAGCTTTAGTTACTAGTTACTTTAGTTACTCCACTACATTCATCTGACAGCTTTAGTTACTAGTTACTTTAGTTACTCCACTACATTCATCTGACAGCTTTAGTTACTAGTTACTTTAGTTACTAGTTACTTCAGTTACTCCTCTACATTAATCTGACAGCTTTAGTTACTAGTTACTTTAGTTACTCCACTACATTCATCTGACAGCTTTAGTTACTAGTTACTTTAGTTACTAGTTACTTCAGTTACTCCTCTACATTCATCTGACAGCTTTAGTTACTAGTTACTTTAGTTACTCCACTACATTCATCTGACAGCTTTAGTTACTAGTTACTTTAGTTACTCCACTACATTAATCTGACAGCTTTAGTTACTAGTTACTAGTTACTCTAGTTACTAGTTACTTTAGTTACTCCACTACATTCATCTGACAGCTTTAGTTACTAGTTACTTTAGTTACTAGTTACTTTAGTTACTCCTCTACATTCATCTGACAGCTTTAGTTACTAGTTACTTTAGTTACTCCACTACATTCATCTGACAGCTTTAGTTACTAGTTACTTTAGTTACTAGTTACTTTAGTTACTCCTCTACATTCATCTGACAGCTTTAGTTACTAGTTACTTTAGTTACTAGTTACTTTAGTTACTCCTCTACATTCACCTGAAAGCTTTAGTTACTAGTTACTTTAGTTACTCCACTACATTCATCTGACAGCTTTAGTTACTAGTTACTTTAGTTACTCCACTACATTCATCTGACAGCTTTATTTACTAGTTACTTTAGTTACTAGTTACTTTAGTTACTCCTCTACATTCACCTGACAGCTTTAGTTACTAGTTACTTTAGTTACTAGTTACTTTAGTTACTCCACTACATTCATCTGACAGCTTTAGTTACTAGTTACTTTAGTTACTCCACTACATTCATCTGACAGCTTTAGTTACTAGTTACTTTAGTTAGTAGTTACTTTAGTTACTCCTCTACATTCATCTGATAGCTTTAGTTACTAGTTACTTTAGTTACTCCACTACATTCATCTGACAGCTTTAGTTACTAGTTACTTTAGTTACTAGTTACTTTAGTTACTAGTTACTTTAGTTTTAGTTACTTTAGTTCCTCTACATTCATCTGACAGCTTTAGTTACTAGTTACTTTAGTTACTCCACTACATTCATCTGACAGCTTTAGTTACTAGTTACTTTAGTTACTCCACTACATTAATCTGACAGCTTTAGTTACTAGTTACTCTAGTTACTAGTTACTTTAGTTACTCCACTACATTCATCTGACAGCTTTAGTTACTAGTTACTTTAGTTACTAGTTACTTTAGTTACTCCTCTACATTCATCTGACAGCTTTAGTTACTAGTTACTTTAGTTACTCCACTACATTCATCTGACAGCTTTAGTTACTAGTTACTTTAGTTACTAGTTACTTTAGTTACTCCTCTACATTCATCTGACAGCTTTAGTTACTAGTTACTTTCCTGCACACTAAACACATGTAGTTTATGAAATATGATGTTGATTATGAAGTAACCTAGCAACAATCCAACAGCCTCCAGGTCCAGCTGAGATATGAGACCATTAAACACACAGCTGGTCGGATGCTTTACTCTTTCTACAATGGGAGGAGAGTTTTTTTACTTTTAATACTTTAACTACCTTTTCCTGATGATTCTTACACACTTTTACTGGAGGAGCACTTTCAATGCAGGACTTTTACTTGTACCCGAGTATTTCTTACAGTGTGGTATTAGTCCTTTACTTAAGTAATGGATCTGAATACTTCTTCCACCGCTAATTATTACTGCACCTCCATCCTATTATAGCTATTCCAGTCGGCATTGCTCACTAGGAAAAGCTCTCTGGCTTTTAGCCATACCCTCATGGAAAGAACTGGAAACTTCCTCCAGCTGAACAAACAATGTCCACATACCGTATGACCATATCTGCTGAAATATGTTATTGTAGCGATTTCAACATAGATATATCCTTCTTTTGACCCAGTTGTTCTGAACACAGAAAACCCTTTTCTGGAAGATATCCCTTACCCAACAACATAATCAAGTCTTCTTCCCCTCTCCAGATGCAGAAATGAACATCTGTGATTTGACAGTTCACTTCTTTTCCAGACATGCATGCCTTTTTTTATTAACCTGTCCATGTGTGTCTCTCTCGTGCAGAGTTACCGGTGGAGAGTTGTTTGAGGACATTGTTGCCAGGGAGTACTACAGCGAAGCTGATGCCAGGTCAGTGTAATGCTCCGTTGTATTATTGTATGGATATTTCTGAGTTTACTGTATACATGTGATGTGAAACCATTTGAATCTACTATGGCACCAAAGGCATATTCAAGCAGATACGCACTAAGGAACAGGTAACAAAATGAGATCCATACAAAACATGAAATTGCATATTAATACCTGTCAGCTTGTATGTGAATTTATCATGCACACAGAAAAATACAACCCATCCTCATTATGCAGTGCATAAGTGTAGAGCTGGGCAATATGGAGGAAATCAAATGAGATATTTTTGAGTAAATACATCGATGGCAATATTGTAGGATTGATTAATATAAAATATTAACACAATGACATCACTTTACTGTAACGCAGCCTTTAAAACCAGGAAAACACTTATCATGATATCCAAAATCTAAGATGAGATCTGGCCTCATATATTGATGTTGATATACTATGGATATATTGCCCAGCCCTACATGAGTGTTTCCTGTTGTGCTGCCTTTGATATGCCTTTTATAGCCAAAACCTCTGTCCTTTGATTATGAATCCACTTTTCCCAATTTCACTTTCTGACTTTAGTTGACCAGTTATTAAAAATCCACTCAACATGCATATACCGCTTTAGATGTAAATGATCAGGCTTTTAGTGGAGGTTATTGACTTTTCAAAAATGATTTTAAAGATGACAGAGTCTTGTGTCCTTTGTGTTCTGTTTCTTCTTTACCTTTCTACTTAAATTGCTTTAAGAAACTGTGATGTGTTTCTTTCCAAGAGTGATTAACATCATTGTATTCAGCCCGAGACGCTGCAGCTCCCCTAAAAACACTTTAGTTTTTACATTTCTCTTTAGTTTTTATTGGGCGTTTAGCTGGTGAACTATAGCTTGACCCTACACACACACG
Organism: Etheostoma perlongum; assembly: GCA_026937815.1. Taxonomy (NCBI): domain Eukaryota; kingdom Metazoa; phylum Chordata; class Actinopteri; order Perciformes; family Percidae; genus Etheostoma; species Etheostoma perlongum. Next base: position 566,032 of record CM049389.1, on the reverse strand, counting down.
TTCATAGCAACAAAAATGACAGAAATCACAATGTATGATTTTTTAACTATTTATTTTTATGATACAGCTGCAAATAAGTATTTGGACACCTGAGAAAATCAATGTTAATATTTGGTACAGTAGCCTTTGTTTGCAGTTCCAGAGGTCAAACGTTTCCTGTAGTTCTTCACCAGGTTTGACACACTGCAGAAGGGATTTTGGCCCACTCCTCCACACAGATCTTCTCTAGATCAGTCAGGTTTCTGGGCTGTCGCTGAGAAACACGGAGTTTGAGCTCCCTCCAAAGATTCTCTATTGGGTTTAGGTCTGGAGACTGGCTAGGCCACGCCAGAACCTTGATCTGCTTCTTCCAGACCCTCCTTGGTTCTCCTGGCTGTGTGCTTCTGGGTCATTGTCATGTTGGAAGACCCAGCCTCGACCCATCTTCAATGCTCTAACTGAGGGAAGGAGGTTGTTCCCCAAAATCTCCCAATACATGGCCCCGGTCCTCCTCTCCTTAATACAGTGCAGTCTCCCTGTCCCATGTGCAGAAAAACACCCCCCAAAGCATGATGCTACCCCCCTCATGCTTCACAGTAGGGATGGTGTTCTTGGGATGGTCCTCATCATTCTTCTTCCTCCAAACACTGTTAGTGGAATTATGACCAAAAAGTTCTATTTTGGTGTCATCTGACCACATGACTTTCTCCCATGACTCCTCTGGATCATCCAAATGGTCATCGGCAAACTTAAGACGGCCTTGCCATGTGCTGGTTTAAGCAGGGGAACCTTCCGTGCCATGCATGATTTCAAACCATGACGTCTTAGTGTATTACCAACAGTAACCTTGGAAACGGTGGTCCCAGCTCTTTTTCAGGTCATGGACCAGCTCCTCCCGTGTAGTTCTGGGCTGATTTTCCAGCCTTGTGGAGGTGTACAATGTTGTCTCTAGTGTCTTTGGACAGCTCTTTGGTCTTGGCCATGTTAGTAGTTGGATTCTTACTGATTGTATGGGGTGGACAGGTGTCTTTATGCAGCTAACAACCTCAAACAGGTGCATCTAATTTAGGATAATAAATGGAGTGGAGGTGGACATTTTGAAGGCAGACTAACAGGTCTTTGAGGGTCAGAATTCTAGCTGATAGACAGGTGTTCAAATACTTATTTGCAGCTGTATCATACAAATAAATAGTTAAAAAATCATATATTGTGATTTCTGTATATTTCTTTTGTAGATTATGTCTCTCACAGTGGACATGCACCTCCGAGGACAATTTCAGACCCTCCATGATTTCTAAGAGGGAGAACTTGGTAAATAGCAGCGTGTTCAAATACTTATTTTCCTCACTGTATATATCTCATAGTTTATGAACCCAGGCTAAAGTTGACTAAAAGAGGAATAAAAAATCATCTGTTGGAAATTGATCTTAATTAAAAAAAAAAAAATTCCAACCTTCTTCTGGATTCTTTGTGAATGAATAATGTATTGTAAATAAATAAATGTTATTCCTTAAAATACAAGGGGCGGCAGTATACACCCCCCGCCCCCCGATGTTAAATTCCCATAGAGGCAGGCAGATTTTTATTATTAAAGGCCAGTTATTTCATGGATCAGGATACTATGCATCCTGATAAAGTTCCCTTTGGAATTAAAACATTTATTTACCATACATTCACAAAGAAAATTGGTGTCCTTAAAGGTTGGATTTTTCCTCATTTTTTTAATTAAGGCATTAAGAATTTCCAAAAGATAATTTTTTTATTTCTCTTTTTAGTCAACTTTATTTAAACTTATGAGCACTTCTGTGTATATTTCTTAAATTCGACTGAATGAGAGAATTACTGCCAGGACTTATCACACAGACATTGACATCTCCTCATCTCACTCTTGAAAAGAAAGCAAATGGTGGTATTTCCCAGAGTGTTGAATCATTCTCTCACATCTTGTCCGTTGTTATTCCATGTGTTTGCCGTGTTCTGTCAGCCTGTTGTTGTTCCAGTGTTTCCTGACATTTACCTGTTCTCCCTCTTCCTCTCCTCTTTTTGTTTCTGGCCCGGTCTCTCTCTCCTCCACAGTCACTGCATACAGCAGATTCTAGAAAGTGTAAATCAATGCCATGTAAATGGCATAGTGCACAGGGACCTTAAGGTTAGTAAGTGCCACAGTAACGGCTAAAAAGACCTGCCCATCTGCGGCACCTTTGCCTCTCTCCTCCGCTGCCTGATCCACTGACCAATTAACCTTTCACTAAAAACCACACCCCCTCCTCCACCAGTCAGCCTCACACGGCGCCAGCTGACAGGAGGGTTCAACATCCACCTGGTGCAGGGCCTTGTGGGCCGGTTGGCTGGAGAGGAGGCGGTAGGTCGGGTTCTATCCTGTCTGCCAGGGCACAAAGTGCACGTAGCATCCGTCCAGAACCATGCTCTGACACAGCCACTGAGAGGCTGTCACCTGAGGGAGGGGGGGGAAGAGGAGGAGGAATGATGTGTGAAACCTGTATAGATGTAGGACTCTATGTAAAAAACGTATGACACTAAATTTGTCCTAGTACCACAGTTTTGGATTTTATTATCAAAACACTGATGAGTACTGTGTGTGAACCTAAAGCCCCTCCACTGTCAGCAGTCAATGCACATCAGTTGTTAAAAGTAAATCGGATACATAAACGATTTACCGATTCTGCAATTATGATTTAAATCAGGCTCTGTTGCTGTACTAATAGTATTGATGGTGTACTGTACATAGAACTACTTTAAAACAATATATTTATATCAAGCAGAATCACAAACATACAGACCCCAGCAAGCGTCATGGAGATAAAAAAGAATGTCATAATTCATGTTCTCCATCTATTCAGTTGTGCACAAATGACTATGATGTACCAATATCGGTGCTGGAAAAACCTCAGATACCGCTTAAAATCCTGGTATCATATCGGCAAGTACGTGAGTCTATGCACTGATCCACCACACAATTTAACCCCGAAAACAACAACTTTAAAGTAGTTTTACTGTTTGCTAAGGTTTAGCTTTCCGCTAGCTCATTAGCGGACCAAACTGGAACTTTAGAAACGGTAGCCAAGTGGCGCTGGCAGCTACTTTTTTTTAAAGTGGGGAAGAAGAATTGAGTGTAAGTGAGTGTAGTCTCATATGGTCAGAGCTATCTCCACAGCGCTATCAGCGAGAAACATAATGCTAATCAGAGCTAACGTTAGCAAAATGTTCACAATCTGGCAATAATTCACACTTGAAAATCCTATCAGTGAAACGGTTATGTGTACAAACACCAGTTGTTTATTTAAGCAGTGTTTGTACACCAGGTCTGATTGGTTAAATACAGGTGCAGCAACATCATCTCAGGGCCAAGTGGAATGGTTAACGTTTTATTAACGTGTTTCTCAAATATAACACAGCACTGTTTAACGATCAGAATCCAAAACATAACGATATAACATTTTTAAATCCAAACTGAAAGTTAATTTTGACAGAATAAAAAGAGGAACAGAAGTCTCCCAGGGCTCAGCCTCCAGTCGGCCGGGGCTAACACGCCTTCTGCTCGGAGACTCGTGGAGAGAGCCACCCGTGTTTTTACAGCAGTAGACAGCAACGCAAACAACAATCGATTCTGATTGGTGACCGTGGCAACAAAAAAAACACATTTTGAACATTGAGTAAATGGGGTGTTTTGCCAAAGTGCCCCCCCATCATGGTTGCTCAGGCCTACACTGCTGCACCGTCTCTCTGCTAACACGGCCGGCTGCCCCCCCTCGAGTGTCCCAGCCAGCTCACAGACCGTGAGTGGGAGCTTGTCACTAACCCATGGCCCCCTGGTGTTTGCATGCAGTCATTGCATTCAGCAGATCCTAGAGGCTGTACTGCACTGCCACCAGATGGGCGTGGTCCACCGCGACCTCAAGGTGAGTACAGTCACCATGGAGACCACACGCATCCAGACTCTACACTTTCTTTTTGTCCCGTGGCCTCATACCCACAACACGGCTGACCTGGCTCTCCAATAATTATTTTCTGTTTGACTTCTTCTTGTATCTCTAACTCCATTCAGTCATATTACACCAAGACTTGGCCACTTCACTTGGAGGTGTTGGGTCATGTTTAGATAAAATATCTACTTGACACTGAGCCGTCAGTCCACCTGCCCCCACGAGGGCTTAAAGAGTGTTAATGAGCCTGTACATGAGACTGGCAGTCCTCCAGTTACTCTGCAGTTTTACACAGCAGTGCTGTCTCTATATGGGCCTTGTTAAAAAGCTGCAGCGACTAAGTAATATCTTACTGTTAGAGACAATCATATTGTAATATTATATATGATAGTTTTGACCAAATACCTTGATATCGATACCGCAACTATATTGTAGTGTTGACTTTTGGACACATGAGATTTTTGATAAATAACCATCAGTAATGTGGATATAATGAAAAGTGGGGAAAGGCCAATAATATTTAACAGTTACAACAGTCTGGTAAGATCAGAAAAGGACATCGCTTTACTGTAATGCAGCCTTCAAAACCAGGAAAAGACAAGACTTATGCCATATTCTGATATCCAAAATCTAATACGATATGAGGTCTCATATCACTATATTGATATAATATCGATATATTGGCCAGCTCTACATACTGTAATATATGATGGGTTTCCACAGTAATAAATAGTGTAAGGTAGGATCAATGTACACTGGTTTTTCAAGGCCGTTACAGATTATTAGTAGTTAATGAAGCTGATAACCGATATTTGGAACCAATATGCATTTACAGTGAAAATGATAATCTTTAAGTCAAAATTTTGGAATGTTACGATTTTCAATACAATACTTTGTTTGAATGTTTTAAGCATTTTTAATAAATGATCAACCTCCAACATAATCCCCAGTAACAGAGTCAGATAGTGTTGTGTGTGTGTGGGGGGGTGAAACCCAAGCATAACGGTTTAAATAGCTAAAGGTAATGGATAAACTTTGGATGAATATATATCTTTTTTTTTAATGGTGTTATACATTTGGAACACCTTATGAATTGATGATACATGGGTTCATCTAACAGGGTTGTGGGGGTATCTCGGCCCAAAAAGGTTGGGAACCACAGATCTAGACGCGCGCTGCTCTTTCACATGTCAACCTATGGTAGATGCTAGAATGTAGCCACCGGACAAGTCTCAACCAAGCGCATGCATGGTGGGCGGGGCCTGGCCAGATCCAGAAGTTCTCGGTGAGGAGAAACGAGTAGATGTGCTTCCAGCCAGTTACCAAAATATTGATCATAACAGAGTAGCTTTACATACTTTAAAATGTGTTTGGAGGGGGAAGTGGTACTGAAACACCGTAACTAACTGTAACTGGGTCATTAAACTGCAATTTTATTTATAGTGTCAAATTATACCAGATTTTACCTCAGGACACTCTACAGATAGAGTAGACCACGCTATAATCTACAGAGTATTTGGTGTGACGGTTTAAGGATACAGATGTAATATAGGGTCACTTGATGAAAAAGATTACTTCCATTACAATATGTTTGAGTGAGGTCAAATGTCTAATCATGCTGAAATGTAATTTTGACATTAGCAAACATTCATCCACTGTGTTCTCTACCTCTAATGCTGATTTTTCTCCCAGGGGCTGGCTCCCAGAGCTCTGATTTGCTAATCAAATGAGCCGTGTGTTTGAGGTTTGGTTTACACGTAGCGATAATGAGCTCAGAGTTTGCATTCGCCGACTGCTCTTTCTGTGCGCTCTGATTGGCTGTTTCCAAGCTGCAACGGCTCACTGCAGAAACAAAGACAAAACAAATACAAGCAAAACAAATTAGCAAGCTGCAGAGCATAGGCACTATGGAGAGCACTGTTTGCCACACTGTGTGTGTATTCATGTGATTTCATTTCCAGATACAGATTTTATGGTTTCCAAAACACACAAACATCCGCCCAGGAAAGCATAACATAGCTAGCTGTCTTGTAAAGTTCTTGTTAAGCTTTATGGTTTATGTGAAGAGACGCATGGATTTATTGCATGCTGTCTCTGTTTGTGGAGCAGTGATGGCACATTTAGTTGTACTTTAAAGCGCCCATATTATACTAATTTTCAGGTTCTTAATTTTATGTTGAGGCTGTACCAGAAAAGGTTTACATGGTTTAATTTTCAAAAAACACCATATATTTGTTTGTACTGCACAATGCAGCAGATCCTGTTTTCACCCTGTGTTTAGGTCTCTGTTTTAGCTCCAGAGTGAGACATCTCACTAGTTTTAGCTCCAGACGGAGATGTCTCGCATGTTTAGCTCCAGAGTGATACGTCTCACTTGTTTTAGCTACAGAGTGAGACATCTCACTTCTATACTATCTTTATTGAGAGTCGCACATGCTCAGTAGCTCGGTAAGATCCCATCAGCTAGATAACTCTTTCTCCAGCTTTGGTCAGTCCAAGGCAGGATTAGCTGGAAGACTGAAGACAGAGGACATTCAGAAACCGTATCTTGCTTTTGCTGCTTCCACAAGTTTGTATACATGTGGAAGCACCAGAGACACATAATTTTCATTTTTCTAACAAATCTCATTTTCCATAATGTGGGCACTATAAAACTGCTTGTTTCAGCTTCTCCTTAAAAACCACCAAGACAGGCTATTGGGTGGCAGTAGCTCAGTCCAGGTGCTCTTGAGCAAGGCACCGTACCACCCCAACCGCTCAGGGCGCTGGTCCAGCTGCCAGCCCACTCACTCTGACATCTCTCCATTACTGCATGTATAGGTCCTGAGCATGTGTGTGTATTTCAGGCCTGTGTGTGATTACTAACAAAGTGTGTACACAGAGTGTAAATTGTAATTTCCCCATTGGGGATTAATAAACAAATTAAAATTAAATTATTAATTAAAGTATACCTGTTAGCTCTTCTTTCTTTAGCATGGCACTTTATTTTTATTTCAGCCAAAATTAATGCTATCAATGCAAAACTTTAGATTCTTGTTTGCTATGACCCTCTAGTGGTCCCCCAACCATTTTACTTACATTTTCCACTAGGGGGTGCTACAAGAACAAAAAAAGTTTATATCCCATAAACGGCACATCCCATCTAGGGCTACTCCTGAGGCCCCACCTACAGTGGGGTACTAATTGGTTAAAGGGGGTGTGGCATATAGCCCACGTTTAGATTTACACACTACTATTCACTAAAGTCCATCCATCCATCTTCATCCGCTTACCCAGTAGCGGGGGCACACTAAAGTGAACAACTTTAAATTTACATGGCAGATGTACAATGGGTAATTGTAAATATATAGCACTTTTCTAGTCTTAACAACTACTCAAAGCACTTTTACATAGTACGGGAGCCATTCACACACATTCATACACTGTGACCAAGGCTGTCGTTACAAGGTGCCACCTGCTCATCAGATAAACACACACATTTAGGCACAACATCGGGTTCAATGTCTTGCGCAAGGACACTTTGACATGGGACTGCAGGGCCAGGGATTGATCCACCAACCTTCCGATTGTCAGGCAATAACCACTGAGCCACAGCCGTCCCCTAATTGAAGAAGAACTTAAAGAAGAGGCACTAGGTGGCAGAATGGTATTTTACAATTACTTTGAATGCACATGAGCTTACGAAGTTGCAGTTGAATGCACCATTAAGTCGGTGTTGTTTCTCGGCAGTGTCCACGGTGTCTCAAAGTGCAGCTAGTCTTCTCTGTGTCTTTAGCTGCGGATTGTTGCTGACATCCTGCTACTGGAATCCTTTCCAGTGAACTATAGGACTTTAGACCATTTAGCTGTTAGCGTTTAAGCCAGCTACTAGCTAATGGTAGGCTAGGGTTGCCTGCTGCCAAGTGTAATGTTAACTAGCCTCACATGCAGTGATGCTTCGGTTGTCTCTAATGTCCTTTTTGGAGGTATTTAAGTCATTTGGTCCGGTCTTCCGGCACTGGGTTTTGATTAGCCAACCCTAATGACATCTTCAGTAACGTGGCTTGTTGGTGATCTTGACCACATCCAGCACATTGCCATTAGTGAAATGTTTTTGGGTCAAATTTACATTCAATATGCTGTAAGTTTGACTGTGTTTGCATGCGTGGGGCTGTGGTTACCTTATCTGCAGGGCAGAGAGACGCACTAGGTAGCAACATTTTTTTTAGGTTTAGTCATTCATAAAAGAAAAAAGCAATGACGCATCCGCAGGTGTTAAAGCACACTGGGCGCCCTTCATCCATATCCTACCATCTGTGTGATATAAAGCAGATTATTTAGCACTTTATTAAAATCTCATAGTTCTGAAGCTTACAAGGAACAGTCTGATACTTTAAAGGGCAACTCTAGCGGGTGTATTACAGCTAGGGCTCAGTCATCTTCAGGAACCACAGTTGAAACTATCGCTGAGATCTTGGTACACAATGCCATCCCTGCAACAAAGATTGAAGAGCATTTGGGGATTCTATTGTTAACTTATAGAAAGTATGGCCATAACGACCACAATAAGACACAAGTTGAGAGTAAGAAAAGGGTGAGAAGGGGTTTTTGCTGTGGGCTGGGGTGAACTGGTGCTGATGACTGCATGATGCTGATAAGTGCCTAAAGCCCAAATCTTCTCTCTCCTCGTTTCCTTTTTACATTCTTTCCTTCCTTGCTCCTGAACTGCACGGCTCAGAATTCACACTTGCGCCGCTAACTGCTTAAGCAACATACAGCATTATGAACATGAACTTTGACTGATGAATTCAATTTATTGTAGTTAATGACATATTTCATGCCTTCTGGATTGAAAGCCTCACAGTATGAACAATATCTATGGCAGTGTATAAGCCGTATTGCCATCATTAATTCTGGGCCTCACAATCTATTTTCACCTCACGTACATTTGTTTTCAGAAGACTATTTCCATTATGTATGGATTTATAAATAAAAGATGCACTACAGCATGCAGGTTTGCCCTCATAAAAGTTTAAACATTTAGAGACCAACAACCCCGTTGACGTTCTCTAATGGGTATCTTTATGAAAGCTTTGGTTTGAATTATGTTTTTGTATTTTTTATTTGCTGCCACAATCGCTAACTACTGCGAGGGTTGCAATGAAATAATAAGCAAAAAGTTTATGGAATGCACAAGTGTAATTTTGGTCAGATCTTGTGCCTGACTGATGGGGACGGGATATCGATAAACCTTGTAATTTACGCATTTACAGCGTTGGCTATTATTTTTGCCAGCTTTCCTTCCTGTTGTACGGAGCAGTGACTGTATTGCGTGTGAATGTGTGCGTCGCTGGATTGGAAACCCTGGGTTGATGAACTAGTTGTTAACCCCGCCGTGTCACAGCTTATGCAGGACCGCGGTTGTTAGGTTAGTGAAGCCTGGCAGCGGAAATAAATCCAGGACATATGGATTTTGCTTCATAGTACAGGCCTCTGGTGTTCAATAAACCTCGAGTTTCTCTGTCTCCTCCCTCTGACACAGGGCTCTTTAATTTCCTCAGTCGTTCATTTAATCTGTATCGTGTGCATTTTAGCACAGTTTTGTCATCTGCATGGATAAAAGTTAATGAATTGGCTGTACATTATTTGCATGCAAGTGTAATTTTTGTTGCTCCTGCAAATTCACCCAAATTTGAGGGAGTCACCATCATGGATGGGCTTCTCCCTGCATCTCCAAGCAATTTGTATCTGAATGAGGTGCCTCCGGACTGGAGCACACTGATCAATTTGCAGCCTTCAATTGTGCAAACACCTCATAATGGAATTGTTAAGTGTGAAAATTGTGTCAATTGCTAATTCACAAGCAACAAGAAAGGTGTTATTATTATAAATAGCCCAATCATCTGCATAACAATATAGAAAAAAACAACCTCTTTACCTTTTTGAATGCATTAAGAGGCTGGCCATCTTGGTGTCTAATTCCCATTGATCATTGACAGAATTCCAACAGTAGAGTAGGGTTTACCTATTGTGTAAAATGCCTGGATAAGGGCCATAGGTTTTAACACATTAGTTGAAAAAAGTGTAAAAAGCTTCCTGTTTGATCAGCAGCATCCTCCCTTTTGTTGTTATTACATTACAGCACGGCCATTTTTAATCATTTCCCATTTGGCTCCATTAAAAAAAAAAAAAGGCCTTTAAAATGTTAGCAAATGCATTATTCATCACTTCGGAACCTTTCCTGAAGCTCCTCCTGCTGGGGTTTGGCATGAGTCACTGCCCGCCTCTTTTCACCTCCTCCGTCTCCAACAATCGGGCTTGCATGCCCATTTGACTGCAGCCCACCACTGTTTTGTTCAGGGTTGCCAGGTCTGTATGACAAAACCAGCCCAATGGCCAATCAAAACCAGCCCAATGGCCAAAAACAACAGCCAGACCAGAACTCAAAATATTCTCCTGCAAAAACATACATAGTGCACTAACCCTTACACTGCTTTTAAAGTCTAACAGCATCACTATATTAGCCAAATGTATTATAATAACTACAAAGTAACAACATAAATGTGTAGTGTAAATAGTGTATCGGCATTAAAAGCCGTTTTCCCTAAAAAAGTAATTTCACCTATGTCCTACGTTTGCTTTGTTTAATTAGATACAGTATATAATCATAAAGAAATAAATCATGTTTTGTTCTAAACTGTGTACTCGGCCTTTTGCTGCGGGGCACGTCATGTGAGTCTCTACCACCCAGCCAGCAGACAAAAAATGAATCCGCGTAACCGCCAATCCTGATCAGGCCACTTGAGGCTGGCTCCAAAAGCAGGTTGATACCTATAGACCCCTTGTTAAAAGGGCTAACTTTACAGCAGAATCAAACTGGTTTACAGCCTGGTACAAACTCTTTGTTTAAATAATATTGGGGCTTAAAGTTCTGCATAATTAAGGCCGTTCTGCGTTAAGTTGTAGGTGACTCCCGTCACAGAAAGCGAGCATAATATGTAGGCTCCACCTCTTTGCCCATTTTTGCATTAGGCCACACCAGGCACTGCCAAGACTGTAATGGCCGGAGCTTAATTTTGGCTCAGAAACCTATGGGTGACATCACAGAGACTACGTCCGTATTTTAGACAGTCTATGGTTGAGCCTGGTTATGTTCAGGTTCGGTCGTGACTGTGTGCGGGTGTGTAGAGACAATATCTTCCTCCAGTACACCTTAATCCTTGGGACTACACAGCTGCTGCAGCTGGCCTTTAGCTCAGCTATTAGTCCTGACTGCTAAATGCTTTAACTGACTGCTTTAACTTTAACCGCCCGTCCCTGCTTAAAAGTCTCTGAGCTGCCCGTAAGAAAAACACAAGACAATAATGAAGGCTTTACCTCAGTCATGTTCATTTTTAGTTTACAATGATATTGCTGCATATGTGCAAGGTATTGAAAGTGTCTTTTTGTGTCTCTTCACTTCTAGCCAGAGAATTTACTCCTAGCCAGCAAGTTGAAGGGGGCCGCGGTTAAACTGGCAGATTTTGGCCTGGCTATTGAAGTGCAGGGAGAGCAACAGGCATGGTTCGGTGAGTATACACCACTTTGTAAATGACTTTTACATGAAAGGTATTGAACCCTTGGCTTTACATCCTTTGTACCTTTTCTATATGCTCATGGCGTAATGACATGTCTTAGCTTTTCTGCTCAGAAATGCTGTCATTGGGCATGTTTGCAGTAATGTAAAAAGCTGTAGGACTGTTTTATGAAAACAGTGTCAGTGTTAATGGTACATTCTGAGCGTTAATTCTGTCAAAAAATCTATTGATAATGTAAAAACAAGGAAGCTTATTTTTTATAGATTGCTTTGGTTTTCCTTTTCTTCATGCCTGATTATTTTAAGGACTTTCCCATCATACTTTAGATGGGGTTAAAGGGGTTAATAAACTCTACACAGGCTGTTTAGTTGGTGGGTATGGAAACTAGCTGTTGGTAGAGACTGTCATCGGTGTGCTTCATATTCATACAGTAGTCGTATGAATGATTACACAAATAAAAAACACCTGTAAACGTGTGTGTGTGTGTGTGTGTGTGTGTGTATATATATAAATATATGTGTGTGTGTGTGTGTGTGTGTGTATATATATAAATGTGTGTGTGTGTGTGTGTGTGTGTGTGTGTATATATATAAATATATGTGTGTGTGTGTGTGTGTACGTGTGTGTAAATCCAAGCACCTTTTAAGAATAAATAATTCTCTGTCCTCTCCAGGATTTTGCTGATGCACAAATTCTATTTCAGGCATCTCTAAATGTTGACATTTTCTTTCAGATGACAATCTAACATCTGTGCACTTTTTCTCAGGGAAGATCTTACTGAGCTGATTGAAGTAAATGGAACAACAGACATTGTCGGCAAACTCAGATCTTCTACTGAGCCATTTCACACTACCTTTGTAAAGGGACTAGGTGTGCCACCGCTCTGGGCTCTTATATCAGCTTTGGATTGGATATATTTCAGGCCTTCTCCCTGTAGAGCAGAGAAATAATTGGTCTATTCCCCCGGCTCAAGCCTCCATCTGGAACCAGTTCACTTTGTTTTCTGACATTAGTAGTAGCCGTACCTCGTCTCAAAGGGTGGGCTGCAACTTCTAGGCTTTTTTTTTTTTTAAGTCGGCAGCTTTTTGCTGCATGTTGCTGGTCACGAGCCAAAACTACATAGGGATGTTTTCCTTGCAGCTTGTTAACCTCGGCTCATTAACTTAACTTGATGGGCCCACTGATTCTTAGCTACTGTACTGGGAAATGTTATGTTTTCAGGACAGGGTCCTAAGAAGGTTTGGATAGACTTCGACACTCGATATTCCGTGTCAGACTTAACATATTAAATCACCATTAGACATGGTCTGGTACACAATACAATTGAATGAACAGAAATAATAGACAGCAACTAAACTGTGTGCGTGTCTGCGTGTGTGTGTGTGTGTGTCCAGGTTTTGCCGGTACACCAGGGTACCTGTCTCCAGAGGTGCTGAGGAAAGATCCATACGGCAAGCCAGTGGACATGTGGGCCTGTGGTAAGACTCCTCCTAACTGTTGATGTGTATGGAGGGGTGGGCCTTTTGGAGCAGCTGCTCATTGTAGTTGCAGCATGGCTTAAAAACCTCCAATCAGAGGCCTTCCCTCTTCATCAAAGGGACTGCCACCACTACACTGTTAATGGTGCAATCATGTTTTCTTTGATGCGATAAGGTAGATGTTTATGTATTTATTCCCAGATAAATTACTGTGCAGCAGTTGCCGTACAAAGAAGATGAGTGGAAATATCTAACTCAAATTGAAGAAGTCTCTGTCTTTCCTTAATGTCTCATTATTGCTCATTTGTTCCATAAACCAGAGTTGTAACGATTGTAATCCACAGAGAGACAGTAATCCAGATATTAATGCCCCTGATCCCGATCCGCCCCTGATCATTTCTAGTTAGTGTTTCCATTATAATTGTACAGTGAAAACCTCCACCCGGCCAGAAAAAAAACATTTTTTAATGCCAACAATAACGCTGTTAGGGTGCGTTGTAGGCTACTCTCTCGCTTTGTACCATAGATGAGTATAAAGGGCTCCAGCCTTTTGCATTAATCATTGCAGATGCTCATCACACACACACTGGAAGGCAAGGGCAAGGCCACCTGGAACTGAGATGACACACACTCCCACACACACTCACACACACTCACACACACTCTCCCCCCCTTCCCCCCCCACACACACACACACAACACACACACTCCTTTTAAGTCCCCTGTGTTGACACACAGAAACAATAGCCGGTGTTGTTTGTGGTCAGCCTGGGTTGCCATCTAATTAATCACTTTCATCTTTTCCTGGCAACCGACTAGCCAATCAAAATCACCACACAAGCACTCTTACCACACCCTTCTGTATGTAGACATCATATATATGTTTGTGTTCTTTAATTTTCACTTTGTTGTGGTGGGCAGACATGCATAAAAAAACATGTTTTCCTAATGTGTGTGTGTGTGTGTGTGTGTGTTTGTTTGTGTGTGTGTGTTTCGGTGTGTGTGTGGGTGTGTAGGTGTGATCCTCTACATCCTCCTGGTGGGATATCCTCCGTTCTGGGATGAGGACCAGCACAGACTCTACCAGCAGATTAAAGCTGGGGCTTATGATGTGAGTTTTATACTGAGACACACACACATTAATATCTCTCTCTCTCTCTCTCTTTTCTTCCTTAGTGCAGACCTGAAATATCAGAGGATGTTGAGTGAATCACAGACTGGTTTATGTTAACGGTTAGTCAGGATGCTGTTTTGAAACCATTGAGAAAAAAAAAAAAAATGCTATAAAATTGAATAAAACACCCCAAATTCTAAATTAAATAATCATTGATTTTACTTGCGAAAATCACCATAAGATGTACATCCATGTTGTTTTGGGGAAATTTGGTTGAAAGAAACCTATATTTTTTATATAAAAAAAACCTGTTAAACTGATCAAATTTGACCTGTGGACAATTCAAGGGTTAAGTGAACGTTGGGACTAGGGGTGACCCAGAGCAGTCGAGTATTCAAAGCTTCGATCAAAGGATCCTGATTCAACTGAGGTGTAAAGTCATCTCCGTAGCAACGACTCTTTGTACTTCCATCTTAACTTCCACCTTTCAGGCTTTTTTGTAGCTGGCTATCATCCGCATCTAAATATGAATGTGGATAACGTTAGTGATAGTGAGATACTTGCTTTTCCATGATCCGTGATCTAACGGACCCAGCGACTGTACGGGGTCGTGGGTGAGACTCTAGCAATGATGGAAAAATGCCAGAGCAAGAGTCTGGGGTAGCTGGGACATTCTAATTGGTTTCTGTGATGTCCTTTGTGGGACAGTTCCCTTCTCCTGAGTGGGACACAGTGACTCCAGAGGCCAAAGACCTGATCAACAAGATGCTGACCATCAATCCAGCCAAGAGAGTGACTGCCACAGATGCACTCAAACACCCCTGGATCTGTGTAGGTGTCCCACACACACTTTCAAATCTGCTAAAATCATCAGTAATCAAGTCCTCTACTAGCAAAACATGGCTGTGAACTCACCTTCCAACTGTGCACACTCTCTCTGTGTCCACAGCAACGCTCCACAGTGGCGTCCATGATGCACAGACAGGAGACTGTGGAGTGCCTGAAGAAATTCAACGCTAGAAGGAAACTCAAGGTGAGTGACAACAGAAACTACTACACAAGATGTACTTCATGTTCTTCAGATGTTGCAATCAGGGTGGTTTCACACCTGCCTTGTTTAGTTCGTTAAATGGCACTAGAGTTTTTTTTGCCCTGCTGGTGCAGTTCGTCTGCAGGTGAGAACGCAGCAATCACGCTGGAGTGCCCACCAAAAGCAGACCAAACACGATACGAGACCTGCTCGATGAGGCGATCTCGGTGCGCTTTCAGTCGAAGTCTGGAGCGCTTTTTGTTTGTGCTGAGAACGTGATCCGACCTTGAACAGCGCCAACTATATACTCCACAAACAGAGAGAAGTGGCGACGTGCTTAGCATCTGGCTTCTACCCTCCAACCCAAACATTTTAAACTACAAAATAACTCGGCATGATAAATGCCCCATGACCTGTTCCGAAAGTTGTGGGTTCAATACTGGAGGATGCACTAGATTTTAAGGTCTAACACCAAAGGGTTAGGGCATCAAATGGGCATCAGCCTTTCACCCAGGAGACTGGTTCACGTCAGACGTGCCCGGGGTTAAGTAGGTTGGTGTGGATGTTCGTGTCCAGTGCACTGTAGCTGCTTGCAGTGTTCCTCTCTCAGAGGGGAAATTACTCCAAGTTTACTAACTCATCAACTGATTCCGACAAGAGCAAACAGGTGTGAAAACGAAAGTGAATGCTCTTCTTCTTAAAAACCCTAGACCACTAAGCTCTGAAGCTGATGAATGCAAAAGAAATCTGCCAAATCCAGTCATAGGCGGAATTCTGATTGTAAAGTATTTGGACCAAATAGTTCTGGGGGTAACACTTTATAATAATCAGTTTACCGATAAAGAGAAAATCTGATGAGATCGAGCATACAAACTTTGTCAATATTCATGAAAAATGTTACAGTTTCTCTTGTGCATTTTTCATTTGATATTAACTTCGCGCAGACCTGGCTACATCGCTAGCTATCGGCCGCTGTAGCGTTGGGGAGTGAGTTGGAGGGACTGGCTGCCACTGACCACCAGCCCGCTGTTCCTTTTATGTAACCGGTGAAGCATGGAAGTAAGGTGGAATTAGCAGGCTAGTTAAGCTAGCTAAGCCTAGCTAATATTTAAATCCATCATGCGTTGATACTACACTGGTTACAGAGGATGAGCCGAACAAAGTTGTCACACATCTGTCGATAGCATTGGGCTTTCTACACTGTGAGAAGTGTGTGGATGAATCATTAAGTTGTTATATTTTACTCTTTTAGAGGCTGGCTAGTTAGCTGGGACTGTATTGACATACATGTGTCTGAATCAAACACTACACTGTTCCTCTTGTGCTTTTCTGAAGTGGGAGCAAACTATCCTGTCAATTAACGTAAACATGGTGTCCATTTTCTCCCTAGGGTGCTATCCTGACTACTATGCTGGCCACTCGCAACTTCTCAGGTAGGACTGAACCAATAAAGATTGATGCTTGAAATACTGTTCCCTTGTAAGACATGCTGTCCTTCTAGGCACAAATATCATTACTGAGGAGAGATGTATTTCTTCACACCTCCTAACTCTTTCTTCATTGTGTATTTTTAGGTATTGTTTTAAATGCTGCTCTTTTGAATACCGCTTTTTATTTTAAATTCCCCTGGCCTTGAGCCCAATGAGCTCCACCGGTCCGTCCTTTTCAGTTGCTGTCAACAGAGACTGAATGTCCACACAGATCGATGCAGTCCCCTCTTCAGTTCCCTTCTAAAGGGCAAAGTGTTTCAACTGAATCAAACATTATTGATTTGTCTCCTCTACATGACAAAGAGACATTGATGTTTCTCTTCATGACAAATGACAGTCAAGATTACATTTGGTTGATTTGCATAGATTTTCCCAGTTGGCAGTACCGTGTCAGTGACCTTATTGTTGACTTTATTTTTTCTTCCTTCCCGCTCTGGTGTGGTAACTCATGTCTAAGGTAAGAGTTCTTGGTGCAATTGGCTCTTCCTCCCAGTGTCACACTACACTGCCAGGTTTGGTACCAAAGCATCAGTAGCAGGCTGTTAGCTGACACAGTGCATCCTTTGGTGGCCATATTGCTCACGGAACATGCAAAAGACCAGCAGGTGCTGCTACTATGGAATCATTCTCAGTATGGCGTATTCTCAACTCCCAGTTCAATATGACTTCAAGTTCACCATACGACTTTTCTCGATTCTTTCAAAGGAATGAGCTGCAGACAAATGACTGAAGCATTTTCTGCCGTGTAGCTCAGTTAGCTGTAAAGTTACCGTTGTCCAGGTAGCTAGCTGACTCAGCCCTGGGCTGCAAAGAGCTAAACCTGGAAAGAAAACCATCTTGGTAATGTTGGTGCCTTCCCTGCCGGACACTGGCCTAGCGCTAGCATGGCTGAATGAATTAAAGCCGGTTCAATTGCTCCAAAGCTGCCTAGCGGAAACCCAGCTTAATGCACATTCAGCGCTATTGGCTACTGTAAACGGCTATATGGATGGGACCAATCACAGCGGAGAGCAGCTTTTACACTGAGAATACACTACCCAGAGCGTTTTCTTACTGGGTTCGGCTCTTAGCAGCCATGGGCTGAGTCAGCTAATTTAACAGCTGTACAGCTGACTGAATTCACTAGCTAGCCAACAGCAGCTAACTACAGTTAGCTGTTACTTTATTAAGCTGCTGGAAGATAGTTTTAGCAACAAGAAACATTAGCCTAAAGCTAACGTTATCTGTTAAAAAATCATTAAATCACCTTGGTGCTGCATTCACTGTAATCCAACTGGTCTTATAACTTTTAAGACATCTTAATGACACGTCCAAATGGTTCCACTTTACTTGAGGTTATGGATATTATTCATGACATTGTCATATAAGCATTCAATGATATAATCAAACTTCATCACAGGTTCAAATAGTTTCAATTCATTTGAGGTCAAGGAAAAATATCCATGACACCATTCTAATGCTGTCATGACAGCCAACGTAAAACCAACCTCTTACTGACAGGTTAATGTAATGTTAACACATATAGCTAAAGTATTAATTAACGTTTGATAATTGGGTCTGTCATGACATTTATGACAGGTTATGTTGTCTAGGTTAATGTCAAGTTGTCATGACAAAGACATCTCGGACAATGCTAGCTTTGCATTAAAAGTATCATAATTTACAGAATGACACTTAACGACAGTCATGAACACTCAAAATGACTTCTTCATGCTCATGACAGATGTCATAATAATGATGAGTCATGTCAGCCTTATGATCACCCCTTCAAATAAAGTGTTACTGTAAAGTATAATTAATAATATAGTGAATACATTATTTTGTATATGTGTATATACTATACTCGGGACACTGTCGAACAGTACAGACTACCACAGTATATTGCAATTTGTTTTTAATATATATTTCTTATAAAATGTTCCTCCAATATGGCTGCCAAACATGTGATGTCAATGCAAAGCCTCTGTCAGTTGCTAAACATGCATACAGTTTGACAACCCCTCACTGTCTCCCCCTGCCACTACCTCTTTGCCACTACCTCTGTCTCTCTCCCCCCCCCATCATTGATGTGTCCGTAGCATGTTTGAGAGTGCTTGAGTGAAAGTGGGCAGAGAAAGGAACACTAAACACCATACAGTGTCTCCTAGCGTCTTGTCAGAGGGATCTAATTGCACGTTGTAGGCTAATGATTCACTGAGTTTTATTTCATCTCCTGGCTTAATTAGCATGTTTCTCTTTCTCAGTGCCCTTTGAGGTTGCTATTAATTGGCCAGCTTTGAATAGACGTGCGTGCGTGTGTGTGTGTGTGTGTGTGTGTGTGTGTGTTCCAGCTGGTCACTTATATCCTTGCATTGTTATTTTTTCTTTTCCCTACAGCAGCCAAAAGCCTGCTGAACAAAAAAGCGGATGGTGTCAAAGTAAGTTCTCACTCCTCAGCCTTCACACTTCTCTGTTTTCGTTTCTTGTACAGAAAGCTAATGTGCTCCGTTTGAAATGGTTTCAGCTCATGTAGAAGTGTTCTTTGAATACCAGTGCATTGTGGTCAATGAACTCAAACAACACTACTGCCTGGTAAAAACAGGAGGTCATGGCGCCTCAGTACAGTCTTGTGGGTGTAACACACATTTCCCAATAATTCTCCCCCGTATTGTCAATCTGTGTGAGACGAGGATCTACTTTCAGAGCTGAGAAAACTGTTGGAAATGAATAACTGATTATTAAAGTTCCTATATTGCCCATTCTCAATGACAAAAGACTGCTACAACACACACTAGTTGACCATAATCTCCAAAAGAACTACTTCCTCTCCCTGCTGTGTCCCTGGTCTAGAAGAAGTCTCCCAGCTAATCCTGCCTTGGACTGACCAAAGCTGGAGAAAGAGTTATCTAGCTGATGGGATCTTACCGAGCTACTGAGCATGTGCAGCTCCCAACAAATAATATAGACGTGAGATTTCTCACTCTGTAGCTAAAACAAGTGAGATCTCTTACTCTGTAGATAAAACTGAAACCTAAACACACAGGGTAAAAAGAGGAACTGCAGCAATGTGCAGTGCAACAACAATTGGGTCCATCCATCCATCTTCATCCGCTTATCCGGAGTCGGGTCGCGGGGGCAGCAGCTCCAGTAGGGCACCCCAAACTTCCCTTTCCCGAGCCACATCAACCAGCTCCGACTGGGGATCCGAGGCGTTCCCAGGCCAGGTTGGAGATATAATCTCTCCACCTAGTCCTGGGTCTTCCCCGAGGCCTCCTCCCAGCTGGACGTGCCTGGAACACCTCCCTAGGGAGGCGCCCAGGAGGCATCCTTACCAGATGCCCGAACCACCTCAACTGGCTCACTCACCCCATACTCCCGCAGCACCTCCCACAATTTCTCCCGGGGGACCCGGTCACACGCCTTCTCCAGATCCACAAAACACATGCAGACTGGTTGGGCATACTCCCAGGCCCCCTCCAAGATCCTTGCGAGAGTGAAGATCTGATCCGTTGTTCCACGGCCAGGACGGAATCCGCATTGTTCCTCTTCAATCCGAGGTTCGACTATCGGCCGAACCCTCCTTTCCAGTACATTGGAGTAGACTTTACCAGGGAGGCTGAGAAGTGTGATACCCCTGTAATTGGCACACACCCTCTGGTCCCCCTTTTTAAAGAGGGGAACCACCACCCCGGTCTGCCACTCCTTAGGCACCGTCCCAGACTTCCACGCAATGTTGAAGAGGCGTGTCAACCAAGACATCCCCTCCACACCCAGAGCTTTCAGCATTTCTGGACGGATCTCATCAATCCCTGGGGCTTTGCCGCTGTGGAGTTGTTTTACTACCTCAGCGACTTCCACCAGGGAAATTGACGACAATCCCCCATCATCCTCCAGCTCTGCCTCTACCACAGAGGGCGTGCCAGCTGGATTTAGGAGTTCCTCAAAGTGCTCCTTCCACCGCTCTATTACCTCCCCAGTTGAGGTCAACAACGTCCCCATCCTTGCTGTAAACAGCTTGGATGATTCCTCGCTTCCCCCTCCTGAGGTGGCGAACGGTTTTCCAGAAGCACCTTGGTGCCGACCGAAAAGTCCTTCTCCATGTCTTCTCCGAACTTCTCCCACACCCGCTGCTTTGCCTCTGTCACGGCAGAGGCTGCAGCCCTTCGGGCCTGTCGGTACCTTGCAACTGCCTCCGAGTCCTCCGGATAACATATCTTGGAAGGACTCCTTCTTCAGTCGGACGGCTTCCCTGACCACCGGTGTCCACCAGGGTGTTCGTGGGTTACCGCCCCTTGAGGCACCTAAGACCCTAAGACCACAGCTCGCCGCCGCAGCTTCAGCAATGGAAACTTTGAACATTGTCCACTCAGGTTCAATGCCCCCAGCCTCCACAGGGATGCACGAAAAGCTCCGCCGGAGGTGTGAGTTGAAAGTCCGCCGGACAGGGGCCTCCTCCAGACGTTCTCCCAGTTTACCCGCACTACCCGTTTGGGCTTACCAGGTCTGTCCAGAGTCCTCCCCCATCCCCTGACCCAGCTCACCACCAGATGGTGATCAGTTGACAGCTCTGCCCCTCTCTTCACCCGAGTGTCCAAAACATACGGCCTCAGATCAGATGAGACGATTATAAAATCGATCATTGACCTTTGGCCTAGGGTGCTCTGGTACCACGCACACTTATGAGCATCCCTATGTTGAACATGGTGTTTGTTATGGACAATCCATGACTAGCACAGAAGTCCAACAACAAACAACCACTCTGGTTCAGATCAGGGAGGCCGTTCCTCCCAATCACGCCTCTCCAAGTATCTCCATCATTGCCCACGTGTGCATTGAAGTCCCCCAGCAGAACTATGGAGTCCCCTACTGGAGCCCCATACAGGACTCCATTCAAGGTCTCCAAGAAGGCCGAATACTCCGAACTCCTGTTTGGTGCATATGCACAAACAACAGTCAGAGTTTTCCCCATCACCCCAAGCGTAGGGAGGCGACCCTCTCGCCCACCGGGGGTAAACTCCACCGGGGTAAACTCCAACGTGGGGCGCTCAGCCGGGGCTTGTGAGTATCCCCACACCCGCCCGGCGCCACACCCTGGGCAACTCCGAGTAGGACAGAGTCCAACCCCTATCCAGGAGTACGGTTCCAGAACCGAGACTGTGCGTAGAAGTAAGCCCCACCAGATCTAACTGGTAGCGCTCCACCTCCCGCACAAGTTCCGGCTCCTCCCCCACAGAGAGGTGACGTTCCACGTCCCCAGAGCCAGCCTCTGCCGCCCGGGTCTGGTCCGTCGAGGTCCCTGACCTTCGCCGCCACCCATGTGGCTGCGCACCCGACCGCAGCGGTTCCTCCCACAGGTGGTGGGCCCATGGGATGGAGATAGGGGGGCCACGTAGCTTCTTCGGGCTGTGCCCGACCGGGCTCCGTGGCAAACCCGCCACCAGGCGCCGCTGACGAGCCCTCCGTCCAGGCCTGGCTCCAGACGGGGCCCCGGCCTCCTCCGGGCAGGGTCACTCCCTCTCTTCCTCGATTTTGCATAGGGCTTTTGAACCATTCTTTGTCTGGCCCTCACCTGAGACCACTTTGCCATGGGAGACCCTACCAGGAGCACACAGCTCCAGACAACACAGCCCTCAGGTTCATAGGGACACACAAACCTCTCCACCACGATAAGGTGATGGTTCCCTAACAACAATTGTGTGTTTTTTGAAAATGAAACCATGGAAACCTATTCTGGTACAACCTCAAAATACAATTATGAACCTGAAACTGAGCAAAATATGGGCGCTTTAAGGGTGGGAGATCACTCTGCCATTCTCCACTCAGCTGTCATATAATGAAATCCTGTGTGTGTGTGTGTGTGTGTGTGTGTGTGTGTGTGTGTGTGTGTGTGTGTGTGTGTGTGTGTGTGTGGGTCCGTGTCCCCCCCTGCCTTTTAATAATTTATTTCACCCTTGTTTAGGATGTTAACCAGCTGAACTATCCTTACTCTTCCACCAACACTATCATCTCTTAGTTTTCTTCACTTTTAAAGGGTTACTTCACCCAAATAACAGCATTTTCTCACGTCACCCTAGTGGTATCTAGCAGTTTGTGCGTGCGTGGCACAGTCAGGCCTAGGTTAATTGTCTCTCTTGTTGTGTTGTGGCTGCTCAATGCAGAAAAGGAAGACGGACGGTATGGGACCTTTGAGGGTAGGCCTGGCTGATCTCGCTGATGCCTGCAGTGGGTAGCAGTAGAAAACCCCTTGTTGTATTTAAATTTTCCCACAAGGCTGCTTCAGGCTGGGGAGGCACTGCATGACTGAACACACAGTGTAGGTAGAGGTGAAGTATATATGTACTGTATATATTTACATTGAACACCTTTTTAAGAACCATAAAAGTAACTAAATAAATCCAATTCATTAAAACAAACTTAAGACCTTCTTCCTGGTGTTGGGTCCAGATGTTCGGATGGATCTGTTGGGGGGGTGCCCTTAGACCCTTATTATATTCTAAATATCCAGCTACAGCCCTACATCTGATTCCTTTAATGAGCAACAATCACTGCAAATGAACTCAAAGCCAATGTGTAACACATCCCAGCATACAGTAAGAGGTCGGGTTTTAACACAGCAGCCTTCTTATTTCAAACATCAAACATATGGATAACATGTTGGAGCAGATTAACGACAAGTCTTTAGGCTTCAATCGTGCAAAAAAAGAGAAGTAAGACAATGGATGGGACTGTTTTTTTTTTTTCATGTGTCGCAAGTCATGTTGTGTGTCCCCAGCGTAAGAATAAATCTAATTCTGTAGTTTTATTTCTCTACAACTTTCAGGACTTTTTCCACAAACAAATTCTTTGTTCAATAGAGTTGGAGGTTAAAATAATCTTTCATCTTTTTGTTTTTCTTGAGCTTTAGAATGAGACTCAGGAGCTATATCTGACAGTCCAGCATGCTGTTTTGAAGACACTGATTCATGTCAATGTCTTGGTCCGAGGTTATGTTTACATGCTCACATAGTTCATCACAGGATGTGATGTTTGCATGGAACTAAGACTAATCTGATTACTTTTACTGGTTTCCTGTGTACATTTCCTTGTCATTTTCAAGGTTTTCTGTCCTCATTTGTCACATTCCAGGTTTCTGAAACTAGTATTTTTCTAATATTTGGGGCGTATGTGGTTCAGGCGGTAGACCGATCGTCTATCCATAGGAAGGTTGGTGGTTCAATCCCTGGCACCGCTGTCCTTGGGCAAGACACTGAACTCCCGGTGCTGCGCCATTGGTGTGTGGGTGTGTTGTTTATTTGATGAGCAGGTGGCCCCTTGTGCGGCAGCCTCGGCCGCAATGTACGCACTGTATGTGTGTGAATGGTTCCTGTACTACAGTATGTAAAGGCGCTTTGAGACGTTAAGACTAGAAAAATGCCATATAGTCACATTTACATGTAGTATGGAGTTTTTTAGGGCTGCACGATGTGATTAAAATATCTAAATGATTAATGATTTGCTACAGCTGCAAACTGTCTCTCCTCCCCGCAAAGTCTCCTAGCTGTGGGGAGTGACCCAACAGGGCTGTGGGGTGCGCTAGCTATCTGTTTGTCTCATTTGTGGTCTGATAAACAATAAATTCATCAAATTGTGCATTCGATGCAGCTATTAATGAGTGAATTGAGCATGTTATGCTGACATAAGCAGTTAGCTCAAATCACCACTGTGATTATAGTGTAGCCTCGGAAAGCTGCTTGGGTAACATAGTCAGGTAATTCTGTATATATCCCGCCAACCTTCTTTAATAATTCTTTGTGCTATACACTGTAAACCCATCCAGAGTAATGAAGGGTTGACATGATCTCTTGTGCAAAGATAAAATCATTAACATTTTGGAGAATACTGTATCTCAGGTGTCTATCCAAGTGTCAGACGTGAGAACAGCTTATCATCTCGCACTATAAGCAGACAGGCCTCTGATCAGAATGCTCCAATGTGGTTATTTGGAAATTTTAGTTTTTTTCATCCTGGACCCTATTTTCCTATGTTTTTGTGTGTAAGTAACTGATGGCAATAACAATCTTTGAAATTGGTCCTGTATTAAGCAAGAAAAAAGTGACCAACAGCCACAGACCGAGCTGCAATGTAGCCCTATGGAGCAAATTTGCATCGTCAATTTCATCCACTAAAAGTGCTGTTTCCCACTGACAGGCTCGATTATTATTAATTAGATCATTCTAAGTGTCTGCACACATTATGGAAAAGATTCCTACAGAGATTGACCTTTTGAAAACCTCTTTAAAGGGTGACTGTAGCATTTTTTATCATAATACTGCTTTTTGTGTTTGTACTAGAACATGCATGAGCATGTAGTTACTTAATAGTTAGCAGTATGCTAACATTAGATTGTAATGGAAGGAAGCAGCACTTTCTACTGTCAATTAAAATCACAGATAAAGGCTTCTGAAGCAACCACGACCCAATAAGACATGTTTCAGGAGCAATGTGACCCGGAATTGGGGAAACCTTGGCAGAGAAGAATGCACATTACTGCTGTTAGCATGTAGCTTCTATAGTTAGCAGTTGACACTAATAGAATATAGCAGCGATTTCTACAATCAAAAATCACAAATAAAGGCTTTTAAACCAAATATTACTAACAGAAAATGTTTCAGGAGTTTAACAACACTGGCAGCCAACATGACATATTGTACTGCTGTTAGCATGTCATTTAGTGTTGGGTGTTAACACTGTCATTTAGCATGTAGCTACATGGGACAATGTTAACACTGTCATTTAGCATGTAGCTACATGGGACAATGTTAACACTGTCATTTAGCATGTAGCTACATGGGACAATATTCACACCACAGTGGCTTAAAAACTAAACCACTCCAATCCTGCACAAAAGGCCGGCTTAGAGTTCCGTAAGACTTAGAAGAGAGTCGGAACAACTGTTGAAACTGGAGCGTTCAGAACAATTGGGAATCTTAATGTTTTAGCTCACAGGGACTTAAATAAAAAGGGTCTAAAATAAGTTACCTCATTATTTGAAGTTTTGGCCACATTTAACATGAAAGTCCAACATAAAGTTGATATGACAGAAAAAACGGAAAAGCATAATATGTGATCTTTAAGAAGTTTTTTTTTTACCCAGAATGCTTGAGATTGCTAGGGCTCAAACCACCAGATACACTCAAAAAAAGCATGTATAGAGCCAACATATGTAAATTATATGTTCATTTCAACCAAAAGTAGAGTTGTGATTGTGGGAAAAGTGGAAAGACCTCCTTAGAAATTCTTTTCATAATGTTGTCAGACACTTGACAGAATATTAATCTGAACCTGTCAGTGGAAAAACAAGCACTTTTATGAAGGTAAAAACAAGCTGGACAATCGCCCTTCCATTGTAGCTTGTTTCTCTGTTGCTGACTGCAGCGATCTCGCTTTATACTGGACCAACGTCAACGATTGGTGTTCCCATCAGTCACTTGGATACAAAAACATAGAAAAATAGGGTTCAGGTTGAAAAAAACCCAAAACAATTTACCCTTTAATGAAAGTGGGTGATGTTTTTCTGCCATGGTGTTTGGTTCTTAATGAAAACTGAAGCTGTTTGTTTGTGGATGGCTCACACATATTTGATGTACACAGTGAGGGGCTGACTCACTGGCGCTCACTTGAAACAGTCTCGAAAGAAACTCTTGAACACAACGCTCCACTTTTCCCTCCACAGCAGCTGCTTGAGGAGTGATTGTTTGAACACCAAGTCTTGACATTGTCCATCTGTCCACCTGTCTGTCCACTCTGTCACTCCAGATCAACAACAAGGCCAATGTGGTCACCAGCCCCAAAGAGCCTGCCCCACTCCTTCTCTGGTATTTTACACTGTCTCCCCTGCGTTGCTGCCTGCATGTCTGCAAGCCTGTCTGTCTTGAACAGTCTATCTCACCATACTTTCAGTAATGTGTCTTTGTCACTCCATTGTTGATGGTGTTTTTTCCATAAAGCTTAAGAACCACAAATGTCTTTAGTGGTTGTTACATGAGCTGTCCACATGCATTTTATTGCGTTGCCACATTTCTACATTTTCCTTGTTGTTGATGACTGCTGTAATGGCAGCACTGGGGCCATTGTGGCTAATGCACTCTTGTCACAGGTTTCAAGCCATTGTTGTCAACCTGAGACAACGCCGGTTTGCTATTGGGTGGATTTTTTTGGGGTGGAGTGTTTCTCACCACTTTAAATATTTTAAATGATAACCTCAATTTTCTTTTAAAGTAGAACAGCTGAGCCCCTGGTTAAATCAAATAAATTAAGGTTTTATGTTATGCTTCATATCTCGAGCCAAGTTTTTTCTGTCTGTCCCCAAATAGCTCTAAAAACTATGGTACCCATGAGCCAATCAGATTTGAATCAAGACAGCATTGCTAATGGGAACAAGAAACGGCACACCATTTTGCTTCATCCAAAATTGACCCAGAACCCAAATTTTATCCGGTCTTCTTTAGATTCCTCATTGTTAGCATCGCACACAATGGAACTCCTCCACGGGAGGTCTTAACGTGATAGTTATTAATTCTGAGAGTTACTGTTGGTAAAAAAACATTGATGTCAATGATGGTGATGTATCTTTTTTTTGTTTAATCTCTACGCAACAGAAATTTGTGGTTTTAGAGCAGTTACTTTCAATTCAATTAAATTTTATTTCTAGTATCAATTCCTAACAAGAGTTAACTCGAGACACTCTACATGTTGGACCTATTTATCTGCGAACACTCCCATTAAACACAAGTTGTCATTTTTACATTCCAGTTTATTTATAGATTAAGCAAACAGGGTTTATGCTGATTAGTCAACTTTAGAGCTCTTGATTTATTCTTTAGCTTTGGCAGAACTAGCCTAGCTGTTTCTCCTGCTTCCAGTCATTATGCTAAGCTAAGCTAACAGTGTTCTGACTGCAGCTCCAAAGTGCACAGACATGAGATTGATACAAAGAGAAAGCAAATATTTTAGGGTTTGTACCTTTTTTGGCCGTCTGTGTGTTTTGGAATTTTTTTTCAAAAACTAACATGAATCCAACATATTATTTGCAAATATGAAAAAACTTATTTGTGAAAACACACATTACACATAACAATCCTATAGGTAAGGTAGGTATCCACAGATACAGGTTATCCTAAGGATTCACTGTGCCACATGTATGTTCATTAAAACAAGATGTATAAATCATGGCAACAATTATTGTAACAGCTTATTAAAGGTATGTTTAAAGGCTTTAGGCTGCCCACATGTTATTGTATTGTAAGCTCAATATCCAACTTAATTTTAAACAATATATGTAGTAGGGGGTCCCTGATCCAGCTCTCTTTTAGTTAAGGGCCCTTGGCTTAAAAATCCTGTTAAGACGTCGGCTTTAGATCTGTTAAGTTGCGTGTTATTGGTCAAAAGCTTGCCTTTTTTACATTTTTATGTATGACTGTCTGCCACAAAAGGCTCAAAGAAGTGTGTTAACGGATCATTTCTAATAAGTCCATGTTTAATGTCAGTCATTGTCATGGTCATCAGTGTTTGGTTAAACTTGATCATCTGTGGTGTAACACTTGGATATAATTGATGTTCAGGGAATTGTCACAACTTCCACTGCCATAGCATCCCATGTGTCCATAGCATAGACTGTGTAGGTGTGTAGTCGTGTTGTAGTGATGCTGTTTTTAGTAGCGACTTGCTTTCTTCTGAATAGCAGTTGTCAGTCTTCCCTTCATGTTTTCTTTGTTTTCCTTCTCTTGCAAAATACATTTGTGTCAAACGTTCCTCCTAACTCACTTTCGTTTTTATACTGTTGGTTCTCTCAAATCAGGAGCCTCAAACCACTGTTATCCACAACCCAGCTGATGGAAACAAGGTATACAGCTGAGCAGATGCTAGTCTGAAGCTGCAGCAGTTTGCTGCTCATGTGTGCACCAGTTAGAGTAAAGTCTTAATGTTGCTTCTGGTGGTGATGTTTGTGTGTCGTTGGATGTTACTGACACTTCTCAAACAAGGGGCTATGGTATTTCTGTGAGATATTGCATGCTGTTATCAACTGTTGCATGTCATTCTTTGACTTAACATTGGTCATCTATGTGTTCATGTGGATATTTACGTGATTGTTATTATGTAGGATCTGAACATAAAACTTAAGTTTGTGTCGTCCCTACATGCCAGTGGTTAACCCCTTTGGGAGAGCATTGACTGTCATTGTAGCAGTTTTGAGCAGGTGTGTGACAAAGGGATTATGCATGCTGTTGGAAGAAAATAACGACCATGAAATACCATGGATACCAAAGCTGTTCTGAGCCTTAACAGAATAGGATGGAATCCATCTCTACATGATCATAGTGTGGGAATACATGCATGCTTGTATCTTTTGCTTTGTGCAGTGACATGATGGTGTTGACATACAGTATGTGTTCTTGTGCATAGTGTCTTGTAGTGTCTACATAAAGTGTAGCTGTTTGCTTAATGCATCACTTGAACCAATGCAATATTCAGCTTTTTTGTGTTTACGTCTACAATGATCCGATCAAGAAGTGTGTTGTGCAACATTAGATACTCCCTTATTTAACAAAGGGATAAAATGGCTTAATGTAGATGTGTATGGTAAATCGTATAAATGATTAATTTTAGTTTTGGCCACAATTCCGATTGCTAATAATAAGATAGTACTCACTTAAAAGGGTAAATGCCGTTTTTTCAACCCTATGTTCCTATGTTTTTGTGTCTAAGAGACTGATGGGAACACCAATCTTTGACATCGGTCCATTATTAGAGAGATCTCTGCAGTCGGGCAGCAGAGAAACAAGCTACAATGGAAGTTAATGGGATAATTGTCCAGCTTGTATTTACGTTCATAAAGTGCTCGTTTTGCCACTGACAGGCTCAGATTAATATTCTAAGTGTCTGACAACATTATGAAAAGGATTTTTAAAGAGGTCGACCTTTCTGTTAAAGAGTAAGATCCTTTTTTTTAAACCTACAAACAGCTGCAAAAGTGAGTACGCTAAACCCACCAGACTCCATGTAAATAAACAGCAATTTAAGCATTTTATAATGCACTTTGTTCAAAGCCGACAGAAACGACACACAACTATGAAAAGCCGTTTTGGGTCGTCTTTCCACTTTTCCAGCCATCACAACTCTAGTTTTGGTTCAAATAAACACATAGTTTACAGATTTACATGTGAAAATATGTTGGCTCTATACACACTAAAAGTATTATTTTTTTAAATGGAGTCTGGTCGGTTTACTGCTAGCGACCTCAGAGCTGGTTAAACAGAAAGGTCTTAAGGATGTCTTAAACGTCTATCTCGGTAGGGATCCTTTCCATAATGTTATCAGACATTTAGAATATTAATCTGAGTCTGTCAGCAGCAAAACGAGCACTTTAATATGGTAAATACAAGCTGGACAGTTGCCCTAATAACTTCCATTGTAGCTTGTTTCCCCGCTGCCGACTGCAGCGATCTCTCTTAATACTGGACCAACGTCAAAGATTGGTGTTCCGTCAGTCACTTAGACACAAAAACCTAGATCCTAAATCCAGGTTGAAAAAAAAACTGTAGTTACCCTTTTAATAACTGAGAAACCCTCAGGTTAGCCAAAGTTGTTTAAAGCCCTGCCACGTGTATTTCATTAGTTTTTGGTAATGTTTTTGGTAAAAAGAAAATGCCTTGTTTCCTTGTTTCAAGCCATTCTAGCATGGTATAGAAAGCTTGCAGGAAGACTGAAAATGAAAACAATTTATAAATTGCTGTATGATTTCAAGCATCTAAAAGTCACAAAAGTTGGATTAAATACCCTGGCTAATCTGACTGCTTGTGTTTCTAACCCCATCACACCCTCTGTAGCAATGTAACCATGTTACCACATCTCGACAGTGAATTTCTGTTCATAATCATAACTGACAGAAATAACAGCTACAATTACAAATATGATAGGTTAATACATCTCAATTATCCTTTAATATAATGGAAAGTGTTTTGATTTGTTATCGTGAAATTAACCCAGGGGCTTGATAATATCATCCAGGGCTTGATATTTGTTCTGTAGAAGGAGTCATGCTAGTTCAAGTATTTATTGAAACAAATGTAACATTGAATTGAGCACAAAAAACAGCACTATAGTTACATTTCAAAGTGAAGTTTTTCTAGTGATATTTTCTTTCAACTGACTCAAAAAGAGTGTCTGTGGCTATATGTCGCAACCCTTCGCCATGTGTTTATTGCGATGACGGAAAAAACCCAAAGTAAGGATCAGCTGTTGTGATGGAGCACTGATCTCCTGATCTCAGCTGAACTCTGTTGTGTTTGGGCTTCCATGGCAGGCTAGTTCTACTTATGTCTCTCATTTGTCGTTCCACAGGAGTCCAGTGAGAGTGCCAATACCACCATCGAGGACGAAGACGTGAGAGGTAGGGACCAATGCCCTCCTGTTAGCACGACGACGCCTAGGCACTCACTTAAATTCTTTCTTGTCATATGTGATGTCAGGGCTCTGACCTCGTCGCTACGGAAAGTAAATCTGTATTAATTACCACAAATTCTGGCATTCACACACTTTGCTAAATTGGTCATTTAGCCTTGGTTTAAAGATTTAGTGTGTAAGTTCTTTAGTTTGATATTAATGAATGTCCGTTACATTCAAGCCATCGCCAAATGAGTTGGTACAAAGCTAATTAAGACTAGCAGCTCCACACACTCTCTGTACTTCTCAGTATTTTCAGAAGATTGTGTCGATGCGATGACTTTTCCGCAGAAACTCCATTGAAGATAATAACTCTTCTGAAGAGTCCATCATGTTTTTTTAATCCTCCGTGTCCTCCTTGGCTACTAGCAACTGAAGGAGGAAGGCTTGTATCATGCGGACGGTTTTGTTGTCATTACTTATGGAGGAGACAGAAACTACGCTTTAAACTCAATTTTGAATAGAAATCCAATAACCAGCGTTGGGAGGACCACCTACATTTACAAGTAGTGCAAGCTCACAACCAGCAGTGGTTGTGTTGCCAGATACAGCATGGTGGCTATATATTAAGGAAATGTTAAGGTAAGTGCTGAAAAGTTAACAATCTCTATAGTGCACAAGTCTAAATTCCACTTATCACTATTTAAGTCAAGTCACTATTTGATGGCAATTTAGCGAAGTCTGGAATGTGAATACACTTGAGGTAAAGTCTAGGGCTGCTGGGTAAAATCCATTGTGTTGAGTGTGAGCCGGCGGACACCTGATCCCCTGAAGTATGACAAAGAGAAGTAAAAAGAAAAGGGAGAAGGCTCGAGTTCAGTGAAGTGGATATTTGGTCTAGTTGTCCAAAGGGTGGTGTCTTTTCTGTCTGTTTTCGGATCGTTCACTACAGTAATGACCTTTGCTAGACCAGAGAATCTGTCAGGCCAATCTAAGTCTCTACAAGTGTTTACCCTTTGTGATGAGCTTGTGTTTATGTATGTACAGTATCTATATGTATATACAGTATATGTTTTTCTTTTTAATCTCATTGGCTGCAATCATAAACATAAACAACATAAACATGATCATGAATATTTGAATATTTACAGCTTTGTCTATCTGAAGATGTGCCTTCCTCTACCCAGAAAACACTTGACTGATTGTATTTGCAAGCACTCAGTTCTTAATGACACTGAATGTGTTGTGGTACGTAGAGCAGCGTGACCAGTTATGTACAGATGACTCATGGATGGAAAAGTCCCCTCATACCAGAGGGGTTGCAATATGTTGGAGCAGTATCGCCCAGCTCTATTACAGTTTGGACTCAGAAATATCCTCAAACACACACATATATATCCACAACACAATATCCCTCCCCCAGTGCTACACCTTATTGTACTGCATCATAGTTATGATATATTTGTTTCCATTATTACAAGATTAAAGGAACAGGACAGGCGTTAACTTAACTCAGCTGTGTTTCAGCTCAACAATATTCCATTATAAAAATGACCTATACTCTGAAAATGAAGTTTAAAAGCATGTGGCACATAATAAACAATGCAGTAAAGGAGCCGTGGGACTAATGAATCCAAACCGAACCACACCTCATCCACTGTGTCTCGGAGCGGTGCTGCTGTCCCACAGCGCCGCTCACAGGGCAGAAACTGTCACCACACGCTCCCGTCTCTGCACTGTGTGTTCATTTGAAGGATTTTAGAGTTATTTCACAAAAAGCATTTGCTCTCACACAAGAACTGTTGAGACAATCCAGTAACATGAGCTATTTAAATCAGCTGATACATGGCTACACCTCATTATCTCTTACCAGTGTATCTCCGTGTGTACTCCGTCCAGACATCCCACCAGTCCCAGTTAGAGAGGACATGCCCTAAACATATTCTTAGTAAGTCTTTACAATTATTCAAGAGTATCATTTTAGGCATTGGGACAGACAATGTTATTGTATCAAAAGGTTTAACTGACACCCAGCCTTAGGATGAGATCAGTAATATAAAGCATCATGAAATGGAAAGCATTATCTGAATTACTGGAAAATATGTAGTTACTGTAGTTTCTTCTACCCCTTTTGGACAACAGTATGCCGTGTCCATAAGACCCCATTATCCTTATCAGTCAGTACTGTTTCTGTTTGCAAAGTAAAGTCCACAACATTATGTCAGCTGTGTCAGCTTTTTATATAAAGAAGAGGGTGTTCTGCTGGCATCCAGCCTTCCTGCTACTGCTAGCCTGTCTGAGTTTCATCTCTGGAACAAAAGGCAAAGTTTACGGAGGAGCATGTTTGGCCTTTCTGCGGTTAGTGTTTTGGTTTTGTTGCCGCCGAGCCAGTCGGTGCCGAGCCAGCCAGTCGGTGCCGAGCCAGTCAGCCAGTCGGTGCCGAGCCAGTCGGTGCCGAGGCAGTCGGTGCCGAGCCAGTCGGCAGCAGAACACAACAGCAGACTGTTAGTGTTCAGTTAGCGTGGAACGGCAGTGGACCAGCTGTTACAGGTAGAAACTGTGTGTGTGTGTGTGTGTGTGTGTGTGTGTGTGTGTGAGATCTAGGCCGTCTGTGTGTGTGTGAGATCAAGGCTGTGTGTGTGTGTGTGTGTGTGAGAGAGAGAGAGATCTAGGCCGTTTGTGTGTGTGTGATCAAGGCTGTCTGTGTGTGTGTGTGTGTGAGAGAGAGAGAGAGATCTAGGCCGTTTGTGTGTGTGTGATCAAGGCTGTCTGTGTGTGTGTGTGAGTGAGAGATCGAGGTGTGTGTGTGTGTGTGTGTGTGTAACAGCTCTTATTCTTTCCATTCATTGTTTCCTAGCTCACCTACTAAGCATGAAAGGTAATGTTGTGTGTTGATGTTGCGTGTTGACCCATGCTGACTAACCCACCTCTCACTCACCACATCTCTCCTTCATTCAGTGGATAACTGTGATTTTGAGATGTTGTGATTTTGGGTGGATGTTGTCCTCGTGTTCCACACTGCTCCGTTCAACCTTAATCCGTGCTTCTCTTCGTATTTACCAGCAGAGGTTTCCCATCCGATCTGACATTTCTGTGTGTCTCTGTCTCTCAGCTCGTAAGCAGGAGGTCATCAAAGTCACTGAGCAGCTGATCGAGGCCATCAACAACGGCGACTTTGAAGCCCTACGTTAGTTCCTGTTAGTTTCATCTGCCACACTTCTATCTTCTACATTGTCCCGTAAATCTGATCGTGTTAGTGTTCTATTTCAGGAAGATCTGTGATCCTGGCCTCACTTCCTTCGAGCCGGAGGCCTTGGGTAACTTGGTGGAGGGCACCGACTTCCACCGCTTCTACTTTGAGAATGGTAAATAACATCAGAGCTGTCAGAAACATGTTTGGGATTGTAGCTATATAGAAGTATAATATTTGGCCATTGTTGGCCTAATAGTTAGAGAGAGGACACAAGTTGTAATAAAGTGGAATTCCCCTTTAAATTGCTAGATCAGCAGAATCCTCAAATGTGCCCTGCTGTAACCCTGGGGAGACCCTGCCAATGTGAGGGAAACGGCTGTGACTGTAGAGTTGAGTTGCATCTCAAAAATAACCCTCCAAAGAGGTCGCATTCAGTCTTAGAGCTGCAAAAGCACCGAATTTGAAGTGGAGTGAGACCTCTTCCTGCAGCTCTGCCTCTCCCCTCTCGGTTGCACGGCATATGCATGCACAAAACCTAAAATGGGCTGTGATTGGCTAGTGTCCTGTAACGGAGATCTATCTAAAGTCTGAAGACAGAGCCAAGAGGAAGAGCAGAAATTTTCTCAGACCACTTGAATAATTACATTATTCATATATATGAAAGATTGTTATGGAACTTTTGCCCGACGACGCCAAAACTAAAGTCCCTACCACAGCTTTAATGTTTGTCCCCTGTGCAGCTCTGTCCAAGGGGAAGCAGCCCATCCACACCATCCTGCTCAACCCCCACGTCCACCTGATCGGGGACGAGGCCGCCTGCATCGCCTACATCCGCCTCACCCAGTACATCGACAGCAACGGCATGCCTCGCACCATGCAGTCGGAGGAGACCCGCATCTGGCACCGCCGCGACAGCAAGTGGCAGAACATCCACTTCCACCGCTCCGGCTCGCCCACTGTGCCCACCAAGTAAGTAACCCCCCCCAAAAAAAAGAATCACTGGATGGCAGAAGGCTAGTTTCTCGAGTTGCACCAATCAGCTTAGGAGTTGCAGTTGAATGCACCATTAAGTCTGTGTTGTTCTCCGGCAGCGTCCATGGCGCCCTCATAGGTCGGCTAGTCTCCTCTGTGTCTTTAGCTACAGACTGTTGGAATCCTTTCCAGTGAGCCGCATGTTAGACCATTCAGCTTTCAGCATCTTAGACCAGCTACTAGCTAACGGTTGGCTAACGTCACCTGTTGCCAAGTGAAGTGTTGACTAGCGTCCCGTGCAGTGATCTTTCTGTTGCCTGTAACGTTCGCTTTGGGGCCTCAGAGGGCGGTAGGGGCTTTAAAGTGCCACCATAATGAGGCGCCGACATCTAGATATCTAAGTGGATAGGGGTTGTTTAGGTGCCATATCAGCAACGGGTTTCTGTACCCAGCCCTACACATGCCTCCTCATTAACTGCATATATTTCAATCATAAATTAAAGATTTTGGTCCTAAAATTGATTGCAGCCATGGCTTCTCCTGCAAATGTAATTACATTATGTATTTAGTGTAGACTTAATGATCCCCTAATAATTCAATTCAATTTTATTTATATAGCGCCAAATCACAACAACAGTTCTCTCACAGCGCTTTTCATAAAAAGAGCAGGTCTAGACCGGACTCTGGGATGTTATTTACAGAAACCCAATATCAAGCAAAATACTAAATAGTTGATATTGAAACTACAAGCCAAAATGAAGTAAAATGTCATAATTCAAATGGAGCGTTTATTCCCTGGAGGGTTTTTAAGTAGTAATGTGATTTGTGTTTCAGTTGAGAGGACCAGCCTACTGCAGACCCCGCCTACCAAGTGTCCATCAGGTCCCTCAGCCATTCCTAGCCCCCGACAGCTAGAGCTCCGCCCCCTCAGTGTGTTGTTTACATATTGTCCCTGCTGGACTGAACATTATTGTACATGATGAAAAAATAATAATTCCAGAGGGGGGGGACATCATTTTGTAGTGTGAGTTTGGTGTTGATTCCAGGAGATTTTTAGATCTGTATGTTTTAAATAGAAGTGGTTTCAGAGGAGCCAGTGGGGGATTCGTTTTTAATGAAATCTGTGAACCTTCCCGTTTGGAGGACTCACAAGCTTTTGTGATGTTTTTGCCTTTTGGCACGATGACCAATATATATCACATATCTGCTTTTTACTCATGTATCCATCTCTTAAAAGGCCAGGCCCACTCTTGCTCTTGTTTTGGTGATGTATACGTTTTGGTAATTGATGTAAAGCGCTCGCTCTTTGCTTAACCTTTAGCAGCAGCCGTATGAACTGGTTGGCTCATTTTAATAATCTGTTTTCCGGTTTGCCACTGGCACCAAGTATGTTTACTCTGATTTTTAACTACATGTCTAAAAGGGAAAAGGAACTATGTTTTACCATGTCTGTTTCGAGATTGTATAGACTATAGACGTACATATAATTATTAAGGGGTATTCTGTGACTTTTCAGTCACATATTTTCATACAGTAAGGAGCTTATGTGAATTTTATCAGCTATGTTGTTTACTTTTGAAATTGTGATGTTGTCTGTCCCTCCACTTCTCATTAATGCTTTCCTTTAAGCCGTTTCAACTTCGATTGAGTCCCACCTTGATTTTGTTAGACAACACTAAGGATGCCAAATCACTTCATTCATTTTCGTCATGAGGGAATTTGAGTTTTAGCCAGAATAACTCAGCATCGCATCCCAGTTTTAGCTTTGTTACTCTGTTATTTGAGTGTCACTGTTAAAAAAGAAAAGGGATTGTCTGCATCACTTAGGGTGTGAACCTAAAAGGAAAGGTAGAATGATATCACAGGGTGGCCACTGATCTGTTCTTATACATAGAGATTTTTTTGCTTCTGAAAAAGTCTTTTGTTTAATCCCATGTCCCTCACACACACACCACACTTAGTTTGTTATCTTTCTAAGATGCATTGGTGTTCCAGGTGGGACCCTGGTATGTGATGTGACCATGTTGGGACAATCCTGATGTATGTTTTAGTATTCTAATAAAATGTGATTTCTGCCAAATGACTTGGTTTGTTCTTGTTTCATTTTTTTTTTCCTGTATAACTCAATTCAATTCACCAGCATTTGCATCAGTTGATTTGTTACTTCCTGCCCTCATAAGTACATTTCCCAGAAATGTTTTTTTTAAATACGCTTTTAGAGCCAAATAATAAATCGAGTTATAGCTGCACTCCTGTTAAAAAGAATGACATCACTTCCCATTTGACACATGTACAGTTTTATTGTTCATGTACACACTGCAGCCGCGATGCCTTGGTAGTGTTTCAGGTTGACGATTTTTAGTAATAATTTGATAAAGTCATACATGCCCGCATAGATATTTGCACTGTTAATATGTATATATTATCACCATGGAAACAAGATGCTCATTTATCAAATCTTTTCTTTCAGTCTTCGATTGGATCACACAAAGATAGCGGCAGGTATTGTTACGTAGATACAACTGTAGATGAACACCAAAAAGCGTATTCCGTCAGCCTGTACACATTCCAGCTTCCAAATCAAATCCTGTTTGTCTACGATGGCGAAAAAGCTTCATTTGTCTTCAGAACACATTCAAACACACACACCGCTCTCAGCTTCAACTGCTGGAGTAGAGAGGGATCACAAATGGACGGCAATAAATAAATAAAGGAACTGTGTGTAGTGATGGTAATCGTGGAAGTCAGACTTATATTTTAGGTTGATGTGTCACTCCTTTGATAGCATGATAAGAAAAGTCAAATCAACAATTAAATGAAATAGTTTGTGGTCTAAAAAGTAATTCCATATTTTTTTTTATTGTCAACAAACCCCATGAAAAGACAAAAACCAACAATGTGTTCTTCAATACTTCCTGACTTCCTAGTTGTGGCTCTCAGCCCCAAACACCTTCGAGTCCCAAGAAACGCTTATAAATATATAGTTTTGTCATTTAAAAAGACAGCTGGTCACTAGTTACTCAAACAGGAGGTAATGGAGCATTTGTTGGGGACTATTTTCAGCGGGCGGATTGCGGACCAGATGGAGAGCAGGACTGAGTAAGATGATAATAAATGACAGTGTTAACTCATGATGTCCTCTCTGTACTTTCAGCTCAAACGATGTCAGGTGGTTGTTTGATTCATTTTGAATTATAGGATAGGAAAAGTAGTAAGTAGCCTAAATGTTTAGGGACACACTGGAAATGTTTCCGCCTGACACAGCGACAGATTTGCAGCATCAATGCCAAACTAAAATCTCCTGAACAGATAATTCAATAAAAAAGATCTTCCATTCTGCGCTATGAGCCATAATGCAGGATAACAAGACAAACCAGAAACTATGAAAACTATGATGATTAGAAGAAAGTGTTTAATGACCTTAAAGGGGGGGAGGATTTTAGACTTCTGGCCTATTTTCACTGCGTACTGCCAGAGAATCTCGCAAGAAAACACACTGATAATAAATACAATACGTTGCATTATATTAATGATATGATTCTGGTAAAAACCCCTACCACCATTTTTCGTATCTCCTTCAGGGAGATTTTGAAATGAATTATATAGGCGGTAAAATAATAATAATTTCAAAATCTCCCCTGTCTACACGCTGTATTTGTTAGTAATGACCTAGTATCACTGCTGTTTGTCACGGTATTTTTTTTCAAATATGTACATATTCCGTATATTTGTCAGTTGTGTCTAAACAGAAAGTCACACACACACAAAAAAAGCACATGAACACACACATGCACGCAGTCCCATCATAAATTTCCATCGGCAGACTCCATTTGCTATAATGCATTTGTTCATTAGACCCCCTCCCAGTCTGATCTGCAACCATATTTTTCACACACACACACACACACAATTAAAATAAGTAATGATGACATCACTATGACATCATCAGGGTTACAATCTCAGACAGACAAAGTTTGTCCAGAGATAAACAGCTGTTTCAGGCTAGAGAGTAGTCCTGACATCACTGCCGTTGACTTGTTAAATTAAAAGATGTCAGTGAGGAACACGTCACTGGTGTCTCACTGCCGCTCTTTTTCCCCAACACGCCTCTGACCCAAGCTACAGAATAAGTCGATCCCAAAACCACATTCAGATATATG
The DNA here is from genome assembly GCA_026937815.1 of Etheostoma perlongum. Lineage (NCBI taxonomy): Eukaryota > Metazoa > Chordata > Actinopteri > Perciformes > Percidae > Etheostoma > Etheostoma perlongum. The sequence continues at coordinate 526,716 of CM049389.1, read as the reverse complement.
AGCGTTTGTTTTAAATTATGTGACACGGTGATAACGCCAGACTAGTGAGGACATAACACAATAATGAAAGTTTAGTTTAAAAAGTGCTTCACACAGGGACATTTGGCCACCGGTCTCCTCAGGTGAAAGTCCCCCTCCAACCTGCCTCCTTATACAGA